>CM052021.1:2500000-3750000 GCA_028476575.1 Platygaster robiniae | reverse complement strand
CTTTCTTAGCTTACTCTCGTGGGAATATTGGGATCACTCAGGTGTGTATAATGGAATGTTTTTCAAGATAAGAGACATCATTATTCTACATTTCATCACTTACTTCAATAACCCTTACTTTTCTATTAGAATAAGCCTTTCAAAATGGTAAGTAGACGAAACTCAATTATTAAGAACTTAAAATTTTGTGAATTTTCAAAAATTGTGAAGGAAAAAGTGTCTTAGAATTTCATGAAGCATCGATAGCTTTCTGATGATTCGCCGACTTTGCACACTCTGTATATTGTCCAGCAAACGCAGTAGTACAGAGACACTCGTGAGTTTTTTCTAAAAAAAAATGGAAAAGCTCTTTATGAAATGTAAAATAACAAGATTGGTGATTTTCACCTGGAAGTGCTGGAAATCGTTTTGTCAGTTATGTTAACTCACATTTTTCACCAAATTTCAGGCCATGACCGGTAATTAATGACCGGAAACAAGCTCTGACGGCAAATTATAATTAAAGAGTTTTTAAATTTGACGGTAAATGACAGTAATTGACTGTCAGAAATTACCATGAAATGACCCATTTTTGTTGCCCGGTAAACTCACATCCCTGGGTTTGATTAAAACTATTCAAATATCCAACAAAAAGCTTATTTTATAATTTTTTCATGTTCAAAATGAATGATAGCATACACTTAACTTTTACCATTTCAAATGGCAAATCTTTTACGTTTCTCAGGTTTGTATTTTTTGCTATTTTGATTTTGAATGCTAAGCCTAATTTTTTAACCAGTCTTCATTTTTCCATATTTCTACTTATGAGTTCCTCATATTCAAGACTCACATCAAATCGTTAACAAAATAAGGTCTAAAACATTTCTAAATTTGAAAATACACTCAATCGCCGAGTGAACGAACAGCTTCGTCTCTTTCTATTTTGATCTGTTAGCATTAGAAATGAAGGACAAAAAATGCTCGATAACTGGGCGATTGAGTGTATCTTTAATTAGTTTTTTTCATAATAAAATTCTACGCTATTTCTAATCACGATAAACTGTTATTTGAAAAATTCAGCTGAGAAAAATTACAAGATGTCATGTAAGTTTCAAAATGTGGAATATTGACTGTTTCTGATACTGACGTATAATTCTTTATCTTCTTCATGTCTAAAGATGAAAATTTTAAGTTAATATTCATCTTTCATCTAACATTTTAGCAAGTAAAACTTATCATTTGATTGTTGAATCTCTGATTCTGTAGTTAAAATTGCGCATTTTTATGAAGAAATTCCATGACTAGTTGTTTTGCATTGTTTCTCAAATCAATCATAACAAAAATCAAATTGTTGACTCATGAAATAAAACATAGATTCAGTTATTAATTATAATTTTTTCATACATTTTTCAAATTCTCGACTCTCCCTCTGCATTGGCCACTGTCTTCATAAATAGTGAAATGTGGTTTTTCGATACAATTTTTGTTGCTTTTCATGTTAAAGCCAATTAAATTTAAAAAAATACTCATGGTCAAATTAAACACTATAATATACTCAACACCTAATTTTTATTGATTAATAAAATTGTAATAATAACAAACTCCCGTACATTGAATAAAATCCCTGTAAATTTTTCATACACTTCAAATTCCCGAATTTCCCGTACAGTAGACACCCTGCCCATGTATAACTTTCTCGAGTCTTTTTTTGAGGTTATGTCTGTCATGTAGACAAACGCGACGTGATGTAAACAATATGAATAATGATGAAAAATCGATGCGAGCATGATTTTCTCACTCGAAAGGCTCTTTAAAAAAAAATGCAATGTTGGGAGTTGGCGATGTGGGGAAAATTACTTCGATTTTAGCATAAACACCGCAACACCTGACATTGAAATTTACCTTTCGACAGAGCACTCGACAAGATTTATATTTCTGGCCCGCGTGGGGGCAGGCCCTTTGATCCCACGATTAAGCGCATGCACTTCGAATTTGCCAAAACTTCAATAAACGAACAATGACAATTGGCATTTTCGAACAATTGACATATGAAACGAAATCCAGGAAAATTGAAATCTGTGTACGTTTGAAACGATGTCAAAGGACGCGATAGATATAGATATAGCGGAATTGTAGCGGACAATGACGCACGTGAAGTTGGCAACGAACAAGCACAAACAATGCAAACAAACGAAACAAAGATGGAAAAACGCGCCGAACATATTCAAATTTGAAAATTCAGTTTTAATTTTTTGAACGTATAATGCGCAATCTGAAAAATTTATAGAGAAAAATGTAATCACCTCATAAATCAATAAATTTTAATTCATTAGCCTAATCTGAAACCATTGTCAGTAGAATTTTCAGTAAAATCAACTCAAATATTCAGTTAGACGAAAATATTTGAACTTCTTATTTTACAGAACTTAAATGTATGAATGAATTCCCAAAAATTAATATCTCATATTATAATCCAAGATTAGACAAGGCAATTACATATTATTTAAATTGAACAAAATCGACATAAAAAATTATGTCATGTCAAAATTATGGTACTCAACAAAGAGAAAAGCAACAGTTAGTGAGCCGATTTAATTTACTAAAAAACTAATGCTATATTCTTAATACCTAAAATCAATCTACTTGATAATCTGTAGATTTCCTACTGCGGTAAAATGTAATTAACAAGCATTTCCTTTACATTTTAAAATCACATACAATCAAATTAATAATTCTCATCACAATTTTTAATAACTGTACATTTCGTAAAATAAAATATAAAAAAAGAAAGACAAATTTTGTATAATCACGTGAAATTTATTTTCAATATACACAGATTTTTAATGAAGTTTCATGACTGACTCGATGTGTTTGCAAAATGCATTTTGCCATTTTACATATATTTCTCTTATTATTGACGATTGAAGACTACATCAAAAATATGAAGTTGGACCTGAAATTTAACAGCATAGTTAGTTTTGGGATGCAAAAAAAGATAGAAAAGATGGAAAAAACTGTTCTTACATAATTTAAGGTTTCAACATTTGGTGACGCACTACGAGGAAGGGAATTGAAAATCCACTGCCAAGAAATAGTGTGAAAAGAAGAGTGAACTTCTTCGTGTTGTAAATGTCAAATGGCAGGTTCTGCAAATAAAAAATATACAAATGGTCTTATTACATAATATTAAGTGTGATTGGATTGTTATAATAAATTATAAGTTCATGAGAAATGTTTAATTCAAGTGAAGATAATCGAGAAAGCCAAGATTTAATTTACATTATTGTAGGTACTTAGTATAGAATTATAATTAAAAAAATTCAACGCCAGAAATTTTTTAATTTGAAGAGAAAAATTTTCAAGTTGATATTTGAATAATTAACATGTTTTTTTAAATTTGATATGGGTAAGATGAAATTCATGCAAAATCATAAACCTATGATATGTAATAAACAAATTAAAAGTTGGTGAACTTGTGAATCAGAATTAAAATTGATCAAAAAGAAAATAAATTAAATTAAATTGAAAAATAAATCAATTTAATTTAATTTCAAAAAATTACACCTATTATATTCATTACCTATTTTGAACTGATAATTATTTATAAATATTATGCATTATGTAATTATTATTGTATTATAGACTTTTTATGTCATTACACTAACTAAAAGAATATGCGAAAAAATTTTAATTAATAAGGCAAGAAAATAAAATGGTTATTTTAATAATTCTTATCCACAACCATAAATTTTGTATGAACTGTGATACTCATAAACATGAAAATACAATGTTAAATTAGACTAAAGATGCTTTTGCTCTAATTCTTTGGAACTTGCATTTTTTCTAGTTTAATATAGTATGCCCAAAAGCTTAGAAATACAATTAAAAAATGTGAAAATCAAAATAAATTTATTTATACTAAAAAAGGAATAAATAGTGTCCCAAAGTCAGCAGATTATCAGAAAATAATCAAATTTTTTTTTCTTGAATCACGTTTTGGAGTAATTAATTATTGAAATAATTTTTATGGAATTTCCGTGTTTGTCAACCGATTAGTTTGATTTAAAGTCCTTTTTATAGGTTTTCCATGCTACTGAATACATTTTTGCAATAATATTTACAAAATTTTTACATTGATTTTCTAAAAAATTAACCACTAATGATGCTCAAAAAGTCTTTTATGGCCGTCACCATGAGGAACCTATTGTGCGGTAGAAATCATCTCGAGCATTCCTTTCAAGACGACATTCTAAATTCTGACTCGAAATAGGAAAGCTGGAGACCACTTCTCCCGCAGAATAGGTTCCCCATGGCAGCCGCAATAAAACACTTTTTAAGCATCATTACTGACTTATTTTCTAGAAAATCAATGCGAAAATTTTGTAAATGTTATTGCAAAAATGTATTCAGTAGCATGGAAAACCTATAAAAAGGACTTTAAATCAAACCAATCGGTTGACAAACACGGAAATTCCATAAAATTATTTAAATAATTAATTATTTGAAAATGTGACTCAAGAAAAAAAAATCACTTTACACCTTTATTCAGGAGGGTTTATATTTTCATAATCAAGTGCAAAATCCCATATCAAAAAAAAAGTCTAAATTTTTTCCCACAGTGTAATTCAATTTCGTTTACTAACTTTTGGAAGCAGAATTTTGCAAATTTTCAAAAATTGTTAAGGAAAAAGTGTCTTAGAGTTTAATAAGGAATTGATGAATGTCTGATAATCTGCTCATTTTGGGACACCCTGTATAATTAAGAAAGAAATAGAACTAATTATAAATATTATCACCTACTTCAAACTAATTAACGATCATGAATACTATCTATTATGTTATCATCATGTAATAATTTTGACAATAGGTAAAGATTTTTTAATTCATTTAGTAAGGCGCAAAAATAAAATGTTGACTTTGACAATTCTTAATAATTACAGTGAATATTTTATAAACTGTGATACCCAAACACTTGAAAATATATTTTGAATTAGAGTATTTCAGATACTTATAATTTAATTCTACAAAACTTCAATTGTTTATTAGTAAAACGTCAGGAATAGGAATCAAAAAATATGAAAATCCAAATTAAGAAGTGAATAAATAAAATTATTTTGTCACTTAAGTTGTACTAATTTTTAATCATGGGTACTATTTATAATGTAATTATTATTGTATTATGGAATTATCATTATTATAAAAATTATAAAAGTGTAAAAAACTTTTCATTCATTCTGTAGGACTTGAAAAATTAAATGTTGACTTGCATAATCCTTATCACATTAAATTTGTAATTAACTGTTATACACCAAAAGCTAAAAATTTAATGTTTCATCAAATTTTTAATGCTTTATATCCAAAACAAAACATTCCAGATTTCCGATGACAGATAATCTATAGTGGAAACCCTACTACAATTTTAATTGTCCATCGTAATGCAAAAATTAGCAATTCTTTTTTTTTCCGGTTTTCAAAACAGTTATGCAACACAATTTTTACCGCTCCAGGAACACCACCGACATCATGTTCATCGTGCGATCTGCGCAAAGCGCTAGTTGTGAATCGTCTTATTACTTGGCGAGAGATCATTTTGCTCGTACTATTTTAAATTTATAACTTTTTATAAATTTATTCAAAGAATGGCTTTTTAGCAGACAACACTTTGACAATATCCAGATAGAAATTCAAGATGGCGGGGGGTCAGGTTAGGTTAGGACTTGTCAGTGTTTCGGGTACTGTCGGGTATCTTCGGGTACTTCCGGTACAACGAGAGTCGTTGATCTGCTCTTCATTATTATATTTATTTATTTAATCATTAATAATGAAATTTACTATTTTTATTAATTCAGCAATGTAGTTCGAATATTATCAACATGTTTATCATGTATTTATGACCTTAAAATATTTTATTTATGAGCGAGCAAACCGGAAGTGACCTACGTAGTCATAAGCGCCATTTTAGAAATTTCACGATTTCATAAAAAAACAGAAAAAAGATCTTTCTGTTTGAGCACACGTACTTCACTGGTTCAGCGCTGTTCAATTTCAATAAATTTTGAGAAATTGAATAACTCGACCAGGAAAACAACAATGGTGAGCATGCAATTAAACTATAAAAATAAATAAAGTGTATAGTTTTTAAATTAAACGTTTAAACATTCGATATGTGAAAAGTGAGGTTATATAGCGTGGTAATGTTTTTCAACCTTGCCAAATGCAGAATAACATGATTCTCAATAACTTAATTTGAGTATTCAAAGCAAGAAAAATATTAAGAACAATTTTTCTGCTTTGTAGTCTGCAACCAAGCCTGAAAACCCAGAAAAACCCGGCCAGGAGCCGACTCAAAATCACAGGATTCGCATCACTTTGACATCCCGGAACGTGCGATCTCTGGAAAAAGGTATATTCATTACAATTGCAATTAATCCAAACTATTTGCCTCATTTAGACAAAATAAATATAAATTAATTAATTGGTTCCGTATGTTTGACAAGTGATGCCGCGTTTATGTTTTTGCTTGGGTTTTATTTTTTGTCAATAAATGAATTAATAATTTTTATGAATTGAAAACATTTTCTACATTTGCAGTCATATTTTTGCACATATTATTTGATTGAACTTCATTTCTTGTAAATTAATTACTTACAAACTAAATTTGTAATTTATAAATTGCTATTAATAGTAAAATTAACAGTAATTATAATTTATATTGTTCATTCTATAGTAACGTAAATTTATGTATTTTATTGTGTACCATGATTTCAATGAAATGATACTATCATTCCTTGACATTGCTAAATTGAGCCTCCAGATGCAATAACTCGCTGAGCGTTGGAAAACGCTTAAAAGTATTGTCCGCGCGGTTATGTCACTAGTCAACATCAAAATCTGAATTCGGGAAAATGAAAAATACCACTCGATAGCTTTTGAAAAATGAATGTTATTTTATGTTTAAACTTTTTTGTAAACGTCATAGTTTTAGTTGAAAAAAATAAAAAACGGTGATTTTTGAATCGGAAAATCAATGTTTTTTAAAACTTACATTGCCGCTGAGCATTCATTTTTCAAGATATTTACATAACCTTTGTATACTTTTGTTCGGGATGGTCTAGCGATAAACACAGTATCAAAATATTTATACAAATTTATATAAACTGACTTTTTTTTCGATCCGACTGAAAAACCATGTTTTCTGACGTTCGCATTAAAAATGTATTGAGGGAATTTTCGTTTTTAACAGGGTTTTCACGCTTGTCAGAATTTCAAGTGTATTGTCAAACTTTTTGAAAATTTAAGTTCTCTAAAACTATTATTTATAGAAAAGCTAGCAGGTTGAACACAACGCCCAGCGCGATGTGATTGAATTTTACTTGCTTGAGCTCCATGGTTAGTCCTACCAACGAAAAATTCAAGCACATCGCGCCGCACGTTGTGTTCAACCTGCTAGCTTTACTATAAATAATAGTTTTCGAGAGCTCAAACTTTCCAAAAATTAAGACAAGCCTGAAAACCCTGTTGAAAATGAAAATCCCCTTGATATATTTTTAATGCGAATGTCGGAAAACATGGTTTTTCAGTCGGATTAAAATAAAAGTCAGTTGTTAATAACCTTTTATAAATATTTTGATACTGTGTTCATCGCTAGACCATCCCGAACAAAAGTATACAAAGGTTATGTAAATATCTTGAAAAACGAATGCTTAGCGATGATGTAAGTTTTAAAAAACATCGATTTTCCGATTCAAAAATCACCGTTATTTATTTTTTCAACTAAAACTATGATGTTTACAAAAAAAGTTTAAATGTAGACTAACATTTATTTTTCAAAAACTATAAGTAGTATTTTTCATTTTCCAAAATTCAGATTTTGATTTTGACTCATGACATCACCGTGCGGACAATTGTTTTAAGCGTTTTCGAGCGCTCGGCGAGTTATTGCATCCGAGGGCTCAATTAATAATATTATCATTTCAATAATTTGCAAATTTTAATTAGATGTACATTAAAACAGAACATATTTGCTCAAAGTTCGTCATTTGATTACAATAATAATGATTATATTTCATTTTATTTGAATATAAATATAATTAATGCTAGGGTTAATAGTTTGAACTTCTAATTTGCCTGAAGTTCCAAACATTTAAAACTAAACGAAAAAAATTTACAAGTTAATATAGGAGAAATAATAATTCTAGCTGCATTTGAACATTGTTTGATCCTAACAGCAAACTTGATGCTCCCAAAATAAATTTTCTTCGCACTTCCCATTATGATGAAAAAATTCACATATTTTATTTTTGTTTAATTTCAAATGCTTGGAACTTCAGGTACTCAAACTTCTATTTCTACTTACACTTCTGAACTTTATAAAAACTACTGAATTAAATGGGTTTACAAGTATTGATTAATTATAAATAAATTATGTTGATATCTTTTTTTTTTTTTTTAATCTATTATTTTATAAAGACGAATTTATTTATGAGTAAGACCGATCCCAACAAAGTTATAATTTTGCTGAAATTAAGCTTATTTTTATTAAAATTTTCACCAAATTCTTTCAACTATTAAACTAATTTCTTATTTTTTGTCCATCATCAAATTGAAAAAAAAAAAAAAATCAATTCTGTAACTATTTTACAAAAACTGAGTGACATACCAAAGTTATCTAGAATTGGAGTAGAATATTATAAAATTTCTGAATTTTAAAACCTTAAGGCATATTAAATTATTCAATAGAATATTTAATAATGCATAAAAACTAGAATTACAGTGAGTTTCCAATTTAAAAAAAAAAAGAATAATTCAAATAAATAGTAAAACCATGAATAGATCTGAATTATCATATATTATGCTAAAAAAATGTTATTATGAGAAATAATCGACTGGAGGCATTAAAAAACTTGGGAGATTTTTGATGAGTTAATACAGTTCTGAAATGGTTTGTAAAAACAAGAATCTAATGTATAAAAAAATTCAACTTGAGGTAGAATGTGAAATTGTAATTAATTCATATATTTAATAATGCTGAACAATTAAGGATACCTGCTTCAAGAGTTATAATAAATATAGATTTCAAAATCCAAAATTGTTCAACTTTTTTTTAAAATAAATATGTGGCTTCTTCAAGAAATTTTTCCACAACAAGAAATCTTTAGATTATTTTACTCTGATAAATATGCTGATTTGTTTCTCTGAAAATGCTTAAATTCTAGAAGATTTGGCGGAGTCTTGTCAACAATTTGAAATCTTTTAAAATAGTAAACTAATTGTAATAAATTAATTGCATTGTACCGGAAAACTTGAAAAATAAGTTCATTAACATCTGTAAAATATTTTTGATTTATCTGTCTATTTTTAGTAAAAAGCATCAACACTTCGTGTAACATTCATATTACTTTGTTAAATTTTTACAGTTACAATTTTTTTGAAGCCAAATTATTGAACACAATTTCAAATAATCACAAAAATTCAAAAATATTTCTCTACATTTTTGAAGTATATTCAATTTAATGACTATAAAAGTGTAGTGTTCCTTGATTTCGTACCATTTCTAAATAAAATAAAATAAAAAAACATGAATTTTCAATTCAATCAGTACTCCTACAATAATAGATAATTTATGCGATTCATCTAAATGTTTGAAAAATATTTATATAATATCACAGTAAAGATTCCAAGAGAAACTTTTAAAACTGTTATATTATAGACAGAAAATCAATTTTCTTTTTTTCGTTTTACAGTGTGCAATGATTTACTCAGTGGAACCAAAAAGCAGAAGTTGAAGGTCAAGGGACCCGTACGCCTCCCAACCAAAATTCTCCGCGTCACAACCCGTAAAACACCTTGCGGTGAAGGTTCCAAGACCTGGGATCGTTTCCAAATGAGGATCCACAAGAGAGTTATCGACCTTCACTCTCCTTCTGAAATCGTAAAACAGATTACCAGCATTAACATTGAACCTGGTGTAGATGTCGAAGTGACCATTGCCACTGAATAAATTGTATGTATTTTGATGGGATATTTTAATAAAAATCACTAAAAGAATCCAAGTTTCTTTACTTGTCTTCGTCAATGGCTCATTTTTTGCCTACAAAAAACAAAAGTTGAAATAATGATTATTCCTGTAAATATATTTAATCATAACCAATTTCAATAAATAACTCAGTTTTAACCTTTAAATACATGAATTTAGTAAAGAACAATAAAAAATACAATTTAATAAATAACCAACCACTTTATTTTCCGTCAAACATATGATACTATCCAAGAGTAATTGTCGACGATAATAAACATAGCATTCTCTGCAATTTGCAAATCTTTGTCTAATCACACACATCAAAAAATACCAGCGCAATATTTTTCCAAACACCCGTAACAAGCTTTATCGCCAAAAAAAACTAGTTATCCCTTTAAATTCTGAAGAAAAAAATTTTACCCTCCCCAAAATGTATGTACATTTCCAAGTACCTCTGTTCATTCAAAATAAAAACCAAAAAATGTTTTGTACAATAAACTGTAGTAGATGAAAATAACGATTCATAATTAAATATAAAAATTTTACACTTAACGCCGCTTTTATCCATTCTTCCCTCAACGTGACTTTTACAATCTTAAAATCTACACAATCGCTCGTCAATAAAATAAACATCTACACTGTTAATTTTTGGTCTTTCTCGTTTTGTCACTGCTGACATTGTTATGTGATCATTTTTAAAAAATATGACAACACGTTGGAAACAATTTCGTTGCACATTTTTCAGTCTTCGACTATAGGAGAAACGCGAAACATGAAAAAATCCAACGATCCTCCCATTACTTTACAAATTTTTACAATTACGAATAGAGCTAGTTTATAAACAAGGGTTTCATGAAATACAGTCAATCCTGAAAAACATGACACGGGCTGTACAGAAAATTTAGAAATTAAATTGAAAACATCTCCCAATACAAAACTTTCATTTAGTCACATCCCTCTTAAAAAAAATCCCACATTCCTAAAAATGGTGCAAAATATACAAAAAGTAATAAATTCGTAACTAGACGAATAGCCACTTCCCAGAATGTATTTACCAATGCAAAAATATTCTCCAAAAACCTAGTTAATGAAACTTAGAAGGGACTCACGAAGTTTATCTCCATATTCTGTTTTCCCATCGAAAATTGTACGTAAAAAATGTGGAGTGAAAAAATGCTCTCTTTTCGTTTCGACGAAATTAAATGTTATTATTTTAATGCCATACCCAGGAAGAATTAAGACTACGCGGAGCAAAAAAAAAAACGTTATATTGAGAAAATTGTGTGTAGAAATTCAATTTCTATATTTATGTAAACTTTTACACAATATGTTAAATTGGTATCACACTTTTTGTCGGAAATTGAAAGCCAGTTTTAAATAATCAAAAATGAAGATCATAGAATTTATAAAAAACATTTCTCATAGACATTAAAAAATATAGAAATATAGAAAATGAAAAATTTCACAATTCATAAAAAATTCTTGCAATTCTGAGCCTTCACGAAAAAGATAAATTCTTGAGTTACAAGGTTCTCAAATGGTAATATTATCATTCTGAAGTTCAAAAAACTTTGAACCTAAGATTCTCAAATATCACACAATCATTGGTCAACCAAAAATCAAAAATTCACTCCCCATAGTCTTAAAAACAATCCAATGTGTATAGTTGACAACATAAAAATCGACAAACTTTTTCATTAGTATAATCATTTACAAAAGCTCCACTTCCTCTGTTGCTTTTTAAAACAATGCATGGCATTTCACAAATGCAAAAAAAAAATCGGAAAAATTCATTATTCTGTCTCAAGCAAAATGCATGACCCCAATTCAATAAAACTTGTGAAAAAATTTAGTGGATTTCTATTTTTTCCCCGAAACATTTTTAAATGCCATTCGTTCAGAAATAGTTTCCCTTGTCATCAAAACTAATCCCTTAACGTTTGACAAGAATCGCTGTCAGTCGCCATCGATTCTACGGCGCTGTCTTGCTGCGACGACGTCTCGACACATTTCGGATTGCCAATTTTATTAGCCTTGGGCTCAGTGCGATTGACTCGATTGGAGTCCGGAACGCTCGAATTCAAAGGGGAATGTACACAAGGTTGCACGAGGCGCGGACAAGCTTGGAGCAAAAGTTCGGGACCTCCGCCATACGTGCCATGGAAAAACTGCCACAGCTCTTCAGAAATTTGATCATAATCCGACCCTAAAAACAACAATTGTTCAATTAACTCAAAAACATAACAAAGTCCCCAAAAATTGCAAGCTTCCACATTTTGGAATTTTGGAAAACACCGCTCCCTTCCCCAAACCTTGTATTTATTAATTTTGTTCATACCAGATTGTAGAAGTGTTTGGCCATTTTTATTTGTAACTATAGAACTGTTGTCTATGGGTCCAGGAGGTTGCATTTCTTTGCCTCGTACAAAACTTTGCCATTGCTTCCTCCACGACACGGCTAACGCGTAAATCGCAGTAGGATTATCGGCACCATGTTGCAGCTTTTGCACAAATTCGTACTCGTTTTGTCGACGGTGCATGAGATACTTGTACTTTTCCTCGCAAATCGCGCATTCATAAAGATTAGTGCAAACAGGGCCACCGCCGAAACTAATAGAAACAAATCGTGTCAATGAACTTCGAAGCTTTGAAAAAAGTTGTCGTCAAAAAATGCAACTTACTTTTTGTGGAGATAATCCCAAACAGATTTTCTCACAGGAATGCAAAGTTTATTAACCAGTTGTGACCTGGCAGGATTGACTCCTTTGTGAGGACAAAGAAAATCAGAATTGTCAATGGGCCCTGGTTCCGCGAACGTTTTAAACCTATTTATCCATTGCAGTGACACAAAATACGTGTTAGGCTCGCCAATGGAAAGCTCCATGAGCTCTTCAAACTTTTCTCGGTGCCTCGCTGTCTCCGGAGAGCACTTCCTATAGAACAAGACGTAGGCTTCGCAAACCTGTTACGAAAAATGGACGTGTTATTAAACATTACTTTTTTTCACAGTGACAGCAACAAGTGACTGTTCTATTTCATTACCTTCACAGTCTCTGAAGACACCTTGGTCACGCATTGGTCATCGAATTCGAACCATTGCTTGGCATAAGGATTGAAAGCGTAGCACGTGTAATGACCCGCACCAGCTGTCCCGTGATGACAAATGACTGAAATGAGGTCATAAGTCGTCACCTGGGACACGCACTCCTTCAAAAGGTAAGGCCTCATGTCCAGGCCCTCAAGTGGAAACGACACATAGTTTGCAATTTTCGAACTAAACATCAGCTCGTGTCGAAACCTCTTCAAGTGCACGCAAAGTATCTCAGGCAACTCCAGAACTTTAGAGAACTTTATACCATTCCTAAGCTTTTTGCACTTCTCGCAGCTATACATGTTATCACCTACGGGCAATAAACAAACAACACTAACATAAATCTCACTGGTTCAAAGATCAAAATCCATTACAACATCAAGTTATAGAAACCTTTTAATTCGTCAGCGCTAAAAAATGCGGAGAGACAGTCGTGGAGACTGACTACGGGTCCCCAGATCCAGGATCGAAGCCATTGCATGAGCCAAGCAAACCATCCTGACTGGTTGTTGGCGTAAACGACGTCTGAGCAAGGCCCAGTTTTTTGGGGCGTCAGGGAACTCTGGTGGAGCATGTCCACGTGGTCCCTGCTAGGGATTGGCAGCGAGAGGTCCTGAAAGGTCTCGACCCTGGTCGATATCCTGTCGCAGGTGAGGCACTGAACACTGCTTAACAATTTGCCGTCAAAAATGTCGCTTATAATGCTCCTCGTTTTCATCTGCCTCTTCGCACGATGCTTCGTCGGTGAATTTTGCGACGACCTTTGTTGCTGTCAATTTTTTGTGACCCATTGACAATAAATCTGATCAAGATTTGAAATATGACGATTTTAAGAAATCGTTACTCACCATAGACTTCTCTATTTGTGAATAAGACACCTCCTGTTGAGAATTCAACTTTTTACTACCCCGATTCATCGACTTGCTCCGGATCTTATCCGACTGCAAAACTTTGGAATAACGCCTTTTCGTGCCCCGCTCACCCTCCTCGTTCGGAGTACAGAGTTCGTCCAACTCGCTTTGCTCCAAGGAGCTCATCCCGGAATCTTCCGCGCAAGTCAAATATTCTGCGTCCGACTGACTCGATCCGGCTCCGTCGACACCCATTTCTTCGTCGTCCGAAGAATGGTCTCCGAAGCTTTTGCTCCGACAAACCGGTTCTTGAGTTTCTTCGGTCTAAAAGTGTCCCAAATTCAAGTCATACAACGGCCTTCATGAAGAAAATTAAAACACCTGAATAACTTGTTATAACCAATTACCAATTTACACAAAAAAATTAGCAATATGTTCCAAAATTTCCACAGTTTTACTTTCTTTTCAGTTTCCATCAGAATTCATCATTTGACAATCCTGATAAAAAATCAACCCCTATTTCAATATTTTGTGGCACCTCCCACCTGCTCTTTCAGCTCCTCATGAAGTTGGTCCATGAAGCATCTCAAAAATTCTTGAGTGTCGTGTTGCTGGTAACCGCGAAACAGGGAATAGACAGTTCGGATTCCAGCCAGGATGCTGTGGGGAGCGACGTAACCCCTTGTTTTTTTGTTCCACATGTCGTTGATGATGCTCAAGTAACTCATGCTTAAACCAGGTTTTCGGTCCTTAGATATATAATTGACTATGTGGGGGCAAGTCAGGAAAAATTGGGAGAGGGGGGGGACATTTGACAGCGCTTGCAGCGCCGCATTCATGTAACACGTGTTTCCGATGTTTTGCAGGCCTACCAGACCCGGTTTTCCAGATAGTTCTTTGCTGTCGTCGGAATCGGAACTCCCCTGGGAGTCGTAGGATTTTTCTTGGAACGTGTCGCCCCTTTCTAAGTGGAGCCGGTACTTTCTGGATTTTTCAGCGAGAACCCTGAAAAGAGATGCGTTATACATATTATAATCAAGTTTTTTTAACCAAATTATCTATTTTTATGATTATAAATTGATTTTCAATTAACTAGTAGAAATTTTTCTTCTATCATCACAAACAACATTATTAACGTTAAAAACAATACAAAAATTTATCAACTCACTGTCCCATAACAACTCTATTTAAATGTTCGTTACTACTCGACGCTTCTTGCCCCTCCGTCATTTTTTCTAATGTACTGATTGCGTCATTCAGTAATCTAGCATTGATTTGATCCATCATATCCCTGCAACAAAGAACAATGCAGAACTGTCAGAAAAATATTCATTTTCCTTATTTTTTCTTTTTTTTTTTCTATATCATTGTAATAAAAATGAATATTTTTCTAAGAATACAAACAGAAAAGTTTCAAAAATTGTGTTTGCGTTTCGAAATTTTGAAAGTTTGACTCTTTTTTTCTTCCCTAAAAAACTTTTTTCTACAGAGAAAATCTATTTTTCAAATTAAAAAAAAAAAAATTCACTCGGTTCATAGGTAATAAAATTTTTCTTTTTTTGTCTTAACTAAATATTAATTTTTCATTAATTAACTAGAATTGCCTCGAACGTCAATATGACATAATGATTGAATCATTTTTGACCTGGAAGAATGACCCACTTATGTCAAATGAGAATTAATTCAAATTTTATGAATAATTATGTTACATTAAAGATTAAATCATGTACTGAAAAAGCCACAAAATACAAAATGATTGCAGAGTTCAGTATATTGAAAAAGTTTTTTCATTATTACTAAAAATTTTGCCCAAAATGGTATATAAATAGACCAATCGTTACCTTATCCTTTACTAATATTTACACTGAATTTTTGATGGGGTCTTGACTGACTCGTTGCTGGAAAAGTATGATAAACATACAATATTGAAATTTATGTTTTTTATGAACAAAGTTTTTACATTTTTGATCCCTAAAACTCATGGAACCCAAAAAAATGTGAAAAAACATTATTGATTTTGCGATTTTTTCAAAAATAAGTCAGCATTTTTAAGAACTAATGAAAGCAATAAGAAAATGTACATCCAAAATTCCTCAAATTTATAATAATTCTACAGGATTCTATTTATGTATGTCGTTTTCAGGGTTTATTTTATTGTAAGAATATTTTGGTTATTTATCATATTTTATGTTAGGATCAGGAGTGAAAAAAAACGTTGAACTGTTTTTTTTTTACAATTTTTAAAAAATATCACTAGAATTTTGCAGGTTTCCTATCTTTGACGAGAATTTTGAGAGATGCTTTTAGATTTTTCGTAAATGACGTAAGAAAGAGTAGGAAAAGTTATTACATTTTAGCAATACTTGGGAAGTTTTTAAACATTACTCTTCTTCGAAAATACTTAAAGATCCGAAATCATTCGATTATTTCGATTATAAACAGTCCAAAGAATGTAAAATTTAACACAAATAAAGTACAAGTAATAAAAAATTCATAAAACCTTGAATTTTCATCGATCACAGAATGAAAAATTGAGGAAATTTCACAAACAATTTACAGATACAACCAAATCTCTAATATTCTAATATTATGCATTGTTTCAGGAACTTAGGAATTATTCCATGAACATTACCATAACTCGTTAGATTATTACTTTTTCTATATGAAAAAATTGTTGAATATAATGTTTTTATGCAAACAATTGATTTTACAATATTCTTCTTCAAAAATACTATAAGATTTTTCATCTTTCGATCACAAACTATTAAAAAATGTAAAATATGTCATGAATAAATTACAAATAATAATAAAAATCATAGAACCTTGAGTTTTTATATATCACATAATCAAAAATTGAGAAAAACTCACAAACGATTTCGAAAATAATTACTTTCAAATTTTTAACAGATGTTATAGAATTTTGGATAATATTCATCGTTTCAGGAATTAAAAAATCTTTTTATAAACATTACCATGATTCCTTAAATCATTGCTTTTTCTTCGTGAACAAATTTATTTTTGTTCATGATTTTTATTCGAACAATTAATATCACAATATTCTTCTTTGAAAATACCGAAATAAATTACATCACTCCATCACAAACTGTCCAAAAAATGTGAAATTTGTCATAAATAATAAAAAATCCATAAAACCCTGAATTTTCATAAATTCATCACAGAGTGAAAAATCATTGAGAAAAATTCATGAACATTTTCAAAAAAAAATATTTAGAAAAGATTCAAAGATGTAATGATATTTCTAATAATGTCCATCGCTTCAGGGAATCACAAATTTTGTTTTAAAAATTACCATAACTTGTTAGATTATTACTTTTTTGCCATGAACAAATTGTTGTATATAATCTTTTTATTCAAACAATCAATTTCACAATATTCTTCTTAAAAAATACTAAAGGATTCTTTATTATTAGGTTAATGACTATCCGAAAAATGTAAAATTTGTCATAAATAAAGGACAAGTTATAAAAAAAGTCATTAAACCTTGCATTTTCGTCTATTACAGAATGAAAAAGTAAAAAAATTTCACATCTAATTTTGAAAATAGTTAATTTTAAATTATTTACAGATATCATAAAATTTCCAGTACCTTCTATTGTTTCAGGAAATTGAAAATTTTTTCATAAACATTACCATGATTAGTTGGATTATAACTTTTTCCTTATGAACAAATCATGTATAATATTTTTATTCAAACAATTAATTTCTCTATAATATTCTTAAAAAATACAAAAATATACTTTATTATTCGATCACAAACTGGTCGAATGTGAGACTTGTTATAAATGAAATACAAGTAATAAATCATTCATAAAATCTTCCATCTACGTATACACAGAATCAAAAATCAAGAAAATTTCACAAACAATTTCGAAAATAATTACTTCCAAATTATATTATGTAATTATCACGATCCTCAGAGCCAGCAATGTTTTAAAGAAATGAATCACACGGTGTTTTTATTTTCAAATATCTATCTTTATTCTCTCAAAGCTTTCAACCTGAATTTTGGGTTCTCTTTAGAGATAATCTTGAATCCAAAAGTAATCTAACAACAATCCTGACATTAATTAGGTCATTTCTTATTTGAACATGAAATATAATTTTTCAAAAATCGTCCAAGAGTTTTATATAATCAAGTCAAAGTTACGGATTGGACAAAGATGAAATTCATCAAAATTACAAATTGACAAAAGGTCCATGAATTGATTATATTATTTTGACCCATCTTTCACCATAGTAAAGATTTGATTGAAGATTGAAGGTTAATATAATACACTCAGAAAAAATTCGCTTGTCCTAACACGATCCATCGTTTGGAGCGCTAAAGTTTTGGCTCAGCACAAAAATCGTGTTGTGCCAACACGATTTTGTTGTGCTTAACACAAAAATCGTTTTATGCTAACACGATTTTCATGTTGAGCCAAAACTTCAGTGCTGAAGACGCGCTCAACACGATGAATCGTGTTGAGTCAAGCGAATTTTTTTCTGAGTGTACATTACAGAGCGAAAAGAATATTATCATTCATAGATATCATAAAATTTCCAGAAATGCCCATTACTCCAGAAAATCGAAAACTTTTGTAATAAACATTACCATAATTCGTTAGATTACTACTGTTTCTCCATGAACAAATTATATATAATATTTAAATTCAAATATTTTATTTTACAAAAACCTTCTTCAAAAATATTCTTCAATTATTAAAAAAAATGTAAAATTTGTCATAAATAAATTACAAATAAGAAACAAATTGCGTGTCATCAATAAATTGACTGGGAATCAATAAACACGCATTATGAATATATTCTACCTGCTGACAAAAATAATTTACAATATAACAAACATTTAAAAAATGCATAGAACCTTGAATTTTCATCCATCCAAGAATCCCCGACTGGGCCATTGAAATATTTCCGATTATTCTCAGAATGGTTCGGCGTCAACGGGGGAGATGGCACGTGCCTGATGATGACTTCCCTGCTGCAGGCGTAGCACCAGATGAGGTCCATGGAGAGGTTTATGTGGATGGAATGGCTGGGGAATCGCTCGCTGTGGATGGTGCTGTGGTCGCCGTCCGTTTCCGGACAACCGACGTACAGACACTCCGGGTAAAGGCATATCCACAAGTTTGGCCCTTGGGCTTCGCAGTCGTTGCACCTGGAGAAGCGATCCTTGTTCGCCAGCACCGCCTCCACGATCCCAAAATTGTCCTGGCCGACGATGTGCGGGCAATTTCGGGCCACGAGCGGCATTTTCGCAACCTCTTTTCCCCTATTCCAACAATCCCCGCGCAATTTTCATCTCCTTTTTGACTCTCAAATTTCCCAGTCCGTCGACATCGCCAATTTCCCAGAATTGTCCTTTTGAAAAACACCTTTTTCGCACGGGTTTGTTGTTCAGGTTGCAATGTGTAATTGTCACTTTCCGAGTCGTGGAGAAATCAGCGAAATCATGGATGATTGAGGGATGATATTGTATATGCATGACTTTTTTCATTTTGCAAAATGCTCGTCATGTTTTATAGAACGGGCAATATCAAGAGCGAGGGAGAAAAAGTGTTGTTTACACATCGGCCGCCATTTTGTGTCCTGGTGACAATACTACATTGTCACCAAGACACAAAATGGCGGCGGATGCAAATATATATCAGCGAATCCAGCGATACTCATGTTTTAAGTGCCTTACTCTTACAATCGGTGAAATCAAAAGATGATATTCTCTCGCTAATGAATAACAAGGAAAGTTCTCTAAAACAGTGTTATTTTTTTGTTTATAAGTTATTTCAGTTTTGCGCAATCAGATCTTTTTTTTTTTAAATTCAAATAATTTGTATTTTTGAATTTCCCGCTATTTCTCTACAAGCTAACCTAACCTGAGCAAAAAAAATGTAAACAAACGTACTTGTTAATTGTGTTGTCAATCTTGTCTTTAGTGTAATGTTTATTATGAACTTTTGTCAAACATAAGTTAGTTGAAAATCTTGAAATCGTCAATATCGTATTTAATACGTGTGAAATAATTTATTATTACAAGGTATTTAAACGATTGCTGACGACATTTCAAATTGTTTTATTTGAATGAAAGACGTCAAATTTTGGGTTTCAGGTCTCATCTTCAACATTGTAAAATAAAAGTTTATATGCTTAAAGGGAGATATGGTATCGGGAATGCCAACAATGTTTACTAAACCTGGTACATTTCATTTTGTAATCATCTAATTTTTTCTTCGAATTGTAACCTCAAATCAGTCGTTATTAACAATGAATGGAAATAATTATTTTGGGGGCATTTTTTTGGGATATAGATATATTTAATCAGTCTTGCATGTTATATCGATATTTTTATAATATTACTAATATATATATGGGTCATTATTTTCAAAATCAGTTCGGTCGTCACTGACCAACTCACCGATTTCTCTCAAATTTTGTTAATAGTCATACAAACTAGTTTTAAAACATACGTATTTTTTATTTCGGGCTGAAAATTGGTTTTTGTCGAGAAATTCAGATTTTAGATTTGGCTGTCAAATTCAGAGTAACCTCACTTTTTTTTAAATCCTTATTTCTCATCAGAAAATCTATGGATTTTAATTATTGTTGTATGAAAGCGTTCGAAATTGTACAAAATTTATGAATAATGTATTAAAAATATTTCTTGTAGCGTTGTTGAATTGTTATTAGCGTGAATGAAAAAAGTGTAAAAAATTTTTGAGTAAATATTTTCCATATTGCATCATTTTTATTTCCTCCCGTTTTTTTTTCATTGATTAGTAAATGTATGAACTACATTCTGTAAAAACCGTTACATGCCAAAACGTTTCGTTCGTAAGTGAGAATTTTTTTCAATTTTCCAGCCTGTCATTAACAAGTGATTAGGAAATTTCAATATATTTTCACTTTTCTTGATCTTGAGACACTGTAATATGTTCCATATAATGATGATGTATATTCTAAACGAAAATAATAAACCAGAATTCCTAACTAGATGTTCAATGGCTCGGAATACAACTTGAAATCAAGCTTTCGCGTATATCACTAGACTGCTTAAATACTTATTATTACACATAATTTCATAAGAATACTTTTGTTCTCATTGATCTAAAACACTATTACATTTTCATGTTTATTCAGGAATATGAAGGAAAGTCTATTATGTATCGGAAAAATATTCGAGTGTGGAGTTATGCGATAATGTCATCAATTTTTTTGTCGAATATTTTAAATTTTCTGAAAAATTTCCTTGCACTTTAACGCAAAATTAAAACATATAAAAACGATATTTCATGTTTGAGAAACGTTCATTTTATTTCAAGCTAAATAAATTATTCAATATGTTCAACGTGTTCACGTTTAAATTTTTTTTCGGTAAACAAAGGTACTTTTCGTCATTACACTATTTCGTTTAAATATGAATACATTGAATTACTTTATAAAATAATAGAAGATTTCATTTTTTGCAATTTTATTCATGAAATTTTTTTGAAAAATTGATGTCATGTTATATCTCGAGTAATGAATAACAAAATAGTAAGTTAGCCTGTCATTAACAAGTGATTATGAAATTTAAATACTTTTTTACTTTTATTGATCTTAAGACACTGTAGACACTGTAGTATGTCTCATTCGATAATAATGTATATTTTTAATGAAAATTTCCCAACTAAATTTTTCATTACTCGGAATATAACATGACTTCCATTTTTCGTGCATGTCTCTAAAGAATAACTTTTATATGTATATTTACTTGTGTGGACCTGGTTTAATTGTAATATTTGCATATTGTTTATCGATATTGATGACTAAATTAAGCTCACCTATGAAAATTAATAAAATGCATTTGGAACGCAAAGATATTCAAGAAACTGATGAAAGGTTACACATCAGATATTACACTTTATGATATCACACGTTAAAAAATGCTCAAATTCGAGAAGTTTCACAAAGTAAATTGCAAAAATTGAAATCTTCTATTCTTTCATAAGGTACTTCGATGTATCAATATTTAAACGAAATAGTGTAATGACGAAAAGTACCTTTGTTTACCGAAAAAAAATTTAAACGTGAACACGTTGAACATATTGAATAATTTATTTAGCTTGAAATAAAATGAACGTTTCTCAAACATGAAATATCGTTTTTATATGTTTTAATTTTGCGTTAAAGTGCAAGGAAATTTTTCAGAAAATTTAAAATATTCGACAAAAAAATTGATGACATTATCGCATAACTCCACACTCGAATATTTTTCCGATACATAATAGACTTTCCTTCATATTCCTGAATAAACATGAAAATGTAATAGTGTTTTAGATCAATGAGAACAAAAGTATTCTTATGAAATTATGTGTAATAATAAGTATTTAAGCAGTCTAGTGATATACGCGAAAGCTTGATTTCAAGTTGTATTCCGAGCCATTGAACATCTAGTTAGGAATTCTGGTTTATTATTTTCGTTTAGAATATACATCATCATTATATGGAACATATTACAGTGTCTCAAGATCAAGAAAAGTGAAAATATATTGAAATTTCCTAATCACTTGTTAATGACAGGCTGGAAAATTGAAAAAAATTCTCACTTACGAACGAAACGTTTTGGCATGTAACGGTTTTTACAGAATGTAGTTCATACATTTACTAATCAATGAAAAAAAAACGGGAGGAAATAAAAATGATGCAATATGGAAAATATTTACTCAAAAATTTTTTACACTTTTTTCATTCACGCTAATAACAATTCAACAACGCTACAAGAAATATTTTTAATACATTATTCATAAATTTTGTACAATTTCGAACGCTTTCATACAACAATAATTAAAATCCATAGATTTTCTGATGAGAAATAAGGATTTAAAAAAAAGTGAGGTTACTCTGAATTTGACAGCCAAATCTAAAATCTGAATTTCTCGACAAAAACCAATTTTCAGCCCGAAATAAAAAAAACATATGTTTTAGAACTAGTTTACGTGACTATTAACAAAATTTGGGAGAAATCGGTGATTTGGTCAGTGACGACCAAACTGATTTTGAAAATAATGACCCATATATATGTATATCAATTGTAATATTAATAATATATTTGTATATGTATACTATTTATATTATATATTATCATATGCCTTTTTTTATAATATATTATTATTATTATTATTGTTATTACTACTAATATTAAAAAGATGTAATTAAATTATGCTATTCAGTGATTGATGATTATTATTTTAGATAATTATTTCTAAATAAATTATATTGAAAAAATTTATAACTTGAACAAATAATTGTTATAATTAAATTAACTAAGATTTATGATGTTAAAAAAAAAGGTGATTTCATAATTTTAATTTTTAATTTTTTTTTAATACAAGAAATTTACTATTACATCAAAACCTGTTTCATTCAATAAATCAGCGACATCACTAGATCAATTTAAAAAATTGAAAATCAATTTTAAGATTTTCTCTATAAAGGATAAATGAATTGTTTATTTGTACGTACCTGAACATTTCTATAAATCGCTGATAGAATCATGAAAATAAGATCATTAGTGCTGAAGAAGTAAGAGTTTCAGACATTTTTTATGCTTTCAGTATTAGTGCTCAGTATTCAAAAATCATAAATTAGAAAAAGAAATCATCAAACTTGAAATTCTCTTTATAAATAAAAAATAAATTGGTTATTTGTACTAGCAAATTTTTACGAATTGCAGATAGAATAACAAAACTAGAATTTTAGGTATTGAAAATTGTGAAATTTAGATGATTTGAATGCTTTCTGTATATTTACTTAGAATAAAAAATTATTGATTATTAAGCGAAAAAAAAAGTTTCTAAACATTGAAATTTGACGACTCCCAATATTCTTGAAATAGCAAATTTATCGATTTCAGCCGGGGAAAATAAAAATTGAACTTTAATTTTTTCAATGGTTGAGTATAATAAAAAATAGTGTATATGTGTTTACTTTTTTAACTTGAAGTTAATTTCAAGATGATGTAAAAATGTTTGTCTTATGTTGGAAATATACTAAATAAACACGTATGAAATATATTTAGGATTTAAAAGAACAACTCAAAATTACCAACAGGTTTAAAAATGTTACAAAATAATAATTGCCGAATCCCAGAAATACTTAGCATCAAAGACTATCAATTCCATAAACTCCAACAATTGATGAAATATCTTTTTAATAAAATTAAAAATCAAAAAACTTTCTTTTATTTAATACATGCAAAAGAAAAGCTTTATAACTAATTAATTTGTTGAAAATCGCTTATGAGATTTGGAAATTGTATGAAATTTGAAGATCTATCCTTCACTGCAGAAAATATTTCCAAACAGCATTTTAATTATTAAAAAAATGAAAAAGCCTTTCTGTAATAATGAAAGCTTGTGAACATCTGTTAGAAAATTTTTGTTTTTTCAAAAATTACCTAATTATTAGTCACCTTCATCTAAGTTTTTGTAAAATTTTATGCATTTTTTAAAGCTATAAAATACTTGCAAAAAGTATTTTGAAATAAAGACATTGAAGCAAACTTATTTTTTATATCATACTCAAAGAATGTATCTATAGATATACTCAAAATTCTGGAAAACAAATACGAAATTTTATATAAAAAAGTTTCAAATTAATTCAAAAATTTCAACAAACCCGAAGTAGGTTTCAGAAAATTAAGTTTTTTGGTTATTTAAAAACATCTTAAAATTTTAAACAGTTTCAAAAGTAAATATAAAACATGCTCCAAAGATTTTCTTCAACTTATACTTGAATCTGCAAAAAAACCAACATGCAAAAATAAAAAAAAAAAATAATAACCATTTCAGTTCGATGATCCCCAAAAACTTGATGAAAGAATAATGGAGCACGCCCTTCCGCAGTCCGAACGTCTACCAATTTTTCGCAAAACGAAAGATATGATTCAACATTGGGTCAACACTGGCGAAATCTCTTACCAATCTTCCGCACACCATTTGCATCAATCCCATTCGGATTTAGGGTCAAGCTTAGAAATGAAATATGAGAGTACTCAAAATGTTGAGCAGGAAATAAACCTCAGTCGAACGAAGAATACTCAAACATCAAAAAGCAAAAATGAAAATCCAGAAACCCAATCGAAAAATCCAGTGAAAACTTCCCTCACAAGTCAAAGCACAATGTTGCAGTTCAACCTCATTCAAAAATCAAGTACAGAAACAAATTTTTGTGAAAAAGACTCTAATAGTGCAGAAATAGCAAATGGAAAAGAAAAAACAAATGATTCTCAGGCAAGCACTGAAAATACGTCATCCGAGGCCATATTTCCAAAAATATTTACATCAACACCGAGCAAGAATAATAAGATCCCGACTACCACGTCGAAAAAGTTTTTTCAACAAAATATAAAAGGCAAAAGAAAACTGTTCTTTCAAAGCGATTCTCCAACAGATCTGCACAGAAGTATAGAAGTGGCTGAAAATCCTGAAAACACTCAGTCAGTTTTACCTCTATCCATAAGATGGAAAATGCTTCAAGAAAAGAAGGCAAAAGAGAAAAAAATGGCGAAAAAAGAAATTGAAAGGAATTTAGACAGACCCGAAGAAACTCCTAGAGATGAAAATCTGAATATGGAAGAGACCAAAGAAAAATTTACACCAAGAAGTTCGAGAAAACGAGCTTCGACTGAAGCATGCCAAGAAACAGATGGTTGCCAAGAAGATGGACCCAAAACAAAATCGAGAAAACTGAATTTGGAAGTTCCAAATTTACAAGACTCTGAAGGTTTTCATAATTTGGAAGAGACCGGCGAAAAACGTTTACGAATAAGTTTAAGAAAACGATCTTCAACTGGGGCATGCCAAGAAACAGATGGTGACCGAGAAAAAATGCCCAAAATGAAACTGAGAAAGTCAAGTTTGAAAACGCCAGATTTACAAGTTTTGGAAGAGATCGTTGAAAAAGCTACACGAAGGAGTTCGAGAAAACGAGCTTCGACTGAGGCATTTCGAGAAACAGATAGCCAAGAAGAAAAATCCAAAACGAAGTTGAGAAAAACTAATTTGGAAACTTGTAATTTACCAGACCCAAAAGTGTCTGTGAGAAGAAGTTCAAGGAAATCAGTTTTGCCTCGAATATACTGGGATCCCCAAATTATGGAAAGTGAGAGTAAAGTTTCAAAACCGAATATGATCAACTCACAGAGTTCGGGTGGAAATGCAAAAAAAAGTTTGAAACGCAAGAGAATGGAATCAGATGAGCCTTGTTTACAGAGCGGTGAATCTGTGAAAATTGTGAAGGAAAAAATGTACGAACGCAAGATAATTAAAATAAATGGCTCGCGTCAAATCAAGTCTGCGAAAACAAAAATTTGCTCCGAGAAAGCTGTTACCTCTTCGAGTTCGTCTCATGATGAAGAAATTTTGTAAGTTTTAGATTTTTTTTGTCTCTTCTTTTGATTATGACTTTTTTGGAATTTTGCTTTAATATTAATAAATCTTTTTGATTTCCCAGCAACTTCAAGAAGCCACAATGCCTCAGTCTCCCATCCAGAAAAACAGTCATCTCATCTCCAAAACAGCCACACAAGAAAGCAAAAAGGTCTACTTCTCCAAAAAAAACGAAAACGAATCAAGATGCCGAACCTAAAAATTCGACAGTTCAACTTGAAAGTGTTCCTGTGATGTTCAAAAAAACGGATCTAGACGAGAAACCTAAACATTCAAGAACTGAGGTCAAGAAAGTTTCCATGAATTTAGAAAGCGTTTTTTGTGAGTCCAAAATCAGCGACGAAGATTCGGGAAATTCTAGTGATGAACTCTTTACTCCTAGAAAATATCGTAGAGTGCCAAAAAGTATTTCACGATAAAACTGCTTGATAGTAAATATTCGAAATCGTCAAAATGTTCTGTATAGATTATTTATAAGAAAATTAGTGGAATATCGTAAAATTTTGTTATTTAAAATTTCGAATTTGAATTTCATAACAAGATAATTGAGACTGGTAGCTATCATTCAAAAAACGTAATGAGTTTAATAGTTGTTATTTTGAATTTGTAGCCGAAAAATCAGTAACTGTGATAACAATGTGGAACTGTCAACTAAAAATTCTTGAGAGTGAAAAATTTAGCTCAGAAAAATCTGCCAGTAATTTAATTAATGTAAAAAAAATACGTAAAGCAAGTTTGAGAATCTGCTAACCTGGATTTAGAATATGAAAAAACTAAAAGCACAAAAATTTAAACATTAACTGCTGGAAGATAAAAGTTTTTAAAATAACGTTATAAATTTTTTATGGTAATTGTCATTCGAATTCAAAATTTTCACGAATTCCACGTTTTTATTGCAATGTAATCGAAGTTGTATATTTAATTATTTTTTCGTTGATACATTTAAATGCTCTGCATCGTGTACATAAATTAAATCTGCCAAAATGGCTCTAATTATATCAATTTATTTGTCTTAAGTAATTTAATAAAATGGACTTTGTATTTAAAATTAATTATTAGATATGAAATACATGAAATCAACTGCCAATTTGATTACAAGAGTTGATTTTTTTATGAAAAAGAAGAGTTTTTTACAATTTAGGGGTATGAAAATCAGCTTTAACGAATTTCGACGATATATAAAATTTTTTAGTGCTAAACATGGTTCTGACATCAATGCTTTATTTTGAAAGAATGAAAACTTTTTATTTAGAAAATAATGCAAAACTAAGGCCAAATGTTTTAATTACTATATCAAAATTTATCACACCAAAATTTTAATATTTGTCAATGGTTGAATTTTAGAAGTAGGTTATTTTAAAAATTAAAATAGCTATCCGTCATCTTAAACGTTTTCGACTGACTATTTTATAAAATTTGAGTTACCAAAATTCTTAAATTCTCAAAATTTCATTCCAGGTTTTAGGTTTTCTAGTCTTATAATAGAAAAAAAATTTCTGAAATTTTCAACGTAAAGATCAAATTAACGAGTAGTAAAACAAAATAATAATACTATAATTTCGATGATAAGAATACTTGTGCAATTACATGAATAATTAAATTAACTCACAGCAAAATAAAAATGTTTATTTAAACGCCATTCCTATTACATGTTTTTTTGAAAGTAAAAAATAAAATGGCTGAGAAACGTATCCATCAAGGGCGATGAAATTCCACTCAACTTTTTGAAAACCGTTGTTTTCAATGAATTTTATTGGGTCTGAATTTAAACGACAGCCGCCGAAAAATGAGGGCCAAAATCCACTTTTCGTCAATATATTTTGCAAACTTCTAGTAAAACAACTATCTTCTTCCGGAATATGTTCCATGAAGAGAAACTCACCTCCCTGAAATTTAATTTTTTCGATTCAGAAATTTCCCTTGTGCAAAAGTTTACATGCCTTTGTTACTGCAAAAAATTATACAATAACTACAAAACTGACATTTGATGAATACGTAATTAAAATTCGATTAATTTTATCAATAAATTACTTAAATGTCATGCAAATCATACATGTAACACTGTTTGCAAAATGTTTGCATGTACGGTGACTGGAGTCGTAAAAAAAATTTTTTTTTAATAATTGTCGTTGATGACTGTAAGACGACAACTGGATACATTTTTTTATGGAGTAACTGGTTTATTTTCAAAAACTATAATCTAAATAAATATTTTGAACTCGAAACTCGAACTTTGGGTTTGCATTAATTGTGCTCTGAGTTGTATACTCAATTAATTTTCTACTTAACAACTTTTTCAGTAATAAAAATCAAATACTCTGGTTTTTATATTAATTTAAATATATTGCTACATAATTTTTGAATTTAAGTTCATAAAATTTGAGTTTTCTAATGTAAGTGCCCCAGTAATTTTGATGATTGTAAAATTTTTCAAAAAACTTTAATTTTTGTGAAAAAATCAAAGTTCTCTTTGATCTTCGAGTCTGCATCTTATTTTTTTGCAGCTTGGTTCTCGAACCAACATTTTTTTAGGTTCTTTGTTTAACTTAATGAGTGTAACTGAATCAAGTTACTGTATAACGAATTTTTATTTTTTCCAAGTTACAAAAACTCTTGTAAGAAAAGACTTTTATTAAACACAGATAAATTACGCAGAAGACTTTGTTTCGTACATGTACACGGAAATATGATGATTTTTTTTCCGAATTGAAGCCAATTATTTATTTAGTTCTCGTGAATTTCCTGCTGTTGGTCTAGAGATCTGCCACGTCTGCCATTGAACTAAAATAAAAAAATCAATGAATTCCAAAAAATTTACTATTCTCGATTAATGAGTGAAATTAAACGCTAGAAAATTTATACAAAAACATAAATTTTAATTGTATTTAGAATTTTGGGAATACTTTTGAAGAATTCGAGGATTTCTTAAATTAAATTTTTTCATCTATTCATTGACGGGCCCTATACACACATTTTATATAATACTTTAAAAAATTCATTGCAATTTTCACCGTTCCCAGAAAACGATGAAAATTTCAAATTATTTTTTAACTGCATTTCCAGGTGTTTCTGATGGTTTGGAATTTAAGGAAGTTAATTACTCTAATGATTTTAAGTAAATATTTTATTACGTTTTTTTTTCAAATTTGGGAAAATAATTAATGTCTTGTCTAATTTCCGAAGTTTTTTTTTACTGTATTTTAGAGTGTTTCGGGGAATTTTTTTATTATTTAGGAAACAGAGAGATTTTCTAGTTATTCTAACAATTTTCAAAATTTTTTATTGAGTATAAGCGTTTGAGAGAAACCATTTTATCATTGCCACGAACATCACATAAAATTTCAGATATTAATGACTAGTTGTCTTATAGTGCTGCAAAAATTATTGAAATTTTCAGAAACTCTTATATAAAAAATTTCCAACAATTTTTCAAAAACTTACTCTTCCTCCTCCGAATCCAGAATTTCCTCTACCCAGCCCCCTTCCTTGGTTCATATTTCCACCAAATCCTCCATATCCTCCCATATTACCTCCATAACCTCCAATGTTCCCTCCAAATCCTCCCATATTTCCTCCAAATCCTCCAAATTGGGCTGAAACCATCGTCACCAACGCGACGAACAGCACCAAAATCATCGAGAAATGCATGACTCAAGAATTTGAAATTTCCTAAAATTACAGAAAAAATGGTAATGACGATAACAACAAAAATTACGAATTACAATTCTTCGTTCTCTAATTAATTTTTGGAGGGTGTAGGTAGGAAAAATGTTCAAAGAATGTTCTAATTCGAAAATTTTCCCAATTGATGATGATATGGCAAAACTGCATAAAATGATGATAAAATTGTTGACTCGATGTTCAAATTAAATTATATATTAACATCGTTTTCGTTGAATTTGTTCATAGGTAATAGACCATTATATTTCTAAAAGTTTGCGATTGAAATTATTTAACGATTGTCCAAGTTGATATCGTAATTTTGCAGCAGAAAAAGGTATAACTTTAAAAAGTAACAATTTCTTTATTGTTCTGATTGTTCATCATGGAATAAGAAATTTAATCATAATTTTTCGACTTGCAAAATCCTAATAAAATATGCGAAATCGGAATTAATTTCTATTCGTATAGCATTCAATTCAAAAACGTGTTTGAAAATCGAAATATTTCAATGTTACTTTGCAGTTAACAAGAAAAATACTGCCAAGTTCCCTGCTGGAAAAACTGATGAAATTTGATGTAGATTTTGGACTTGATCAGTTTTCATCAATTTCCATCACGTTTTTTTTTCGTGTTTTTATGATGAAAAATGGTGGACTTTGTGATGAAAAATGGTGGACTTTGAATAGTATTTTTGTGATGAAATATTCCACTTACTTGAAGCAACGAAGAGCACTCACTGGAACTGCAAAATACTCGACTGGATTTTTATACGCAAGATACTCGGGACGTTATTAATAACTGTGCATTGTTTTTGTTTATCAAGTCATATGACTGTGACAAGATTCCGAGAAAATCGCGATTTACCTCGTAATTATAGCGCCTAGAAATATGTAATTGCCTTTGATAGCAGCGAATTCCGCGCATCATTAGTTCACGTAATTGCACAAATTTAACGGATACTTTGATTGTTTTCTGTGAGATCGATTTCGGAGAAGACAATAACAAATATGATCAGAAAAATTTCCCTTCATTTTCATTGGCAGGACTAATTGTATATTTCTATCCAGTCCATGATGATTTTTAGAAACAAATCGAAAAATTGAAAAAATGTAAATCATGTTCTTAAGAAAAATCGAACATTTATGAAGTTTATTGCAAATTGTGAAATTTTAATTTCTGACAGAGTGAAATAGAGTATTGGAAAATTATTTTACCGGTATCAAAACTCGTCTAATTTCTTGCAACGTTCGTTCAACTGAACTTGTGGAGCAAAGGGCTCTTATAGAAACGACGACATCAACGCAAGAATCGGGTATGCATTTTAAAGAACTTCCATCCCCGATGATCAAATTCTCTAAAAGCACGTGCGAAAATTTTTCGAAACCTTGCTCGCTCATAATGTAATCCTCCAGCTTACGATTCCAATCAACGCCTATCAAATGCGTCCCTTGGGGGTAAAATGGCACATTGTTACCTGCAACAAAAATAAAGAATTTCTTAATTTTTATGTAAATTAAATAATCCATGCTAACATACACATTTATAATATTGGATGATGGAGAAAAAATGGCTGGATACATTAAAAATACATGAAAAATTAAGCATCGCTCTCCGAAAGTTCAAAAGCTAAAATAAGAAATTTAAGCTAGAAAATAAGAGTTGCAATGTTCGAATTTAGAAATTACGTCTGCTGAAAATTCAATAAGTTGAAAATTTTTTGATGCAGGAATTAGAATTAAGTTTTTTTATTTCAAACTGGTTTTTGCTCCAGTTTCGACTATTCAAAACACATTCATGAGTTTTTTTTATCTTCTCTTCATTCGAAATTCGTAAAACAAATTGATTCTCTACGGTTTGGCCAATGTCAAAGAAATGAAAAACTTTGAAATCGAAAAATTTAGTTACTTAAATTCTTTCACAAATAATGAATAGTTAAAAATTCAAAATTCCGATTCTGAACTTCGATATAATGACGTCGAAGAAAAAAGTTTGAAGATAGCGACATTTCTTTCAAAAATGAGAAATACTCCAAAGGTAAAAATTTAAAAATTCAAGAACAATTTTACAAGATATAAGTTTATGTATCTCAAGATATGAAACTTCCTAAATTAGAATAAGAGAAGAATGCACATTTAGATTATGAAATTTTGAGGGTAAAAACTATTATATTAGAAAGTTAAAATCGGGTTTAGAAAATTCAAAAATCGTAGTTTTCAAATTCAAAAAATTATCCATTTCCACCTGTTTTCTGTCTAATTTCTAAGACAAAAATCTGCCCAAAGAACGAAAATCTTAATTATGCGATTTATTGCACTTTTAGAAATATGAAAAACCTAATTTTGAGTATCACAGGAAAAATCAAAGATATCATGAGCTTCTTCTGGAATTCAAAATTCTTTATTTTGTTGCGAATCGAACGATTTGAAACCCTAGAAAATGTATAATGAGAGTAAAATAATATGTATTCAAAAATTTAACAATTTATCAAAAATCAAACTTTTTTACCCTTGAAATCATGAAATATTGGAATTAATGGAAAAGTTCCAAAAACTTTCGAAAATTCCTAATGAGTTGGACAATTTTTTGTGATCATTGATCATTTTTAAGCAGTTTTTTTTTAAGTTTGAAATTCCAAAAAAATTCAGAAAATTTTAAGAATGTTCAAAATTTTCAAAAATCTGCGAAATTTTATAAGATGTGAATTAAATTCGTATACTGTGTTTCAATTTCATTTTCAATCAAATTTTTAACAAAAATTTTAAATTCTTGAAAAGTACTTGGAAATCAAAAGAAATCTTTGTGAGGTGGACAAATTTTTATAAAATTCGATAAATTTCAATAGTTAGTACAATGTTAGAAATTTTGCAAATTTAGAAAAATCAAAATACATTAGATTTGTAAATAATGTCAATAAATCTAAAAAAATAAAAATATTTCTAAAATTTGAAAACCGTATTATGTATTTCATGAATTGTATTTCTTATTATACTTCTTTAATATGCGTATATTGTAATATTTTTCATATTTTTAACGAAAATTTAGAGGACTTGAAGAATATTTGAACTCAAATTTTAAAATCATCAAAAAATTTTTTAGAATTATGAAAGAGTTGAGTAGTTAGTTTGACAGTAATAGAAACTTTAAAAATTTTGAAAAATCATAACACACTAAACATTCCAAAAACTATCAATTATTCTAAAAAACTGGAAATTTTTGTAAAATTTCAGAACATACCTTCATTTTGAAACTTGTGTTTATTACTATATGTATGTAAATTATTTTTCCTTTTTTCATTGGCAATCCTATTTCTGATTATTTGTTTCATTATTATATGTATTTTGACGAAGTAGTTATACATGAAAATATGTGTTTTTAGTTTTTTCATGAAAATTCGCAATACTGGAGAAGCATTCAAAAACTAAGAAAAACCGTGATAAGTAAGACAATTATCATAAAATATAGAAAATTTTGAATAGTCTGCATAAAGTTTGATATTTTGAAAAGAATGAAAAATCAGAAAACATTTGAAATTTTTGATTTTGCCAATAATTCAAAAAAATTGGAGAATTGGTAGAATTCATAAAATTTAAATGAATTGTGTATATTGTGTTCCGTGTATTTTTTTACCCTAAAATATGCATGATTCGTGTTTTTTCAATTATTTTAAATGGAAAATAACTTTAAAAAATTTGAAAAGTTTTAAAAAATCACAAGAAATCATCATGAGTAGCACAAATTTTCGTAAAATTTTGGAAGTTTTTGATAGTTCGTATGATGTCAAAAATTTTTTTGATTTCGGAAAATCATAACACATTAGAAGTTTAAAAACTCTAGATAATTCTAGAAAAATCAAAATTTTTGTAGAATTCCAGAATATGTTCAATTATTTTGTAAACTGTGTTCATCATATTTCTTCGAAACATGCATTATGAAACTTCCTTTTTTTCATAAAAATTTGGAATACATGAAAAGTATTTAAAAATGATGGAAAATCTTGCATGAGTGAAGCAAATTGTCATAAATTGCGAAAAATTGAATAGTACTATGGACGTCTATTACTTTAAAAGTTAAAAATTGTTTTGAATACAGAAAACATTTCAAACTCCAAAGATTGTCAATGATTCTGAACAATTATGAAAATTCGTCGAATTTCATAAAATGCATGTAAATTTTGTCGATTATAGAAGTTTTCGAGAATGCTGTAAAACTACATAAACCACATATAATCTATAATACTTTGAAAATCGAAAAGTTTTATAAAAACTACAATTATTCATAAATTCATGCATTTTTGCATAGGTATTTTTTATATTCGACCCGTGCAGAATTTCCCAGTTGAGAAGCTGAAAATCTAAAATTTCAAAATTTGAACACCAATGCTTCCAAATTTGAAAAATCCAGCAACACTGAGAAAAAAATATAGTAATTATTACAATACTGTATAGTAAACGGGAATCACTCTGAAATATTGTACTTTTTGCTAGATAATATATCAATTTTTGAAATAACATATTGTAAATATTGTTAAATAATATTGCAGTTATAGATATATCTTGTTGTACAAACTCCTATATATCTTCCGTTTTCTACTATACTTGTACTTTTTGCAATATCATATTTTAATTCCTATTAATACAGATTATTGCAAATTCCATACAGTTTTTTCAGTATGCACATCTGTATAGGTTATTTTTGCAACATTTTTTTGTACTTTCTAGGTCTCAAGTGCATCATATTGTAATATGCTACGGTTTTCGAAAAAGCTGGATAAAAGTAATGTAGTTCATTTTCTCACCATGTATGGTAAAAAATACAGTTTGTATAGTGAAATTTGCATTTTAAGATTGAAAATTTCTCGAAATTATAGAGTAAACACTGACATACATATTGTGATTTGCACATTAATAGCGATTTTACTGTATAATGTTGTAACAAGTAAAATAAATATTGCAGATTTTACAATATTATTGTAAAAACTACAATGATATTGTGAAAATTGCAATATTATTGTAAAAAGTACAATAATATTGTACTTTTTACAATGCGTACGGCAGAAAGTACAAGATTTTTTTCTCAGTGAATCATATCCATTTTTTACCGGTTTTTAGGCCGATTTCTAGGACGCGAATTCTGCCCAAAGCGCGCAAAACTCGATCATGCGATTTTTTATCCTCCAATCGTTTGAAAAGCCTGATTTTGTAGGGTTCGGCCAATCTCGCACACTCCGTTTCGAAACCGAGCAGATGCGATTTATACACGAATTGCTGCAACTTGGGCCACTTCAATTTGACCCACGCTATCACGAGCAACGCAGTGATTAACAATACGCCGTACTTAGAGATCGCGTCGCGCACGCAAACGTCCCCCAAGCTCATGTCACTTTGTAATGTTAATTAATAATGGGCTCAATTATTATTTATTCCACGGCGCAACTTAGCTGTTCATCTACAAGCGCAAATTCGGCGTTTATACCGCTGGAACGCTTCGCGATAAGATAAGCGAATCGCGTGTAACAAACAGACGTTATCGCGTGGCAGATTTTTTCAATGCATCTAGCAATAATTATCAGGATTCGCTTGCATGCGAGGAAAATCATCGATTTATCACGGATTGTGAAGCATGCATGAAATTGTGACATTGTCATGGTTATTGATGAGTGACTTCGTGATTCGGAAACTTCAAAGATTCATCGAGACTTGGAGAGATTGATATGCAATTTATTGATTTATTTTTTTTAATGTATTTTGGATATTGGTATTTTTCGAGAATATCAATTAGGATGATTCTTGAAGTGTGAAATTTTCAAATATTTTTATTTTGTTGGTTTGTTTAACATATAGATTGTTAAGATCACATCAGAATAGAATATTTTTGTCATCGAAAGACTTTTTTTTGGTTCGATCGAATTCTGAAAGTCTAACTGTTGTTAACAGCGATAGTGAAATTTTCGAATTTTGATTATTTTTTAGTTCTTATTTATTGTGTCTAGAAATGTTGTAACTTTTTTAATTGAAGTTCATAATAATCACTTGAAAAGAGGTTTATCTTATATTCAAACCATAATTTATCGGACAAGGCTTTTTGGGCTTACGAACAATTAGCAATGTAAAGGTCGTTTTTTTGAAACTTTTTATTTTATAACTTGTAACTTTTTGTAAGCTTCAGTTATTTCTTGTAATTTCAGGTGACAAACAAAAACACAAAAACATGGCGAAAAATACATGAACTTCAATAGGTTCAAGCATTCTCAAACATTTTATACTTTGTTCGATTGCTTTACATTCAAATTTCTGAGTTAAAAAGACTTTGGCCAGCAAAATTTGTAATATCTATCCCTTCAATTTGAAAGTCACAAATTTTCCTGGATATTGATATAATAGTTATTTGAAAATTCGATTTTCAAAGTTTTTTCTCATTATATTTTCAGCAATGTTGGAATTCCTGTAATTAATATTTCGTCAATAAATCAGAAACAACCTATTTTCGTTACAGTGAAACTGCACTGATGGAAATTTTTCAATTAAATTTAAGAGATCGTCTTTTGTGCGGAAAAATTTAGGATGGTTTGGAGTAACTTTTAAGGTATGTAGCAGTAATACTATGTCACAAAAGTTGCAGTTTTAATAGTGTATTGTTCACTTGAAAAAACAAGTAGTCGTTCACAAATAAATATCAACAATTGGCTGAGTTATGGCCCTTTCCCCGAAACAACTTTTTTTTTAAGAAGCTTGCGGTGACCACGATGCAAGTCGAACAAGTCAAGTTAAATCAAAAAATGAAAAAAAAAAATTCATCAGTCTAGGAATATATCTGGTTCTTAAACGATCGCTTTTTAATAGAAAAGTTTTAATTTTGCAGATAAGAATTTTTTAATAAAATTTCCAGAGCTCAAAAAATCGAAAGCTCGGGGAAAACGTTCTTGCGTACAGAAAAACGTAACATTCATTTTTTCAATCGTTCAAGAACTAGATGCATTCCTTTGGTGTCATAACGTTATTGCTACATACTTTAAAAGATACGCCAAACCATCCTCAATTCGTCCGCCCAAAAAGGTAAATAACCCCTTAAAGTTATCGACGCATCTATTGAAAATTAACACCGTCTAGGAAAATACTTAACCTAAGAAATCAAAGTGTGAATGTCATACATAAGAGACGTTAAAATCATTTTAACTTCAAATGATTTCTGGATGAAAATGTATATTACAACTTTTTTAATAATACATTGAATTATATACACAAATTTTACACAAAGTCTTTTGAAATCCACTTAATATGAATAAAAAATCTTTGAAAAAATACATCTTACATGAGAACAATAAAGTTATTATAAATTTCTTTGAAACCCTTTGAAATACGTGTCCATGAAATTTCGAACACGATTTTAAGAGAAAGCCTATGAAAGATGTTTGAAATTTGAAATTTTTTTGACAGTATGAGCAGCGTGAATTTGTTTGACTTGAAATAAGAACTGCACTTTATCAAACAGAAATTTTTGCAATTTTAAACAATAAGAAAAAAATTTTGAATTCATATTAAACAAAAATATGACGAAAAATACTAGAACTTTCATAAGTTCGAGCGTTCTTCAACTTTTCATATGTATTTTGTTCAATTCTTGGACAAAATATTGAAATTCATATGGTGAGAAAATAATTAATTATTTTCTGAATATACATGGTAAAAATAAATTATATATTGTAAGTTTTACGGTAAAATTGCAGGTTTTAGAATAATGTAGCAAATTCTGTCTTTTTTATTTTATTCATTACAATATTGTACAGTAAAAATTGTTATATTATACAAATTACAATTTGAATGTCAGTTTTTGATAGATAATTTTGGTAAATTCGAAATCTACAAAATGCCAATTTTACTAAGATATAAATTGCAATTTTTAATATACCAGACACAATATTTACTATCCATGTACATATAGTGAAACATTAAATAAAATATTGGGGAATAACTCTGATCATCTGTTTTTGAGTTCGTACTTATAATATGATATTTTATGTTCTTAGAAAAAATATTATACATGTCAGTATATAAAAATGTCAAAAAATTCATATCGTATTGTAAAATCTACAAAATATTATCGACTTTTTCCTATATTGTACCAGCTGCAATATGGTATTCTAGAAAGTACACAAAAATATAGCAAAAAGAACTATACAGATGTGAATACTGCACAAACTGTATGGCATTTGCTGAAATCTGGATTGGTAAAAATTACAATATTATATTACAAAAAGTACGAAAAACTGTATAGTAGAAAACGAAATATGTACAGGAGTTTTTGCGATAAAGTATATCTATCAATACGATACCATTTGACAATATTTGCTATATATTACGACTAAGAAGGCTACATAAATATCTAGCAAAAAGTGCAATATTTCAGACTGATTCCACAATACAATACAGTATTCTAATAGATATTTTTTTTTTTCAGTGTATTTATGAGTTAATAAGGTTCTCGTATAATTTCGAAAGTCTAAAATTTTCGTGGATATTGACATGCTGAATTATTTCTAAAGTTTATTACCAGGGTTTTCACTCATTATGGTATCATATACAATACTGTCATTCTATGAATTCTTATGAATTTCAAGTTAAAACTTCAGATTCCAGGCTCCAAAAGCTCGCTTTTTCACAAGCACCCGGAAACAAAGAAATGGGGAAAATAATGGGAAAAAATGGACGTAAAAAGGGGAAAGGATCGCATGGGGAAAAACGGAAATGCTGGGGCATAGCGGGGTGGTTTTGCGCGCATTGTGCTCGGGTAAGTTGAACTGGTGACCACAAACAACAGGGTCATCGATTACGCGCCACCGGGCCCTGGTGGTTCTCGCAATGCTCAAATACTTCGATTCCGATTGAGAGGCATTTCGCGATCCGGAGGCGTTTTGTTTTCGACACCAGGGCGGGGAGAGGGTTGGCCGTTTTCGCAATGGCTCGTTGAGCCGACTCGAAAATTGCGCCCTGGGTGCGCTTGCCCAAGAACAAAAGCTACCCCGTTTATGCGCTACGGATTAGGACGTTTTAATAACCTTCGGCCCGGGGATCCATAGGGACTCACGCGAAAGAAATGTTCTTAGGGGGTTTTAAAAAACATTTTTTGATGTGAAAGTTCCAGTAACGTACTCATGATTTCATGATTTTGTTTGAAGTGATTCTGAGAGAATATTCGGTGATTTCATGAATTCATGATATTCGATGGATATCATATTGTAATTCCTACCAATCCGAATTTCAGAAAATGCTATACAGTTTGGCCAGTATTCAGATCTGTAAAGTTATATTTGCTATATTTTTGTGTAACTTGTAGTACACCATATTGCAGCTGGAACAATATTGAAAAAAGTCGAAAATATTTTGTAGATCTTACAATACGATATGAACTTTTGCGATGCATTATACCTATATGTACAAAATTTTCTCTAAGAACATAAAATATCATATTATAAGTACGAACTCAGAAACAGATGATCAGTTATACCCCAATATTTCATTTAATGTTTCGCTATATGTACATGGATAATAAATATTGGGTCTAGTACAGTAAAAATTATAATTCATATCTCCGTATAGTTTCCATTTTGTAAATTGAAAATTCTCCAAAATTATCTATTAAAAACTAACATTCAAATTGTAATTGTTACCACCCCGCTATGACCCAGCATTTCCGTTTTTCCCCATGCGATCCTTTCCCCTTTTTACGTCCATTTTTTCCCATTATTTTCCCCATTTCTTTGTTTCCGGGTGCTTGTGAAAAAGCGAGCTTTTGGAGCCTGGAATCTGAAGTTTTAACTTGAAATTCATAAGAATTCATAGAATGACAGTATTGTATATGATACCATAATGAGTGAAAACCCTGGTAATAAACTTTAGAAATAATTCAGCATGTCAATATCCACGAAAATTTTAGACTTTCGAAATTATACGAGAACCTTATTAACTCATAAATACACTGAAAAAAAAAAATATCTATTAGAATACTGTATTGTATTGTGGAATCAGTCTGAAATATTGCACTTTTTGCTAGATATTTATGTAGCCTTCTTAGTCGTAATATATAGCAAATATTGTCAAATGGTATCGTATTGATAGATATACTTTATTGCAAAAACTCCTGTACATATTTCGTTTTCTACTATACAGTTTTTCGTACTTTTTGTAATATAATATTGTAATTTTTACCAATCCAGATTTCAGCAAATGCCATACAGTTTGTGCAGTATTCACATCTGTATAGTTCTTTTTGCTATATTTTTGTGTACTTTCTAGAATACCATATTGCAGCTGGTACAATATAGGAAAAAGTCGATAATATTTTGTAGATTTTACAATACGATATGAATTTTTTGACATTTTTATATACTGACATGTATAATATTTTTTCTAAGAACATAAAATATCATATTATAAGTACGAACTCAAAAACAGATGATCAGAGTTATTCCCCAATATTTTATTTAATGTTTCACTATATGTACATGGATAGTAAATATTGTGTCTGGTATACTAAAAATTGCAATTTATATCTTAGTAAAATTGGCATTTTGTAGATTTCGAATTTACCAAAATTATCTATCAAAAACTGACATTCAAATTGTAAGTTGTACAGTGTAACAATTTTTACTGTACAATATTGTAATGAATAAAATAAAAAAGACAGAATTTGCTATATTATTCTAAAACCTGCAATTTTACTTACAATACATAATTTATTTTTACCATTTACATTCAGAAAATAATTAATTATTTTCTCACCATATGAATTTCAATATTTTGTCCAAGAATTGAACAAAATACATATGAAAAGTTGAAGAACGCTCGAACTTATGAAAGTTCTAGTATTTTTCGTCATATTTTTGTTTAATATGAATTCAAAATTTTTTTCTTATTGTTTAAAATTGCAAAAATTTCTGTTTGATAAAGTGCAGTTCTTATTTCAAGTCAAACAAATTCACGCTGCTCATACTGTCAAAAAAATTTCAAATTTCAAACATCTTTCATAGGCTTTCTCTTAAAATCGTGTTCGAAATTTCATGGACACGTATTTCAAAGGGTTTCAAAGAAATTTATAATAACTTTATTGTTCTCATGTAAGATGTATTTTTTCAAAGATTTTTTATTCATATTAAGTGGATTTCAAAAGACTTTGTGTAAAATTTGTGTATATAATTCAATGTATTATTAAAAAAGTTGTAATATACATTTTCATCCAGAAATCATTTGAAGTTAAAATGATTTTAACGTCTCTTATGTATGACATTCACACTTTGATTTCTTAGGTTAAGTATTTTCCTAGACGGTGTTAATTTTCAATAGATGCGTCGATAACTTTAAGGGGTTATTTACCTTTTTGGGCGGACGAATTGAGGATGGTTTGGCGTATCTTTTAAAGTATGTAGCAATAACGTTATGACACCAAAGGAATGCATCTAGTTCTTGAACGATTGAAAAAATGAATGTTACGTTTTTCTGTACGCAAGAACGTTTTCCCCGAGCTTTCGATTTTTTGAGCTCTGGAAATTTTATTAAAAAATTCTTATCTGCAAAATTAAAACTTTTCTATTAAAAAGCGATCGTTTAAGAACCAGATATATTCCTAGACTGATGAATTTTTTTTTTTTCATTTTTTGATTTAACTTGACTTGTTCGACTTGCATCGTGGTCACCGCAAGCCTCTTGAAAAAAAAAGTTGTTTCGGGGAAAGGGCCATAACTCAGCCAATTGTTGATATTTATTTATGAACGAATACTTGTTTTTTCAAGTGAACAATACACTAATAAAACTATAACTTTCGTGACATAGCATTATTGCTACATACCTTTCAAGTAACTCCAAACTATCCTCAATTTTTTCGCACAAAAAGCTCTATAACCCCTTAACTATTTTGACTAGTTCATATTGGTTTCAATTGAATAAATAAAATTGTTTACTATTTTGGTAGTACATTTCAAATTCAAATTTTTGTTGGAGCTTTCAGCTGATTATACACAAAGTTCAGAAGTCAACAAAAATCCTCTTAGAAGTTGAGCAAATATCATTGAAAATGACACCATTAAGATCACCAAAAATGACTGTCGGTTTTTCAATTTGCTCATCATGCCTTTGAAAAATTTATGCGAAATTGAACTACGCATAATAATTGATAATCCGAATAATGAATCAGCTCGAATAGACTGTACCATAGTACAGTGTTAATACCCAACGAGTAGTAGAAATTAAAATAGGCAAATTTAGTCGTTAGTAAAAATATAAGAAAAGATAAGTGTTGAAATACACTATTTTGTAGAAAAAATTCCTGTGACTAAATGGGTTAAAATTATTTATTGAACGTCTAAAATGTCAGTTTTGTGTATATTATTAGTCAATCATGAACCTGAATTTCAGGTGTAGCCTCCAGCAGATTTTTGATAATTATTATGGACCTGTTACTATAAAGTTCAGGAATCAAGAAAAATCCTTCTACAAATTGATCAAAGATCATTTGAAATGATCGAATAAGAACACCAAAAATGACTCTTGAGTTTTGTATCTGCTAATAATAGTCTTTGGAAAAATAATTTAAAATTGAATTACGCATAATTGAAAATTTTGAGTAATTAATCAGTTTCAATAGAATTTAGTAAATTCTGAATACCTACTCTCTCAGTTCGAATTAGTAAAATTTTTACTAGTACAATTATTAGGTCAGAGATAGTCAGAGATATACTAATAAATTAGTAGAATTCCACAAGTTGACTACAAAAATAGTTGAGTTCTACTAGATAATATAGTTTATGAAACTAGCTGTAAAAAAAGTTTATGTAAAAAACGAAAAGCTTGATGTTTCAAGGAATAAATATTTTAGCAAATGTCTAAATATGTATTATTTTTGTTTGATTTTTTTTACCATAAGCAATAATGAATTATTATATATTCAATAATAGCAGTGGTAAATATGTATTATTACGAACATTAACTATTTACTAAAGTATCAGTAAAAATTGACTTTTTCATAAGTTGTACTTCAAAAGCGTATATCAAACACACGCCAAATTTTTTTTACCGTCTATCTTTTATTGCCTGAGGGAGCATCGCATTTAAATATTTTTCACTCTTCAGAGATCATGTTGATAAGGAGGCAACTTGCTCCGTGCCTAGAAATAAGAGACAGTGCTCCCAGAAAGATAGCCCGAATCGCGTAAGGGCGTATAAAAGTACCGAATTCGCTGAAACTGCTTGAGGCAACCAAAAAATGTCACGATTGACATCAAACTAAGAAATCTACATACGACTCAATTTCATAGTGTCTGAATTTTTTTTAGCCTATTTATTTCTGAATTTATAGTCCAAAATTACTTTTTTTCGAAACACATCAAAGGAAATTTTGAGTGTATATGAAAAAAAAAAAAACATTTGCAATTTTATGATACATAAATACAAAATTTCGTGTTCAAGAACAAGGAAGTTAAAAATTACCTTCATTTCGGTTACAGAACATTTCTTGAAAAGTTACAGATCGTTCCAAAAACTGGATGACACCGATAAAAGTAAAGTAAAATAAATAACAGGATTTTCGTTACTCGTTGCCGAACAAAAGTAACTCGTTCCCATTACCGTAACTTGTTAATTAATCAAATTAAGTGATCAAACGAATGACCACACAAATAATTGTTAATTAATGTAACGCTTTACGTTATCGTTACTTCTAAACCCCAGCTTTCACAAATCTATAATTTTTCGTTCATTTCACTATTTCGTAACGGAATTTTTTATTGTCCACGAGCATGTTCCAAACCTTTTCTAGTCCATCTAAAGCTTTGAAAATGCTTCACCACGGTTGGGTTCCGAAAAAATGGAGACGTTTTATGACGAAATTTTTCCCCGGAGCGGAGGCTGTAAATCTCGGCGAGCGTTCAGGAATCACGCAGACGCGTGGGTGTTTTTGCAGGGGCGATAAATGGCGGATTTTGAGCAATGGCTTCGGGCTCCATTGATGTGCGCGCCGACATTTCGCGGGGGAATAATGACACCAAATTTTTCAAAGGGAGAAAAGTTTGGTATGTACCAAAAAGAAAGTGACGTCCTATTTGCCAATTCATTTAGCAGATGAATGGTCTCTCAAAATTCGACGTGGCTAATTTTTTTTCAGCTTCTTTTAGTTTTGTAACGGGTGGCGCATGAAATATGAGGAAGATGTGCAAAATCTTCTTCATTCCCAAATTTCCCAATCAACTACTCTAAATACAAATTATCCTCTCACGATCATTCTGGAGCCTCGCCAAATGAATAATTCCGACAAACATCTTTTTTCAAGCTTTCGGCATTTATTTGCCCTCTTCAGGAAAACTGAATGTACAAAATCACAACAACAATCAATGAATTTCCAAATCAATCAATAATTTTCATCACATCAATTTCCCATATGGAACTAATGTAAAGACCTCATTATTGGAATATGTTAAAGAATAAGAAAAAAGGATATTTTTTATAGATGATGAAAAGAAAAATAAAATAAGGACTGATGCTTTGAATGTTTTATTGCATAACAAAAGAAGGAAGGATCATTAAAAAATTATAGACAGATATGTTTTGAATAATTTCGATGTTACAAAGAGATTTTTTAAAAATAACAATGATTCGATGGTTACTAGATCAGATAAAGGAAGTGTAAGTGTAATTTCATATAAAGAAGAATATTTTAATAAAATGGAGGAATTATTGAATGATGAGTCTACATGTAGGAAATTTAATGAAAAGGAGGAAAAACATGCTTCAAAGAAAATGAGGGATAAAGTTAAAGATATTTTAATTAGATGGAAAAATAACAATTATATAGATAAAAAAACATATTTGGAATTATTGGAAACAGATGGAAATTGACCTAGAGCATACGGATTACCAAAAATTCATAAGAAAGATAAACCATTTAGATTGATAGTGTCTTCAGTAGGAAGTCCTACAGATAAATTGGCAAAGTTTATTCAGGATCTACTTTCGAAACATTTACCAAAACCGAAAAATTATGTTAAAGATAGTTCAGAATTAAAAAAGAAGTTAAAGGGATTGAATTTATCTAAGGAATTTAAAATTGTATCCTTTGATGTGACATCATTGTTTACAAATATCTCGAAGGATGAAGTGAAAAATTCACTTGTTAGAAGATACCGATTTTTAGAGCCTTATATGGACATGCCTTGTGAGAAATTTGTAGACAGTGTTATCAAATTGATGGAATTAACATATTTTACTTTTAATGGAAAAATATATGAACAAACTTTTCGAACACCAATGGGTTCTCCGATTTCTCCTACTTTAGCTAATATAGTAATGGAAGATATGGAATTAGATGTTTTGAGTAAATTGAGCTATGAACCAATATTTTGCTGTTGATATGTTGATGGTATTTTTATGATAACAAAGAAAAATGAATTGGATGCGACTTTTAAAGGATTTAATGCATACAATGATAGGATACAGTTTACAAGTGAAATAGAAAGGGATGGGAAATTAAATTTTTTGGAATTGGAAGTTATTAGAGAAGATGAAAAGCTAATATTTGATTGGTTCATAAAACAGACTTCATCGGATAGATTTATGAATTTTCATTCAAAAAATCCGATTGTACAGAAGAAAGGGATAATATATGGATTGGTTGATGAAGTTATTAAATTATCTGATGATAGATTTCATAGAAAAAATTTTGATAAAATTAAAAACTTACTTTACAAGAATAACTATCCCATCGAATTTATAGAGAAAAATATTAAGACTAGAATTGATTTTTTAAAGTATGTTAAATCGAAGAATGATGAAGATGATGAATTGTTGGATAATAGCGATAGGAGAGGGGGAATTTTGGTTTTACCATATATGGAAAAAGGACAAAGAAAAATTGAGAGAATATTTAAGAAAGAAAATATGAAAGTGATATATAAAAGTGATAATAAATTGAATATGGATATTATTAAAAGGGGAAAGATAAATTGGGAATTAAAAGACAGCAGAATGTAGTTTACAGGATAGATTGCAGGGATTGCCAATTTAAATATGTAGGACAGACTAAAAGATGTTTAGAAACTAGGATTAAGAAACACGAGGGAAATATTACAAATTTACAGCAAATTTACAGATAATAGTTCAGTTATAACAGAACATAGAATAAATATGAATCATGAGTTTAATTGGGATAAAGTAAAGATTTTGGATAAAGAGATGGATTATAGAAAAAGTATGTTTTCGGAAATGTTTTTCATAAAGAGGACAAAAAATACATTAAACAGACAAGAAGACACGAGATTTTTGAGTTCAATCTATGATGCATGCATTGATGACGTGATATGAATTCTCATCGGTTCATTTTCTATATAAGGAAGTGAAAACTGAGGTAATTTTGTTAGTCTTGTACAGACCACTGATAAGTTCTTGTAACACCATATTGTTTCTCTCCTGTTCACTTAATATTATAAAAAGATGACAAAATGTTTTTACGCATAAGATAATTTTAAACTGGAATTTATATTCCGAGTAAGTGTATTAAGTGATGTTGCGATGAAAATTATTGATTGATTTGGAAATTTATTGATTGTTGTTGTGATTTTGTACATTCAGTTTCCCTGAAGAGGGCAAAATAAATGCCGAAAGCTTGAAAAAAGATGTTTGTCGGAATTATTCATTTGGCGTGGCTCCAGAATGATCGTGAGAGGATAATTTGAATTATAATAACGGAGCGTTAAAACAATTGTATCGTCGACTACTCTAAAGTTCGATGATTTTGATGATTTCTGTGTTACTTTTTTCTTTGAAATTGTTGGAAAACCTCGACTGGTTCTTATACTGAAAAAAAGGAGATCCGGATATCACACTCGAGGCCGTGGTTTAAGGGCGAGCGATTTCTGAATCGAGTGAAGAACACTCGCGCCTCGCTCGTGCCCAAGACAATGGCATCATATTGTGAAAATATTGATTACGATTCGCCAACAATGGAGACAATGCCGACGTCGACTTCGCTGTCGTAGCGGCACTCGAAAAAAAGCGCACTTCGAGTGCACCAGCCTGTTCTCTTTCTTTCACCCGCTCCTCCAACGTTTGTTGAGGATCCATGCAAAACGCTTCTTTCAATAAATATGTATATAAATCCACTAATTCTCCTCTGAGTTTATCGACAATGCATTTTTTTCTAAATTGGGACGACTGCTGCAACACGGTTTCCGTTTATTCGACAATTTTCGTGGAGCATGAAAATGGAATATGATTTTGTTGCACTGTATAAATTGTTGTGCACTGTAGGGTTCGAGTCTCTGGATAGTTTCTCGTATTTTTAGAGATTATAAGTGCAGGAAGAATTGGCGAATAATTTTAAAGTTATTACAAGCTTATAATAAACAATCTCATTATCAAGTTTGACAGAATTTATGTAAAACATATGATAGATAATCAAAAATAATTTTTTTAGTATGTATAAATAGGTATATCTGATATAAAGATCTAAGTTGGAAATTTTCGAAAATGACGTCACAAATTTATTTAATTGAACAACATTCTAGAATTACGTATTAGATTTTGGATTTTCCAATTTTGAAATCTGAACAAAATTTGGAATTTGAAGTCCAAAGAATTATTGTGTAATGTTATTGACCTCGAGAAATTCTCGAGATTCTGTAGAAATTCGATAAATCGAAATGTCATATAAATGAAAATTTCATTTAATGTTAATATTTTACAATATTTAAGTATCTCATATTTCGAGCGACTGGCCCCTACTTTTTTCCACATTTAAAGGAATATATTAGAATAGAAAAGAATAGAAAAGGCATAGATTTTGATGGATTTTTCAGGAAACAGTTTTGTTCGTAGATTTTACAGAATAATTTATATTTCTCGTATTTTTCAATAGTCATACGATTTGAAGGATTTTCTAGTATTTTTATGGATTTATACATAGATATCTAGAATATCTTCCTGTAAGATTCAAAATTTTGAAGATTTCTAACGATTTCATAGACTTTTAGCAAAATTTCCCCACTTTTTAGTACTAATAAAATGTCTAAGGATTTTCTAGTAATTTTTTTATAGATTCTTGGTATTTTCATGGATCGTTATGACTTAGATTTTTAGAAATTCGTGCTACAGAATTTGAAGTTCGTCAAATTTTTTGAATTTTAATGGATTTTTCAGGAAACAGTATCTTCCTAGATTTAAGGTTCTTTAAATATTTTATGTACCTCTGGCATAGAAAACGCGTTTCTATGCCAGCTCGAGATCTCTAAACGCGTTTTCTATGCCCTCGGTACATGAAATATCGTTCGTATTCCTTCAGTATTCATACGATTTGAAGGATTTTTTGGTAGCATTATGAATCGCTGTAAAATTTTTCTAGATTTCGATGCGCTAGTTGGTGAAGTTTTCTTAATCTGAAGTAATTCATATATTTCTAACATCTATCAATTTGTTTAGTATTACATTTTTTTCCCTTAGTATTTACAAAATGTAGAGTTTCTTGGTTTTTTTTTCTTCAGGTTTTAAATAGGATGCGATTTCCTTGAATTCAGAATTTGAAATATTCCATTTGTTTCGATAAATTCATCAAAAAATATCATAGATTTGAAGAACTTTTATTTTTTTTTTCATATTTTTTTGACAATTCGTACGGTTTCAAAGATTTCTTGATATTTTATTTTAATTTATATGTATTTTTCTATAATTGGATGTTCTAGAAATCTAACTTTCATTGTTCACTAAATTTTGTACAGCTTTTTGAAGCAATATAATCAGAATTTACAAGTATCTTATTAAATTCGAATATTTCTTTTATTCTTTTGTTTTGTTTAAATTTCGTGAGATATTCTTTAGAGGTTTACAGTTTTCCTAGTATTTTCATAGATTTTCAAATAGATTTCTAAAATTCAATGTTCTTAAAATCTAAGTTTTATTCATTTCTAGAATATCAAAAGATGGTTAAAAAAATTAAATCATCATTCATAAGTATCTTTTTGAAGTTCTGGTACTTTCAGTATTTTTGTGCATTTATGAAATTCCGTGAGATTCCCTAGCAGATTTTAAGATTTCTAGTATTTTCATGGATTCTCTTATATGCTGTATGATCGAAAGTTTCCTCAATTTTAAGTATATTTATAAATTGTTATAGAACATTTAATTATTCACAAATTATTCCTAGTAGTTAATAGAATTTTCATGAATTACAACAAAATTTTCTATGGATTAAATTTATAACACTAGTTTGAAAGTATAGTCATATTCTAAACAGAAAATCATATTTCTGCGATAATTATATTTTTGAAACTGCCAGCCCCATACTGTCCTCCATAAGAACCATGTCACTGTGATATTTTCAAGTTAAAGCAAAAAATTCAAAAAAACATAATAAAATTGATGATGCAAGAAATCACTGACCCCCTCTCTCAGGTTAAATTAGTCACAAATCACTTATTTTTTGTAGCAAACTTGTCTGTTTTTCAATGAGTGATTTTTCACTAACAATCATTAGTCTTCTACTCATACCAAGAGATTTTTTACTTCAAAAATATTCATATCTTGACAATAAGAATAAGTTAGTTTTGACAAACAGTAAAAAAATAGTAAAATCACTCTAATAATGTGTGAAAAAAATTACTAATTGAAAAGAAGAAAAATAAGCTACAAAAAATTCATGACTTTTCACTAATTCTGAGAAAGTGAATGCCAAAAGAGTAAAAAAAAAGAGATTAAAACGACCCCCTCTCGATTGATACGGCGTGTCATCGTCATTATAATTTCCGGGTTATTGACCAAGGTCGCCGCAAGTTTGAGTAGATTTTGGAAAACGATATCCTGAGATTCTCGGGGGTGCGACCTCGAGAGCAATTGTTGAGGAAGGGAAAACGAAGCAAAGACCGAGTAATAAGCGAAAACGATTGCCGAAGGCGCCGTAAATCAGGGACGCAAGCCAGAGGTCTCGTTCTCTGCCGTCTCCAACAAGGTTCGGCGTTCCTCAGGAAGACTCGTCATCCACCGTCATGACTCTCGTCGACGAGACGCGCTGTGCAACGGATTTAATGCGATTTTATCCGTCCACGACCTCCCGTGCGACTCGCAATAAACCACCACGCGACACATCAATCGCTCGCCTTTTCGAGGGAAAACCATTTCCTCATTCCCACATTCTTTCCTTGACTTTGACTTATGGCTCTTGGCTTTTTTGAGGTCTATTGGGCTAACCAAACTGGGCTTCTTTTTACACCCTTTTCGATGTACTTCCTTCCAGCCGTTTTTTTCAACATTTTATTATCGGGTTTTTTGATTGTTTCCTTTCTTTTCAGGTATTTCAGGTATGTGGAGCACTGAAATTGAAGGTGGGATATGTTCAATAATTCTCACTGTGTCAATTTAATGACATTTGTTGGTATACATATTTTTTTATCTAATATGCAGGGTTCGGGGAGTTACTTAAAAAAATGTAACGCCTTGCGTTACCGTTACAAAAGTGGAAAAAGCAAATCGTTACGTTACCGTTACTTTCACGTTACTTTCTGCAATAATTTGAATTTAAATAACAAGACATCGAAAAACTAAGGCTGAGAAAAACAATAACAACGTATTCCTGGTTTTGTTCTATAGAAATTGTTTATTTTAGATAAAATAAAAAATGTTAAGCCGTACTTTTTCACCCTGAAAAAAAAAACCAAGCAGCTGGTTCAAATTTTTATATATTTTGCAAGTTCACTAAATTTCTGAATATGACATTTGATTCAATGTTAGCCACAAGGAAACATTCGCAAATTTATTAGAATTTTGAGAGAATCTTGATACCTACCCAGATTTTCAGATTTTTTGAATTTTTTTGTATTTTTCAGTATCTATAAAATGTTGCAAGATTTTATAGTATTTTCATAAATTTTTACTATTTATCTGAACATTGATATGTAGATTTCAAGAATTTCATACTACATATAGGATTCAAAGTTCATTGAATTATTTGTATTTGGGAGGATTTAATAGCAAATAGTGTCTATGCAAATTTTCATTTTCTTTGATTTTTTTGATACTTTCTCAATTTTTCTACGATTTTCAGGATTGTTTAGTATTTTTAAAACTATTCGTATTTTTCTGAATGACAGAATGTTGCAGAATTTCCTTGTATTTTTACATACTTTTATTATTTTTATAATATAAATTAATATATACATTTCAAGAATTTCGAGCTCCAGAATTTGAACATAATGAAATTTTCCGTGTTTTACAGGATTTTTCAGAAAAGAGTGTCTCGATATATTTTTACTTATTCCAGTACTTTTTGTATTTCTTCAGTTTCTCTATGATTTCAAAGATCGTTCATTATTTTTATATGTATATTGCTGCATGAATTTCTGGAATTTGAAAGATTTTCAATGTTTTATATATTTACACGTATTTTTCATTACGTATTTTCTTTCTGTATTTTTAGAATGTTGTGGAATTTTTCAGTTTTTTTAAAGATATCTGTTTGAATTTCCAGAATGAGATAAAATTGAAAGTTCGAAATTTCAGAAGTATTTCGATCGATTTTGCAAAAAAACAGTTTCTTGATAGATTTTGAGTGCCCTCAATATTTTTTGTATTTTTCACAGAGTTGTACGATTTGAAAAATTTTCTTATATTTTGATAGACTTCTATGAGCATGTATTTTTAGAATTGAAAGCTCGAGAAATTGAATTTTCTTGATTCCTAGAATCGCATAAATTTTTGAAGAATCAAGTGACATGAAACTAATTGAAATCTAATATTTTGAGTATTTTTCGTATTTTCTTGCAAATTTAAAAATTGATAGTATTCCACTTTGGAAATTAAATTACACAATTGTTCCAATACACATTATTAATATTGAATTTTTCATTCGAAAACAGGGAAGTTGAAAATCACTTATATCTCAGTTTCAGAACATTCCTTCAAAAGTGACAAATTGTGCTAAAAACTTAATGAGACAGATAAAAGTAACGTAAAATTACGGGATTTTCGTTACCCGTTACCGAAAAAAAGTGACTCGCTCCCGTCATCGTTACTCATTAATTAATGTAACGCGATACGTTAACATTACAGTAAAAAACGAAACGTTTTTCCAAACATTGCTTCTATGATCTAATTTACTAAATTTGGCAAATTGGGTGGAAAATTGAAGAAAAACATCTAGTCCATTTTAAATAATTTCTTTTTGGATTAGGAAACTTAGTGACATTGAAATATGGATGATCTATATGACGGAATAGCTTTTAGTATTGGAAAAAAACTTCTAGAAATAAACGAAGAATCAACCTCAAGTGTAGGTTTTAATCCATACTTAAGAAATTTGCAAGCCGAGTAATCAATAAACTACAATACATTTTTCCAATGATCCATAATTTTTTCATGTATACCACAAAAACCTAATAAATCGCAAATTCCTAAATACAAAATAAACTTGAAAAAACGTGGGATTCCCCTTACTTTCGATACCCCATTTCACTTTCAAGCTTTGGCGAACCCAAAAACCAAGTTAAAAACCACGCATGTACCTCACCCCCCCCCCTTCTCCCCTTCACCACATACCACAAGGCGATTCGTCACCCCAAGAATGTTAAAAATCCCCATGAGTTAGAAAAAAAGCGATCATAGATAATGCATTAACGATTAAGGAGCTCCCGACATCGAGATTTCGGACGTGTGACACTCGCTCGCCCGAGGCGCCCTGCAGTTTCAGAAGGATTTTTTTCGTCGGAATTTCCAAGGATCCATCCTGGCGTACAAACTGACGTTATTTGCCAAACAATGCCCGGGACCAGTGACTACTAAGTGGCAATGTTACGCGTTTTCGAAAAACCCCCGCGGCGCTTGGGCCTTATAAGGTAATTTCGAGGTCTCCCAGCGTTCGGCCCATTCTTCTCCTGCCCCGATCTCACATTGACTCATATCTTACACTTTACACTTGACTCCGGACACATGCGAGTTCCCGATTTTCGTTCCTCTTTTCACGGCTCGCCAATATTTCATCCGGTACGAGCAAGCTGTAAAAAGTATACTACGCGAGTTGAGTACGTTTTTTGGCTTTACTGTAAAAAAAGTTTGTAAATTTCTCATAACGTAGTATAGTAAATTTCCTATACCTCAGGATTTACTATACCATAATAGAATTTTTTCCTCGACCATAGGACTTTTGCTACTCTTTTCATGAATTCTTTCTATGTCTGGTATATACATGAAAGATAAATATAGCAATTTTACGATGGAATAAAATTATGACAGTAAATGAGAAAACTGCACATTAGAAAGAATAGCAGGAAAAATGGAATAAGTACAAATCGTCAAAAATGAACCTAATGAAATCATGAGAAAATAACAAATGGTTTCATAAAAGTACTCCAAGTGACCAATATTCAGGATTCTCAATTATACTAACATAAAAATTGCAATTATTGTGTGTCCAGAAGAATTTTTTCATAAACAAAATTCTAATTATGAATGATGTTGAGTAAATATAATGTAGTGAACAAAAATTTGAAAAAATGATCAAATTTAATGAAATTATACTATAGAAAAATTGTAATTTACGAAAATCTTCGAAATCTAGAAAATTTGAACCTTGAAGCATCGAATTCTAGAAATCTACAATAGAAATCCAGAAAAATCTCAGAAAATCTTCTAAATCCTACAAACTCTGAAAAAATACTGAAATTCAAAGAAGGTATACTGTGAAAGAATTTTCAAAAACATCTGAAAAAAATAATGAAATTTTCAATTTTAGAGCATCAAATTTAGAAAAACTTGAGTATTAATTTTCAATCTATATCTATAAATACGTGAAATAAAAAAAAATCCAAAAAAATGTACAAAAACGTATGAAGGCTAAGAAAACAAAAATACATATAAGAAATCTATAAATCACGATAAATCTATGTAGGTATGATTTTTGTGAAAAACTACACCATAAAAAAAGTTTGTAAATTTCTCATAACGTAGTATAGTAAATTTCCTATACCTCAAAATTTACTATACAATAATAGAATTTTTTCCTCGACCATAGGACTTTACTACTCTTTTCATGAATTCTTTCTACGTCTGGTATATGAAAGATAAATATAGTAATTTTACTATGCAACAAAATTATTTTTACCTTCTCGCTGTACTAAAAATATCTTGTTTCGAAGAAATATTCTAACAAATGTTTGAATATGTCTATTATTATTGTTTGATTTTTTACTGTAAAACAATAATGAAATGGTAGCATTTGAATGCTATTTAGATAATCAATAATTGCGTTGGGAACTATTTGTTATTATAAAAAGTAACTGTTTACTAAGTATTTGTTAAAATTCACATTTTCATTAGTTGAACTATACTTATTTTCAGTCATAATGCACGAATAAGAATGGTCAAAACCTACTATCTGTAGTAGTGGATTTCTACTGAAGTGTAAAGATAGTTATTCACTTTTTCCTTCAGTCAAATATTACTCATTTCATCATTAAGCTATATTACTAATTAAATTACTAGATTTTACTAAAACTTTAGTTGCTCTCTTTTCACATTTTCAATTAGTGAAATACTGCTATTAATTAGTAGTTTTTTATTAATTCAAACTAAGAGAGTACATAAAAATTCATTATGTATTTAAAAATCCTTAAAGTATATAATAATTAAACAAAAAAAATTATGAAAAATACCTAAAGCAATAAAAAAAAAACCTGAACCTCGGTGACCTTGAATAGAAATCACTACTCCTGACTTCAAAAGTTGGATAACTTCCAAATCCTTAAATCCAAAAAAATTAAAATTCTTTAAGGGCATATTTTTTTCCAAAAATCTTTCCCGAAAACTTTTTCTGCCTAACCCCCGGATATTTTCATAATTTTTTTCAATTTGTTTGTATTCACTATTTTTTTCCTTCAAATTCAATAACTCTTTCAATTTCGAAACTCATACATATACATTGTAAAAAAAGTTCGTAAAATTCTCATAACGTAGTATAGTAAATTTCCTATACCTCAAAATTTACTATACCATAATAGAATTTTTTCCTCGACCATCGGACTTTTACTACTCTTTTCATGAATTCTTTCTATGTCTGGTAAATTAAAGATAAATATACTAATTTTACTATGGAACAATATTATTTTTACCTTCTCGCTTTAGTAAAAATATCTCACGCAAGTTCAAAACATTTTTCATCAATTTTTTTAACTATACGGTAAAAAAAGTTGGTAAATTTTCATATGTCGGGTATAGTAAATTTCCGAAAATCTGCGTTTTTTTATACCTCATTCGACACTTTTCTACAACCATTGCATATTTACTATATTTTGCTTATGCATTTTTTCAATGCCTCGTATAGTAAAAAAGATTGTATTAATTTTACTACAGAACTATAGAAAATTTTGAATATTACTGAGTACATGAAAACATATACATGCCCTGTTTTATAACCACTATTGGAGATATTCCATACTCGAATGAGGTAAAACTACTATACTGAAGTATGGTAAATACTATTTGTATACAGTAAAGCTACTATACATTTGTATAGGAAAAAACCATAAATTTTTTTTACAGTGTAATGTATTCGAAAATCTCTTATATACGAATATTTTGCATAAACAATGAAAGACTTTTTCACTTTACTACGACAAATATTCGTAATTTTCTCTTTTTTCATATAATTATGCATTAAAAACCATCTGTAATTTTACACATATCCAATTTGAAAAAGTAAGTCATACATTCTTCTCAGAGGATATTTGAAAAGTTGTGTTGAATATCATGCACTTGGTAACTCAAGAAAAAAACATCTTTAATGTATGAAATTTGAGTGATTTTTGTAATAAATAAATGTAAGCATATTATATCGATTTCATACATTCTTTTGTGCATCATTAATAAAGACTAAGTGAAATTTGAAATAAAAATTTCTAATGATGTATATTTTCTACATCATTATAATAATGTATAGTATTGTCATTATAATTATATTGTAATTTAGTAGAAACCGATACTTATTTTTTATAGTCAACTTGTGGAATTTTACTAATTTATTAGTTAATCTCCGACTATCTTTGAACTGCTTATTGAATCAGTAAAAATTTAAATAACTCGAACCTAAAGAGTTGACTATGAAACTGTCAATCTAATTTCATTTATTTGTCTAAATTCTAACTAGTGAACAGTTAATTTTGACGGATTGATTTGTTGACAATTAGACCGTTGCATAAATAATTATAAACAATTCCTTCACGGAAGTTTTTACTATAAAATAGTCAATTTCAACACATTTATTTTCTTATATTTTTACATACGAATAAAATTGTCCAAAATAATTTCTAATTTAACGTTAAATCAATTTTTTCGAAGACTGTTATGAGCAAATGAAAAATTCGATACTCATTTTCGGTGATCTTGTTTGATCATTTCGAATGATGTTTGAGAAATTTTTAAGAAGATTTGTGAACTTCGCGATTACATGAATTATTATTAATATATAAATGTATAAATTCTACAAAAATTACCGAAAATTCGATTTAAGGCTCCACCAAAATTTAGTGTTGATAATTGACCAACAAAATGTTAAAAAAACGGACATTTCGACCGTTAAATAAATGATTTTCGATGTAGTAACAGAAATTTTTCTATAAAATAGTCAATTTCAACTCATATATTTTCTTATATTCTTACCAAGAAATAAATTTTTCAAATTTAATTTCTACTACTCGTTAGGCATCATTCTTTTCCTTCTTTGATATTTTTTTCTACATACTTATTGAATTTTTGTCTCTTTCGGTAAAATCTGTTCCCAAGGTCATTTCACGTGATGGACATTTATAAATAATTTCCCGTCCTTGACTGACACGTATTTTAAATCTCACGTTCTTATTTGTCAATTTCTCGACACGTGGTCCTTGAACTCGAGAAGTACTGAATTATCGTTTCCGCAGGGTTTTCGATACAACTTGGAAGCCAGTACACACTTCATTTGAAGGTTTTCGTGAGTTCATTTGAATCGTGAGAAAGATGGGTTTCATGTTTCAAGTGAGTTTATCTGTTTCTGTCCCTGCGAAAAGTTGGAGCTGGGAAAAAATTCGAAATGATGCCGCGTGATAGAGAAAATCCATAAAAATACGTATGTTCAATTTGGGTGAGTTTGGGCAAGTGGCAAATGGCATTTTATGGTTACCAAAGTTTATTTTATTTTTTTACTTCTGGAAGTTTTGAAATCGTATGTGTTCTCTTTCAACTTGCATTATGATAAATTTGAAATAATTTCCATTGAAGAATGCAAGTTAATTACCAGATCAATAAAATTTTATGGAACTTCAACAATTCGAAACGCGTACTTTTTTTTCGAGCCTCCATTCATGACATAATCAACAGATTTCTCACCATAAAATGTAGAAAACTCATTGAAACTCGATACACATTTCTCCCACGATCAAGCCAAAAGCTCAAAAACCTTCAAGTGAACCACTTGTTCTGGAAATCAGATAAATACTCCGACACGCTTCCTTGCGGAAACTATCATTCACTTCTCATGTCCAAGATCCCAAGTGCAGAGAAATTTACGAGATTTTAATGCACTGGTTCCTAGTTTTTCAGTTTTGTATTGTCACATTTTTTTCAAGACTTTGAAGGGCCCTACTTTTGGAAAATTATACTCAAAAAATCTCGAAATTCAATTTTTTGCCTTCATCTTCTTTGAATAAACTAATTTGTTTATTCCCCACATTCTATGGAAATAGAAGAACCAAAACCAAAAAAAAAACATTGCTTGCCCTTTTTCTATTGTATAAAAAATTTTCTTCCCCATCACGTACTCCAAACATCAAAACAAGCCGATAGCTAAGAAAAACAGCCAATAAAAGAAGAATGATTTTTCTATAAAGTGGTGAAAGATCCTGCTTCCGGTGTATTTCGCATTGGGTGCTAGGAACTAGAAATTTTCAGAACCACGGTTCTCCGGAAATTAAAAAAATCGCCGCGGGTATATGTTTTTGTCGGCGTCCAAAAAATGACGAGGAAAATGAAAACTTCTTGTGCGGTCATTGTGACTTTGTTGTGGTCTACACACGCATTATTAATATCGCTCTTCCCGCGCCTTTGTAAATAAACTGTTCAAAGCTGAGCTACCATGTCTCGTCTTTGCGAGCCTCAAATATCAAAAGAATACAAATCCCCAGAGTCAGCTTTTTTACTTATACCGCCACTGATCAGCACAATATTATTGGAAAAGTTGTTTTTCCAATGAATTTAATGACTTTGAAGTTTTTTGGTGAGAACCAGACAGAGGGGGGGTTTTGGGGGTTCAAACCCCTCCCGAAATTCTGATGAAATCGATCAATATTTCATGTAAGAATGAAAAAAGTTACATCGATAAACAATGAACATTTGAGTTACAAAAAAATGCATGAAAACGTTAGCAGTATATATTTGATAAAAAAGTAAAAATCATCAAAACGTACGATAACGTAGAAAAAATGAATCAGAAAAATTGTTGCAACCCAGGGAATAATTTAGAAAAATAAAAATCTACGAAAATGCTGAAAATTTACAAAACTTTAAATCTTAGACCATCAAATTCTAGAAATGTATATAAAAGTATGAAAAATATTTCGCTGCATAAAAATTCTAAAAGAATAATGAAATCGATTGAATTCAATAAAAAAAATGCTTTCTGAAAAATCTCGACGAATTTGGGATTCCAGAGCATCAAGTTCGAAATATACTCTAAATCTATAAAAATTCTAGAAATCGCAACAGAATCTTTTAAATATTTCAAAAAAAATGAGAAAAGAATAAAGATATTAAACATGAAAAATCTATACGAATGTGATTTTATTATTAATTCTTAAAATTACTGATAATAGATCGAAATTCGCATTTTAGAGCAACGAGTTTTTTAAATCTCTGTAGCAATCTAGAAAAATATAAGTAATCTATAAAAATACTTTTAAATCATCCAGAGTTTCGTATAGTAAACTAGAAAAATGTGAAACAAAGTTTACTAGTTTACTAGTTAACTAATATCCTTGTTAACGAGTTTACTAATTTACTAGTTTACTAACTTACTGGATTATTAGTTTACTAGCTTACAAGTTCTTATCTAACTAGCTACTAGTTTCCTAGCTCACCAATTTACCAGTTTACTATTACAAATTTTACAAGTTGACTAGTTTACTAAACAACTAATTTACTTCTTAACGAGTTTGCTAGTTAACTATTTCTCTTTTTCACTTGTTTAATATTTTACTGTTTTACAGTTGCAGTAGTTTACTAGTTTACTAGCTCACTTGTTTATTAGTTTAGTAGTTGACTAGCATACTTGCTTGCTAATTTACTCTTTCTTTGACTTTCTAATTTACTTGCTTATCAGTTTAGTAGTTTTCTAGCTCACTAGGTAACTAGATATCTTTCAATACATCAAAATCATTTAGATTTTCTTATATATTTATACAAAATTCTGCCCTAGAGCATAATTATTATAATAATACTATAATTATATATAATTTAAGAATTATTCTAGAAATTCATACACACAGAAAACAATGAAAATACATCAAATTCAGTGAATACAATTAACACACTCAAACTTTTCATTGTAGAAACATTAAAAAAATATGCAATGAAAGTATTAAAAATCTTCATGAAATAAACTGTCGTCTGAAAAATCAATAAAAAATAAGGTAACTAGTTTACTAGCTTACTAGTTTATTAAATAACTAATTTACTTGTTAACGAGTTTGCGAGTTAACTATTTTTCTTCTCCCCTTGTTTACTATTTTACTAATTTACAATGTCGATAGTTTACTAGTTAATTAGCTTACTAGCTTACTAGATATATTTCAATGCATAAAAATTATGTAGAATGTAAAATAATTTTCTTAGAAATTCATAAAACTTTCTGTCCTGGAGCATAATATTTAATATAATACTATAATTAAATATAATTTTAGTAATTCTTCTAGAAATTTATGTATAAAACAATACAAATACATCCAACTCAATTGATATTATTTACACGATTAAACATACTTTTAGTTGTAGAAACACTAAAAAAATATAGAGTAAAAGTGTTGAAAATTTTCATGAAAGAAACTGTCGTCCGAAAAATCAATTCGAGTTCTCAAAATCGTTGGATGTTTCAATACTATAGCATCAATTTCTAAAAATCTATTGAGCGATATATAGAAATAAAAGAAATATATAAAAATACCAAAAAATACTACAAAATTTGATGAATAATATACCATACGAACAAAATATAAATTTATCATGTACCTTTTATCTGTGTGGTTAAAATTTGCTTAGAAAACATTTCAAATATATAAATTGTTTAGAAGTTTGATTCCTAGTGCATCGAATTTGAGAAAGCCCTATTTATAGAAACCCATTTTACACAATATCAGGTAACCCTTAAAGTGGTATCTATACAAAAAGCATTAGTAAAAAAAATTGAAACCTTAGTAACTAATTAAAAACTTAAATAATTGCTAGTAATTTAACTAATTAAATTAAACTTTCAAATTCCGAAATGGAAAATATTTCAAAATCGCTCTCTTGTAACCATACTGTCAAAGATGAAAAATTATGAGATCCCGAATTAAAAATATTTTTCGAAAAAAACCCCTTCCGAAAATTTTTGCTTAAAGAGTCGAGCTATCCTTCCGTTTCCTAAGGAAACAAATTGGCTGATACAAGCAATTCCATAAAATTTCAAAATCTTCCATCCAGTAGTACTGACTTTGGAGCACCACCATAAAAACTTGAGCTACAAATATGAACGTCAAAACTCGAATTAATCCCCGAAAACAGAGACCTCGGGCAAATTGATGAATCCATATTGCCCCCTCATAAATATTTGTAAACTCAGGAGATATCTCAATACCACGCACGTTATGGTCTTTCAGAAAAAGGCATAACCTTCGTGAAGGAAATAGGAAAAAAAAAAAGAAAAAAAATCCCCGCCCACGGCGTCGGAAGTTTTTTGAAAACGCTGATCCGATGCACCGCTAGAGCCATATGCCACTAATTTCGCTGATTTGCCGTGACGAGTCGCTGGCTTTTCTCGTTTCCAACACTATGGGCCATAGCGAATTTTCGGCTCGTATTCAAGGGACCCCGTAGGAGTGGCACGAAACCGATAATCTATTTATTGCATGCATAATCATCCCGGACGAGAGCCCGTTTATTCGGCTCCTCCCTTTTCAACGTTTTGCCGCGAAGTGTGGAAAACCCGCCAAAGGTCCACCTGAATGAAACCTCATTGAAACGCTACTGATGATCATTACTGGCCTCCCAGGTGACGAGTTTTTCCGGGCATTTCCTGTTATCTGGACTTACATCCTGGCTTTAATTTGCATTTTCCTTTGTACTTATTTCCTTACGAGGAAATTTGAAGGTGCCCGAAGATTGTAAAAGAAAAAGAATACAATGTACATGAACGTACGAGAAAACATATATTATGTTTTCTTTTTTTCCTTTTTTCACAGAGAAAAGTTTTGGGTGAAAATTACCCGGAAAACTATTCAAGTCTGGGACGTATTGACATACATCCTAGTGAATTTTGCAGTGCAGGTTTCTGTAATTTTTCTTGGAAAAATTTCATGGTAATATTATAAAAGCTAACCGGAAAATTCATCGGAAAAATGTTAAGAAATACCGAACATTGGACTGTAAAATTTACTGGGTTGTTAATACGTCCCAGACTTACAAATTTTTCTGGGTAATTTTTACTTAAATCTTTTCTTCGCGTATGAAACTATTTAACTTCACATTAGGGAGCTGAGTATGAAAATTATTGAAGGGCTAAGTGGCATTTGAGCAAAAATTTTTTGTGCATCTCGAGGATTTTGGGAATTATTATTTGTTATTCAATTTCTTCGAAAATCAAGAATGTAATCGATAACTTTTGAGACTGTCCAGAGGCCTCATATAGGTATATTCTATTTATTTAACTTAAGTCAGATAATCGTAATTTCAAGTATTACTATATATTTCATGAGTGCAAATTTTCCAAATGCAGGAATTTTCATTATTAAACAGAAATAAATAAATAAAAACATCACAATTTTGTCAAAGTGTCAAATATTGTCAATTATATTCTTGGTTTTCCAAAAAACTTACATATTTCGTAAAAATAATATAAATGACAAGTAGATAACAAAAATATAAAGTGGAAGAAACTTATAAATATGTACATACAAAAAAAGTCTACATATATACATACATACAATGAAAAACACGAGAACTTTGAAACTCACGTAAATTTAAAAAAAAAACGGTGAGTTGATTAACTGTTATGAAATGTTTTAAAGAATTGCGAATGTTTTTTAGGACTTGAAAAAAAATTCTGATGATTAGCAGCGAGCTCCTCATTCTTAAAAAAAATTGAAGATACTATACGAAAAACTATATACATACAAGAATAAAAGGTCACAAGAATTTGCAGTGAATTAAAAAAATTTTCGGAAAAATCTGGGTAATTCCAGAAAATGAACAAACTACAGAAACTACACATAAAAAGATCGCATAAACTATGATTTAAAAATTTCAAAAATCTTACTACAAACTACAAAAATTGTACATATATGTAAAACTATACAAATGAATCATGTAAAACATACGAGAACAAATGGGAATATGATTTTCGTAATTATTTACAAAATGATTCATTAGAATTTCTTTGTCATTTTTTATTATTTACTGTTATTTTTTGCATGCTTGTCAATTCAAAAATTTTTACTGAATAACTTTGTAACTATTATTTTTCACGTTTCGCAGAAGATTTTCAACGGATTTTGAAAAATGCTTTTCGTTCTCGTATATTCTTACAAAGAAAAAGAAACTGTAAGAATTCAGTTAAAATTATCATATGTATATAAAGTAGAGATTTAAAAAAAATTTTTACGAATTTCTGTAAATTTGATGAATAAAAAACGAAAAAAGAGAGCCAAGAGCAACTGAATACTTGCATGTGCAGAATTTAGCGATTTACTAAATAAATTTATGATTAACTACAATAATTGTGAAAAAAATACGAAAAACAAAATTGAATACAGTTAAAAAGATCAGCACTTATGAAACCTTGTTTTTTTTTTATTCTATACAATTCAAGTACGATTTTTTGTTCCTATTTATATTTTTTTTGTTTTATTTATTCAGTGCAGAGTTTCAAAATTTTTATTTTGCACTCTGTCTCTTATGTTATATCTTGTATATTTTGCATAATATTGTTAAAAAGTTTTTAAAAAATTCATAAAATCCTTCTATATTTTTGACAATACGCAGACAAATTTGGAAAATATCAAAGATACTTCAGATACTCATTGTCAGTGTGGTATATTTCTCATAAACAGATCTGGAAAATTTTCTATACGTTATGGTGATTCTTCCATAAATTATAGTAAAATTTCCACATTTATAAAAGGATTCCCATAGAGTATGGAAAAATTTCCAGATCTATGTATTTATGGAAAAAATCCCATACAGATTATAGGTAAATAACTTCTAATACATGTATGGTAAATTTATCAAATTTTTTTAACAGTGTAGCTTTTAACTATTTCTGGAATTTTTGTCAATCGAATATAAAAATAAAGTGTCCTGAAAACTATAGGTAAAAAACACATGAATATAATTTACCAAAAACTCAGAAAACCTACCCTTACAGAATACTAAAAAAATTTTAAAGAGTAACAAAAATGAATCCAGTAAAAGATAAATGTGTAATATTATGAACTTGAGAAAATCCGGTTTCCTTTATTTTGTACAATATTTTTTTTTCATCCTCTTTTGATACTGCTTATATTTTACCCTGACTTTAAATATTTTCGCATTTTTGCAAATTATCGTAAAAAAATTGAAAATTTTTCTATAATCTGCGGTTTTGCAGAAAATTTTTGAAAGCCTATCAAAAAATGCATAAAATTTCCACGTGTTTTGAAAACCATTCGGAAAATTCTAAGAAGATATTGCAAATTAGTGAAAATTTCATTTACAAAATATATATAATAGTGTAGAATTACAACATCGAATCCAGTTGAACAAATAAGAACTAATAGGAATTAGGTTTTTGATTTGTTCCACAATATGAGCTATTGAAATTTTTGATTCTTACTGTTAGTGTATAATTATACAGAATATATTCAAGAAATATTTATTGATAATGATTTCATTCCTATTAATAATGAATTTATTACTCAATACTCCACATGTCATCCCGAACGTTTCTAATAATTTCCGAATATAATTCATGGAGTTATTTTACATTTCTAAAAAGATGAATAACCTTTTCCAAAATCCTCCCAAAAATTCCAACTCCCATTCCAAAGCCATGCTAAATCACTCAGAATACCTAAAACTCGTCGCCAAACTTCCCAAACCCCACCAATACCAAAAATTCAAGACCATTCTTCAGAGCTTGTAAAAAATGACCAAAATAATAGAAAACTTCAAGAAGAAATTCACGCGTAACTTAACGTGCTCATTCACTCCACCCCTGCAAACACATGTGACCAATTTTTTCCTGTGTGTTAAAACTGACAATGTTCGAGAAAAACCGGTTGAATTCCTCGACGAAATCCCGAGTTCCTCGTATTGCACAATTATCTTTCGAAAGAACGTTCTCGTTTTGGAAATAAATTCATGTACGGAACGACTTGATTATCGGAGGTGGAATCGGTGGTCAACGGGCGCCCCGTAAATTAGTGAGGTCGATTCCGTCACGCTCGGATTCGGAATAAAAGTACGGGAAATTTTTTTAGCGACTGCATGACAGCCATCGAGGCTTTTTGGTCAGCCACGAAGCTAGTTCTCAATGCGAAGCGACACGCGTGACGGACTCGATAATCCTGAGTCGTAAAACACTAATGCATGATCATGAGAAGTTGGAAGCGTTCATTGTGACCGTGTCGAATCTTGTGCATATATCTCTTCGCATGTACGACTTTTCCCCAGAAAAACCAATGAATGCTCCCGAACATAGGACGTCTCAATACAATATTGTTACGAGGCCTCATTCCGTTTCAGTGCGTGTTTGGGATGTAAAGAGATAAACCTTTTATGCCCTAGAATCTTGAACGAGAGTCAAATTTTGACACTTTTATATTATATTGAAGTAGCTGACTATACTTATGGTTGACGCAACTATAGTCTTACAATCAGTGGACTCAGGTGGACAAGTCATGATTTTTCAGGGTTTGGAATGTTACATAGAAAACTGTAATTCGTTACGTTAAGAAAAGAAATAGTAACTCGTTGCCGTTACCACTTGAAAAAAGTAACGTTCCGTTACCTTAACCTTACTTTTTGGGATAAATTGAATGTACATAACAAGACATCGAAAAACTAAGAATAAGAGAACAATATCAACATAATTGTCGTTTTTTTCTAGAAACTGTTTTTATTTCAGATACTATAAAATAGCTTGAGACGGAAAAAGATTAGACGTGTTTAATTTTTTTTTTTTTTTTCGAGTTTGCTCGAATAAACCATCATATTTTCAAGATCTGTTGTTTGTTAGGACGAGTCCTCCATGAATAATTTTTTTAAGCGAGGAAAATCATTAGGCATTTGTTAATCTTTACTTTTGACCCTAAGAAAAAAATCGGTCAGCTTGTTCAAATTTTTATATTTTTTAAGTTCAAGCTATTTCTGTATACGACATTTCATTCAATGTTAGCCCTGGGGGAAATTTTGCAAATTTGATGGATTTTTGAAAGAATCTTATCTACCCAGATTTTTAGTATTTCCGACACTTTTTGTATTTTTCAGTATGTATAAAATTTCGCAGGATTTTCTAGTATTTTTATGAATTTGTACTATTTTTCCGTACATTGCTATGTAGATTTTAATAAATTCATGCACTAGGATTCAAAGTTCATAATATTTTTTTATATGAGAAGACTTTTGAAGAAAAGGAGTTTATGTAGATTTTTATTTCTTTTGGTTTTTTTGGTACTTGTTCAGTTTTTCTAACGATTTGAAGGATTGTTCAGTGTTTCTGAAACTATTAGTATTTTTCTGGATGTATGAAATGTTCATCAAATTTTTGGTGTTTCAGAAAAAAGTGACTCAAATGATTTCCATTTCTTTCAATATTTTCTGTATTTCGTCAGTCTTTCTGCGATTCGAAGGATCGTTCATACTGCTATATAAATTCCTGGAATTCGATGCTCTAGTTATTAAAATTGTATAGATAATATAAAAGTAATGTAGTAAAATTGTATATATAAAATAGTACAATTGTATACACTGTAAAAAATGTTTGTAAATTTCTCGTAACGCAGTATAGTAAATTTCCTATACCTCAAAATTTACTATATCATAATAAAATTTTGTCCTCGACCATAGGGCTTTTACTACTCTTTTCATGAATTCTTTCTATGTCTGGTATATGAAAGATAAATATAGTAATTTTACTATGGAACACTATTATTTTTACCTTCTCGCTGTACTAAAAATATCTTACCAAAGTTCGAAACATTTTTCATCAATTTTTTCGACCATACGGTAAAAAAAGTTGGTAAATTTTCCCATGCCAGGTATAGTAAATTTCCGAAAATCTGCATTTTTCTATACTTCATTCGACACTTTTCTACTACCATTGTTTATTTACTATACTTTGCTTATGCATTTTTTCAGTGCCTCGTATAGTAAAAAAGATTGTATTAATTTTACTACAGAACGATAGAAAATTTTGACTATTACTGAGTACATGAAAAAATATACATGCCCTGTTTTATAACCACTATTGGAGATATTCCATACTCGAATGAGGTAAAACTACTATACTAAAGTATGGTAACTACTATTTATATACAGTAAAGCTACTATACATTTGTATAGGAAAATTACTAACCCTGGAACGGGTTTATTGCTTCCAGTACCGATATGGGAAAAACACCATAAATTTTTTTTACAGTGTAATGTATTTGAAAATCTCTTATATACGAATATTTTGCAAAAACAATGAAAGACTTTTTCACTTTATTACTACAAATATTCTTAATTTTCCCTCTTTACATACAAAATGCATTAAAAACCATCTGTAACTTTACACATATCTGATTTGAAAACGTAAGTCATACATTCTTCACAGAGGATATTTGAAAAGTTGTGTTGAATATCATGCACCTGGTACCTCAAAAAAAAAAACATCTTTAATGTATGAAATTTGAGTGATTTTTGTAATGAATAAATGTAAGCATATTATATCGATTTCATACATTTTTTTGTGCATCATTATTAATAAAGACTAATAAGTGAAATTTGAGATAAAAATTTCTAATGATGTATGTTTTCTAGTATTTGACTCTTACGAATTCTCTTATAATTTTGTTATAATCTGAAGTAACAACAGTTATAGTTACTATTATTATTGTTATTTTTTGCTGCTTAGGGATTTCCAATTTGAGTTTTCGAAAAATTTTGATTATAGACTGCTAAGAACTTAAAAATAAAAATGTAACATTCTAAAGCTCAAAAAGATGCGAACATTTTCGACTTACTTCAAACTGGAAATTCTATTGAACAATTCTAAATTTTATCATTTTAACATTCGAAAAATCTTTTGCTCACATTTGTTCAGATGAAACCGAATTCTCTCAAACTCCATGTGTAATATTTATTAAAAATTTGTAAGCGTGTGGTTCTGCTATTGTTTCAAAAATTGTATTTTATCCATAGTAATGCAAAAATTTTTTCCAACTCTTCACCTACAAAATAGTTAATTCTCTCTCACTGAAAAATCATTTACAATTAAGAACACCTTATCACTTTGCTACCTTGTACAACCACCTGTCGTATTTAACAAAAAAACTCGTGAGTCGCTACATTCTCTAAAAAAACACCTTCATCAAAAGACCAAGCAACTAACGTTCAAACATTTTACGAGACAAACCTCACAATCAGTTTCCTCTTCTTGAGTCTAAAGTCTCTGAAAATTCTTCATAAAGCTACAAACCACAGGAAAAATCACCACCAATTTTTGTTGAAACTTCAGTCCCCAATAATCCAATCCTCTTTCGACTCGAAAAAAAGGGCCAACTTCAGTTCCAACCTCTAAAAATTTGTGTTCCAACGAATTGCCCAGAAATCTCTGTAGGTTCAATTTATAATGACGTTTCGTCAAAACATGAATAAAGTTACACTCGAATAATCAGAGGCTTTCAGGAAAAAAAAAGGAATATAAACGGGACCACCTGAGAACGAACGTTTCGGATGTGGAAATGAACACATCAGGCCCGTGACGAGGGTGGTTCCCCTTTTTGTAGATCGCGTTTATCCTTGTCGCACTCGCGGATTGTACCTGCGCGCGGCAGCTGTCGTCTAATTGAATTATCTCGTTTCCAATTCGGCGCGGGGATTTCGCCCGAAAGACCCATCGAAAAGTCATGACGGCTAAATATTGAAAAACATGCCAGGGCATTGTCGGGCCTTGACTGGGCGGGCCCCAGAAAGGGCTTTGTTTGTCGCGGCGATTTTCACATATGCACGCATGTACGTACACGGGATGATTTCACCCTCTGTCATCATTCGTGTCATGACTTTTTCGTGTGTTTACTTTTGTCGTTGGATTCCTTACAAATATTTTCGAAGATCACGTGGATTTGCTGGGCGATGGATGGGGAGCTCAGATGCACAGATGTACATATGAAATTTTCTATGATGTGCGAATCATTTGGACATGGAGGTTTTAACGAAACGAGCATGTTTTTTAATGAGAAATTGAGGTTTTGAGGTTTTATAAGTTAAACAAAGATCATGCAGCTGTTGATTTATTCATCACTTATTTGATGTATGTCGGGGTATTCATGTATGGCTGTTTAAGATATGGGTTCGACAGTTTTGTAAGAACGATTGTCAGAAACAAAAATATCTGTGAATAAAGAAGTCAAGTTTAGATAAAATATGTGGAGCTAATTGATGAGGATCTAATTGTCATACTGCAAGTACACTTTAGCAAAAATTTGTGGTAATTTTAACGTACCGATACCAGAAGTCATTAACCATTACCTTGTGGGGAAATTTTACTATAATTTTAGTACACGCAGTTGGGAATTTCCGGTCACTGTATACTAGTATTCCATATTTTAATGAAATTTTTCTATTCAAGTATGCGAAACGTGAAAGAATAGTAAATTTGCAGTACCATGGTATAGGAAATTTCCGTATATTATTTACAGTGTCCTGGATGAAATTCGTTTCTGTAAACCAAAAATACATACTACAGCCAGATAAATTTTGTCTTTCTTGAATAAAAATTTATTAAATAACATGAGGTGCTAGAAAAATCGTAAATACAGCTAACCTAAACGATTTTTTAGTTATTATTTGAAAGACAAAAACTGCAGTTACAAAATAAGAATTCTTTTCAAAAAATGTATATTGATTACAGTTAATGTATTTTCGCCATCTAGTCCAAATTTTCGCATTATTCTCGTTTCTTATTCCAGTAAACTTTTAAAAATCACAAGCCGCCAAAAGGAGCTGTAAAAAAATAGGAAAACACTCTGCACTTATAAAAACTGCTCTCTCAGTTCGATTATTAGGTCAGAGATAGAGATCTACTGAAAAATTAGTAGAATTTTTTTTGAAAATTCGTTTGAAATTCGTTTTTTTGAAATTGAAAAATTTAGTAGAATAGAAAAAGTTAAATTCTACTAGATGATGTATTATATGTACCTAGTTGTCAAAAAAGTTGATGCAAAAAAAAATTGTTACAAGCTTGACGTTTCAAGGAATAAATATTTTAAAAAATGTCTAAATATGTCTATTATTATTGTTTGATTTTTTACTATAAAACAATAATGCTTTAGTAGCATTTGAATGCTATGTAGATAATCAATAATTGCAGTGGTGAATATTTACTATTATGAACAGTAACTATTCACTTAAGGATCAATGAGTTGAAATTACTATTTTATAGAAAAAATTTCTGTTACTAAATCGAAAATCATTAATTCAACGGTCGAAACGTCCGTTTTTTAGCATTTTATTGGTCATCATCAACACGTATTTTTGGTGAAGCCTTAATAAAATTTTGAATGATTTTTATAGAATTCATATATTTATATGTATATTAATAATAATTTATGTAATCGCGAAGTTCACGAATCAACAGAAATATTTTCTGTTGATAACTTCAAAATTTATCAAACATCATTCGAAATGATCAAACAAGATCATTGAACATGACTGTCGAATTTTTCATTTGCTCATAAGTCTTCGAAAAAATTGATTTAACGTTAAATTAGAAATTATTTTGGACAATTTTATTCGTATGTAAAAATATAAGAAAATAAATGTGTTGAAATTGACTATTTTATAGTAAAAACTTCCGTGAAGGAATTGTTTATAATTATTTATGCAACGGTCTAATTGTCAACAAATCAATCCGTCAAAATTAACTGTTCACTAGTTAGAATTTAGACCAATGAATCAAATTAGATTGACCGTTTCATAGTCAACTCTCTTAGTTCGAGTTATTTAAATTTTTACAGATTCAATAAGCAGGTCAGAGATAGTCGAAGATAAACTAATAAATTAGTAAAATTTCACAAGTTGACCATAAAAAATATTGGTTTCTACTAACCCGGGATAAAAAATCAGAGTATACTTTAGTCTCAAGAGTATTTAGAGTCTCCAAATTGATCATTAAGAGTATTCTGTTTGGCAAAACGGAATACTCATTCGGAAGCTGTTGGAGACTCGAGTCTCCGAATTGAATACTCGAGTCTTCAACAGTCTCCAAATGAGTATTCCGTTTGGCAAAATGGATTACTCAAGATACTCTTGAGACTCAAGCGATACTCTTGTTGTTGCTTTCAAGAAATAGAGTATTCAAATCGGAGATCAAAGGTGACTGTAGGAGGCTTTTGGCGATTCGTGAAAAAAATTAGTTTACCTTCGGATACTCCTTCGATACTCTTGGATACTCTTGGAGACTGAAATGATACTCTAATTTTTTATCCCGGGAAGTCATGAATTATATGTACCTAGTTGTAAAAGAAGTTAATGTAAAAAAAATTGTTAAAAGCTTGATGTTTCAAGGAATGAATATTTCAAAAAATGTCTAGACAAGTCTATTATTATTGTTTGATTTTTTACTATAAAAAAATAAAGAATTTGTAGCGTTTGAAAGCTACTTAGATAATCACTATTTGTAGTGGTAAATATTTATTGTTATGAAGAGTAACTATTTACTAAAGTATACTTATTGTTTAGTCATAATGTATTAATAAGACTAGTCAAAACTTACTCTAGTAGTGGATTTCTACTGAAGTTTATTCACTTTTTTCTTCGGTAAAATATTACTAATTTCATCAGTAGCTATATCAGTAATTCAATTAGTAGATTTTTACTGAAACTTAAGTTGCTCTGTTTTCACTTTTTCAATTAGTGGAATTTTACTATTATTTAGTAGTTTTTTACCAATTCAAACTGAGAGAGTGCCATTACTGTAAAATTTACAGTAAAACACCCTCAAATAATCTGCAAACTAGCCAAAGTTTGACAAATTCAGTCGGCTAAAACAAAAATTTGCTCTTTATTCAAAATTATTGATTCACTAGAATAAATTTCTATTTCAGAAAAACAAATTCTCTGAGACTCCCACAAATTCTTCTCCAGTAAAACAAATTCACATTTCTGTCGATTTAAATTTATTCGTCCAAACCAAAAATTCATTTTTATCTCAAATAAAAACCAATCGTTCATTTAAACTAACCAAATTTATTTTTCAGTCTGGCTTGCATAAAATTCGTCAGTCCACAATCCTGGGTACCATACCCCACATCCATCACCATTACGATGAGGGAGGTTCCAAAAGTCTCCATAAAAAAAAATAGCTGGAAAAATACATGCTAGAGGGTAAAAAAACTTGGGTGGGAGCGAGAGAAAATATTTTCCGAATCTTTGGAATTGCTTACAATCGAGTTTGTGCATTAATCCCGAGCACTCGTCGGCGTTCTCTGTAGTCGGATCGTGGGCGGGGCGTCGCGGTGCGCGGCGTCGTGTGTAAAGTAAAATTGTCAATGCCGGCATTGTGCCGCACAGAGGCAATAATAAATGGCCGTACAGCCATACCGCGGCAACGCCCGGCCATAGCCGTGCCACGGTCCCACCCTTCTCCGTTTTTTTCTCGCGTTAATGTCTAAATATCGGCTCCTTTTTTAATGCCACAGAGGGCCCCATTCACGCGGGCCCCATGTGTACACTCGTAGTATGCCTAGGTAATACCAAGTAGGTATGGGTGATTTTGGGAAAAGGATTTCCGGGAGCAAGACGAGATATAGGTATTGGGCCCGTTTCACCCTTTGCCTCGAATTTCGATATGGATTATACGAAAAAGGTTTGGGTTCACAGGTTGCGATCCGAGAGTAACACTGGAAACTTTCAGAGAACGACCTCGGGTGACCTGAAAACGACCCTTAAGGGAACCGCCATCGATTGGGAAAATTTCTGGATTTCAGAGGCTAGTTGGGTGGCATGGGCCTGACCAGGTATTTCTAATTTCAGGAACTATAAGGTTTATTTCAGAAAACTTTAGGTTTCTGAAATAAACCTAGTTGAAGAGGACGGTGGTAAATGGAGAAAATGGTATGGTACCTTCTGTGATAAAAAACCAAAGTATCCTTAGGTTTCAAGAGTGTTTTTAGTCTCCAAATTAGTCATTACAAGTACAAGTCCGTTTGGAAAAATAGAATACTCAAGATACTCTTGAGTATCAAACGATACTTTCTTATTCATTTCAAGAAATATATATAAATGGGAGATCGCTTGCGACTGCAGAAGACTTTTGAAGACTCGGTAAAAAAACTGGTATCCTCTTGGAGACTCAAAGTCACCATTTTTTACAACTTTGTGTTAGACTTTAGAAGACTCTTTAGTCAATTTTTTGAGCCTACAGATACTAACTGATACTTATTGTGAGACTTCAGATATTCTTTGAGACTGAAATGAAACTTTGATTTTTTTTAAATTTAGATTCATGTGGATTTGATTATTCATGCTTTATTTAACTCTTTACTATTTATGTGTATTATTTTATAATAAATAATCAAGATATTTGCTGTATAGGAAGTATGAATATTAATTTTATAATAACTTTAATATATTTCAATTGTTCTAATTTTAGGGCATGGTGTCGATTGTGCATAAATTTATTGAGAACCGTATTTATTGCGCACTGGACGATTGTGCACATTTTCACAATTTTCATAGGTATGATCTTAAATTCAACAATTTCGGAAATCATAACTACTAAATTTTCAAATTTAAACTGTGAAATCATTTTCATATTAACCTGTGTTCAATTTCGTAAAAATGTGCACAATCGTCCAGTGCACAATAAAAATAGTGCTCAATAAATTTGTGCACAATCAACACCATACCTAATTTTAGTATCTTAGTGCCTGCTCGGTGAAACCCCTATAAAAAAAAGAGATGAAGAAACGAGGGGTCGATTTTTTTTATAGAATATCGAAATTTGTTCAGAACTTGTTGGACACTGGAACGAAATTCGCATCAAAAATCTACCATTTTATCGATTATTTTTATTTTCAAGTACAACGATGCCTCTTGAAAAACGTAGTATAATTACTTGAGTCATCATACTGAAAATTACTGCAAATTGTTACTAATGGACGAATTTTGTTTGTAAAAAGGTTCATTTTATGAATTCGGACCCAGGCAGGTAAATAGAGAAATACATTTCATTACAAAATGTACCTATTAATTTAAAATAAATCATACAATATTTCAGTTTGTCTAATTTCTCAAAGGGAGGGATATAAGTAGTACAATTTAAAAATATCACAAATTCGTATCAAAAAACCAAATTCACTATATTCTTCAAGCATAAAAAATAGAACTTCAAGTTACTCGGTTTCTGAATTGAGGACTTGATTAAAAAATAAGTGGATACATAGTTGAAAAATTTTAAATTGTTGATTGAACAATGATCAATTGAAAAGGGAAATATTAACGTAAAAAAATCCTGACTCAGACATTCAAATAAAAAAATATTCCTCACTGGATATCAAAGGATTTAAAACCAAATATTTCAAATTTGAAGCCTGATTAATTATTCATTACTATTTCTTGTTACATTTACGAAATAAAAGTCAAACATGCAAAAAATAGAAAAAAAATAAATATCTTCATGGTTATTAAAATTTCATTAATGAACTATAAAAATTTCCTTATCAGTTAAATTTGAAATTCCAATAATTATTATTGGCAAGAAATTCTGAAATTTGTAAACGTAAACCATCAAAAATCAACTGCAATCTCATAAATTTGTGTCAATAAAGAAATTTTTTCTTATCATCTTATAATTCAGTGTTTTGAATCCAAAAACTTTTGATAAATAGAATTTACTGCATTCTTAGGAATTCGTGAGTAGAAAAAATTTCTAGATAGAAACTTCACTGCAGCAAGTGTGGATCATTCGAAAAAAGGTAATTTTCTCTTGAATAACTAAAAAATTGAACGAAGAAAATTCTCTAATGTAAAATTTGTCATTGTAAATTCAAAAATCATTCAAGAGATATTATTGGAGAAAATCATCACTTTAGAAAGTAAATTTGTGTCAACACACCAAAAATTCTGATTCATTCCAACTGTCAAATGTCAATTTTAACAAAATACACCAAAAATATCGAAATCGCCAATCACTTCCAATTTTTTTTATTCTGGCCTTTTTTGACTCATAAATCCCAGTAAATCCCATAAAAAATAAAATAGGCGTAAAAAATCCATCAGATACATGGTTTTTACTCCATTACTAGAAATTTTGGGTTCATCAGCAGAAACTTACCTACTTCATAATTTTCCTGACGATACATTATACTTTTAAAGTATCACTAAATTCAGGCACGTGTAGTCACCATCTCTAGTACGAAAAAGATATACAAATCCATTGTAATCTTACTATTGTTATCAACCATGCAAATTTCCCAGGTTCATTAGTGCGAAAAAATTCACTCAATAAAATTTCCAAGGTACTCCAGGAATCCTCCACGTGGCATCGATACCTAAAAATCGGCTCAAATGCTCATTTTACAGCTCACGCGTGCGTTTTTCAGGAAAAGCCCAGGCTCCTTTCTTTCGAGTGACGGGGCAGCGGGCCCAAAAGGCGGCGAATCGCTTTGGCACGCTGTAGTTGCAGGCACAATATGGCCGATCGAGCGTGAGCTTAACGGGGATGAGAATCGAGAGGTGGATCAGTGTCCCCCCTAAGCATAATGCGGCGGTTCTATCAGTTTCTGTGTGGTAAACACGTTGTGTTAGCGAAAGTAATGATGGCCCATCGTTCCATTGATTTGTGGTTCCATTAGTTTAGGGCTCGTCGAATTCACACCTGGCCCCCAGCTCTCAACCGCCTGTCAACGATCTACTCGATAAATCCAAATTACTTCTTACTCAAAAGCCACCAAGAACCCGCTGCAACGCGTTTTCATGTTAATTGAACCTCGTATCACTTTTCTCACGGATGATCCAAGATTTTTCGCCTGAGAGAAAACAGCAACCAAAGTTATGGACGTGGCGAAGTTTTTTTCACCGCATGTATTTTGTCGGTTTTGACTTCTTTAATTCATTCTCCGAATCACCGTACATTCATATGACCATTGACATGGACTCGGTCAATTACTTTTCCAAATTTGTTAGGGAACATGAACGGATCTCAGGTTTCAAAGAAACTCGCCTCATATGTCTTACATGGCTGATATCTCCAGCTTTCAAGCGCCTCTGTGGGTTCGCCTCCCACGCGCACTGGCGTCCCATTTAAATAATTTTTATCAGGACGTCGAGAAATATTGTCCAACTATTTACGCGGCTTTTTAATTTCTTCTTTCGTGATAGGTCGACGTCTCCGGACATACTACATCTATTAAGTCTTCATCTGTGACTAATTTTTCGACACCTCGAATTCATCACGTTGAAAGAAAATTGAGGTCTTATTTGCATCTTCCCACCTTTGCACTTCATTTTGGTTTCATCATGTTGGAAAAAGAAATTGCTTGGTCCTCTTGAAAGGAAAAATTTAATTACCGTTAAACCACCAACGACGTCGATGATTTTCAACATGAAAACTTGGCCTAATATAGAGAACTCATTTTTCCAGCCGAATCATGGAAGGTCCATCATTTATATAATGTCCTTTTATCCAAAGCATGCGTTCGCGTTCTTCAAAATATTGTTCCCTTCCGCCCGTCGAAAATCGACAAAATAAACGTCACGGAATTAATAACACTGTGTATTCATGGGCCCCGTGAAAGTGAGTCGTTGGGGATGATACCATTTTTTTTCCTAGTCCCGTCAATAATAAAGAAACATCCCACAGACGCATTAGCGAGCAGGACCCGGGAACAAGATGTCGGCCCTCGACACAGGGACAGTCGGCATGGCCACAAAGACGCCGGCCCGAGATGAAAAGTACCGGCCCGGGCCACCGTGCAAGGACTCGTCTTCGAACTAGACGATGTAATCGACATTTTGATTGACGCCATCCAAGCTCGGGAAGTCTTATTGGCTTAACCAGATGGTAATGGCCATTAGGTAATTTTTATGATACAACTCCGGCCATTTTCCCAACTGATTCCTTCAAAATGGTGATTCCAGATGGAGGTTTTATTGATCTTTGATGGACTTTAGGAGATGCTTAGGTAAATTTGAAATCTTAATAAGATTCCTCGATGTATGACGAGAAAGTTTGTAAGTTTTAGTTTGTCTACTTATTCTCACATTGAGGGTTTTCTTCAGCCAAAAGATTTTGGGCTAGAGCTAATATAGAGTCTTCACCATGAATTTTGAGCTTCTTGAAGACATCCTGAACTCTTATGAGTTTATAAGTCACAATCATAAACTTCTCTGGGATATCAAGGGAATCGAGGTTTTTCCAGATGGCAATATCAAACGGTAGCTTTCATGGTATACATCGGGACAATTTGCCAATTTTATTGATACTTCAAAATGATGATTCTAGAGGGAGGTTTTATTGATCATTTAATTAACTTTACGAGATGCTTAGGTGAATTTATAATATTCATAAAGTTTCTCGATATCTAAAGAAAAAGTTTGTTCAAGTTGGAGTTGAAGCTTCTCTGAGAATCTAATCGTGAATTAAGAGTTTTTTTCAGCCAAAAGACTTTTGACTATAGTTAATATAGACTTCTTACCATGAATTATGAGTTTATTAAAGACATCCTGAGCACTTTTGAGTTTCTCAGCTTGAATTGTGAGCTTCTTTGAGCTATCGCAAAAGCCGAGGTTTCCCCAAATGGCAATAACGAAATGGTAGCTTCCATGGCATGAATCAGGATGTTTTTCCAATTGATACTTCAAAATTGTGATTTCTGATAGTTTTATTCACACTTGATGTACTTTACGAGATAGTCGGGTAAATTAAATATCTTTCAAGAGGTTCTTCATGTTCAAAGAGGAAATTAGTAAGTTCTAGTTGAAGTTGAAGTTTTTCTGAAAGTCTGATTGTGAATCAAGAGTTTTCTTCAGCCGAAAGACTTTTGACTATAGTTGATATAGACTTCTCACCATTAATTCTGAGCTTATTGAAGACATCCTGAGCTCTTTTGAGTTTCTCAGCTCAGATTGTGAGCTTCTTCGAGCCATCACGAAAGCAGAGGTTTCTCTAAATGGCAATGACGAAATAGTAGCTGTCATGGTATGAATCAGGACAGTTTTCCAACTGATACTTACAAAATGGTGATTCCAGATGGTGGTTTTATTGATCACTTGATGAACTTCACGGAATGTTTAGGTGAATTTGAAATCATCAAAAAGTTTCTCGATATCTAGAGAAAAAGTTTGTTTTAGTTAGAGATGAAGCTTCTCTGAGGGTCTAATTGTGAATTAAGAGTTTTCTTCAGCCAAAAGACTTCTGGCAATAGCTAATATGGACTTTTTACCATGAATTCTGAGCTTATTGAAGACATCCTGAGCTCTTTTGAGTTTCTCAGCTCAGATTGTGAGTTTCTGTGAGCCAATTTTCCAACTGATATATACAAAATGGTGATTACAGATGAAGGTTTTATTGATCTTTGAATGCTGATTCCAGATGCAGGTTCTATTAATCACTATATGTACTTAACGAGATGATTAGGTAAATCTAATATCTTAATGAGGGTCCTTAATAGTTGAAGAGAAAGTTTGCAAGTTCTAGTCAAAGTTGAAGTTTCTCTGAAGTTCTGATTGTGAATTGAGAGTTTTCTTCAGCCAAAAGACTCTTGACTAGAGCTAATGCAGATTGTTCACCATGAATTTTCAGCTTCTTAAAGACATCTTGAGCTCTTTTGAGTTAGTTAGTTCCAATTGTGGGCTTCTTTGAGCTATCACGAAAGTCAAGGTTTTACCAGATGGTAATAACAAAATGAAGATATCCATAATATAAATCAGGACTATCTTTTACTTGATATTCTTACATAGTGCTTCTAGATAAAGATTCCATTTATCATTCGACAGACCTTTCAAGAAGCATAGGTCAATTTAAAATCTCCAACAGATACATCTCTACTTATCAAAGAAGTTTATAAGCTTCAGTTGAAGCCAAAGTTTCTCTATAGGCCAAAGCTTTAATCTTTAGCCTTCAAGCTAAACTTTCAACTTCAAGCTCCTTTGAGTCTCCAAGTTTTTAAGCTTGAATAGAGCCTGTTCCAGTCTAAAAGACTTCATATTCAAACGTCCCCAAGATCAAGCTCAGATCCAAAACTTCTCAGCTAGACTTCTGAGTATTTTAGATCCTTCCTGAGTTCCTTTAACTTCGCAAGCTTGCATCTTAAGTCTCTTAAGAACCTTTCCAACTTCCATTCATTACCTCCAGTAAAAATGTTGTTTCCACCGTTCCACTGCAAGGATCCTCCATTCGAAAAATTCAAAAATGCGAGGAATATCGGGGCCGCGAAGCACGCGCTATTTCCAAGTGTTTAGGTGTCGGAGGACGGTGTTCAAAGTAAATAAATAATGTCGCACAAAAGGCGATTCAGGAGAGCGAATGGACGCGGCAGCGAGTGAGCAGCGAAGGAATTATTCAGGGCCCCGTCGTTTGAGCCAGTGCCGCGACCCGGGATGACAAATGCGTGGCGCGTCGGCACAGTGAAATGTCCTCTGTGATCTGTCAATGCCCAATGTCCAATGGCGTTTTTCTGCTCGCGTCTTGTGGCGAACATTATTATAACTATTAGCCGCGAACGCGCACCGTTACGGTTTCATAGCCGAAGGGGCCCCTTTCGCGCAGCAGAAACGGGCCCCATGATTAATGACGCATTCACGCGACGACTGCCCGCGCAATTGTGCTCGCCAGTCGAGATCAATTCACCTGGTTGTGTTTGCAGAAATTGATATTTCGCTTGAGAAAAAATTGGACATTCTCATGACAGATTTGCGTGCCCGAAATGAAGAATCAGAGACGCGCAAAAGATTGAAAATGGGACTAAAAGTGGCTTGAAGAAGCTGATGACGGTACCAGGTCGGTCTTTCTGAAAAGAATTTTTCTAAAACATATATTTTCTGATAAATAGCGAGTTAAATAATTTTCTTTGCTAAAAATCAGTTTTCGTCAAAGGTCAACTTCTTAAAAAAATCCATCGCAAGAATCATGAATGAGAAAAAAAATGAGGGAAATTGGTATTTTAGTAGGTGATGATATTTTTTTAGGAAAAGTTTTTTCGGACAAAATTTTTTTAGAAAAACTGTACCCCGATAGTTCACATTACAGGCGCGAAGGCAGAGGAGGGTTTTAGAAGTTCGAGACCTTCCTGAAATTCGGATAAGTTTTATATGCAAAAATACCTAAAATTACAATTGTGAATGATAAAAACACGAGTTATTAGGAAATTACCTAGATAAATAATATAAATATCTATTTAAATATTTAAAAATTATCGGAATGTAGCAGAACACAGGATAACGTAAAAGATGAAAGTTTTAAAAGCTGTTTCAACCCAATGAATTATAAGTAATGATATGAATATAAAAAAAACTTGAATCTTGCTTTAAAAAATTAGAGCATTTAATTTAAGGAATCTACATAGAAATCCATTATGGTAGATACCAGAAAATCTGTTGAATCATACAAACTTTGAAGAACAAATGAAAGTAAAAGAACTCTATGAAAGAATTGTGTTATGAAAAATTCGAGCAAATACTTACGGTCTATAAAAATTTGAATTTTAAAACATCAGTGCCTAAAAAGCGTATATATGTATAGAATTCATAATTATGTTAAAAATGTATCGAAATAATAGGAAAAGTAAGAAAATGTTTGAAATGCTGAAAAAACACCAAAACATAAGATATATAATAAACTTAAAAAAATTTTTACGTGTATGATTTTCTCGAAAAACATATAAAAGATCTGAAAATCTATCAGAATTTAAATTTTTGAGCATCGAGTTTTTAAATCTATATGGCTATGAACGAAAAGACTAGAAATCTATATAAATACTCAAAAATACTTCAAAGCTTCATATGTACTAGAAAAATGCGAAAAATGCTAAAAATATTGCAATACTTGAAAACTATGTATCAATAATTTTTTCAAAAACTCATAAAATCCTAAATCCTGGAACAAGTAATTCTAAAGACTTATGTATATAGAAAACCATAAAAATACTTCAACTGAGTTTATGAAATTTTTCATAATAATTTTAGAAATATATCAAAATAATAGGAAACGTGACAAAATGTTTTAAATATTAAAAAAAACACGAAAACATAGGAAATCTAATAAACCTGAAAAATTTATAGATGTAATTTTCTCGAAAAATATGAAAAGTCTGAAAAAATCGATCTACATCTAAATTTTAGAGCATCGAGTTCTTGAAATCTATATTATGGCGACTTACAAAAATATTCTATATCTATAGACATACTCAAAAATCCTTCAAAGCTTCATATTATGTACTAGAAAAATGCGAGAAATGCAAAGAATATTGCAAGACATAAAAACTGTGTAGAAATAATTTTTTCAAAAATTTATCAAATTCTGAATCCTTGAATATGTAATTCTAGTTCATACATAGAAAACCTTAAAAATACTTTGACCTCAATTTATACAATTTATACAATATACAATTAAACATTTTTCCGATTGTACGAAAATTTTAAAAAAGTTGTGAAGATCTGAAGGAAAAATACTGTTTTCTGAAAATATCAATTTTAATGCTTAGATTTCAATACTATGAGAACAAATTTTAGAAATCTATAGAGCAATCCTTAGAAATACCAGAAATCTATGAAAATACCAGAAAACATTACAAAATTTTCATAAATAACATACAATTTACGAATTCTAGAAATCCATGAAATACCCAAAGTCCATTAAGTTTCAATTTTCTTGAAAATCTGTAAAAATATTAAAATTTTTTACAACTTCGATTCATTGAGCTTTCCACTCTAAAAAGCTGAATATAAATCCATAGTAATATCAGAAAATCCATTTATTCGTATAAAAACCGAAAAAATGTGAAGAATACCCAAAATGCTAACAAAAAATTGTTTAACCTTAGTAACCTAAAAATCACTATGAACATGAAAGATGTGTGACTCTGGACTCCAAAAGTTGTATAGCTTCAAAATCCTGAAATTTAAAAAAATTCTCGAATCGTTCTCACGTTACCATATCGTCAATGACTAAAAATTATAATATCTCAAAAGAAATACACAATTATTTTGAAAAACCTCTCCTGAACTTTTCTTTTGTATACGTCCTAAGCTCACAATCTAAGCTTGAAGGCTTAGAGGTGTCAGCTGAAGCAAACTCTTTCTGAAAACCAAAGAAGCTTCAAAAAAGGTTATAATAATTATATAATAAATGACAAGAATTTTTGTCCACGCTGTATTCATCCAACTTCACTAATAAATTTCCATAGCTCGAAAGCCTCAACCGAAATTGTCGTCATTGATCCTTGGAAATACCCATCATTGCCTTTAATACGATTTCCTTCTACGTAAGGAAAATTTTCCAAGAATCCGTGAAAATTCATACAAATTATCAAAAATTATATTCCAAAAGTTCCCCCAACCGATGATAAAAGTTTTCTTGAATGATGGTCTTGCCAGACGGTATTTACGACCGCGACGCTCCGCAGAATCAATAAATAGAGGCGGTAATAGAATCGCGTGTTGGATGGGCGAAACAGGGATCGACGTTTACACAAAAATAGTGGCAGCAACATCGTAATACAAAAATCGGGGACCGAGCCGGTTTCGCGTGACGCCATTGTGAGGGGCATTGTAGTGCTAACTAGAATTGACAAGCGAGCGCGTCCCACAGGATGCGTCACGGGATCCTGTAGGACTAATTTACAGGGTGCTCACGAACTGGTGTAGGATAGCGACATTGATGGATACATTGTTACCCTGCATCGTGCCCGTATTGTGACATGAAAATCGAGACCTATGCCTTCATTGTTTGCTTGTTTGCAACTTTATCAGAATAAATCCAAGATTACGTTACATCTCTGACACGTACGAAAAGTCCGAGGAATACGGAAGCTGCTTGCATCCCAAATTTTCGAAACGTGACATGCTCGAATTAAGATTATCAAAATATTCTTGCAGGAACAGGATATTTTCTAAATTCATTTAAATCTAATGTATGTGCGCATTCGACAATTTTTTTGAAGTTTCATTTTTTTGTAATTAGTATCAACTAGTATCAATCGTGGAATTTTTTCCAAATTTCTTTTTAATTTTTTTTCAAACTGTGAAATTGATCATGCTCAAACAAATGGTTCTAAGTCGATGTATAATGATTAAATGATAAATAACACTTGGGGCTGAAAAATCAAGAAAAATTGAAAAAAAGAGAAGAATAAATATCAAACATTCAACAATCTGATGTTAATTATAAAAAAAAGTAGATATAATATGCAATTTCAAGACAACACTTTTGAAAATCATCGACATTGGTAAATATGCAGAATATTATTACTGTATAGTGCGTGCCACAACAATATTATTGATCGAAAATATTTTTCATCCATTTATATCATTTTCTTTCTTTGTGAAAAATAGACAAATCTAATCTTCCGAAAAGTATAAACTAATCTCTTGAAATACTAAGAAATGCAGTCGAAATTTTTTGAATTTAGGAATGTGAAATGCATCAAGTAGTTTGAGAAACAATTTTTATTAATTGATATTTTGCCAACTTTCTATTAACAACACATGCTACGAGTTGTTACAAATTAAAAAATTCTCCGAAAATTACAATAAATATCAGATATTTTGAATAATTTGTTAAATATTTGCAAGACTATAATTACTGATAATTGGACTGAAAAATTAACTCAAATTCCTAAGAAACTTTTCAAATTGGAACTATATAAATAAAGATCGCTTTATCTTCGTTTTAATACAATTTAATAATGCAAAGGTACAAAAGAGTTAGAAAAATGAGAAAATACAAAAAGACCATTAGAACTGGAGAAAAAAATTTACATTAAATACAGAGTTACTATTACACTTAATACAGTTACAGATAATGCCTGATTACTTTTAATAATTAACAAAATAATACACAGAGGCGTTTGGACTAAATAAAAAAGATTGCTTTGTTTTTGTTTGGAAAAAAAATAATAAGGGTTTATTGGAGTTGGAAAAAAAATAAAATTTGACTACTTATCAATTTTTATAATGTGTTCGACCTCTACTTCCGAAATTTAGTAAATCCAGGAAATATTCGTTTCAGAAAATAAATTCTAGGAAATAGATAAAAACCATAAACTTAACTGTTTTAATTCGAATTAGTAAAACTTGTACTAATTCAATTAGCAGGTCAGAGATATTCACAAATCTATTAGTAAATTATTAGTAAATATTAGTAAATTATATAGTATATGTAACTAGTTGTAAAAAAAGTTCATGTAAAAAGCATTGTTAAAAGCTCGATGTTTCAAGGAATAAATATTTTAACAAATTTCTGAGTATGTCTATTATTATTGATTTTTCAATGTAAAACAATGATGAATGAGTAGCATTTGAATGCTATTTAGATAATCAATAATTGCAGTAGTAAATATTTACTATTATGAACAGTAACTATTCACTCAAGTATTAGTAAAACTTGACTTTTTGATTAGTTGAACTGTATGTACTTATCTTTTAGTCATAATCCACGAATAAGACTATGTAGACAAAACCTACTTACTGAAGTACTAGATTTCTACTCAAATTTAAAGATAGTTATTCTCTTTTTTCTTCAGTCGAATATTACTAATTTCATCAGTAAGCTATATCATCAATTCAATCAGTAGATTTTTACGTAAACTTTAGTTGCTCAGTTTTCACTTTTTCAACTAGTAAAATACTATGGTGTGTTCCAAAAGAAGCTCACCATCGTATACATGTGTTCGACAAATGTTGAGAATTATTTCGAGTACGTATTCAGACTTTTTTTCGTGACCCAATCCTGGATAAGGATAATCTTCGTTGAATGGCGCAACCACATGCAACTTGGGTGAGAATACGCCACTTAATAGCCATTCGGTACATTGTGCGATCGTGCGAAAAATGACCATAGATTCGTGTGTCGTAATCTTTTTAAAAATGGACAAAGGAAAAATGAGAGCGAGACTCGAGAAATCATCGCTTGACAAACAGCATTAGGTGACACTTGGGTGCAAGAGGGAATTTCAATTCGAAAGAAACTGTTATAGTTACGATCACTTCACGAAAATTTCATGTCCTCCATCATTAGGTTACCTAGATCATCAATTTTCATAATTGACGAGTTTTCTTCTTATCACAATCACATTTTTGCCGACATACCCTCTAGATCATGTGATCAAATAACAAATCAGAAAGAAATACCGTTTATAAATCCAGTAATTTTGCCTGATTTCCCCCCAAGCAATAGGTTACTTTCCTGGCCCCAATCCCGACAGATTTAATCTCAAAAGTTATTGTTTGTTTTTTGGGCTTGATCACGTCAAGGAGGCACAATCAGTGCGTAACTACCAGTTCCATTGGCCCGACTCTCTCAGTAGATGTCTCATGAAGATAGCATTCTCGCCTGGAACTCGATACCATGGGACATGGTACGGCCCAAAAAATCCGGGGGAGGAAAATGCAAAGCCGGGACCGTTGTATTTGCTCAATTTACAGTTACATAATTCCGTAATGGCGCTCCTTTATGCTGTTATGTGTTGCAAACACGAGGACAATGAGTGCCTTTCGGATTTGGCTAGCGAGCGAGGGTTCACAAAAGCTTCTTATTCTGGGTTTCTCTCAGGGGCAGGGGGAGGCTGGGAGCAAGTGTCGAGTTTCGCAGTTGTTTCTGCTGTAAACAATGAGTGTAACTAGTTCTGTCTGATGGTCCACGCGTCAATGTCGATTTTGGGAAAACGAGATGGCCAATTTCGAGGGTGCTGCTGTTTCTGCGATTTTCGCCATAAGGTGCTTTGTTGGAATTTTGTTGAATGATTTTACAGTGGAGGATAGAGAGAGTTTTTTTTTTGATATAGAAAAAAGATGTACAGGAACAGATACATTACTTTTCATCATGGAATTGAAATCAGTACCGAAAATCAAACGATTTATTGATTATAATTATTATCTGCATTATTGCAATGAAGAGAATTTCTAATTTTATAATTACTGGATTATAGACTTGACTGCAGAATGTCTAAAAGGTTTAAGAATTTTAAATTGCAATCATTGTTAAATATATCATTGAGTACAGAAATTGTGATAAAGACTTTTTCTTAAATAATACACCTTAATATCAACTAATTAAAAATGAACAATTTTCGTGATAGGTTTTTCTAAAAAATACATTTCCTTCAGGATTTCATAATTTTCAATCTTTGACATCGTGGCTACGAGAAAACTATTTTTCAATTCTTCACATTCCAAATTTTAAAAGTTCAACAGCTTTTGAAGTTTAAAGTGGTACATTTTTAATGTTCGTATGTAATGGAATTCAATTTTTGTGTTTTTAATCAGTCATTAACGTTAAAATTTTTTTTCCTAATACTTTTAGTGTCTATACGACTTCAAGGATTTTCTGATATTATTACGGATTGCTAATATAATATAAGCTTTTTAGAATTCGATGCTCTAGGAATCGAAGGTGGAACATTTTTTATTATTATAATAGATTTTTGAAAAAAACTTTAACCATGGAGATTACAAGTATTGCGTAGATTTCTAGAATTTTCGCATATGTAGTATGTTATTTATCATATTTTTAGTATTTTCTGGTATTTTATTAAATTTATGATATTATTTCTATGGATCGCTCAAAAGATTTCTAGAAACTGATGCTGTAGTATTTAAACTATCAATGATTTTGAGTACTTAAATTAATTGTTCAGGAAACAGTATTTTTTCTATAGATTTTCACTACTTTTCTTACATTTTTCATAACATGTATATATTTCAAAGTAGGTTTCAATTTATAAATTTTGAAAATAATATTGGATGTATTTAATTGTTTTCTTCATAAATTTCTAGATTAATTTCGATAATTATATATAATTATATAATTAGATATTTGATTATAATCATACATATGGAATTCAAAGTATGATGAATTTTTATCACAATTCTATCAAGATAGTTTTTTTGTGTTAAAATATTTCAAGTTTTTTTCGCATTTTTCTAGCACAAATATACGAAACCTTGGAAGATTTCTAAGTATTTTTTATATATTTCCAACATTGCTGTAGATTGCTATGTAGATTTAAATATTCGATACTCTAGAATGCAAATTTCGATTTATTTCTCAAGCATTTCATAGATTCATGAATAAATCGCATTTATATATTTTCCATGTTCTAGCAAGTTCTTGTTTTTTCGTACCTATTTTTTTAGTATTTTAAAGATTTTATGGTTTTTTCTAAAATTTCGATAGATATGCAGTGTAACTGTATTGCTATCATACGTACGCTTTTTCGAATTGGATTCTGTGGAATTCGAAATTTCATAGACTGTAGGCATTTGTTGAGATTATTCAGAAAACAGGTTTTCCATCGAATTCAATTACTTATAGTATTTCCTAAGAGTTTATATGACCTGAAAGATTTCCTCATACTTTTTTATTGATTTTATAGAAGGTTTCTAGAATTTGACGATCCAAGATTCAAAGTTTTTAATTTTTTTAGCATTTTCGAAGATTCTAATTTTCATTTTTTATTCACTGGGTTGAAATAATTTTCGAAATTCGTATATTTTACGTGAGCTTACGTTTTGATTCTTTTTTCACTTTTTTTCAAAATATATATCACGAACGTCTTCTTCGTGCTTTTTTTTGTAACTTGTATTTTTACCATTTAGTGATTTTACTTTTTTTATTCTAGCATGAAATAATAATTTTCAATTATAGATCTCATTACGATTTTTTTATTCACTACAAAATAAGAAAAAAAAATTTTGTGATTCCAAGATCAGGAAAATTTGTGATTTTAATATTTCGGATGTGACATTTTCAAATTGTTAATACTGTGCAAAAAAACCAACTCAAATAAAGTTGTAAAATTTATGTTAATAAATGATGAACTTAACTCTCATCATTGTAAGTCAATATTCCGAATTCGTCATTGTTCGATGACAATTTTTTCATCGATAAAAGAATTACAAAAATTGAGAAACAAACGAATGAAAAATAAGAGTGCAGGATTCAAAAAGAATTGTGATGAAAAAACTCACTGCAAAATATTCTTGGTCACTCAAAAAAGCAAATTTCTGCTTCAATGATAAAAAAAACAACAAAAAACATTCTTCAACTAAAAATGTGTGATTGACATCAAATAAAATTGCAGTTTTTTTTACTCTAAACATGACCAAACCTACTGGTTTCGAGGGAACCAGAATCTTTTTTTTATATGTGAGTGCGAAACCACATTGCAAATATATACACATGTAAAAGAAGCCAGCGGTGTTTGCGTAGTTGGCTCTTAGCCCATGGCCCTTGCAAACAATACTAATCCCGTTGTTGTTGTTCCGGATTATCCGGAAGGGTCCCGCATCCCAAGTAAAACATATTAACGCACGCCTCGCGAATGATAATGCAATGTTTATTTGAACAGTGGCTAACGGTAGTTGAGCGCGCATCTTCCCAACGGAACGAAACGCGGGATTTATCGTTTTACACTCGAGTTGAAGCGAATGAAAATGTTAGTTAAACCTTTTTGGGAAAACAACGGATCAACCTTACTCCTGTTTGTGCATACGCAGCAAAAAAAACACCAGCCAATACGGGTACATGAAATATACTCAAAGTCAATTCTACGATATACATTCTATTCTTCAATGTCCCAAAAATTCATTCCTCAATGATCGCAGTAATTCAGCGCCATAATTCACGATTCATTATCGTACATGACCGAAACTACGAATTTACGGCAAAGATCTTTTTTTTCTGAGGAAAATATCTCGAAGTGCACGGTCAATGAGAAACGAGACACAAAGGACGATACTTTATCGACAAAGAAAATTTATGCACGCGAAATGTATCAAGGAAGAAATCGGAATGCTCGTAAGATGCAGACATCAAGATACGGGCCAGCATGACTAAAAGGACTAATCATGACAAATGTAGCCTCTGTTGTCCTTTACAATATTACAGCCATGCCGCGGTGCCCTCGCCTCTGTATCGGCGTGATCTCCTCGGCCTTTTTTCGCACTAAATGATTTGCTCAAAACCTCGGAATTGCTATTGAAATGGAACTCAAAACCCTTTTGAGCGCCAACCGGGAGTGATTTCGACCGCGAAATGACGAGTCACAGAAAAATGACTTGTGAGAAATTGTTTAAAGTGAGGTGATGGGTCATTTGTGCTAATAGGAATTTTTATTAAGTATCAGAATCATCTTATAAAAACAAGGATCTAGTAATCTTGATTTCCATAAAATCCCATATTTTCACTCGACAGGACCCTATCCATGAAATTTAATTTTACAGCTTTATTTATTTAGTCATAGAGATAGCCTTCCATAAACCTTCTCACTTTCATATGTATGTTCCGAATATAAATATAACCACACGTGGCAATATTTCAATTTTCATGAATTCCGTCAAATTTTGTTTTCGCTTCTATGGGGTTCACAACAGGTGATCAGTTACTAGCGTATGTATGTCTTGTTTTTTCACGTGCCACTCTCGTCAAATTCATCTCTGAATTATAACATTTCCTAGTATGCGAGTCACATAGGGGAGCAAAAGTTATAGAAAACAACTTGCCTTGTGAGACAAAAACTGAAGTAACTTATCACGTTATGCCAAATAGCATTTTTTTTAAATTTTCTAAATAATAAATAATTCATTCAAATATCATGTTAAATATACGTGTATTATAAATAAATATAAATAATACATAGTAGATTTATATTGTATGATAATATTTTATACATGATAACAATTATTATTAGACTTTTATTTTCCCATTTTATTTTATTTAATTAACAAAGTTATTCCTAATTACATCAACTATTATAGTTATTTTTTTTTCAAACAACATTTTATATTTTTTTAATCTCTTAATAAATTGTCCATTACTTTATTATCGATTGAGTATGTTTATTCTTCATCAAAAATTTTCAATTTTAATAATAATACTTTTACACTTAAGAATTTTCTTATCACGAGTTAGTAAATAATAAATGGGACCGGAAACAATGCAAAAATTTACGGAAGTTGACTAGAAAATCGAAAAAAATAGTTTGCCTTATAAGTATTTTATAATACTTTAATTACATTTAATTTTGCTAAAACTGTATTTTTTTGTATTACCTTCATAATTTAATGAACATTATCATAATTCTTGAAAAATATCATTTGATGATACATTATGTTATTGCATGTAACTTTATTATTCACATAAAGCATAACAATTATTTTTATTTTCCTGTTTCATCATTCACTCTAAAAATTAAATTTTATTTTACGATGCAACAAAATCAAGGCCCGACTTGAAATTCAAATATTACCTTAAGTTTAGTCTACGTCATCAATTGATTGTGAGAATGATATAACAAGTTTTATAATATTTTCTTGTATATCTATGTAGATTTTTAAAATTCGATGCTCTAGGTTTCGAAGTTTTTTAGATTTTCATTAATTTCCGTAAATTTTAATTTGTCTTCATTAATCACCGTGTTGAAACAATTTTCAAATTTTCACTTCCTTCTATCCTAGCCAAACATTTAAAATGATAATTCCGTGTAGGTAAAAATTCTTCCGGAAACAAACTTTCGTTATTTTTGATATGAAAAATTCTGATTTTTATTGAGAAACTACACGAAACTATTCATAAAATTCTCTAAATTTCAGTGAGTAATTTTTTGATAATTTTTACTCACTTATTTAATTTTGAATATCATTATTACTTTAATACCTTATTTCTTTCATCATCAGTATTTTCATCATTTGCCATTCGAGGCCATTACTTTTTGTTCATTTTTACATGACCTATTCATCAACAATGCTTGAATTTCAAGAGGAATTTCATCACTAAAAATTGAATCTTATTTTAAAATGCTACAAAATCTAGGCATGACTTGAAATTCAAATATTACCTTAAATTACTTTCAAGCACAAAAGTTTTAAATTAAGAAGATTAACCATAATTTGAGAAATCCATTCTTGATTAAACACTTATGCTCTTAATTGAAAACTTGCTTGCTCGAAAATGAATTTAAACATGAAACGAATTAAAGATATAATTCAAATTTCAATATGTGCCTTAATTTTGCTGCATCTTAAATTAAGATTGACTTTTTAGTCTGATTCATAATGGCTCACTTTTTTCTTTTTAATTAGTAACTTTTGGTAGTTTTTTCATCATATACTCATCATTATTGTCAAAGTATGATAGTAAAAAGTCACTAATAATGAAAATGTAGAAAACTACTAATTGTGAGTGACAAATCACTAATTGAAAAGTATAAAAGTGAACCACTAAAAATAAGTAATTTTTCACTGATTTAATCTGAGAGAGCATGAACATTTATTTTGTCATAATCATAAGCTACTTTCATGGAGGGAACATTCCTATTTTGAACCTTTCTTCACACTGAGAAAAAAAAAGTAATTATTACAATATTGTATAGTAAACGGGAATCACTCTGACATATTGTACTTTTTGCTAGATAATATATCAATTTTTGACATAACATATTGTAAATATTGTCAAATGATATTGTAGTTATAAGTCTATTTTGTTGAAAAAACTCCTATACATATATCGTTTTCTACTATACTTGTATTTTTGCAATATTATATTGTAATTCTCATTAATCCAGATTATTGAGAATTCCATACAGCTTTTTCAGTATGCAGATCTGTATAGGTTCTTTTTGCAATATTTTTGTATACTTTCTAGGTTCCTGGTGCATCATATTGTAATATGATACAGTTTTCGAAAAAGCTGGATGAAAGTAACGTAATTCATTTTTTTTGCTATGTATAGTCAAAATCAATTTGCATTTTAACATTTTAAATGTTCCGAAATTATATAGTAAAAACTGGCATACATATTGTAATTTGTACATTAATAGCGGTTTTACTGTATAATATTGTAATAAGTAAAATAAATATTGCAGATTTTACAATATATACGGCAAAAAGTACAAGATTTTTTTTCTCAGTGCAGTTGAATAATGCAAAAAAAATACTGCATATATCTTAAAAACAATTCAAATATTTGCTCTATTAATTCGTATTAATTTCCTAAATTTAAATTCCTGTGGTACATACACTCAGAAAACTTCCTCGTGCAGTTAAAAGTTTCAAAACTTTCTGTTTTAGAGTAAAAACATCGACCGTTTTAAAATGACAGGGTAAGCATTTCATTTTAAAAATAGATGGCTTTGAAATTCTTCTATGTAGTTTCAAACCTAAAAGAAAACTCCTCTCAGTGTATCTATAAGGTAATCTATTTATGTAGCACCGATTAGATTGCGGGACTTTTGGGAATGTAAAAAATGCCGGGACGATGTAATTCTATAAGGCGCATATCTGCGCGTCTGCATCGGGTCACGGCCCCCTTTGTCGGGCGATGATGTTGTTTCGCTTCGTTATTGGTCGCGAGGATACAGTGCAATGTTACAGTAGCTGCTGAGTTACATATAGAGGGTCGCTTTTTGCCAGCATATGGGCGAGTCTCAAATTACAAGACGTTTGTCATCATCAGAGCAGTCATTGTTCCTTGGCCCTCGAGAGCGCAAATCTCGAGAGCGATGGTCAACTGGGTGCCCCGCTTCTGTTCCTTTTTTTTCCTACTATTTCGGGACCACGCTCTGATTTTAACAATCCACAAGTTCCTGGGAGAGGGAAATTATCGGGGAAGCATTTTTGCGGGTTACCTGTCACGTGAGAAAATTCGAGGCGCAAACGTGAGCTGTTTATGGGGGTTGTAGTTATAGGGAGCCAAATAAATTCAACATAACTTTTGGAGGAGAGTTCTTAAATTTGAAGAAATTTTCCCAAAAGCTTCCCTTCTTGAATTATAATATGATAAGAATTTTTCCACTATCATCAACAATTATCATTCATAATTTCTTCAATGTCACCTATAAATCACCGAATCGATTTCTCAAAATCGTCGTTTCCCTATCAAATTATTTACCAATCGCAGGGGCGCAGGCAGGAAGAATTTTTGGGAGGGGTTTTTCATTTTACGTTTAGGGAATATTTTACATTTAGGGATTTAAATGTTACACAACTCTAAGAATCCAGGGTTGCACATTTTCCATGTTCCTTAATGATTAAATTCTTTTTTTGTGATATTCAATTAGTAACTGAGGTTTCAATTTATTTAATAATAATTTTTGTTTTTATACCACTTTAAGGATTATCTGATATTAAGTAAAATGGGTTTCTATGAAGCTTTATAGAACCTGATGCCCTAGGAATCGAATTTTTTAAAAATTTGAACCACACAGATAAAAGGTATCATCATCAATTTATATTATGTTCGTATGGTATATTATTCGTCAAACTTTCTAGTATTTTCTAGTATTTTTATACATTTCTAATATTTATATCTATCGGTTGATAGATTTTTAGGAATTGATGTTACAGTCTTGGAACTTTCAACGACTTTAAGAATAAAAATTTATTTTTCAGAAAACAGTTTCATTTCTGAAGATTTTAAATATTTTTATTCCATATTTCTTTAGTGTTTTTACAATTTAAAGTATGTGTAATCGTATAAATTGTATGAAATGAATTGGATGTATTTTTATTGTTTTGTATATGAATTTCTAGAACTATTTCGGAAATATATATACTTATGGTATTATAATAATAAATATGCACCAAGACAAAAAATTTTATAAATTACCAAGAAAAATGTACCTACATCATATTTACGTACACTGTAAAAAATAATCGCAATTTTTTCATACTTGTGTATAGAATAATTTGGTAAATTTTTCATAAAAGTATTGAAAGTTTTTAACCCATATTCTGTATGGGCTTTCCCCCATAAATAGATCTGGAAAATTTTTCATATACTATGGGAATCCTTCCATAAATATGGAAGTTTCTCCATAATTTATGGAAGAATTCCTAGAGCGTATGAAAAACATTCCAGATCGATTTATAAGAAAAACACCATACAGAATATGGGTTACAAACTTCAAATACTTTTCTGGAAGTTTTTTAACAGTGTATTAAAAGATTTCTAACAAACTAGTAAACTTGTAAATAAGTAAACTGGTAAGCTAGTAATCTACTAGACTAGTAAACGAGTAAACTAGTGAACTAGCAAACTCGTTAAAAAGTAAATTAGTAATCTAGTAAACTCGTCAAATTTGTAATAGTAAACTGGTAAACTACTAAGCTAGTAAACTAGTAAGCTAGTTCAATAAAAAACTAGTAAGCTAGTGAACTAGTAAAGTAGTAAACTTGTTAACAAGTAAATCAGTAAACTAGTAAACTGGTAAGCAAGTAAACTAGTAAACTTGTAAACTGTTAAGCTAGTAAAATAGTGAGCTATATAATTAGTAAACTAGTGAATTAGTGAGCTATTAAACGAGTAAGCTAGTAAGCTATTAAGCTAGTAAATTACTTAACAAGTAGGCCAGTGAAATAGCTAGGTAGTAAACTAGAAAGCTAGTTAACTAGCAAACTTATTTTTCACAGTTTTCTAGTATAACATACAAAAATCTTGAGGATTTTTAGGTATTTTTAAAGATAACTTATATTTTTGTAGATTGCTACAGAGATTTAAAAAACTCGATGCTTTAAGATGCGAATTTTGATCTATTCCCAGTAATTCCAAGAAATAATGATGGAATCCTATTGATATACATTTTTTATGTTTTATATCGTTATTCATTTTTCGTATTTTTGCAATATTCAAAAGATATTGTTCCGTTTTTTAAAATTTTTATGGCTTTATAGTATATTTAGAATTCGATACTCTAGAATCCCAAAATTTATAGATCGTGGAGGCCTTTGTCAAGATTTTTCAGAAAATTCTTTTTTCATAGAATTAATTAATTCCATTATTCTTTTAGAGTTTCTATGAATCAAAAGACTTTTAATACTTTCATATAGATTTTACATAGATTCTCAGAATTTGATGATCTAAGATTCGAAGTTTTGTAAATTTTTAGCATTTTCGTAGATTTATTTTTCTTGATTATTCACCGGGTTGCAACAATTTTTCTGAGTCATTTTTTCTATATAATGCTGCGTTTTGATAATTTTTACTTTATTATTCAATATATACTGCTCAAGTTTTCGTGCATTTTTTCGTAACTCATATTTCAAATGTTTATCTATGTAACTTTTTTCATTCTTACATGAAATATTGATTTTGATTTCATCGGAATTCCGGCAAGGGTTTGAACCCTCAAATATTTTTAAATGTAAAAAATCAATATTCAAACCACTCAAGGGGGAGGGGGGTTGAGTTACCAAAATTTCTACCTACGACTGTCATTTTCACACGCAGGGAAAAAAAGTTTCGTGATTTCGCAAGGGATATTCGTGAGGCGAGAGAAGTTGGGTGAAAAGAGGCATAAAATCTGTACCAATAAATTAATACGCGTTCGTTTTTACTTCCTTTTTCCTCTCTACGTATTTCTTTTTTTTATCCCCAACCAGAGGTAATGCGATCGGTATATTGCATTTCGAATCGAGTTAATCATCGCGCGTAATCGAGCAGTAACCGGTCGTTTTTTCCCTGCTTTTTTATACCTGCCGAACCCTTTCCCGCGCCAGGTGATTTGACAATAAAAATTAAATTTTTTTCACGTGAATCTGAGACGCTTTTAACCCCAATTCCGTAACCCATTGAAGCTATTGCTCCGTAATGAGTTCACTCTCGATCGTAAATTCGCGACCCCTGGTGAAATTCAAGATTTTCATATTTCGGGATAGACGTTGCTCGGGTTACGTTCCGAAAAATTCGTTTTTTCTTTACGGTCGTTGGGGCGTTGACGATTTTTTTCGGGGTAGATTTTGGGAGGATTTTTAGGAGTCGGGGTATTTGAAAACGATAATTATTATTTTGAGGGACGAGGGGAGGGGGAAGGGTGAGCGTTGGAAATTACGTTCCGTTGGGCCGTGCGAACCGCGAGTCTATAAATTGTGGTAACCATGAGGAATTTTTGCTTTATGGAATCGTTGGCTGTAATTTAAAGTCCGTTTACGATGTATTATGACTTAATAATCGAATTCACGTGAGGAAGAAGTACGTGAAGAAGTACTTGGAGAAAAAGACGAAGTTCAAGATTGAGTAGATGAAAACTTAAACAAATACTTAAATAAAGGTAAAAATTTTTGCTGAATATTTCAAAATCATTTGTACTTGAATATGTGAAAATTAGATTCATTCCATTAAAATTAAATTATTTTTTTGTTACTCATGCGATAGGAGGAGGGGGGTTCAGTATTACATTTATTTTACAGATTCATGATAAAGTTTTTCAATTTTTATTAATAATTCAGAAAAACTTCAAAGCTAAGACAATTTTGTAGAATCTTACAGAGTTAGTCGAAATTTGATAAAACTTTTTATATACACTAAAAAAAAATACGGAAATTTCCTATAACATGGTACTGCACATTTACTATTCTTTCATGTTTTACATACTTGAATGGGAAAATTTCATTCAAATATGGAATATCAGTATGAATAAACTGGAAAATTCCAACTGCAGATAGTAATATTATAGTAAAACTGTCGTGAAATTTCACCACAAGGTAATGATTAATGACTTTCGTATCGGTACAGTAAAATTACCACAAATTTTTTTTAGAGTGTATAAATAATATCGAATCATTAGTATTATGTTTGAAATTCAGGAAACTTCAAAAAATTACAAAAACATACAATTTTGAAGACTGTCAAAAATTCTGAAATCGAAAGATGCAAATATTTTTCATTGTTGGTAAAAAACTAAGAAACTTGAAAATTATTGAAAATTTATGAAAAATCTTAGTGAACTAGAAAATTTTGGATTATATTATGAGGGAGGTTTTAAATAGTTGGTATCATGTTTGAAATTTTGATTATTTCAAGAATTGCCAATAGTCCTTTAAAAATAATTCAAGAAATTTGCAACATTTAAAAAAATGTACATAAACTTAGTAAATTGTGTCCACTACCATATTTATTCGAAATATGCATGGTTATTTTTCTTCATATATCGAAAAAATTTGAAAAATCTAAAAAATATACAAAGTTTCGACAGAGTTTGAAAAATTGCACAAATTTTTATAAAATTTTTTAGAAAGAATTGAATACATAGTTTAAAAATGTTCAAAATTATGAAAATGTCAAAAAATGAGAAAAAAAACCATAATCGAGAATCTGTCAATAACTATAAAAATTTCGAAAATATGTGAAATTTTAGAAAATATTCATTAATTTGTAGATTATATTTGTTATACTTCTTTAAAATATGCCTATTACTTAATATTTTTTCGTTTTCGAATAAAAATCAAAGAAATTCAAAAAATATATAAAAACTTCGGAATATCCTAATAATTCGAACAATTTTTCGCAAAATTTAGAAAATTTTGAAAAATTAGTACTATGTTTGAAATTAAGAATATTTTGGAGAATAAAAATCTCAAAGAATTTGAAAAATTTCCTCAATAGTTCTGGAAAATCTGAAGTGTTTGTGAAATTTCAGAAAATGTTCTAAAGCTTCGAAAATTATGTATATTATCACATTTCTGTGAAATATGCCTGGTAATGTTTTTATTTAATAAAGATAGCCTCCAAAACTTGAAAAATATTGAAAAACTATGAACAATCTTAACAAGTTGAAGAAATTTTTAGGAAATTCAGGAAGTTCTGAATAGTTAGTATTATACCTTTGAAATTTCGAAAATTTGAGAAATAAAAAATATGAGAAGTTTGCCAATGATTCTGAAATAATTAAACGATTTCAATTATTAAACAATTATTTGATCAAAATTTTGTGGATCACATTATCGTATTTCTTTGACCTCTGCCTGATGTTTTATAAATTTTCAAGAAGAATCTGAAAAATTCGAAACGTATTATAAAATGTAGATAAAAAATTTAATCAGACTTTATAATATTGAATAGTTTTGAATAACTTACAGTAATTTCTAGCACTATAAAATATTAAGAAAACTTCAAAAATTTTGCATGTGCCATAAATTCAAAATAATTCGAAAAATTTGTGAAGTGCTATGAAATGTACATGAATTTCGTATATTTCTGGAAAGTTCGAAAATTTTATATATCTGCAGAAATCGTTCATATGCTTCAATGCTTTTTAAATAAAAAAATGTTATATCGTACGGAGATGGTTAATGATTTTAAAGATTCCAATAAAAATCTAGAATATCATCAAATCCTGACGAAAAAAAGAAAAAAAAACTTATTTTCACAGTTTTGGAAATTGTGAAAAATTTTGATGATATAGAAAAACTAGAATTAGTCTATTTATGCATATTTACGTTGATTCTTATGAGTTTTTTGTCTCATCCAAAATTGTCCAAGTGGGTAGTTCTGCTCACCATCCTCACATTTTCTGCATCCACAAAACATCTTTTCTTAATTTTTCCTATCTACCCTTCTAATAAATGACTACATATTGTATTTTTGCACAGATTTATTCAAACTATTTGATTGCCGAATTTACCATTTATCGACATTACTTAATTACCATCTCTCACATTTCCAATTTGTATTAAAAAAATGCTCTCGCTGCAAGTTCCAGTAGCGTCACCAAACTCCCACTTGACATTACCACGCTTGTCAAATCGATAATAAAATCCAGCCACTGAATCTCTCCCTCAAGAAAAAAGAAACACATTTGCATTTTCAAGCTCGTCGATCCATCAATCTTTCTTATTATCCTAGCTGACAACTACATGAATTATGTTTTGGCAGTTTCGTACGTTGTAATAAATAAACGCGCGCGAATCGTAGGTGTAACTGGTTGATAAAGGCCCCATAATTTCCCTGGGGAAGACCCATTATGCCAAGATACCTATCTCCAAGTTCAACCAAAAATTTTGAAAAGACTCGTGATGGAAATTTGATGGATCAGTGACCACGTTTTGAGACAAGTTGCCGCTGCATTTTCAAGGTGAAGGATTGAGGGATATTAAGGAATTATTTGATCGATTTTCGAATCCTAAGAGAACGTTTTAACAAATTAATTAAGAGAACGTTACAACAAATTAATAAAAAATTGTGTATAATTTTGTCCAATTCATTTCTTCATTTCTCTGCAGGCCAAAACTTTTTCAGCTGACATAAATGATATTTATCCAAGATTCTCGTTGAATATATCGTAGGTTTGTACAGGATGAAAGAGCTCGAAATATGCATAGATCCCGAGTTGACATTGTGGAGAAATTCGGCGGTGTCGAAGTTTCGGTGGCAGTGATCGAGTGTGATGCATTGAATACCATTTCCCATTCACAACACGCGACCGTGTATGTTCTCAAAACTGCCCGCCGAGAGGATTAACTTTCTTGATATCCCCGAGACACTAAATCTCCCTGATGTCTCGAGATGAATGTCAATTATCCGATTACGCGACAATCCAAAAATCCCTCGGGCCACATTCGATGCTTTCTGCCTTCATTTCAACTTCTTTCAACATATTTGAACAGCTTCGCGCACCGCAAATATAGGCGTGAAAGCTTTCCACCTCGAATATGCAAATCGTGTTTATTTATTTTTTTTAGCTGATAGTTGTGTATCGACACTTTTTATCTCATTGATTCGAAATGCGAGGAGGTGGCAAGAGAAACAGGTTTCAGGATGCTTTTTTTCAATCTTCTTCATTATATTAAGTTCAAGTATTTTTATCATTCTTTTATAAAATGTATGTGTACATTTTCTAAAAATTGATTCGTTAGAATAATCAAAAGAAAAGGATTAATCATGGATGGAATTAACTAGAATTTATTTTTATGAAGTGCAAACAGAAATTGCGCGTCACTCAGGTAGGCAGGAAAAATTTTCGGGAGGGGTTTTTCTGAAAACTGTTTTTCCTTCCGGATTTCATAATTTTTAATTTTTGACGATATGGTTAGAAGAAAGCATTTTTGAAATATTTTACAGTTCAGAATTTCAAAGTTATACAACTTTTTGGGATTCAGAGTTGCACATTTTTCATGTTAGTAAATAATGGAATACTACTTTTGTGATTTTCAATTAGTAACTGTGGTTTCAATATTTTTTACTAATGCTTTTGGTATTTATACCACTTTGAGGTTGGATTTCTATAGAGCTTTCTAAAATTCAATGCTCTAGCAATCAAACTTCCGAAAATTTTATATATGCATTATGAATTTGGGTTGATTTTTGAAATTTTAACTACACCGATAAAAAGTACAACAAAATGTAGATCATTTCAGTGAGGTATATCATTCATCCAATTTTGTAGTATTTTCTGGTATTTTTATATATTTTTCATAGTTATATAGATCGCTTAGTAAGTTTTTAGAAATCGATGCTTTAATATTGAAACTTTCAACAATTTTAAGAATTAGAATTAATTTTCCGAACGGAAGTTTGTTAAATGAAGATTTTTAATACTTTTATTCCATATTTTTTTAGTATTTATACAATTAAAAGTAAGTTAAACTGTATAAATAGCATAAATTAAATTGAATGGATTATTATTGTTGTCTAAATGAATTTATTGAACAATTTTTTTAATGATATATAATTATAGTATTATAATAATAAATATGTTTCAGGACAGAAAGTTTTAGAAATTTTGCAAGAAAAGTATATCTACATAATTTTTATGCATTGACGGACTTATAGTAAACTGGAAAGCTAGTAAACAAGTAAGCTGGTAAATTAGCCAACTACTGAAATTTTAAAATAGTAAAACATTAAACAAGTGAAAAAGTGAAATATTTAACTAGCAAACTCATTAAAAAGTAAATTAGTTAATTAGTAAACTAGTAAACTTGTCAAATTTGTAATAGTAAACTGGTAAACTAGTAAGCTAGTAAACTAGTCAGCTAGTAAACTAGTAAGCTCATCAACTAGTAAGCTAGTTCAATAAAAAAACAAGTTAGCTAGAAAACTAGTAATCTAGTAGCTAATACAGTAGCAACTTAGTGAACTGATAAACTTGCAAACTAGTGAGCTAGTTAAGGGGGGAACCTGGTTTAGAACGACGAAAGATTGTGTGATATTTGGCACAGTTTTTAAGGCTGCTTATCTTATGAAATGTTTCAAGTACTGTAGAACTAGGTCATAGATACACAAATCTTGCAAAAAAAAATTTATTCTCATGTTATTCCATAATGTTAAGCAATAATAATTCGTATTTGTTTCTTGCACTACTCGCTTAAAGATTCTCCACTGCGTACACGATTAAAAATGTTGTGATTGCCGCATTTTTATAAGTGATAGCTCTTTTTAAAGCTAAAAGTGTAAGCTCTTAAAATTTTTTTAATTTTTTTTTTTTTTTTAAATTTTTTCAATCAATTTTTTTTGTAGTTAATTATCTCAAAATTTCGTCAGTGAAACGAGAATTTTTTTTTAAACACCCATAAAATTTGCAATTTTTAACATTTTAAAAAATTTCTCAGGTTTAAATAGAAGATAAACTTCTGAAGTGCGAAAAAAATTGTTTTCATGTTTCTGATAAATAGGACGATCGCTATCGTGTACGCAGTGGAGAATCTTCAAGCGAGTAGTGCCCGAAACAAATATGAATAATTATTGTTTAACATTATCGAATAACATGAAAATAAATTTTTTTTGCAAGATTTGTGTATCTATGACCTAGTTCAACAGTACTTGAAACATTTCACAAGATAAGCAGCCTTAGAAACTGTGCTAAATATCATGCAATTTTCGGCGTTTTAAACCAGGTTCCCCCCTTAAATAAAAAACTAGTTACTTGGTAAACTAGTAATATAGTAAGCTAATAAACTAGCAAGCTAGTGAACTAGTAAACTAGGAAACTCGTTTACGACTAAAGTAGTAAACTAGTGAACTGGTAAGCAGGTAAACTAAAAAACTTGTAAACTGGTAAGCTAGGTAACTAGTAGATTAGTGAGCTTGTAAACTTATTTATCACATTTCTTTGTACATTTACGAAATCCTGGAGGATATCTAATTATTATTTCTATAATCACTTATATTTTTGTAGATTGCTACAGAGATTTGAAAAATTTGATGCTCCAAAATGCGAATTTCGATCTATTCTCAATAATTTCAAGAATTAATGATAAAATCACATTCACGTGGATTATTCATGTTTTATATCATCATTTTTTTTTGTATTTGTGAATTATTTAAAAGATTTTGTTGCGTTTTCAAGAATTTTTATAGATTTACCGTATACTTGGTATTTGATGCTTTAGAATCCTAAAATTTATAAATCGTAAAGTCATTTATCGAGATTTTTCAGAAAACAGTTTTTTCATTGAATCGAAATAATTCATTATTCTCATGGAATTTGTATGAATTAAAAGATTTAAATCCTTTTATGTTGATTTTATATAAATTTCTAGAATTTGATGATCCAAGATTCTATGTTTTGTAAAAATGTTTGGAATTTTCGTTGATTTTTGTTTTACTTGATTATTCACTAGGTTGCAACAATTTTTTTGATTCATATTTTCTACGTACTCCTACGTTTTACTAATTTGTAAGATTTTATTAAATATATACTGCCACCACTCTCATACGTGTTCTTGTAACTTTTTTTTTATTGTTTATTGATGTAATTGTTTTCATTTTTACATGAAATATTCATTGATTTTATCAGAATCTCGGGAGGAGTGTCATCATTATTGAAATCAAAAATCACAAGTAACGCTTTTAAAAAATCCCATGTCATGAGGTATCAAAACAATTTTCACCAGCATCATCCAAGACAAGGGCATTTTATTGCTAAATCACCCTTTGAACGCCATCAGGCACGAGCCAAAAGCATTTTGTGGGCACAATAAGCTTCCAACATGAAAAAAGCCGAGAGTCAAATTTAATGGACGTGAAAAAGCTAAATTTGCTTTCCTTATCACATTGTACGAAATGAAATATATTTTTTTTATGAACTTCTGCATCAATTAAGATCAAAATTTTCAATTCTATGGATGATATTCAAATTTTTTAAGGATGAGTTAGGTTCATAAATAACGTCAATCATAATAGAAAATATTTTTTGAAAGAACTCACTGTAAAATGTCGATTTTTTCATTATATGTAAAAAATATGAAATGTGTGAAGTTAGACAAGTTAGTTATACCGAACTAGGGTAATTATTACACAATTTTACAATCTACCTTTTTCAATGTGTAATATACATATGTATTTCTCCTTTCGATGTACATACATTAAGTATATATTTGTTTTCTCTTTCCAATGTTTTTGTATATTTTTGCAAACTTTTATCGTACTACTTTGTTAAACTCCACTCTCTGTTCTCCAGAGTTTGCAATTACTCGTATTTCTTTTCCTTTAACAGCTTCCATTTTATTCAAGTCCCACGCACACGTGAAAACCACCAAACTCATCCACTAATCAGCATCATCAAAATAGCATGCTGATCAGATTAGGCCAATCACGTTACGTCTTCGATATCTTTCGCGAGTGACCTAATTATACAAAGTCGACACTTCAAAGACGTGTCTATCATGGAATCGTGGTTTTGTTTCTCGGGCCCCGTAACGACCGAGCTGGCTGATGGCGTTTACGGACGCTTGATACCTGATGTGCTTAAGAGGATTACCTTTTAAACGTATTCCGTAGCTGAAAAACAAAATGGTTCATCTTTCGGGCCTAAAACTTGAGGAGATTAAAAGTCGCGCGGGCCCCTAGGCGAGGGCCCAAAGTAGATTAGCGGTGGGGTGTGTGATATAACATTACCCCAGGAACGGCCTTATCCTGTTACATCCTGCTTGGAATTAAAAATATTGTCATCCCGTGGGATTACGAGAGGGGATAATATCCTCGAAGCTGTCAAACACACAGAAATGAAAATTTCAAGGAAAACAGGTTTTAACAGTAGTCGGACTTCGCGCTCAAGGATGAACGTGTGCGAATTTAATATTACTTGAGTGGTAAATGAAAACTACCTATGCGGAGCATTTCTTGGGAAAACTGGTGAATTTCATTCAAGCCAAAGTTTTTCGTCCATTGGAGCAGTATGTTTTGATGTATCAAATGAATGAACGAATTAGTTGTGTATTGAAAAAAATAGTCTTCAAGTGCTGGAATTCTTTTTTGCAACTCTAGTTTTGTTTAAATAAAAATCATGATCACTTTTCAAAATACCAATTGACTAACGTTGGTAAGCCAAAATTTGTGAAACAACGAATACAATAATAAGAAATACATTTGCTCGACGTAGAAAAATGATGGGTATAATTTGAGTAGATATCAGCATATATACCTTGAAAAAAGATTGCAAATCAACGAAATTGCATGGAGTCATTATTTTTAAAATCAGTTTGGTCGCCACTGACCAAATCACCGATTTCTCTCAAATTTTTTAAATAGTCACGTAAACTAGTTTGAAAACATATGTTTTTTTTATTTCGGGCTAAAAATTAGTTTTTGTCGAGAAATTCAGATTTTAGATTTGGCTGTCGAATTCAGAGTAACCTCACTTTTTTTTAAATCCTTATTTCTCATCAGAAAATCTATGGATTTTAATTATTTTTGTATGAAAACGTTCGAAATTGTACAAAATTTATGAATAATGTATTAAAAATATTTCTTGTAGCGGTGTTGAATTGTTATTAGCGTAAATGAAAAAAATGTAAAAAATTTTTGAGTAAATAGTTTTCATATTGCATCATTTTTTTTTTTTTCATTGATTAGTAAAGGTATGAAGTACATTGTGTAAAAGCCGTTACATGCCGAAACGTTTCGTTTGTAAGTGACAATTTTTTTCCGATTTTCCAGCCTGTCATTAACAAGTGATTATAGAGTTTCGATATATTTTCACTTTTCTTGATCTTAGGACACTGTGATGTGTTCCATTTAATGATGATATATATTCTGAAAGAAAATAATAAACATAAGATTCCTAGCTAGATGTTCAATGGCTCGGAATACAACTTGAAATCAAGCTTTTGCAAGGATCACTAGATTGCTAAAATACTTATAATCACACATAATTTAATAAAAATACTTTCGTGTTCATTTCTCTAAAACATTTTATTACATTTTTATGTTTTCGTAGAATTCTGAAGGTAGGTCTATAATCCATCGGAAAAATGTTCAACTACTGCATCATGCGATAATGTCATCAGTTTTTTCGTCCAATATTTCAAATTTTCTAAAAAATTTACTCGATTTTGAAGCAAAATAAATACATATGAAAACAACATTTCATGTTTCAGAAACGTTTATTTTATTCCAAACTAAATTACATGATTATTTAACATGTTTAACGTGCTCACGTTTCAATGTTTTTTCGGTAAACAAAGATGCTTTTCGTCATTATAGTATTTTGTTTAAATATGGATACATCGAATTACTTTATGAAAGAATTAAAGATTTCAATGTTTGTAATCTTCTTGAGGAAATTTCCTGAATTTTAGTATTTTTTAACGTGTGAAATCATAAAGTATAATATCTAATGTGTAACCATAATTAGTTTCTCGAATATATAGAATGCATTTTATGAATTTCCGTATATAAGTTTAATTGAGTGATTATCATCTATTTCATTTATCTTTATTATAATTACTATATTTATCTTTCATATACCAGACATAGAAAGAATTCATGAAAAGAGAAGTAAAAGTCCTATGTTCGAGGAAAAAATTCTATTATATTATGGTACAGTATATTTTGAGGTATAGGAAATTGACTATACTATACGTTATGAGAAATTTACAAACTTTTTTTACAGTCTAGATTTTTTATAAAAAAATGAGAAACTTAAAATACCTATATTACAAAATTACGAACATTCCTAGTATATAAGACAAATTTTTGTACTTTTTGAAAACTTTTTGGTTGTTCTTCATGTTTCACATTTTTGAAAATCGAATAACATCAAAAATTTTTCCAATTATCAATATTTTCAAAGAATTCGCAATATTGATGAAATTTCAGAAAATGTTTCGCATATTGTGTTCTGAAACATGTTTTTTGTAAATATGCACGGCAATGTTTATTTTTCAAATTAAAAAAAAAAAAAAAAAAAAACAATTGAGAATACTCAAAAAGTAAGTACTCACTTCTTTTTACGTAAAAAGAAGTAATTTTTGATGAGCTGAAGAAATTTTTATCAAATTTTGAAAGTTCGTGTAGTTAATATAATGTTCAAAATTTCGCCAGTAAAAAAAAGGCCAATAATTATAATAAAAATCCAAACTCCCTTATAATTTCAGATAATGTTCGTAATTTTATTAAGTGTCTTCATTATTATATTCATTTTCTTCAAAATTTGAAATACTTAAATAGAAGTATTTAAAAACTACAAGAAATCTTAGAAATTGTACAATTTTTTTCAAACTTTTAAACGTCCAGGGTAACTGGTTTGATATCAGACATTTCGAAAATTTTGAAAAATAATAGCACATTTAAAATGTCAAAAACTGTCAATTATTATCAGAAAATCGAAATTATTGTAGAATTTCAGAAAATGTTAACTAGTTTAGGAAATTGCAAGGTAAATTGCGTTCATTATTGTATTTCTCCAAAATTTGCATAAAAAAATTTTTTTTCCATTTTTTTCAATAAAATTTGCAATACTGGAAAAGTACTGTGAAACTTAGAAAAATCTGATTCTAAAAAAAATGACCTATAGAAATATTTTTCTGATTGATAATTATTTGTAAAAAACTTATCTGCAGATTCATATTGCCTATAGCTACTATTCATACCTACCTGCTAAATTTTGAGTTTTAATATTCTTTCCTCTGAATTCCAATGTTTACATACAATGAATAGTTTTCATGTCCCAGTTTTTATATTTGAAATAAACGATCATTGATCGATAATTTAGACTCAAATTCCAAAAAAAGCAATTTCAAGCTCACTATTTCAAAATAGGCTCGTTATGCTAAACAGCAGGCTTCAATTCGTAAAATGCGACGGTCGTTGCCTTGGCCATGACTGACAGGTAAGAAATTAACCTGCCTCCTCGTTAATTACTCGCACTATCCACCATTTTGCATACGAATTCAAAAGAATCGTCCTGGAAATGCCAACTTATTGGCTGAATTTTCCACCCCGGTGCCACGTAGAATGCGCACATCCGTTCGCAGAAATTTTCGCAGTCACCTCGTTAGCCGCGAAACAAAATCGCTCGCTCCGCAATTATCAATTAAAGTTATGACCAAGCATGTTAAACTGGCGTAACGTCTCGTTGGGTGTTGCTTCAGTGCTGGAATAATGTCGTTATTTCGTTGAATGGAGAAAAGGGGAGTTTGAAAACGAAATAAACGTGGATTTCTGGAGCCGTTTCTCTCAGGTGTCGACATGACGTCCGGCCCGAGTGATCATCGCCATTAATATCCGTGTTTGCCACGCTCGCTGGTGGCCGAATCCGACATTTTTCACTTTTTTTTAGATGAATGGTCGAACCCTCCGAAACAAGTTATTTCGGGAGGTTCGGATCTAGAACTTGAATCACGGAAATGAACGTTTTATTCGAAGAGTGAGTGGGAGTGGAGTGAGAATGCCAGGATAACATCGGGATTTCATCACTGTCAGTATGTTGTGTCATACGTAAATATAATGGTGGGGTGGTGAGAAAGTTTATACGCACGCAAAGAATCAAGAAATTTACTATTAAGCGTGACCTGGAATGAGAAGAGGAATCCTTGGACCCAGTCAACTAATCCCATTTCCTGTGTGTAAACTTAAGGATAGTTTCCTCAAATTGACAAAAATCTGTCTAAATCGGCAGGTCAAAGTTCAGATTTTTGAAAATTTCTTTAGTTTGCACAGCGAATGAGAAGATTGTATTTATTTCTCAATTCATCCGATGAAAACTAGAAGTTCTGCTCATTCATCTTTCGTTTTGGAAACCCATTATACAGATGTTCAAACATCTTCAGACACTAATATTCGGCATGAGTTGCGAAGGCAGTATTTTGTAGACTGTAATAAATGTTTCCTCTTAATTCCTCGATCAAAGTCACCCTAGTTCAATCGAAAATAGTCTTTTGGTATCATTCTGAGATCACAAATTAACAGAAACTTTTCTTAGATTGAAGAGTGAATTCTTAAAAATTCACTCTTGCTGATATCTTCAATCTACTCCAAAGTAGTTCAAGTTCACGAATTCAACGCAAGGGTTGAACTGAGCTTAAAAATAGGCGCGAATCTCGTTGACAGACGGCGTCAGGTGTCATCATTTATGAGCGTCGAGGACCGTCGTAACTCGCAAAACAAATCGTAAAGACGTGTTTGTTGTGCCTGCTCCTCTCCTCTCGGAGTAATGCCGGAATTTATTAGCGAGCATGAGAATGAGAGAAAGGCGAGGGAAAAAAAGCGCGAGACTGCGCGACGTTTTCGACACTTTACGAGCGCCATTATAAGATCGCGTCGCATTATTCGCCGCGTTGCTCACATTGTCGTGTCCATTGTCGCCCTTTGCTTTACGAGGCAGCTTCGATTTAGTTGAATTACGCGTTACTTCCGGTTGCCCGAGCGCATTTAACGTTTGTTTCTGCCGAGCGGCGATTCGACTATCTCCCCACCCCTTTTTTTACATGCGTCAAAAGTGAGGCTTTAGAAGTTTCACTCGCAATCAGTTGCGATTTCGGTTGATGCTCATATTTTCAAGAATAGAGTTTTCCAGAACTTAAAGCACATTCCTGATAGTTATGTATTACATGATTCAGTTTAAAAGTGATGAATGCTACTAGCCACTTTAAAGAAGGAATTTTCACAATGAGATATCACGTTCTTTCAAATATTTTGTTAAAATTGTTGAATCCAACTATATTTTTCAGGCGCGTAAGCAGAAAGGGGTTTTGGAGATTCAAACCCCGCCCGAAATTGGAAAAATTACCATTTCTTGTGAAAATACTGTAAATTATGACAGTGAATGAGAAAACTGCACATTAGAAAGAATAGCAGGAAAAATGGAATAAGTACAAATCGTCAAAAATGAACCTACTGAAATCATGAGAAAATAACAAATGGTTTCATAAAAGTACTCAAAGTGACCAATATTCAGAATTCTCAATTATACTAACATAAAAATTGCAATTATTGTGTCTCCAGAAGAATTTTTTCATTAACGAAATTCCAATTATGAAAGATGTTAAGTAGATATAATGTAGTGAACGAAAATTTGAAAAAATGATCAAATTTAATGAAATTATAGCATAGAAAAATTGTAATTAACGAAAATCTTCGAAATCTAGAAAATTTGAACCTTGAAGCATCGAATTCTAGAAATCTGCAATAGAAATCTAGAAGAATCCCAGAAAATCTTCTAAATCCTACAAACTCTGAAAAATAATGAAATTCAAAGAAGGTATTCTGTGAAAGAATTTTCAAAAACATCTAAAAAAAAAATTAATTTCGAATTCTAGATCATCAAATTTAAAAAAAACTCATGTATCGATTTTCAATCTATATCTATAACTACTTGAAATAAAAAAATGTACAAAAAAATGTACAAAACCGTATAGATGCTAAGAAAACAAAAATATAAAAAATCTATAAATCACGATAAATCTTTGTAGGTGTGATTTTTGAGGAAAAAAACACCGTAAAAAAAGTTTGTAAGTTTCCCATAACGTAGTATAGTAGATTTCATATACCATAATAGAATTTTTTCCTCAACCATAGGACTTTTAGTACTCTTTTCATGAATTCTTTCTATCTCTGTTATATAAAAGATAAATATAGTAATTTTACTATGGTACAATACTTTTTTCACCTTCTCGCTGTACTAAAAATATCTCACGCAAGTTCACAACATTTTTCATAAATTTTTTCAACTATATGGTAAAAAAAGTTGGTAAATTTTCCCATGCCGGGTATGAGGAATTTTCCAAAATCTGCATTCTTCTATACTTCATTCGACACTTTTCTACGACCATCTCTTATTTACTATATTTTGATCATGCATTTTTCCAATGTCTCGTATAGTAAAAATGAATATATTAATTTTACCACAGAACGATAGAAAATTTTGACTATTCCTGAGTACAAGAAAAAAAAATACATGCCCAGTTATATAACCACTTTTGGAGATATTCCATACTCGAACGAGGTCAAACTACTATACCAAAGTATGGAAAATACTATTTATATACAGTTAAGCTACTATACACTGGTACAGGAAAATTACTAACCCTGGAATGGGTTGATTGCTTCCAATACCGGTATGGGGAAAATACCATTAATTTTTTTTACAGTGTATTTTTCCGTTTATTGAAAACACCAGAAAATATCAACAAATCATGTGTTCTGCATTTTAATAGGCTCTTATAATAATTACAATAAAACTATGATAATATTGACCTTTTTTTCAAGAGTGCAAAGCATAAGATGACATTATGAATGGCTTGTTTTTAAATTTTAAATGACACAAAGCTCCCACTGTCAAGACCTCCCTCTCCTCAAATTTGTCATGATTTTTTTTCTCAGTCACTATCACATGCTCCTGCACCAAGACAGAATCAGAAAGAGATGTTATTTCTTTAATGCAGCGGGCCCAAAAGCTGGGGTGGCGTGCAAAATTTCTAGGCCGGATTTATGGGCAAAAGGTGAGAGAAGCGATTTGCGACGTCGTACATTATCGCTTCGATAAATCTGATGCGAGTATTTTAATCGCTCAACATGTCCTTCGCCATTCTACAAATCCTAATTTCCAAGTTAAGAAACTTACTAACCTTTAGTAACGTGGGAAAAATACTCGTTTTCCTCACCCTTAGCTTGAATGAAACTCCTTTTTCTTTTAGTTGAAAATATCATCTTTCGAGTTTGATTATAAATATTTCATACATCTTAATTTGTTTTCTACTTAGCCATGTTTAAATTAGTTCCTTCGGAACTGAGATAATAAAATCACTTTGAAAATCCATCACGAGTCGTAAGAAATTATTGTCTACCTATAAAAATGACAGGATGAATATAGTTGAACGGGAAAAAATTGATTCGTTGCGGGTTGGCAAACACAACAGATGTGAAGAGATTTTTGTACAACGTCCTTATTACACAATGTAACTTTACATAAGGTTCGTGTTGGCTCTCTGTCTCTCCCATTATCGCGATTATGTTGCGAGGCGTTCGACACGAGGAGAGATAACGCGTTGATAGGGCACACGCGGAGTTTTGGATTTCATCCCGCAGTAGGGGAACGCGCACGTGCTTCAATGTACGCAAAAGCATTGCGGCGCTAAGTGCTTAAACGAGACGCACATGGCTTTTCAGGATCCTAAAGACTTTATGCTTTATCTCGAAACCACCGCTTTGGTAGCTTCCTATCGCAAATTTATCAATCCCGGATTTTTGTCAGAGGGAAATTATTTGAATTTGCGCATCTTGGTGCTGTATATGTATGAGTTTGGAAATTGGGAGAGTTATTGAATCTGAAGGAAAAAAATAGTGATTCCAAACAAATTGAAAGAAGTTATGAGAATATCCGGGCGTAGGGATAAAAAATTTTCAGCAGGAGTTTTTCGAAAAAAATATTTCAGGATTTGAAAGTTACACAAGTTTTGAAGTCCAGAGCAGTGCATTTTTTCAGTTTTTCAGTTTGTATTGAATATAATAGGATTCGATTTTTGTGATTTCCACGTAAGTCGCTAAGATTCAGATTTTGTTTCTATTACTTTACGTAAATTTCATAATTTTTTTCGTTTTATGATACTTATATACTCGAATGATTTTTTAATATATAATGAATTATTATGAAGCTTACTAGAATTCGATACTCTAGAAATCGAAGATCTAAATATTTTTTAATATATTTCTAGATTTTTCGGAAAATTATACGTAAAAAACTTCCAGTATACTGAAAAAAAATGTATAGTATTTTTCCCATACCGGTATTGAAAGCAATTAACCCATTCCAGGGTTAGTAATTTTCCTATACCAGTGTACAGTAGCTTAACTGTATATAAATAGTATTTACTATATTTCGGTATAGTAGTTTTACCTCATTCGAGTATGGAATATCTCCAATAGTGGTTATGAAACTGAGCGTGTAGTTTTTTTTCTTGTACTCAGGAATGATCAAAATTTTCTATCATTCTGTAATAAAATTGATATATTCATTTTTACTATACGAGACATTGGAAAAATGCATAACCAAAATACAGTAAATAAGAGATGGTCGTAGAAAAGTGTCGAATGAAGTATAGAAGAATGCAGATTTTGGAAAATTCCCCATACCCGGCATGGGAAAATGTACCAACTTTTTTTACCGTATAGTTGAAAAAATTAATGAAAAATGTTTTGAACTTGGGTAAGATATCTTTCGTACAGCGAGAAGGTGAAAAAAATATTGTTCCTTGGTAAAATTACTATATTCATCTTACATATACCAGATATAGAAAGAATTCATGAAAAGAGTAGTAAAAGTCCTATGGTTGAGGAAAAAATTCTATTATGGTATAGTAAATTTTGAGGTATAGAAAATTTATTATACTACGTTATGAGAAATTCACCAATTTTTTTTACAGTGATAGTTCACGAAATTCTAGAAATCTGTGAAGAAATTCATACGCGTAATAAAATATTTTCTAAATGATTTGAATACTCTAAAAAATACGAAAAAAATCCGAAAAGTATTGAAAGTCTGATATAACTCAGTTTTATACGATTTTCAAAAAATCATATTTACATGCTTTTTGTAGTATTCACTTATTATCAGTATTTCTCGCGATCTTGGGTGTTTTTCCAGATTTCCCAGAACTATGTTAGTTTTTTAAATTTAATATTGTAAAATTAAAATTTTAGTAAATTTCCAGTATTTTCATAGATTTTTGAATAAACTACATGTACATCGATTTTCGGTGTACATAGATTTCTTGTAGTTATTTATTTTTATAGTATTCATAAGATTTTGGATCTTTTCTTGGTATTTTTGTAGATCGTGTGTATTTTTTCAGATTTTTTAAAAGTACCTATATTTATATAATACGATGTTCTAGAGCTAAAATTTGAATCGATTTTCAATAATTCCATAGTTTTTCGCAAAAATCACACCTTCATACATTTATTGTGATTTACAGATTTATTATATTTTTGTTTTCTTAGTATTCATAAGTTTTTATATATTTTTCTGTATTTTTTCCTATTTCAAGTATTTATAGATATAGATCCAAAATTGATACACGAGTTTTTTAAAATTTGATGCTCTAGAATTGGAAGTTCAAAATTTTTTTCAGATGTTTTTGAAAATTCTTTCACAGTATACCTTCTTTGAATTTCAGTATTTTTTTAGAGTTTGTAGGGTTCAGAAGATTTTCTGGGATTTTTCTGGATTTCTATTGTAGATTTTTAGAATTCGATGCTTCAAGGTTCAAACTTTCTAGATTTCGAAGATTTTCGTAAATTATAATTTTTCTATAGTATAATTTCATTAAATCTGATCATTTTTTCAAATTTTTGTTCGCTACATTATATCTACTCAACATCTTTCATAATTGGAATTTTGTTCATGAAAAAATTCTTCTGGAGACACAATAATTGCAATTTTTATGTTAGTATAATTGAGAATCCTGAATATTGGTCACTTTGGGTACTTTTATGAAACCATTTGTTATTTTCTCATGATTTCAGTAGGTTCATTTTTGATGATTTGTACTTATTCCTTTTTTCCTGCTATTCTTTCTAATGTGCAGTTTTCTCATTCACTGTCATAATTTTATTCCTACGTGAAATTGCTATACTTACCTTCCATATATATATACCAGACATAGAAAGAATTCATGAAAAGAGTAGCAAAAGTTCTATGGTTGAAGAAAAAATTCTATCATGGTATAGTAAATTTTGAGGTATAGGAAATTTACTATACTATGTTATGAGCAATTTCCATATTTTCTTTACAGTGTTGAATTCAGAGCGCAGCGAAATTCGTTGCGAATTTTGGGACGGTGTCAAGGGTGAAAAAAAGGACTGTCCCGAAGTAATAAGTGCGGGGCATGTGTAGATTAGCGGAGACAGCGACAATGGCCTTATAACTAGATCTGGAGCACGGGAAAGGGTTGAGGGAACGACCGGGCGCATCGTAAATCACGGTTAACGCAGTGTTTAGGCGGGGCGGTTTCACGGTGGGTACAGTCTATGCTCGGCTTGTGCACTACATAATTCCCCGCGCCCTATCGCCATTCGTGACGGCCCGCAAAGAACACCCCATCAACGAGCAACCCTCTTTTACGCCGAGCAACAAATTGATGTCTCAATATGGGAAACTACTCTATATCTCATTTTTTCGCTTTTCGTCCCTACTACGATGTTCGGAATTTCAGAAACTTCGGTCCAAGAATCGTTCTAAGACTCATGGATGGATTCACGGACCTCGAACGGATTATTTTAATTTTTCATGATTCTTTATACCCCTCAATCAAATTTTACACTTTTTAACAAATACGCACTATGTCTTGAGTTTTGACTGACATAGTAAAATATATTTTATATTTTTTTTTTGCATTGAAGAGTTAAAATGGATTCTCCTTTTCGAAATTTCCTATAAATTGAGTTATTTTTGATAATTTTTCCTTTTTTTTTTTTAAAGACAGCTGAATTTTAAAATTTTCGTAAAATTTTATACGTTTAATTAAAAGTTCAATATACTTTCATACAATAAGTTCTCAATTTTTATAAATTGCATTACACGCCAAATTTTATACAGTAGACCAGAATCATGGATGAACTCTGAAATTTTAACTGATTTTCCGAGTTTTTGAATTATTCAAATTGTTTCTCATTAGAAGTTTTTACTTTTCACTCCATCGCGAAATTTCCAACATTGTAAGCGATTCTTTCTCAAGAGTTACTACTGAATTTAAGGGGTTATATACATTTTTGTGCGGACGAATTGAGGATTGAAAAAAGTTGAAAATTTTGGTTCGGGGAAAGGGCCATAACTCTGCCAATCGTTGATTTTTTTTTTATGAACAAATACTTGTTTTTTCAAGTGAACAATACTCTATTAAAAAACTGTAGCTTTTGATACATAGCATTATTGCTACATACTTTAAGCGTTACTCCAAACCATCCTCAATTTTTCCACACAAAAAGGTATATAACCCCTTAAATTCTTGAATTAGTTTTGAGTGCTTTGCAATGAAAGTTGCTTTTTGTCAATTGCAAATCTTAAAAAAGTTCAGTAACTTTTTAATGACTTTTGTCCTTACTTTCCAGAGTAATTGATGGCTCATCTTGAAACTTAAATTTATTCTCAAACTAAAAAATTTTTCTTATGTTCTTCAGTAAAATGTCATACTCTTACTTAATATTTTTCTCCTAGTCACTGAATGCTTTCAATTTCTATATGCTGAAACGCATGAAATTTCTCGTGTTATTTTAAATGAAATGAAAAGTCGTACTTTTTTCATCAACTTGTGGTCTGATTTTCACAGATTCATAGCTAAATCGCAAGATTTCGAACGATTTGCAAAAATTTTAAGTATCTTTCCATACATACTATAATTCAATCATTTTAACAAATTATTCCTACCATTATCTGAGTTTTTTAGGTTCTTCTCAGCCAGCACTGAATGTTCCGAAATTTTTCAGATATATTTTAAGAATATTTCAAGTGTTTGTTGAATATTTCTGAAAACGTGTGGACAAGGTTTTTATTGTTTCGAAATTGTATCGAATCAAAAGTTTATTAATGAACTTTCCACATTCAGAGGATTATAAGAAAATCATTTTTCGTAAATAGTAGTGGCATCTTTAATTCTTGTATTTGTTGAATCATATCAATATTCTTGGATTTTTATTTTACTTTTCAGGCACCAGAATAATACCTTATACTTTTTACCAAAACTTCATACTTTTTACTTGATTTTAACATAAGTTAATAGGTCATTAAAACTTTAACTGGCTTCTGATAAATCTTTCGAATTTTGGAATTATCTAACTTCATCAAAAGCTCCAAAATTTATTATTTCCAAGCAATATTTTAAGCGAAACAATCTAATTACAAATTTTCACAGTAACTCTACTCATCCTCTACCTAATTACTTAGAAACAAGAAAAATCATGAATTATTGAAGATCGTTATCTACGAAAATTCGAAAAAACACAAAACAATGCACTAAATTATTTTATAATAATTATTTCATGCTTTTCACCAAAACTTCATAATTTTTACTTGGTTATAAAATAAGTAAGTTTGATGGACTTCTAATGAATTGTGCTGATTTCAAAATTATTCGACTTTATTACGATGCTGAAATATGTATTATTCTCAAAAAAATATTTCATGTAAAAAAAAAATCAATTACAAATTTCCCAGTAACTTTTCTAATCATTGACCTTATTTCTCAAAAACATGAAAAATAATGAATCATTGAACACCATTATTTAAAATAAAAAAACACAAGACAACACACTAATTTATTTTATAATAAATTAATGCTTTTCACCCAAACTTCATAATTTTCACCTAATTCTAAAATAAGTCAGTTTGTTCGAAATTATCCAACAATGCTGAAAAATTCTCAAACTATAGTCTTAGTAAAAAATTTCAATCATCGATTTTCACAGTAACTTTTCTCATCTTCTACCTAATTACTCAAAAACAAGAAAAATCATGAATCAATCACGAATTTTTCAAAATTACAAAGTTCCATAGTGGAGGAATAATTTTAAATTTTCTTCTTCCCCTTGGATCCTAGCCCAGCCTAAAGTCAACCATCTGTGGTGTGAATTCAGTGGTCGGTGCGAAATAAAATCGAGCAGTTCGCGAGGAAAAAAAAGTGCAGGGTAATAATATATTGTCATTGGGTAACGTCCCGCTACGTAATATATTGAAATATATACGCGGGTATTCTGTATGCGTGTCGCGTGGTCATCTCTTTCTTCTTCTTTTCATCGTCGCGCTCACATGAGCAATAATGCCTCTCATAAGTCAAAATGATGAATAACTATTCGCGCTCCCATAAGGCCCTTTTGCGGGGACCGCTACTCGGGCCGGTGCGTTCTCGAATTTTATGGATAACTATGACGGATTTTTCTGTTGAAAGCTCTGTGTCTTAATTATTATTTATCGAAGTCTGCGAGTACTTCTATTGGGAATAAAGAATTATGCAATGATTTATTAGAAGAACGGAAAATTATTCGGGCGTGGAATCTAATTTAGTGCATTGTCTTGTGGTTTTTTTACATTTTTGTAAATAATGATCTTCAATGATTCATGATTTTTCTTGTTTTTGAGTAATTAGATAGAGGATGAGAAGAGTGATCGCAAAAATTTATAATTAGATTTTTTCACCTTGGAATTAATACATTTTTCAGAATTTTGATGAAGTTGAATTATTTTGAAATTAGCACAATTTATCATAAGTCAGTCAAACTTACTGACTTATTTTAGAATGAAGTAAAAAATTTTCGTAAATAATGATGTACATAGCTTAGAATATTCGAATGTTCAATCAATGAATTTTAAAAATATGAAATGATAAATAGAAATTTGCATACATTGTAAGATTTAGAAATTTTTCAATTTCTTAGACCATGGAAAAGTTGTTCACCTGGCCATATAACACTGCGACATAAATGTCATTGATTCGGTTTCTTCAGAACCAAGAGCTCGATCGATTGCGATCGAATGATTGCCAGTGCACAATGCTGCAAGTGAGCAGTGCTACAAAGTTGTCAAGTGTCTTTCCAAAGAACCCAATTGACCGTTTATTGCCATACAAGCCTGTTTCATGCTTCGTAAATCGTGAAGATCAAGATGTTGCTTTCCTTGGGAACGCAGCTTGAGAACGATTCCTGTTTGAAAAAAATGGTACGATCGATTCCACTGAAAAAGTGAATCGGGAATATGTACTTGAAGTAGATTTCATTACGAGTTTCGAACGTTGGTTTATCTTGAATTCAATGCAGAAATTGTACAGGATCGATAGGTAATAAATCTAATAATTGAATAATTTGATTTCGATAAAAATATAATGAAAAATTCAACTGGTATTAGTTAAAGGACATTTCAGACATTTCGAAATATTAATATTCAAAACTCTTGACTTGAAAAATTTATAATAATGAGTGATCCTTTCAAATGTAAAAGCCATTTTGAAATCAATTTTTTCTACTTAAAGATACAGCATTTTTATTTGAATAATAATGAATTGTTTTTAAAAGTCAAATTATCTGGAAATTATGTCTAGTAAAATTCTACATTATAATGCTGAGTGACTTACTTCATTTTAGTCACTCAGCACTAAAGATTAGCAAAAAATAAGGTATTAAACCATTGCTGAAAAATATACTTTGTTGCAGCAACCAATATAGACTTAACCAAGATTTTTTTGATTCTTGCAACAATGAAGTTGACAGCGTGAACGAAACATTTGTTGCTGAAACACAAACTTGGTGGCAGGAACCATAAATTTGGTTGGGCCTTGACCAAGTACAAGCGCGTAGGCGAAGGGGAGTTTCAGGAGTTCAATCCCATCCCGAAATTCTGATAAAATCAATGAACATTCCATGTAAAAATGAAAAAAGTTCATCGATAAACAACAAAAATATAAGTTAGAAGAAAACGCATTAGAATGGTAGCAGAATATACTTCATGAAAAAGCAAAAATAATTAAAACGTAGGATGACGTAGAAAATATGAATCGGAAAAATTGTTGCAATCCAGTGAATTGTCAAGAAAAATATTAATCTACGAAAATTTCAAAAAAATTTACAAAATTTCAAATCTTAGATCATCCAATTCTAGAAATCTATTTAAAATCCGTTAAAAAGTATTAAAAATAGATTACTAATTTACTGATTTACTTGTTAACGGATTGACTAGTTTACTAACTCACTAGTTTTTTAATTTGATTAGCTTACTAGTTTACTAGCTTACTAAATTACTAGTTTACTGTCTCCCTATCTATTTGTTTTAGTAGCGTACTAGTTTACTAGCTTACTAGTTTACTTTTACGAATACTACAAGTTTACTAGTTAACTAATTAACTAATTTACTTGTCAACGAGTTTGCTAGTTTACTGTTTTATTTTTTCACTTGTTTTCTATTTTACAACTTTACAATTCCAGGAGTTTGCTAGTTCACTAGCTTACTTGTTTACTAGTTTAGTAGTTTACCAGCTTACTTGTTTTCGAGTTTACTTTTTTTCTAGCTTACAATTTTACTAGCTTTCCAGTTTACTTGCTTACTAGTTCACTAGTTAACTAGAAATCTTTTAACACATAAAAATTATTCAGATATACTTTTTTTGTTGTAGAATTGTAGAAATTATTCTGGAAATTCATATAGAAAACAAGAATAATACAACCAATTCAATGTTTACAGTGTATACAATTAAACCTACTTTTAATCGTATAAGTACTAAAAAAATATGCAATAAAACTATTGAAAATCTACACAAGAGAAACAGTCGTCTGAAGAATCAATTTTTAATTCTCAAAATCGTTTAAGTTTCATTACTACAGCATCTATTTCTAAGAATTTAGTGAGCGATCCATAGAAGTATTGAAAATATATAAAAATACCAGAAAAGACTACAAAATTTAATAAATAATATACCGTATGAAAAAAGTATAAATTTATGACGTACCTTTTATCTGTGTGTTTAAATTTGCTTAAAAATCACTTCAAGTATATAAATATTTTTAGGAAGTTTGATTCCTAGAGCATCGAATTTGAGCAAGCTCTATAGAAACCCATATTACTTAATATCGGATAATCCTTAAAGTAGTTTAAATACACAAAGTATTAGTAAAAAAAGTTGAAACCTCAGTTACCAATTAAAAATTTCAATAGCTGTATAACTTTCGAATTCCGAAATGTAAAATATTTCAAAATTGCTCTTTTGTAACCATATTGTCACAGATTAAAAATTATAAAATCCGAAAGGAAAAATATTTTTCAGAAAAACCCCTCCCGAAATTTTTCCGGGAGAGGTTTTGACGGTCAGTGACGACCAAACTGATTTCAAAAATAATGACCCTGAAATACTGTTAGATTAAAATTTCAATCAAGCTCTTTCGGAAATTAATAACCAGACAATTAAAACGCTAATGACGCAGTGGAACGATCGGGGGAGCACAAATTGCGGACATCCACATGTCGAGGAAACTTGTGAGCTACAAAAAGAAAAAAAATTAATATTGCAGTGTTCGCTGCGGTGCATAATGCATGGAAAAGAGGGCTCCCTTTTTCCAGACACTGGCCGATCGCACGCGTTACACGGACGATTCCCGTGTTTGCGAACTATCATTAAGTTTCCGTTCCCGAAGGGCGTATTTGTATGACGTGAAGGCGGCGATCTACGTTCGCGATGTGGGAGTTCGCCCACCTGTCTTTGATTCCGAGGGTTAAGGATCATGCACTTCTTTTCCCCAGCACGTTATTTTCATTTCCTTATTTCTTACAAATTACTGTTTGCGAACAAATGTTTCCAACTCACTTTTTTATGCGGAATCGCGGGGCTCCAGTGTAGGAATTTTAGGATAACTTTCGGAAATCTACAAATCGGCTATCTCTTGCATTCAGAACAATAGATGCATGGAGAAAAATTTTATCTTCCAATCTTTTTTTTTTTTAATTGTTGGTGCGTACCGTGATATAACCTGAAAATTTATTGAATCACGCTTCATCCGGGGAGTTGCGTATGGAAAAAGAGAATAATAGCGAAAGATATGCGATCTGAGTATGTACGTGAGGAAAAAAAAGATCGCGAGGCTTGAAAAGAGCAGCCCAGCGAAGTTCACGGAGACGAGAGAAGATCGGGCTAAATGGCTTGTGTTACGATTTCGTGGCCATTATGCTCGGCATTATTATACCTGCAATTTCGACCCTTATCCGACGATCCGATCGGTTCTAAGGGATGAGATAAAGTAACGGTAACAAAAACAGGATTCAAGTATAATTCTATGAGAGCTTAATTGTTTTCGAACTGGGTAAAAGCTCATGATGCATCAGATATTCTTTTTCATACGTTGTCTACGAGAAAAATGAATAATTTCTATTGAAGTATGATAACTTTACGTTGATGCTGGGAAATACTACAGTGCCTTAAGATCTATTGAAATTGATTGCAATCAATTTCAATTTTGCAAAAACTACTTAATATTGAACTCTGAGAAAATTCCTACAATTTATTTTTATGATCAGTAACAATCTTAAAATTTTAACGAGAATTCCGACGTACTCAAAAATATATTACAGATTAATAAAAATGCTTATCTTAACTGAAAATTTAATGAAGTGTAATAAACATTCATTGTACCATGTAGTAGAACGTTTCCATAATTTTCTTGAGAGTATAATTTCATAAACTCAAAACTTAACAAAAGTTTTGAAGCAGAACAGCTTTTTTTTCTTCAACACAGAATTCGATCCCTTACCTGAAACAGAAATGCGATTTGATTTTTTATGGATTTTATTCCACATATAGCAAGCCAGAACACCAATCCCGTATCATAAAATGTTTCATCGAAAAGTTTGTTTTTCATTGTAGAATGGACTCAGTTAAAGAGTTTCACAACACACGATTACGCTAAATAATGGATGTAACCCTAAGCTCGGGTATTTATAAATCGCAAGTTCAGCGGGAAAGCTCGCTGTGTCATACGTGACACGCTACACTTATTCTATCGAAAACTAAGCAAACTAGCGTCTGTTTCTTCACGATTGGAAAGAGCTGAAAAAAGCAGGAAAGGCTGAAAATTATGACGATTGTGCGAAACTTTCTAAATTTTAATTTTTTACTTAGAAAGTACTTGGCATTTAGTAACATGAATTAATGAAGTTTAGAATCTAGTATAAAATGCTTTGTTACTCATGAATTGACTGCATAATTTCTTTTATTTATATCAATGTTTGAATTTTTATAATTTTTTCACTGTGGACATCAAGAATTTTCGTACCTTTAGATTGAAAAGATGAAAAGTTGTCGTAGTTTAATGTGTAAAAATTAATGCATTGTAAAAAATGTTTCTTGAATCGTTTACAATGTTTCACAAGTGTTTTTTTGAAACTGTTCATTGATGAAAAAAATTATTATCTAGCTTCAGGATATGTAGTTTTAATGATATAATGTAACAAAGTAGCAAATTGTATGATTAATAAGTCTTTTTACAGAAAAGCACTATTTACGAGGATTAATAATAAATTCATATGTTGCTGAACAATGCTTACGAAATTAATTCTCACAATGATAAAAATTTCTGATTTTTTAAAGTCATCCATGTTTTCGATTTTTCTACAGATAAAATTAATGATTTACTCTATTTTCTCAAATAACTTTGTAAATGAGTAAGTTAGCAAGTAATCTGGATGTTTTCAAATTGTTTTGAACAACGCAACTTATTAATTTATAATCTCACATTTTCAGGTCTTTGGAATTATATCTTCTATCTAACTGACATACGAATACTTTTTTTTTCCAATTTTGTTTATTAAAAAATCAACTTGAAGTTAAGGAATTCGCTTTTCAATAATTTTATAATAAAATACCCTAAAATTGTTTTTTCTGAATATACTGTATGTTTTAGAGTACGTAATACATGTATATTATGAACTACGTATTGTATTGCTCCTTTTTTTATAATAATAAATTATACTACTATTTCAAATTCAAGAGTACACTTGAAAACTGTTGTTTATAAATATTTACAATAATTCATACATTTTTTAAGGCACATAGTTTAAATTTTTCATTCCTCATCTTGAGTTATTTTAATGTCTCGAAATCTCGTATGAAAATATCAATCAATTTTGAAGTGAAACCTTTAAAATCTTTTTTTGCAAATTTTTTAAGTTCTTGTAATTTTGTCGGCGAATTTTTTAAATTTAAGTAATAGAACAACGAAATATCTAATTATAGCACTCATATGAAAAAATATTCTAACTCAAAATAAATAGAAGACTCTGATATTTTTTATTTAAATATAATGGTATTTTCAAAATTCAGATAAGTTATTTTGACTATTTTACAGTATGTTATTTTATTTTATTCTTTGATTTCTCGAGTTCAGTTTTTACAACTTTTTATTCTTTAAAACTTGCACTTCTATGTAATATTTGCCAAAAGGACTTGAAAAACTTACATAAAATCTTATTTATTAACAGTGCAAATACAACCCACGTTTATTGTTCAGATAAATCTAGCTTAAAACAAAATCACAAGCTGGAAAATGGAAAAGAAACTCTTAAGATCAAGATGCAGCTGAATCATTTTAGAAATTATACATCAACTAACAATTTGTTTCTATAGATAGACTCAGACATAAGTTGGTACGTTATACACATCTTTGATTTAACAGTTTTCTGCTTTTGACTAATTCACAATAATTGCGCACCGTTATTGTTTCATCCACGTATGTTCTTGAACGCTCGCAATGAATGCAAACTTATCGATCAATGTTATAGCAACGTGATAATTATAAACATAACCATTCGGTGAATGATCCCATTTATTTAACGAGAATACGTTTGATGACGGTATTAAAACCAGGTTTCTTCAATATTTAAGTAAAAAAATACATCCGAAAATGTGTAAAAAGTTCAAACAAAAACTAAAACACTTTGAAAGACATACATAAAATTTTCAACGCTGCGAAATCGTTACTCAAAAAAACAATTTATTTATTTTATATGTATTTTATGATTGATATATCATGGAAAAGTCAATACATGCTTTTATGGCATAAAATGAATTTTTCATTTTGTAGATAAAAAATGTATTTAAACGCTTACAGAACTCAAACTAATTTATCAAACAATGAATCAGTAATGAGCAAAGAAACAATCTGATACATATTCATAACATTTTATATAATAATTTTTATTCACAATTTTTCTAAGTCATATTCACTATTCATACTTTGCATTATTGTAATGAAATTTTATGCCCTGGTTCTCAAAATAAATACCTACAATATATCTTATGTTCGAAGGCTTCAAAGTATAAAATTAAAAAATTTTAATTTCCATATAATAAAAATTGCAATATTTCACTTTACCCTCGATCCTTGACAAACTCCGAATGCATTATTCATTATTTTTCCGAAAGTTACATTGTTTCATACACAGGGAATTGATTTCTACAAGCGAGCAAGTCAAACTTTTGAACATTGTAGATATTTTATACCCAGAGCACCCACGCCTACAATAAAAGAAAGTCAATTCGTGTAAGTATATCCAAGCTAAAAATGTGATATCGATTGTTCAAGAAAGTATGATAACCTTGAACGACGTTCTGGCATTTTTTACTTTTCTGATGCTTTTTTCTGGGTCCTCTGAATTATACATGAAAGTATTGTAATGTTATAAAAAAATTTAATGATAGATTTATGAAACTTCGCAACTTGATTATTTACAAAATCATCCAAAAAAAAAAAAAAAAATCATAAAAATTGACGTAAAATTTACATCATTTACAGAGCCTGCGTTATTTTTAGCAATTATTCTGTTTATCGTGGTGAAGCCTTCATTTTGAAAATTATGAAATTTATAACTGCAAATATTTAACAAATTGCTTTTATAAACACTGGAAATTTGTGGTTTCTTGATTTCTGGTTTCAATCCATAATTTTCAAAATTATTTACAATCAAATCTTAAGAAAATGTTTTTAACTCTAGTAAATGATTAAAAATAATTGAGATATTTTCAACTTTTCTGAAGTCCAGATTTGATAATTTTGGACTTCAAAATTTAGGATTTCATGATGAACAATGTAACTTGTAATTGCCAAAAATATTATGCATGTAATTATATTTCCAACTTTTAATTGCAAAATCCCTAATATTTAAGAGTTGCAGATAAAATATTCATCGCTACACTGCGATTGTCCTGAAATTTGAAGAGAGCATTGTACTCGGTATCTACACTCAAAAACCAGTTTGGTTGGCTAAAACAAACATTTGGTCGATATATGTTCAAACAAATATTTGGTTAGCACAAATAAATTTTTGGTTCGAACAAACAAGTTTTGGTGACCTATAATATATTTTTGGTAAGGACAAACACATTATATTCAGCAGTCATAGAATATATATCAGTCATTAGAATATATATCATCATTAAATGGAACATATTACAGTGCCTTAAGATCAAGAAAAGTGAAAATATATCGAAATGTCATAATCACTTGTTAATGACAGGCTGGAAAATCGGGAAAAAATTCTAGCTTACGAATGAAACGTTTTGGCATATAAGGGCTTTTACAGAATGTAGTTTATACCTTTACCAATCAATGAAAAAAAAAAGGAGGAAAAGAAAATGATGCAATATGAAAACTGTTTACTTAAAAATGTTTTACCCTTTTTTCATTTACGCGAATAACAATTCAACAAAGCTTCAAGAAATATTTGAATTCATTATTCGTAAATTTCCTACAATTTCGAACGTTTTCATATCACTGAGAAAAAAATCTTTTACTTTCTGCCATATATAGTGTAAAAAGTACAATAATGTTGTACATTTTACAATGGTATTGCAGTTTCTACACTAATATTGTAAAAACTGCAGTATTTATTTTACTTATTACAATAACGTACAGTAAAACCGCTATATTGTACATATATTGTATAAATTACAATATGTATGCCACTTTTTGCTAAATAATTTCGGAAAAATTGAGATTTGAAAATGAAAATTTTACTATACAAATTGAAATATTTACTATACGTTTTTTTCCACGTTTCCTAAGGTCGGCCAACTGGGAACAGGTGGCGACCGGGTTTTTTTACCGCTCGCAATTTATTTACACACGCATTAAAATAGAAAAAATGCATCGCTTTCTTCCAACTTTTTCGAATACTGTATCATTTTACAATATGATTCATTAATCAATAGTTTCCAATAGTTTTTTAATCTTATAGTTTTCAATAGTTTCCAATATTTCAATAGTTTCCAAAATTATTGAAACTTTAGACATGATGAAATCTACTGAAAAATAAGTTATTGAAACTATAAAAACTATGGAAACTATTAGAAGATGAATTATTGAAGCTATGGAAATCATTAAAACTATTTCAATGACTGACAATCATTGAAATGATTGAAAATCATTGAAAATCTTGAAAATCATTAAAAATCTTGAAAATCATTGAAAATCATCGAAAATCTCGAAAATCATGGGAAATTGTTTCCAATTTGAAAATTGCACTAAAAATTGTGCTTTCACAATTTTCATGCAAATAATCATTAAATTGTGATTTCAAATCTGATTTAAAAATGATTGAGAATCATTGAAACTATTTTAATGACTGAATATCATTGAAAACCTTGAAAGTGATTGAAAATCATTTCAATCTAAAAATTTCACTATAAATTGTGATTTAACAATTTTCGTGCTAATAATCATTAAATTGTGATTTCAAATCTGATTTAAAAATGATTGAGAATCATTGAAACTATTTCACCATAGAAACTTTCAATCATTGAAACAATTGGCAGGAATATTATAGGAACTATTGGAACTATGGAAACTATAAGAAGGGAAATTATTGAAACCATAGTAACTATGAAATATACTGAAAGATAAATTATTCAAACTATGAAAACTATGGAAACTATTAGAAGATAAATTATTAAAGCTATGGAAATCATTTAAACTATTCCAATGATTGAAAATCTTGAAAATGATCGAAAATTGTTTCCAATTTGCAAATTGCACTAAAACTTGTACTTCCACAATTTTCATGCAAATAATCATTAAATTGTGATTTCAGATCAGATTCGAAAATGATTGAAAATCATTAAAACTATTTAATGACTGAAAATCATTGAAAATCTTGAAAGTGATCGAAAATCATTTTCAATATGAAAATTGCATTAAAAATTGTAATGTAACAATTTTCATGCAAATGATCATTAAATTGTGATTTCAAATCAGATTTGAAAATGATTTAAAATCATTGAAGTTAATAGTTACAATGATTTAACATCACTGAAACTATTTCAATCATTGAAATTATTGGCAGGAATATTATAGAAACTATTGAAACTATGGAAACTATAAGAAGGGAAATTATTGATACTGTTAAAACTATTGAAATCATTCAATAAACAAATAAATAAATCACTAGTTTCTCGATAGTTTCCCAATAATTCCAAATAGTTGTTCCCAACAGTAGCTAATAGTTTTTTTTAATAAGGGTATCTAGCAAAAAGTACAATATGTGAGGGTGATTCCCGTTCACTATACAGTATTTTAATAATTACTGTATTTTTTTCTTAGTGTACAAAAATTATTCGAATCCATGGATTTTCAGATAAGAAATGAGGATTCAAAAAAAATTGCCTACAAAAGTGAGATTACTCTGAATTTGACAGCCTAATTTAAAATCTGAATTTCTCGACAAAAACCAATTTTCAGCCTAAAATAAAAAATACGTGTGTTTTGAAACTAGTTTACGGTACTATTTACAAAATTTGAGAGAAATCATTGATTTGGTCAGTGACGGCGAAACTGATTTCAAAATCAATGACCCCTCAGTAATTGCAACATCAACCTCAAACGATTACAAGGAGGTAAAAAATGGAATATAACCCTCCCAAAAACTATACACCTAATCAAAAAATTGAATGATCAATCTGTTTCCCTGGAATCCAGACGAATGATAATTGACTTGTCAGTATGTTACCGCATAAGTAACGTAAAGAGGCACCATCTGCCAGGATGCTTTTTCTGGCGGCTTTTTCGGCGCGTTGGCTGTGCGAAAACGAACCAGTCCGATAGTAGCGTAGAGCGATATCATAACACTGAACGCCTATTTGTACCACGATAAATATGTAACTGGAACACAATGTCGCAGGGGGATGAAAATGGGGCGCTACGGGCATTAAATCATACGGCACGTCGCCGTTTACACACACGGGCCGACCTCTGTTTTCGTGCGAACGTGTATTCCGTGTATGCACATCGAAAATCGGCAAACTCAAGCAGATGGTGCCCGCGTTGAGTCAAATGTTCTTCACGAGGGCTCGTTCGAAATTCCAAGTGCGGTTGACTTGTTGATGATGCACGCTTTGCTACGCATTTTTTTCACCTTTTTTTTCAATGAACTCGTTTGCGAACTTTCAAAGTGGCTGAGGATTTATTTTACAATTAAAAAGGCTGGGTCTCTCATTGTACATCTATTATCCATCAAAATTCCTCTGAAATGAAGATGTAGCATGTACAGATTTCTGAAAATAAACTGACTATCTGATTCTTAGTTACTCGATTGCCACCATTCATTTATCTCGTCCTGCCAAAATTGAGGCACCTGATCTTCTACCCAATCCATTCAAAGCACAAATACATCCATCAACTATCTTCCCACTCCCCATCTTTTTTGGGTACCATCCCAATTTATCCGTTGATGTTTTCATCCCAAACATCCCTTTTACAGCGGGAAAAGAATTTTCAAGAAGTCATTCATCCCCTTGTGCGCATACATAAAAAAAAGATCCTACTTCACTGGAAACATGGACAAAAGCAACTGCCTCGGCCACCATTAATTACACCAGAAATCGCTTGGAGTTCGTCAATCGCGTCTCGAAAAAAGCATCGAGAGCAAAAAGAACATTTTCTTGGAGACGTTTTAATAGTTTATTTTTCCGGCTTTGAAGCGCGGTCTCTCGATTATTCTCGCCGACACCTTCTGTGCGATTTGTCGCGACTTTATTCGGGGACATGTTCTTTAAGACGTAATCCCGTTTCCAGCTGGGACGTTGTGCCCGCTCCGATTCACTTTCGAGACAATTAAATGCTTCTGCCTTAGCGAAAAAAAAACCGCTTCCCCGCTGTTGATCACTTTGTCAAAATCGAACCTGCGCTAACTGGCCGAAAATATTTACGCTAAGGTGACACTTTCTTGCATTATTCGCCAGATAATAAGTCGGGCCAGAAAAGCGTTTTCGATAAAGGATGTTTAGGCTTACAAACGAGGCCTTCCAGTGTAGTGGAAAAGAATTTCTGGCGGATTTCGGTGGGTTTTCGGTAATTCATTCAAGAATGTAGAATAAGCGTTTCAACTTGAAATTATGAATCTAGGTTAGAGTTTTGCTACAAACTTTTTTGTAAAATAAAAAGTGGAGGTAATGCAGCTCTTAAATGAAATACAACTTTTTATTTATATTCAGAATCGCATTACCCCTTACTAAATTAGAATAAAATTACTATTTCATGTGAAAATAATAAAAATTACAACAGTAAATAAGAAATATGCACATTAGAAAGAATAGCCGGAAAAATGGAGTAAGTGCAAATCACCAAAAATGAAACTACTGAAATCATGAGAAAATAACAAATGGTTTCATGTAAGTATTCAAAGTGACCATTATTCAGGATTCTCAATAATACTAACATGAAAATTGCAATTATTTTGTCTCCAGAAGAATTTTTTCATGAACAAAATTCTAATTATGAATGATGTTGAGTAAATTAAATGTAGTAAACAAAAATTTGAAAAAATGATACAATTTAATGAAGTTATACTATAGAAAAACTGTGATTAACGAAAATCTTAGAAATCTAGAAAATTCGAACCCCGAAGCATCGAATTCTAGAAATCTACAATAGAAATCCAGAAAAATCCCAGAAAATCTTCCAAATCCTGCAAACTCTGAAAAGATACTGAAATTCAAAGTAGGTGTTCTGTAAAGGAATTTTCAAAAACATCTGAAAAAAATAACTACCTATGAATTCTAGAACATCAAATTTTAAAAAAACTCATGTTAATTTTGAATCCATGTCTATAAATACTTGAAATCTATAAATCACGTAAAATGTATGTAGATGTGATTATTAGGAGAATCTTTGAAATCATTGAAAATCGATATAAATTTAAATTCTAGAACATCGAATTCTAGGAATTCAGGTACTTCTGAAGAGTCTGAAAAATACACATGATCTGTGAAAATACAAAGAAAAAGTACGAAATCTTATAAATAGTATAAAACTACGAAAGTACATACAAGAAATCTATATACACCGAAAATCGATATACATGTGGTTTACTCAAAAACTTATGAAATTACTAAAAATCGGCTGAAATTTTTATTCTATATTATTAAATTCCAGTAAATAACATCCTTCTAAATTATCTGAAAAAACACCCACGATCTTTAAAAATACAAGAAAACGCGTCAAAATCCTATGCATACTAAAAAAATACGGTAATACCAAAAATCTATAGAATACAAAAAATCTGTACGATGTAATTTGTACAAAAATTTATAAAATCATTGAAAATATATTTATATTTGGATTGGAGAACATCGAATTCCAGAAATATACATACAGAAACAATGAAAATCGTGAAATCTGTTACTCAAAAATCCTCTTGGTTCCATAAATAATAAACAAAACGCGAGAAATACTGGAAATGATTTAATACCGAAAAAGTATGTAAATATGACTTTTTGAAAAACGTATAGAACTTTGAGTTCTAGTTCACAAAATTCTAGAAACCTGTAAAGAAATTCATAAACATAATAGAATGTTTTCCAAATGATTTGAATATTATAATAAATACGAGAAAAATCCAAAAATTATTGAAAATCTTATTAAAGATACTGTTTCCTTCAAAATTAATTGAGGAACTCAAGTTTGTTGAAATTTACAATACTATAGCAACAAATACATACTTGAAATCTTCTAAAATGGCAGAAGATATTGAAAAATTTAATAAAAATACGTTCAATACGAAAATTCTGGAGGTCCACAAAATACTGAAAATCTTTCACGTATATTTTTCTCAAAAATCTAAAAATATATTAAGAAATTTCCAAAACTTACATTTCCAGCGTATCTAAATTCAAAAATGATCGAATAGGACGTACTACAATGTCTTAAGATCAAGTGAAAAAATATTTAAATTTCATAATCGCTTGTTAATGACAGGCTGGAAAATCGTAAAAAAATGTAACTGCTGTTACAGAATGTGGTTCATACCTTTACCAATTAATGAAAAAAAAAACGGGAGGAAAAAAAATGATGCAATATGAAAACGATTTACTCAAAAATTTTTTCACTTTTTTTATTTACACTAAAAACAATTCAACTACGCTACAAGAAATATTTTAAATACATCATTCATAAATTTCGTACAATTTCGAACGTTTTCATACAAAAATGATCCCAAATTCATAGATTTTCTGACGAGAAATAAGGATTTAAGAAAAAGTTTTCGACAAAAGTGAGGTTACTCTGAATTTAACAGCCTAATTTAAAATCTGAATTTATCGACAAAAACCAATTTCAAGCCCAAAATAAAAAATATGCATATTTTAAAACTAGTTTACGCGACTATTTAAAAAATTTGAGAGAAATCGGTGATTTGGTCGATGAAAACCAAACTGATTTTCAAAATAATGACTAAAAAATGTTCAAAAATTGTTCATTTTCTTCATAACAAAATTACTTCATCATTCATTGAAAAATTCTTTACTGCGCGTATATATGTGGTTTACTGTTATTGTATAAAGTGTTGCTACCATTTCATTATAAGAGTTTTAATGGGAAAACTTGCACCAGCTATCAATATAATTATTCTACATATAACTATATAGATTTCGTGTAGATCTTATAGACGTTCTTTGCATTATTTAAAAAAGATAAATACCATTTTTAAAGTTAGAAAAATACCTCGAATGTCTGAAAAACCTGTCATTCGCACGTTAAACATCTAAAAAGCTATCCCAATATCAGAAATTTCATAAATCCAATGCCAAGGACTGTTTGTTATACTTTGATGAAACCCGTCACGTCTCGCTTAATAAGATTGTCAGAACGGGCTTCCGCAGATCCGATTCACCGCAAGGGTTACGACACTTTCCCTCCTGCCCAGAATGGCTTTCGTGCGCGTTTCTCTTTATATTTGCTCGCTTTTTTAACGCGCTGTACACGCAATCGAAAACCGCGGACGGACAAAAGACTTACACCTTTCCCACTTCTTTTAGCTTTCTTTGCCTCGCGGCACAGTCCCTATAATGGGCCGTCTTTTTTTCGGGCTTTGTGTCAAAACCCTACGAAAGCTCCAAGAAAAAAAAAACTATGATCAAATAAAACAGAATCTTGGGCTAATAATATTTCTTCGCAGCAACCTCGAAAGGTTTCACCACTTTTATTTGATCTACCTGCGACGAATCGATCTACCGAAAATAAGGTTCTTGTAATTTATGGACCTCCGAAAAATTTCTGTTGGGCGAATTTGAAATTAATAGATTGGATAAATAAATTCAATTCGCACTTGCAAAATAGAAACATTCTGTGAAGCAATGACTGCAGATCAAAAAATGAGTGAAAGAATGTAAAAGAAAAAGCTGGGAAGTAAGTTCCCACAAATTTCAATGGCCGTCATTTCGGTCGTGAAGCTCGTTGAGCGCGCAAGATTAAGTGTTATCAAAAGGAGGGTCGCTTCAAATGATCGAATCTTTCGCACCTCATGGATGAGTTGCGTCGACAGTGGAGGTCGGAATTCGTAATGCATTTCACGGGATTCGCGTTTTCGAGGGCCGACGTTTCTCCGTTTCGAGCTTTCGGAGCTACACCCTCTTGGCTGCTCAACATCCACACGTAACCGGATCAACTCGCATGAATTCCGGCAATTACCAATTACTTTGCTAAACAGGACCATCAACTTCACCTCCCGAAATCGTGGTACGTAAATCTCAGGCGAATCAAAGGACTTGGGAATTTTTTTCACTTCACGCAAGTACGTTGAGTGAGAAAATAAATATCTCTGCCCACCTGAGTCGAAATTTTCAGCGGGAAGAATGAAGGAATTTGGAGGCATTGTATTATCTTTCAAAATTGTAAAAAAATAAATATTTCGAGGATTTGTAGGACAGGATTTCTTGACTTCTGAAGAATTTTCAGTTTTTTTTTCAATCCTTTTTCTGTCACTGCAGTGACTTTAAGAAACTTGTGCAAAAATGTTGCATATTTTAAAAAAAATTATTCTTTTAAAAAGTCGAAATTTCTTTATTCACTAGTAACTACGAACCTTCAAAAAATCTTTTAAATTCCTTTTATAGGAATATGAGTTTACTTATGAAATTATTGATTCCTTATAATGCTATCATACAGTAACCTTATTAGAATCCCAATTCCTTATAAGGTGACAGAATAAAATACCTCTAGTTTTCTATTTCTCGGTACAGATTTTACAGTTTTCTATTAGGAAATTTCAATTCTTTGTAAGGTACTGTAAAATCCGTGTAAAAAAAATTAAAAATAGATTTTACGATTTCCAATAAAGAAATGGAATTTCCTTATAAGGTTTCTCAATTTTACAGTCCCTTTCACAAATTTTTAATCTCGATTTTTTTTTACGCCCAAGTGACTTCAGTTAAAATTGTTATAAACTTCCGCTGTTCTTTACAGCACCTATGAAATATTTGTGAAACTTGTAAAACTTTCATAAAAAAGAAAAAATTATTCTTATGAAACGGCTGAATTTCTATTAGTAACTGCGAACCTTTTTAAATCTTACAAATTTCTTCAAAAATATAAGTTTGTTCCTTTATCTGCTGTTTCATTTCTGGCAAATAAATCAGCAGAATTTTAAATATTTTCATTAAAATCGTTAACAGAAAGTAGCTCATCATTTTTTTAATTATTTTCAAGCTACACTGAAAAAAAATTTTGTACTTTCTGCCGTATACGGAGTAAAAAGAACAATATTGATGTACTTTTTAGTATAATATTGCAATTTTTACAGTATCATTGTAGTTTTTACAATAATATCGTAAAACTTGCAATATTTATTTTACTTATTACAATATTATACAGTAAAACCGCTATTAATGTACAAATTACAATATGTATGCCGGTTTTTACTGTATAATTTCGGAACATTTAAAATCTTAAAATGCAAATTAATTTTGACCATACATAGCGAAAAAAATGAATTACGTTACTTTTATCCAGCTTTTTCGAAAACTTTATCATATTACAACATGCACTAGAAACCTAGAAAGTATACAAAAATATTGCAAAAAGAACCTATACAGATCTGCTTACTGAAAAAGCTGTATGGAATTTTCAATAACCTGGATTAATAGGAATTACAATATGAAATTGCAAAAAGTACAAGAAGTATAGTAGAAAACGGAAGATGTATAGGAGTTTTTACAACAAAATATACCTATAACTACAATATTATTTGACAATATTTACAATATGTTATTTCTAAAATTGATATATTATCTAGCAAAAAGTACAATATTTCAGAGTGATTCCCGTTTACTATACAGTATTGTAATAATTACTATATTTTTTTCTCAGTGTATATATTATTTGGCAGACTTAAGGACACTTATGAAAATTGTTCATGACTTATAAAGTATCATATGAATTTAAGATTACAATTTTAATGTAAAAGTATGTACATATTACACTGAGAACAAAATATAGTACATTCTGACATATATATGGTAAGTAGTACTGGAAAGTTGTAAATTTTACAAAAATATTGTACAATTTAATTGTTTTACAATGAAGTTGTAAATTTCGTTTTTTTTTTTTCATTTTATTTATTACCATATCATGCATATTGTATAGTCAAAATTGTTATGCTGTACAAATTAAAATATGTAACGTGGTTTTTACGTAATAATTTTGGAAAATTTTTAATCTACAGAATGAGAATCGTACTGTACAAATTGTAATTTTTACAATAATATTACACAGGATTTAATGCCCGCGTACAGTGATATGTAATAAATGAAATAAGTAAACTTCTCATCATTTTTTTTTTTTCAATTAATACAAAGAAAAAATATAGTACATGTTAGTACAGAAATAAGCGCATCCTAAAAATTCATATCATGTTGTAAAATGTACAATATATTTTTGACTTTTTCCAATATTGTATCAATTACAATATGATAAAATGTACTAGATACGAAACAAAAATATAGCAAAAAGAACTATGCAGACCTGAATACTGGCAAAACTGTATGGTATTTTCTGAAATCTAGATTAGTTGGAATTACAAATTTGATATTGCAAAAAGTACATTATAGTAAAAACAAAATATTATGTACTACTACAATATCATTTGATAATATTTACCATATATTATGACAAAACTGCCATAAATATGTCTATTAGCAAAAATTAGAATTTTTCAGACTGATTTCAAAGTACAATACCGCATTGTAATAATTACTATATTTTTTTCTCAATACATATTTTGATTTTTTTTTCACTGGATAAAGCAATAGTCGTAAAATCTACTTTCCAGCCGATTGATAAAAAAAATTCATGTAAAATTAAATTGAGCGTACAAATTAATCAAAATAAGGCGCAGTAAATATTAAATAAGAGAGATTTTTTCAACAAAATGGTGACGTGTACAAAAAAGAAGAAATTTAAAAAAATATAGCCTATGAAATGATAAATTAAATTATTTGAAAAACGATTGTTAAAGTGTGATTAATGTTCAATTTTACATTCTGAATTTAAATTGACGAATTATATTAAAAACTCGAATTTTATGTTCATATTGACGATTATGATTGTGAAAGATGTAATTGAAATAGCTAAAAAATGTTTTCTAAATGTATCAGTCAACACCTGGACGTGCGAAGTTGAATTATAATTTAATTGTTTCCTGTTAATCAAGAAAATAAGTAATACATGTATAAAACATTATAATTTCAATTTGCCATTGTATAATAAATTGATCAATAAAAAAACAATGACATGATCAAATATATTTACATATATTATTACATTTTCCACGTAGAAATTCCTCATGAACTTCACGTTCTTAGAAAACCGAGAAGATCTTTCAAGCGGTTATTAATTAATAATTATACAGAAATCTAAGAATATCTACATATTATCGCATCAAATTTTTCTACATATTGATGTTAATCTTCATTTCTTCAATACACTTAATAGTAATCTACTTCCTATATCAATTTTTTTTCTTGTATACTACACACGCACGCGTCGAAAAATTAAATTTTTATACTACATATTGAAAAAAAAATGACTATCTGTTGTCAAAAAGTATCTACAAATAATTTCGCGCATTCAATCAGAAATTTCCGCGAAACTTTTTCAGAAACAATTTCTATCAGCTTTCCAACATTTATATTTGCATACCACATTTGCAGTCAGGTTAGAATAATTCGTTTTCTGTAAAAACTTCTGTTTTCACAAAGTCAACGAATTAGTACACATAATTATAACTATTTGCTGAACCTTATCTACAAATTCCTGCAATTCCGTTTCTTTTCATCATAATTTTAACGTTGAAATTCAAAGCCAAAAAGTTACAAATGAATTTCGTGGCCCATATAAATGCCAGCATGTGGATGCGTTATATTAGATGCCATTAGCGTCTAGCTCCAGGTACAAAGGCTTTTTTTTCGTCCAACTAGGGACCCTCTTGAAAGGGAAGATGTCATATTCATGGCTGTTAAGATGTCATCCTCGCAAGGCTGGAGTGACGTAGAATCGCGAGCGACGGGGGGATCGAATAAATAAGAAAAAAAACTGACAACTCTTCGCGTCCCGCGAATTCCCAAACATCTGCGACGAGTTATGCCTTGTTATTGAAGGCCGGCATTATTATCAAACGCGGCCCTTGTGCTCTGGATGTAATGTCAACGATACGAATGCGTCCCAATGCATCGGATTCGTACACAGTTTTCGCTTCTGTCAATCATCTCGTGACAGGGATGATCGGGGTTTCGAATCAAGTGAATCGCAAAATTGGTTTCGGTTTTCATCGTTTAGGGTTTTTATTTGGGTTTTCATGTATGTATTCGGATTTTTATTACGTATTATGACGGGTATTAGTGAAATTAAATGAGGTGTAATGAATATATACCAGTGTATGAATTTCATTTGGTATTTTTCAGTTAACATTTAATGAGGTGCTCAAAACATTAATCTACAAATGTAAACGGAAATTTTTGAGGAAGTGATATAATTTTTAATTTATTATTTGAGAGGTTGAGAAACATTATTGTAGGATCTATACATAGAAAATAGTTATTAGTGATGTTGTGAAAGTTTATGAACCGTATTTAAATAATTTGAGGATACTGAGTTTTTCAAAATCAAAACTGATGTTTCAAAAATATGGGATCGGATGATATGAATATCTATGTTTTTGGTCATTAAGACATGTTTTGTTGAATATAAAGATCGTGTCTAATTTTTTGAGCTGAAAGTGTTGGGGTAAAGATTCAATCTTAAAATTGATAGCATTTATATTTTAAACGTTTTTGCGTATTATTTGTATTTGTTGAACGTGATAATGTATACATATCTGAAACTACAAATAATCTATATGACTGAAATAAGTATGAATCCAAAAAAAAATGAGTAAAATAAAGATAAAACCTATTATTTTTTAATATAAAAACATAATAAGGAGAAAAATAAATATTCATATAAAATTTATAATTAATGAGCATAAAAATATTCGTAATATACATATACTGAAATAAGTAAAAAGTATCTAAAATGTACCAAGATCTGAAGGGTACGACAAAAAATAGTTGCATAAGTTCTTAATGTTGGACGACATTCAAAATTTTTAATTTTGCTAACTGAAGAATAACAATAATCCTTAATTCAGAAGGATTTTTCCTTTAGTAGAATTCTAATCATAAACGATTGACTAGAAAAATGTAGAAAATAAAAATTTGAAAAATGTTTTGAAGCCAGTGTATTTATTATGGATACATAGTTAAAATTTACAAAAATGCTCAAAATCTTGAAAACTTTAAATCTTGGAGCATTGAATTCTAGAAATTTACGTAGGTATTCATAAAAATACGTAAAAATTTTGGAAATTAAGCAAACTCTGATGAAATAGTGAAAGTGGTAGAATTTTATTTAAAAAACGGTTTCTGCGTGATTTGAACAAACACCTAACGATCTAAAAAATTTCAAATTTCTGAGCATTAAATTGCAAAAATCGTATCTATCAATCTATAGTAATAACTAGCTATTAATTATAATGTCTACCACAAAACGCGACAAAATCTTATGTATATTTAAATAAAAAAAAAAATAAAAACAATAAATATATTAAACACGATGAATCATCCTAATATAGACGAACATTTTTCAGAAATCTATAAAATTACTGAAAATCGATTGGAATTTGAATTTAGAAGCATTGAATTTTTTAAATCAATAAATATATGTAGCAATCTACAAAAATACTACAAAAGTTATAAAAATTTTAAGAAATATCTTAAAGCTTTATTTATACTAAAAAAATGTGAAAAATATTAGAAATCTTTGAATACGATAAAATCACCCTCGTAATTTTCATGCTTGGAAAAACATTTTAAAAACCTTAATAAGGTGACCTTATAAAATTCTTATAAGTTCCCTAGTTCTTATAAAGTGACCTTATAAAAACCTTATAACAAAATGAAATTTCTTCAAAAAATTTGTCGACAAAATTTTATAAGGTGTTTTCCTTATAATATTTTATCAATAAATTCGTTTATGTAATTTCAGTTTCTTATATGGTTTTTCTAATGTTACCTTATAAAAACTGGGAAACTTACAAGAATTTAATAAGGTGGCCTTACAAAAAATTAAATTTTATAAAAAATTTTACTCCTCAAAGAGGTTTTTATAAGAATCATAATTACTAAGGTAAGTACACGTACCTTTATCGAAAAATTATGAAACTTTGGACTTTGAACACGTGAGCATATGATTCTATGGATCCTATTTATGTAGAAAACTGTAAAAATGCTTACAAATCACTTTCTACAATTTATATAGTGAACTTTAGTTTATTTGTATAGATTCCAAGAAAATACGAAAAAAATAACTGAAGATCCATATACAAGATCATGTTTATTGAAGAGCGATTTCAATACTTGAATTCATTGAAAGTTTGAATAATATTGCATCAAATTCTAGAAATCCATAAACATATACCACAAAATACAAACAGATGTATAAATCTCATTCAATACATAAATTATATAAATCTATGAAATACTTCTAATCTGTGTCATGATATTTAAAATACCTATCTAAATATTTTTAGAATTTTGATTCCTAGAACATCCAATTTAAGGAAGCTGAATAGAAATTCATAATCATACTCGCAAATCCTTTGAATTAAATTATCAACGAAGAATTTTGTAAAGTACAATAGGTTTAAGAAAAAAAAAACTATATTCACCTCAGTGACTTAAAAATGACTAACATTGAATTCCATAAAATTATATTATGTGACTATAAAAAATGTGCGACTCTGAATTCTAAAATTTGTATAAATTATAACGTTTAAATTCTGCTCTTTAACTTTATTTTAAAATCCATGTATTTTTCGAATTGTAACATTACATCTGATTTTGCAGAATGTTAAAAAGTGACATTCCAACTTATGATCAGAACAAAATGAAAAAAACTCCCTTTCATTAAGTACAAAATGACTTTAGTTGAGAAGTCTGAGATTCATGAAATGACGAATTCAGTTATGAATAAGAAAATATTGATTTACTTTACGTAGAAAAATGTCGAGCATGTACATTTTAAATATGCATATCTCAAGAAGATAAAAATTTTTTTATACAAAAATGACTCAAAAAACCGTTTGAATCATCGAAACCTTTTCCCAAGGCAATCAGATTCCTCGAAATCGTGACTCGGTCGTAACTATTTCCAAAACCGCCCGTAACCTGTACAATGTTTGTTTCCAATTTTCCGACAGATCCGTAGCTCCTGATCGCATTGTCAACGGTCCTCAGAAAGTATTGTAAAAACGTCGGATGCACCTAAAACGGCCGGATGTTTGGATGTTTTTCAAGCCGCAGATACCATTGTTCTGCTGACCGCAACTCAACAGGCTGTTTTTCAACATTTTAAAAGAAAAATCCACAGAGGAGAAAAGGAGGATTAAGACACCTGACCCATGGGACTTCGACTTTTTGCGTCGGATACAACAATTAAGGCCCACCCTCGACTCGTCATTAGAAGAATGATTCAGAGAATAACCATCAATGGTAAATGAGGAATAAGCGTCATTCCGACGATTTCCCGATGAAAAGGCTCGACCACGAGCAGGTTTAGTCAGGCTTTTTTTTGGAAAAGAAGATACGGTGCATCATGCAATTAGGCGGATCATGAGCAGGATTTTCTTTGATGCTTTCGGGCGTGTTTTCTTTTCATTATTCCGTAAACAATTGTGACATCCCCGACCGCAAGATGATGGATTTCGTTTTTCTACGCTGATTGTTGGGGATATAAGAGAGATGACTGTACGGTTTTTTTCACGGACAAACTTCCGGAGACCGCTGTGATGGAATGATGGAAATCGTCGGGGAAAGATAAGCGTTTTCCTTGGATTTTCTTGTTGATTTTAGCGGTTCTGTCCTCGATTCTTTTTTTGTCCAAGGCGGATTGGTGATAGATTGTGCAGCGTCTTGATGAATGGGCGAACTAATGATTCCATGAGCGGAACCAATTTCCACTTAGAGGAACCGAGAATTCCGGCCTTTTTTTTAACTATTGTTAGTCAGAAATTTTCAGCACAAGGTAAATGTTCAAGTGCTGGTTGAAATAAGTTAATACATAATTGTGAATTTGAATGAGGAGCTTATTTCGATTACATAAAGTTTTTATTGATGAGAGATTTTGTAAGAAAGTGTTTACTTCATTTTATACATATTTTAAGAAAATATGTACTGTTTTAGAGAAATAATCAATAAAAAAACAAGTCGTCAACTTTTTTCTTTGCCCTTTGAAAAAAAGCTTCAACGAAATGGTTCTCAAGTCCATAAATTTTCATGTAACTTCAAAATCAGCACATGAGAGATGATATTACTGGTAGAGATTTGCAAGGCATCTTGAAGAGTGGGCGTTTCTACCTCGGAACAAAATATTCTCTAATGAGAGTTACTCGCGCAAGCGCAAATCCGTGTACAACCGCCTCTGACTGAAAGCTCTCGTTGTTCAACCACGCGCATACGCGGTGAGCTGTCATTTTTCTTTCGAATCTCTGCCTGCACCGTAACAATAGACCGCAATGTAAACATCGTCAATCAGCGTTTCGACTCATGTGTCAGGAAGTCGAAAACCGCAATGAATTAGGATTCTTCATATATTTTTGTTATTTTAGAGATACACTACGTATGGGTTCTCTGAAATTTTCACTAGAGTGAACAGTCGGAACCGGCGGAATTTTGATAGTCAAGTTGGCTGACTTTGGTACCTAATGATAAATTTGATGATGATGACAAAGATACTTAAAAAGCGACCACACATGAATTTCATGGCGTTCATTTAAAGGCTAATACAGAAGAATTTTATAGAAAAATATGCAATCTAAATTTTATATTATTCATGTCAGGTTTTTCGTTTTGAAATTTAAAACCATGATTGTCATGTTCTATCAGGTTGATTGTAATGCAATTATAATAACCATAATGGAGGTCATTATAAATTTTTTTTAATACAAGTATGTACCAGGACCAGGCGCGTAGGCAGAGGTGGGTTCAATCCTGAAATTCTGATAACATCAATGAAACTTTCATGTGAAAATGAAGAAAGTAACATCGATAAACAATAAAAATGTAAGTTACAAAACAATGCATGTATACGGTAGCAGTATATTTTGAATAAAATAGTAAAAATAATCGAAACGTAGGATTATGTAGAAAATATTATTCAGAGAAATTGTCGCAACCCAGTGAATAATCGAGAAAAATAAAAATCTACGAAAATTCTAAAAAATTTTACGAAACATTGAATCTTAGATCATCAAATTCTATAAATCAATATTAAATCCATAGGAAAGTATTGAGGATCTTTCGATTTATACAAACTCTAGAAGAACAATGGAATTAATTGAAGTGTATAAAAAAAACTGTTTTCTGGAAAATCTCGACAAATGCCTCTACGACTTATAAATAGTATTCTAAAACATCAAATTCTGAATATATTATAATTCTAGAAAAAATGTAGAAAACACAAGAAAATCTTTTAATTATTTCAAAAATACGAAAAAAGAATAACGATTTAAAACATGAAAAATCTATGTGAATGTGATTTTATCATGACTCCTTAAAATAACTGAGAATCGATCGAAATTCGTCTTTTAAGGAATTGAATTCAATAAATCTCTGTAGCAATCTACAAAAATATAAATAATCTGTAACAATAATAATTGGAAATTCTCCAGGGTTACTTATATTGTACAAGAAAAATGTGAAAAATAAGTTTACTACTTCACTAGCTTACTTGTTTGATAGTTCACTAGTTTACTAGTTAAATAGCTAATAAGTTTACTAGCTTTCTAGTTGAAAAGTTTACTAGTTTGCTTGCTCACCAGTTTAATAATTTAATTGTGAACGAGTTTACTTGTTTACTAGTTCACTACCTCACTAGTTTATTACTTCACTAGATTACAAGTTTACTGACTTACTAGTTTTTTATTTAACAAGCTTACTAGTTTACTGAATGACTAATTTACTTGTTAACAAGTTTGCTAGCTTACTAGCTTACTTGTTTACTAGTTTGGTAGTTTACCGGCTTACTAGTTTGCTAGTTTACTCTTTTTCTAGCTTACTAGTTTACTGACTTACAAGTTTACTTTCTTACCAGTTTACTAGTTTACTAGTTTACTAGAAATCTTTCAACACATAAAAATTATGTAGATATACTTTTCTCAGAAATTTATAAAACATTCTGTCCTGAAGCATATTTATTAATATAATACTATGATGATACTTATATTATGTTAAAAATTATTCTAAAAATTCATATAGAAAACAATAATAATAAATCTAATTCAATTTCTACAATTTATACAATGAAACATACTTTTAATTGTAGAAATACTAAAAAAAATGCAGAATGAAAGTATCGAAAATCTCTAAAAAATAAAGTATCGTCTGAACAATCAATTGAAATTCTCAAAATCGTTGAGAGTTTTAATTATATAGCATCAATTTCTAAAAATATAGTGAGCGATCTACAGGAATATGAAAAAAAATATGAAAATACAAGAAAATACTACAAAATTTGATGAATAATATAACATATAAAAATTATATGAATTTTAGATGTACTTTTTATCTGTGTGGTTGAAATTTGCTCAAAGATGAATTGAAATACATATATACAATTTTCATATGTTTTATTCCCAGAGCATTGGATTTTAGAAAGCTCTATAGAAACCCATATTACTTAATATCAGATAACCCTTTAAGTGGTATACATTCAAAAAATATTAGTAAAAAAATCGAAACCTCAGTTATTAATTGGAAATCACAAAAGTCGTATTCCATCATTTACGTACATGAAAAATGTACAACTCTGGATTCCAGAAACTGTAAAACTTACAATTCCGGAATGTAAAATATTTCAAAATTGCTCTCTTGTAACTATATTGTCGAAGATTAAAAATTATGAAAACCGTAAGGAGAAATATTTTTTCAGAAAAACCCCTCCTGAAAATTTTTCGGCCTACGCCCCTGACCAAGACTGATCGTAATGTAGTATCTAAAATTATCCAAACTTTTTAAAAATCTTTGATAACCGTCAAAGATGTAAAAACCTTGCAAAATTTTAAGACTCTAAACTATATACTGTGAAGAACTGTTTCAAACTGTTTGAAACTTATATTTTTCTAGTTCAAAACTATTTAATACCATTATCTTGTCAAAATTGACGTAAACAACGTCAGAGTTATGACTCAGATGTCAGAAAGTCTAAAACAACAATGATTCAGTTTTTTTTGGATACTTCTGTTATTTTTGTGAGTATGGAGATGAGTATCCTGAATTTTTTTCTAAAAAAAATAGTAGGCATCAGTTATTTTCATATTACGTATATAATTTGGTTTTTGGATTCTCAAACAGCAATTTACATACATTTATAATTTTCATCAAGTCTTATCCAGAAGACTTGAATCCCTCAAATTTACTTTTTTACGTCATTTATCAAAGCAGCTTTCATCTTCATCATGCCAAGTTTTCCTACACTTTTTGGACCGTTTTTACCTGACCGTGTTCAGACTCATTAACCGACACCGAAAACAATTAATTTTCTTTATTGCTACTGACGTCGCCATTTCCAATTCATCCCCGTATCAATTAATCAAAACAAGTTAGATGAGAAAAATTCAAAAATGCAGTTTTCAGGGACTCCTGAGAAATTTCCAATACTTTTCGGAATCATTCATATTAAAACAACATTGGTATAAACTACGTATGTATTTCAATAGTTGCTAAGAATTCTACAAAAAATCTAAATACTTTGGAGAATGATTATTACAATTTACAAGCTTATTATTTTCTAAAAATAAAAAGCAAAATAAACTTGAGCCTTTATGATACTCCTGTCAAGTTTTCATAAAATCTTGTAATTTTGGTTTTTGAATTCAGCGCCTTTCTTTCGGGAATTCCTGCTTCAGAATTACTTCAGAAAATGTAATATTTTTCTGAAATTTGCCTTTTTAAGGAATTGCCCATATTAGTACTCATTCAAATCAGGGCCTTTAAAATCTGTATCGAATTTCGACGAAAGGATTCTGGAGAATTGGTCTTACAAAGTCTGTTGGAAAGGGTTAGTCCGTCCCAAAGCGAAACAAGTCAACCTCGCGCGCCGCCCTCGCAGATCAAATGCAGCGAATGGCGTTGAAAGTTACAAGAAGTGAACGGAACAGGCGGGACTCGTTATCTCTTTGCAACTCTTACGTACAAAACGTTTTCTTCAGACCAGAATCAATGAAAAAAAAAGTAATTTTTTCTTCAACTTCAAAATTTTTATCACTGTCTGTATTTTTTGATAAGAAATTTATCAAGGTTTCGATTTCTCTCCAAACTCAAAGTAATGATCTTTGAAAAAATTGTTCAAGAATCTCATAATACTTATTTCCTGAAGTTCTACCCTATTTTGGAAATTTTCCAGCATTCTCCAAATAAAATATCTAACAATTTTTGAGAAGCTCGATTATTTTTTATGAATTAACATGTGATTTTCGTTAATCATCCAAGTAATTCACGATATATTTCCAGAGGATTTTAAAACAGTGGAACTTTTACTCAATATTCATAAATCATATTCAGTGAGATTTTCACTGATTCTTAATGAAAATTAACATGTCAGTGGTAAACAAACTACATACTGATCATTTGTTCACTGAAATTCAGTAATAAATCAATAGTTCTGACTTTTCTCGATTCAGAAATTAAAAATATGTGTGGAATCGTGTATTTCACCACAAATTGAAAATACTATTGATTTAGAATGTATGATCAGTTTTTTTCGGAAATGGCAAGGGTTAACCATCATGACACCAATTCAAAATCGAATTTTTCAACGTGCCAGATATTGGATGTTTCACGTGCCACGTGTTAGATGTGCAACGTGGAATTTTATGAAAAACAATTTGAACAAAAATTAGATAATAGCTTATCGTAGATATCATATTCTAAAGTTGAAAATTTAAAATCTAGAATCTAAATTTCTAGTGATTTTTCGATTTTATGAAATAAATCAAATTAAATCAATAAAAAATGGTTCGATTTCGTTGAATCAAACGAAAAAATTGAATTGCATTACCTTTATATCATTCATAATAAATTGAGTTGAATGAAATCAAATGTCCTTGGAATTATAAAAAATATTCTTGAAATAAGTTAAGCCTCATGAAATTATAAATAATTTAATTGAATCAATCAAGAAAGTTGAAGAGAAATTTATATTTTATTTCATATTTGAATTTAACTTTACCTATAAAATTTTTAATATCAATTTTCGATTTATATTTCAAATTGTAAATGACTTGTCACATAAATCTAGTTACAATGAATGAAAAAAAAAGAGATTGTAAACTATATGCAAAAGTTAAAGAACTCAAAATATCAAAGACACTGATGAGGAATCACGAATTTTTTGAAATTAAATCGTAGAAAATTAAAACTTAAAATCCTTGAAAAAATATTATGAGTAATCTCGATGGAATTATGAGTAATTCCATCGAGCTCAAATTCTTTAGGTGATTCATACCTAAACCGAATTGAAACTGAAATTTGAGTCACGAGGTTTATAAACGGCCCCTGGTCATTGCTTCCAGTGTGTCCAGATTGAATGCGCTCACTTTCAATACACTCAAACCGATCTCATGCATGTGAGAGAAACATGGTACGACGTCACGTTCTCTCTTTTCACACGCGTAAGACCATTCGAGTGTATTTGAAGTGAGCGCATTCAATCTGGACACACACTATGCTTCATTTTGTATGTACAGAAAGTTTCATTAGAGAAAATAGAAACATGAATTAAACTTCTTGGAAGAAAATTATCTTGCGATCGCAATTTTTATCAAAAAATCGATAAATTTCCAAACTGAAGATTTCAACATTGCATCGGCTATTCCCCTCTATTAAAAAAAAAACTCGCTGAATTAAAAACAATCATAATAATCTTTATAAGCTACCATTTTGTGTTTGGCAACCCTGATATTTTGTAGCCAAAGTGCTAATTTCATAGTTATTTTTATGCTTCATTAAGGGTTGATTTTCGATTAATATAAAATTGGTAATCTCAGTGAATTTTGAAAATTCCTTCAAGTATCATGAACAAAATTTGAATGTTTCAAACCTAACTATAACTTTATTTTTCATGAGTTTTTTCTCTACTTTTGTGATAACGAGTAAGTGAAATAAACATGATTTAGTATACATTATAGACATCTATCAGCACAAAGTCATTGTATGAGAACTGTGTATATATTTTACAATTTAATGAATTTTATAATATTTGCCATAATAACATATAACATCGATTAATTCAAGGGGTCATATACATTTGTTCTCGAAGAAAAAATATGATTTCACAATTTTTTTCGGAAAACAACACAATATTTCTTAAAAAACTTACTGCCAATTTATTGATGAATGTCACAAGATATTTTAGAAATTTTTTCAGAATGAAATTTTCATAATTGGGTGTACTGCAGCAGTCGTGCCAAAATCCGATGTTTTTCCGCGGTGAGCACAGTTTTTCGAAAACCATTTATCTGAACAGTCTGGATTTTTTAAGGCTTGTTTTTAATTATTATAGCCTCTGCGAGAACAAAGGATTTGGAATTTTAAGCAAAACTTTTTTTCTTGCTGCAAAAACCGAGATCCCAGACGTTGGAAAATCAAAAATTTTAGGAAAATGACCACTGTTTTCGTAAAAATGTTAATATAGCGAAACGTTATATGTGTTCACGCAGAGCGTAAAGGTATAAATGATACACTCATGCAGCATGCATGCAATGACATGCAAGTTTTTAGATTCCAGAACCATGCATGTTTCTTGTAGGATAATCATGCATAGTTCATGCATGCTGGTTGCATGCCGCATGCATGTCGAAAAAAGCGATTTTTTTCTGCTTGCATGCATGTCGAAATAAGCGATTATTTTTTTTTTATTTTGCATTGTATTTTTTTTGCTGTAAAATTACATTGAATTTATTTTGTATGACCTTTTTATATAACATTAAAAAATGCATAAAAATTTTCATGAATTAATAAATAAAAATTTCTCAAGAAAGTTTGCTAGTGATTGCATTACCATGCCTTTGTAGCACGAGTAATGACATATCTGCTGCAGAAATGGGCCCAAGAAATATAATATTAATTCTCCCTTAGATATGCACTTGGTTTAAGCATTTTACACAAAAATTGAAAGATTAGAAAAAAATTCCCGCGCTCTTCTAAATAATGCTTAATTATAGTAATAATTACGAGCAAATGTTGACCGTTAAAAGTTAGAATATTGTAAAAAAAAACAGTAAAATGCATTTAATATGTACTGTCGTTTTTGGGATCAATAATTCGAAAATTTATCACTGTAATATTCCATACGCAAAAAGCAAATGTACCGACGAACTAAAACGTTAGGAGAATTTGAAAATTATTGATATGCTATCGGCCATCGATTCGATCTTGTATCGAATTGGCATCGCGTCCACCTGTTACAGGAGTCAGTAGCGCCGGACATATTAACTCGATGGTTGGGCGTAACTATAATTTTTTTATAGATAGTAAACCGGGTCAACTAATCGAGGCCGCTGTCTTTGAAGGGAGACAGAAAGGAGCTTTCATCCACTGCTGCTCCGGTGCCCTTTCACAAGTACATTCATATCGAATCGAATACCGCTAGCATGCTAATAAACATTCTTATTCGTTGCCAACAACAACAGCAACAAATTATACTTCCGTACTACTAATAAGCAGCGAATTATAAGCAAATTGTTTTCGTAATTGCTGAATTATTTAAATGTTGTACATATTGCTGCTTTCACATAAACGTAGTTAAGTAGACATTTTTTTTTGGACAAAAATATTTTTTCAGAACCTATCAGCGAAAAATTGAAAGATTCCGGTTTTTATTCTTAGAGGGATGTGTTGGTTAATCGTCACTAAATTTCCATTCTAAACGACTCTGCTTCATTTATAAACAATAGATTGTTTATCTTACAACCACAGTAAATTTTTTTATTTTTCAATTTTTTAAGAAAAAAATTTTAATTATAATTTGAAATTCAAATTTTAGTTTTTGAAAAATAAATTCGTACTTAAATTATAATAAATAAAAAATGTTTGAATTTCCACATAAGTGAGAGAGCACTAAACTTCGACTGAATCTTCAACTGAATTAAACGAATTTGCTTAAGTCTTGAACACTCGGGTAACTTTACAATAATTTAAAGAAAGAGCCTTATTTTTGTAACGACGAACACTAACAAAAAATATGTATAGTTATTCCTCAATCAATCAGCACCCAATTATAGCATATACTTCAACTTTTTCCGCGTATGTTGAGAAGAATTGTTCTTTAATTTTCTTTATTAAAAAAAATCAGTAACCTTTTACACATCAAGCAGTAGAAAAAACATGGATACTTTTCAGGAATTAAAGAAAAATGATAATACTTTTTCATATACCAAATATTCAACTAACCTTTAATAGACTAACAAATAATTGGAAGTCCAAGACCTCGCTAAATATACTTCAATGATATAACATTCTAAAATGCTTAGTTCACATTTTCAAGACAAAAAAAAAAACAATTTTATACTGAATATCAAAAAGAATTTCATGCAATTGAGAAAAAAATTAGCTGATTTTTCTGCAACTGCGTTTGACAGAACTATATTTAGCCATATTTTGGATTTTCAATAATTTGTCTTCTAAATAAATTAATTCTACTATATAGGTAACAGTTATAAAAGATCAGTCAAAGAAATTTACATTGTTATTAATTTTTATCTTTAATTCGATGTAAATTATAAAATGCACATTTCACTAATAAATAGAAGATTCAAAATGTTACATATTTTGATAAATGCGTACATTTATTAATTACATGAATTCCTTCAATTTCATACAATATTTAGGATGCATTTCTGCTCAAGATACTGGGTGCATGGAATTCAACACAATTTTTTCAATATGTATGATTTCTGAAGAATGTATATCACTCTTTATAAAATATCTCGAGATCATTCACATTTAATACATGTGTAATTAGCTCTTATTACTTCAAATCGCAGCTCATTTTCAATGCATTTTGTATAAAAAATATATGTATGAAATAGAAGAATATAAAAGCATGCTCACATTATAATTAATCGAAAAAATAAGTTGTTGAACCAATTAATAATAATATGTTCCACAATAAATATGAATCTGGCTGATCAAAATATCATAGTGTTATACCTCTATGCCCTAGAAAATGTCGAAGGAAAAATGCTAACTTCACTGCATAAACTGTTTTAGAAAATTAAATTTTCAATTAAATCCCGCATACGTCGCTGCAGAAAATCTTAGATCCAATATTACGCCCATGTTTCCAACGTAAATAAAAATATAAGCTGCAATGTATAGGTGAGCGTGGGCTGTTGTGAAATAAGTGGTGTAACTTGGAATAGAAGCGAGAAAAAATTCAGTGCGTAAAGAGACAGAGACGAAATAATGAAGAGAGGCGCTCGTATTTGACCTCAGGCCCATTGCGCCTGTTAGCGAACAAACGCGATCAACCGGGGTCGCCACCCCAATTCTCGTAATAGGGACAAATATCATAATTGCTGCTGCATCTTTGCCGAGCTTACAAATGGATTTATTCTTTCTCGGCAATTACTTGTGCCTCATTATGTAATGCATTTCGCGGTGCAGCCGGACTTAAAGCTCGCAGCTTCCTCTGGGGATTCGAATCTGGGTGGTCTTTGCAGGCGACTGTCTCTGAATTTCACGCATCAGGGATGAGTTCTTTCAGTTTTGCAAAGAAAAAACAGTGATTTGACACAATATTTTTGCTGTTATATTCGAAAAAGGGCCAGTTTCTTCACTGTTTTGATAGTAAACAATGACCGAAATTTTTGAATTTGAGACAAAGCATTCTTTTTTTGTGTGAAAGAAAAAATCAATCAGGTCTAGCGTTCGGGAAATAGCAAAAATTATATTTTCTCAATAATTATTAGAAAATATACCATAAGTCAGACGTTGAAAAATTTCAATTTGAAATTCGTTTGATAGTCACTATGCTGTGGAGATTTTCACTATTTAGTCTTTCAAAATTTGTAACTTTTTCAATTTTCTTATTTAAATCAAACGATTCCCATTTTTTGTTTGCTCAAGAGAATACATTGTTTTTGAAAAAATAAGATTAACGAACATTCTTTTTCTGACCTATTTTTCTCTGGACTATACATAGTTCAATATTTTGTTCTATTCCTAAACTTTGACATACAAAAATGAATTTTACAGGTGCAAATTCAGCAACTGTTTCAAATAACATTTCAAATGTTAAAACTTGACAATTTTCATGACTTATTAATTCTAGTGTTTAATTTTACAGATATGTATAGCAATTTTTTTTCTTTCAATACTTCTGGACATTGTTATCTTTTAAATTTCAAATATCTAAGTTCTGGAGTTTTGTGAAAACTAAATTGAACATTCCAATTTCCAATCAAACTAAATTTTGCGCATGGAGCTCAAGTTTCTAATCAAATTTTTGAAAAAATCTCGAAATTTGATGTTCAATGAAAATTTGTCCGTTCATTTAATTAGTGAAGATTTCCCAAATTTCCCAATCAAATTCGTAGATATGATACAAAAATAAATCAACTTTTTTGACTCCAAAATCACAAGATTCATATCAATTATCATCTCGTGAAAAAGTTTTTCGCGAGTAAAATAATACTCCAACTTCATAACTACAAGAATTATGGAAATTCTCTATTCATCAAATTCGAAAAAATTTCAGGTATTCAAATTATGAAAATTCATCAAGAAGATCGAAATTAATGAAATAATTTTTTTTAGTCGAAAATAGGTTCAATAAATTTAGCTTATTTCTGTGAATCGCTTTCAAAGAATTTATTCCAGCTAACAATCATTTTTGGTCAAAGGTAAAAATTTGGCTGATTCATTAAAATTCTGTTGCTTTTATGATTGAGTAAAAAGAATTTTCATTCATTTGTTTCACTACTTTACTTTTTTCTATATTTTTTGGCTCTAAAAATTGAACATTGTTTTCATGAAATAAAGAGAGTATAGAAATGGTTGAATTATGTTGTTATACTCATAAATAAAGTTGTATAACTTCCTAACAGGATTTGCGCCATTAAAATTTATTTTTAATGATAAGATTTCTCTTGTAAGTGGTTATATACCTTTTTGTGCGGAAAAATTGAGGATGGTTCGGAGTATCTTTAAAAGTATGTAGCAATAATGTTTTGACACCAAAGTTAATGTTTTTCAACAGTGTATTGTGCACTTGAAAAAACAAGTACTTGTTCATAAGAAAATATCAACAATTAGCGGAGTTATGGCCCTTTCCCAGAAACAACTTTTTTTTTCAAGAGGCTTGCGGTGACCACGATGCAAATCTAACAAGTCAAGTTAAATAAGAAAATCCAAAAAATTTCATTAGTCTAGGAATATATCTAGTTCGTGAACGATCGCTTTTTTATAGAAAAGATTTTATTTTGCAGATAAAAATTTCTTAATAAAATTTTCAGAGCTCAAAAAATCGAAATTTTGGGGAAAACGTTCTTGCATGCAGGAAAAACGTAATACTAATTTTTTCAATCGTTAACTAGATTGATTCCTAGACTAATGAAATGTTTTGGATTTTTTTATTTAACTTGACCTGCTCGACTTGCATCGTGGTCACCGCAAGCCTCTTGAAAAAAAAAGTTGTTTCTGGGAAAGGGCCATAACTCCGCCAATTGTTGATATTTTCTTATGAACAAGTACTTGTTTTTTCAAGTGCACAATACACTGTTAAAAAACAATAACTTTGGTGTCAAAACATTATTGCTACATACTTTTAAAGATACTCCAAACCATCCTCAATTCGTCCGTACAAAAAGGTATATAATCTCTTAAAAAGTATTTATCATTTTTGATTTTTTCCTCACCCCATACATTTATGATTTTGACTAGCTTATGATGTTTGGTCTCAATATTTAAAAATCATTTTATCAAAAAAAATTATTTTGAAAGTAGAAACAATGAAATAAGTATTAAATAACCGTAACGAAATTCTAAAGTTATTTTTCTAAAATCAAAAATGGAGTATAAATGTCTACTAATATTATATCCTTCGCCAAACTTTCATTTTTTGATGATTCGCTCCAAAATTTCGATATCTATAAAAGTAAAAAAAGAATGTTCTCAGCTCTTATTATTACTTTCCAGTTAAAGAAACGCATAACTTTCATGAAATGTTTGTATCATCATGAAAATTCCAGTTTTGAATTCTAAGATCAGATCACGAAATTAAATAAGAGATTGATGCATATCATTTTATTTATTTTATTATATATATCCTTTATTATATTATACATATATACTAAACCTTGTTTTTCTTCTTTTAAAGAATGAATGAATATAATATATTGATTCTTAAAATTTCCAAAATTAGAATAGAAGTTGTAACCTTTTCGAAAAGATTACAAAATATAAAAGTATATAAAAAATAAATTAAAATTTTGTCAATTGTGTTAGTATTCCATCAACTAAAATCATCCGTAAATAGAACGTTACTTTTTGCCGTTAGGTTATCGTTCCTAATTGTCAATTACACGATAAGAAAATTGCACCAGAGGAATTAAAAAGAAGGAAGAAACGTGCGAAGTTTCTGGATGAAAAACTCGGGAAATAGCGATTGGTGTGGGCCGCGGAGCTACTTGATCGCTTATTGACCACTGTTGACTCGTGTTGACACGGCGGGCTCCGATTAGGTTGATAAATATACAGAAGAGGCGCGGGTCAAGTGGATATTTCTGCATCGCGATCGCCCACGCCAGGTTAAATCGCGATATAAATAAGGTCGAACGTTCACAAAAGTATTTTTCACGGAATGCAAAAAAAAAAATTACAGTACCTTAAGTAAAAAATGTTCGTAACATCGGTTAAAGCATATTTTAAAGTTTAAATACTTTTTGTTCATTTTTACGTGAAATGAAGTGGAAGGTTCCTATATCAGTATTAGGAAATAAGGAAAATTCCTGTGTCAGTATTCCCAAAGTTAATGTTACGAACTTTGCAGAACTCGCCCCACGAGGAATTCGGTTGAACCGATCAAACTGAAATAACGTCGTAATAATAAAAAATACGTCCACTCATGCAAACTTTCTTGTTTTCCCTCGCAACGATCGCAAACGTCAAAGACCGTACGAATAAAGTTGCTCTTTACCTCGGAAACATATTTCGAGCGCACGCGAAGTTGCTCAGCTTTGCTGTGTTTCATCTACACCGCACAAAGTGTCATCATTTATGAACGAGTTGGTAGGCAAGATATTGTAGCGACGTACGAACGCAAATTACGTCACCGGTGCATTATTCAGAGCTTTGTACAATATTCATGGGCCGCTGCAAAAAGTTGTCTCGTTACAATTCGCTTGTTGATAAAAGTTGCATGCGCGATTTCTCGATAGTTTGGAGGGAATCAGGGCAAAAAGTATCAAAGTTCACTCTCCAACTTCTTTGTACAGCAATGCGTTTTGAAACAAAAATTTCATATTGAGTACACAAACACATTCGCACAGAAGTGTAAGTCTGAATTTAATTCTTATCCACCGTAATTGATCATTAGAGGGGAAAAAAAACGTAATTTCCATGTATGAACCGTCACATTAGGTTCGTTGAGCCACATCAAAATGGCATGTTTGACCTCCGAAGCGGTGTCAACGGTTCACATTAATTCATTTGAATTAATCGTGAGCGTCACTCAGCTCTCGGCACTCAGATTTATTGAATCAAGCGATTTAACGCTTGACAAATCGTGTCATCGCGCCGCGAATGACGAACTCGCGAACGAAATTCTTTGGCGAACTCTCGTGAGAAAAAACAACGGGTCCTATCTTCTTATCCTACCTCACAATCTGAATTCTTCAGACTACAGATTGTTTTATGCATTCTTATTATTGAATCAGATTTTCATCTAGAGAAAATTTGACAGTTTGACGACTACGGTCAATAACTAGACTATGAGTGCTTCCGGGAAGTCCAGGGTAGTGCAAACAACTTGAGTTTTATCGGCAAACGAAATTGCAGAAACGCATAATTCGCCGGATTATGCTTGCATTATGAAAAAAAAGGGCACGAAGGAACCGGCCAAATCGCAGCTGTAACCTCCCACGACCCTTTGGCCGATCCATCAATGATTCACCGACCAAGAACGCTGGCTTTTTACGCTTGTCACGAAAGCAGCGCCGATGGAATCGGCTGATCTTCATCCTTCACACGTTTGCCAAAAGTGCTAAACAAACTGATTCACATTTTATCAAATTGTGTGACAGGGGCGGCAGAACGCAATTTTTTCTTATGACTTAAGTATTGGGGGGGGGGGGGGTGTCATATCGTATCACTTCATAATACCCATGATGTTTCTACACTGTAAAAAAAATTTATGGGTTTTTTCCCATACCGGTATTGGAAGCAACTAACCCATTCCAGGATTAGTAATTTTCCTATACCAGTGTACAGTAGCTTATCTGTATATAAATAGTATTTACTATACTTCAGTATAGTAGTTTTACCTCATTCGAGTATGGAATATCTCCAATAGTGGTTATAAAACAGGGCATGTACATTTTTTTTCTTGTATCCAGGAATAGTCAAAATTTTCTATCGTTCTGTAGTGAAATTAATATATTCATTTTTACTATACCAGACATTGAAAAAATGCATAAGCAAAATATAGTAAATAAGCAATGGTCGTAGAAAAGTGTCGAATGAAGTATAGAAAAATGCAGACTTTCGGAAATTTACTTTACCCGGCATGAGAAAATTAACCAACTTTTTTTAACGTATAGTGAAAAAAACTATTGACAAATGTTTTGAACTTAGGTAAGATATTTTGAGTACAGCGAGAAGGTAAAAATAATATTGTTCCATAGTAAAATTACTATATTTATCTTGCTTATACCAGACATAAAAAGAATTTATGAAAAGAGTAGTAAAAGTCTTATGTTCGATAAAAAATTCTATTATGCTATAGTAAATTTTGAGGTATAGGAAATTTACTATACTATACGTTATGAGAAATTCGCAAACTTTTTTTACAGTGTAGATTTTCTATAAAAAAATGAGAAACTTAAAATATCTATATTAGAAAATTACGAAAATTCCTTGTATGTAAGAAAAATTTGTATACTTTTCAAAAACTTTTTGGTTGTTCTTCATATGTTTCAAATTTTTGAAAAATCGAATAACGTCAAAAATTTTTTCAATTGTCAATATTTTCAAAAAATTCGCAATATTATCAAAAAATTCGCAATATCGGTGAAATTTAAGAAAACGTTACGTACATTGTGTTCTGAAACATGTTTTTCATAAATTCGCACGATAATGTTTATTTCTCAAATGAAAAAAAAAAAAAAACAATTTAGAATACTTAAAAAGTAAGTGAAAAAAAGGAGGTCAACAAAACTAATTTTGATAAGTTGGACAAATTTTGAAAGTTTGTGTGGTTAATAAAATGTTAAAAATTTCGCCAGTAAAAAAAATGCCGATAATTATAATAAAAATCAAAATTTCCTTAGAATTTCAAAAAATGTTTATACTTTTATAAGGTGTGTTCATTATTATATTAATTTTTTTCAAAATTTGAAGTACATAAATAGAAGAATCGAAAAATCACAAGAAATCTTTATAAATTGTACAAATTTTTATAAAATTTTAACGTTCAGAGTAACTGGTTTGACATAAGAAATTTCGCAAATTTTGAAAAATCATAGCCCATTCAAAATGTCAAAAACTGTCAATTATTATCAGAAAATAAAAATTATTGTAGAATTTCAGAAAATGTTAACTAGTTTAGTAAATTGTGTTCATTATTGTATTTCTCCAAAATTTGCATTTAAATATTTTTTTTTTATTTATTTATTAAAATTTGCAATATTAGAAAAGTATAGTAAAATTTAGAAAAATCTTGTTTAGTTAGAAAAATTCGCATTAATTCAAGAAAATTTTTTAAAGTCTGCATTACCTTTCAATTCCCGAAATTTTTTTAAAATCGGAAAACATTCGAAACTGTGAAGATTGCTGATAATAAATAATAATAATTATTGCTAATAATAATTTAGAAAAATTCGAGAAATTGGTGGAATTTCAGAAAATGTTAATAAATTTTGTACATTGTGTTTTTTATCATATTTCTTTTTTTCTTCTTAATATGCATGATAATGTTTTCAAATTGTCTAAGGAAAATCTGAAAAACTCGAAAAATGTTAAAACCCGCAAGAAATCTTCATAAGTTAGACAAATTTTGAGAAAATTTCTAAATTCTTTGATGTCATTAGAATTTCGAAAAATCAAAAAATGTTAGAGATTTGCATAATTTTCAATATTTCTACAAAAATCCAGAGTTTCGTAGAATTTGATAATAAGTTCATTAACTCTGTAAATTTGTCAACATAGTTCTTTGGAGTATGAATAGTAATAGATTTTTTTTATTTTGTAATTAAAACTCAGAATATTCGAAAAGTATAGAAGAATTAGGAAAAATGTTGCATTTGCAAGATACGTTTCCTACATTCCGAAAAATTTAATAGTCTTTCGTTTGAAAGTTTAAGAATTTATTAAAATCAGAAAACATGAATTTTTCAAGAATGGTAGTTACTCTCGGAAATTCGTAAAATTTGTAGAATTTTGGAATATGTACGTAAATTTTGTAGATTATAGAATATCCTGAAAATGTTGTGGAATTGCAGAAACTGTATGTAATCTGTAAAACTTTTACGATTAAAAAGTTGTCAATAATAATCTAGAATTTTAGATAATCTTCATAAATTCTGTAATTGTTAAAAATTTAACAAGTCGATAATCTTCCAGTTTATAAATTAATGCATTAGAAAGTAGATTTTTAAGCTGCAAGTTAATTTCAATTGGAAATAATATAATTCATTTTGAATATCAAATGAATTTTCAACATTTGGGTTTAATATTCGATATAAATCACAATGTTTATACAATTTTAAAAATATATCGATACAAAGGAAAGATCGAGCGTATTTGCGCAGTTGGTACTTATATCATCGACATCACGAGACCCGGTATTCTCTCCTTAAATCTTCTTGGCAAACATGGCTCAAAGTCGACGAGCATTCTATAAATTTACGGAATCGAACCTTGTCGTCTAATCTGTCGATTGAGCTGTTGATACAAATTGATGTTCCCATCTGATTTTCGACTTTCTATCTTTTCACTTGACATTTTTACCTGAGAAAATGTGCCGAATGACTGAAAAAAACTTACTCCCAGATTTGTTGTGTAACCTGTATAAATACAAGATACCGAAAGATCCGATATTTTTATAAAACTCCTTTTTTTGGATCATAGAATTTCTACCAAACAAATTCTGAGTATGGAATTTTTGCTTCATCTCACTCTTCATTGAACTTGGATGAAATCTTTTGTGACTTATCCTTAGTTAATGAGCAGTACACGCCCATATGACCATGCATGACATTGTCAAACATTTTTCACTCGAAGTTCTTGAAAAGAACTAGTATTCTGTTAAAAATTATAATCGAAACGATTTAATTCCAATAGTTACTAAATGAGCCATATCCAAAGTAAGAAACATAAGTGTTGCCCATTCACTTCCACCAATCCTTTACCCCAGAGCGAAAGGAGAATAGACACTGGCAAGCCTATTTCGCTAAGAAGCTAAACTCTTGCATTTTTTCCCTACCGCTATGATTTTACTTTTGATGTACAAGGAGATTCAAGCGTGACAGCTCAAACCGGCTCTTTTTCTTTTCTTTTTTTCATCTTTTCGCCGCGAAAGAGAGCCCAAGTCCTTCACCGTTAAGCAGATCCCCGCGCAACGTACCGCGATGATCCTATTGTAATACCCTGGCTTAATTTTTACCAAGAGGAAGATCGCCAATTTCGGAATTTCGCCAAAAGATTAATAACGAGATCTATGAATCCGTAACCATTATATTTATTTTTAACTCAAATGCAGCGGCGGCAGAATGCCTTTTTTCCGGGTGGGTGGTAAATGACTCAATTATTAGGGGAAGGGGGGGTTTATTATCGTATTTTTTAGAAATCCTCATGATAAAGTTCTTAATTTTTCGATTAAAAAATTGAGAAACCTAAAAAACATTGAAAAATTAAGAAAATTCCTATTGAGGTGGACAATTTTTTATGATCATTGAAATTGCTTGTTCTGCGTAAGTTTGTAATTTTTAAAAATTTCAGAAAATTTTGTTGAGTGCCAAAACTTTGCGAAATTCGTGGAATTCAGAAAAAGTAAATTAATTTTTTGAGAATCATGTTTATTCTTCACACATATGAACAATAATGTTTTTTTTTCTTTTTTTTTTCAAATTTTACTTGAAAAGTGTTTGAAAATCGAAAGAAATCTTTGTGAGCTGGGTAAAACTTATCTGAAAAAATTCTAAATTATTGATGAAAAATTTTTAATAGTAAAATTTGTACTGATTACATACAGTTTCTGTGATTCCACAACATTTTCAGGATTTTCTACAATCTACAAAATTTACGTACATTTTCTAAAATCCTACAAATTCTACGAATTTTTGAGAATGACTAACATTCTTTAAAAATTCAAGTTTTCTGATTTTACTAAATTCTTTAACCTTCAAACTTAAAAGACTATTAAATTTTTCGGAATGTAGGAAACGTATTTTGCAAATGCAACATTTTTCCCAATTCTTCAATACCTTTCAAGTATTCTGAGTTTTCATTACAAAATAAAAAAAATCTGTTGTTTTTCATACTTCAAAGAACTATGTTGAACAAATTTACAAAATTAATGAACTTATTATCAAATTCTACGAAACTGAATTTTCGTAGAAATATTGAAAATTATCAAAATTTCTAACATTTTGTGATTTTTAGAAATTTTAATGACTTTCAACATTATAACAACTATCAAAGAATTTAGAACTTTTCTCAAAATTTGTCCAATTCATAAAGATTTCTTGCGGTTTTCAACTTTTTTGAGTTTTTCAGATTTTCCTTCGACAATTTGAAAACATTATCATGCATATTTAGAAGAAAAAAGAAATATGATAAGAAACGCAATGTACAAAATTCATTAGCATTTTCTGAAATTCTACCAATTCCTCGAATTTTTAAAAAGTATTATTAGCAATAATTTATAATATTTATTTATATAATTATAATAATCATAATTTTTAAAAATCAGAAAACATCCAAAATTCTTAAGATTGCCAACAGTTTCAAAACAATCCAGAGATCGGTAGAATTTCATAAAATTTTAATGAAATTTCTATATAGTGTTCATTCTCATACATATTTATTATGTCTTTAAAATATTTATGATAGCGTTTTTGAAATTTTTCAAGAATAACCTAAAAAAATTTAAGAGTTTTCAACAAGCACAAGACATTTCAATGAGTTGCACAAATTTTCGTAATATTTCGGAAAATCATAACACATTGGAAATTCTACAAAACTGTCAGTAATTATAGAAAACTTATAATTTTTGTAAAATTTCAAAATCTGTTGATTTATTTTGTGAATTATGTTCCTCATAATTCTTTGAAAAATGCACTATGAAAGTTATTTTTTTATCAAAATTCGGAAGACAGGGAAAGTATTTATGAATTACGGAAAATCTTGCATGAGTTGAGCAAATTTTCATAAATTGCGAAAAATCGAATGGTACAATAAATTGTCGTCTATTACATTTAGAGTTTTAGAATTTTTTTAAAAGCAAAAAACATTCGAAATTCAAAATGTCAATAATTCTGACAAACAATGAGAATTTGCAGAACTTCAGAAAATGTACGTATATTTTAAAGATGACAGAAGTTTTCGAAAAAGCTGCAAAACTACAGAAACTGCGTGTAATCTTTAAAACTTCAAAAATCAAAAAATGTTCTCTACAAATCCAAAATTTCGATAAATTCTGTGATTTTTGAAAAGTTAAACAAGTCGATAAAACTAAAATTCATAAATAAATGCAATTTTGCTTGGGTATTTTCTAATATTTTACCTATGCAGAATTTTCCAGGTGGGTAGTGCTTCCAGGATCACAAATAGAGTAAGAAATAAAAAAAGTGAAAAAATAGCGCGTCGCACGGAAGCCGGTATCTAACACCTTAATACCGGAATTCGCTTTTATATGCACGTCCAAAGGGACGGCAAAGCAAACAAGCTTTGAATCCCTTTTTACATTTTTCGACCGTTGACTCGGTTTCCTATACGAAATCTTTGTATTGGATTTTCCTGTTCAAACCCGAAAGTTTTGACACCTCTATCTTCTTGGCAATCTCTTTTTCGTAGATATTTTCAATAAAGATTTTTGTGAACATTCGATAAACTCGTGCAGCTTGGAATCAAAGGATGGATATGTCCTTTCATGACCGAAAAATGTTTGAATATCCGAGTAAATCTACTGAAATAATGGGTTTTTGTCGGGTCTGTTCAGAACTTTCAAATAAAAAAGATAGTTCATTTTATTTAAAAGTTTACAACTTGATTAAGGGGTTATATGCCTTTATGTGCGGACGGATTGAGGATGGTTCGGAGTATCTTTTGAAGTAAGTAGCAATAATATTATGACACCAAAGTTATTGTTTTTTCAAGTGAACAATACACTATTAAAAACAATAACTTTGGTGTCATAACATTATTGCTGCATACTTTTAAAGATACTTCAAACCATCCGCAATTCGCCAGCACAAAAAGGTGTATAACCCCTTAAATAATGTTCTTCACTGGCCATTAATTACACGTGATTAGAAAAGTCCGATCATTTGGGGCGAACCGCAAATCAGTCCCACACACGGTTGACGCGTGTAAGCCATGTGACAGGGTTTTTCAAACAAACCGAACGGGATAAAGAGATACGTGCCTTGAGCACGTTCCGCTCGTTTTTTCCTATTTTGATAAGACTCGATTCCCTTCGCTCTCGCCGCCATTGTTGCGCGCGTCTCTCGAGTGGCAAATACAGGGATTTACATAATTAGATTTCTATTATTTTTTCAGCTACTCCGACCGATGCTCGATTTTCGTGACACGTGCGCACGAAAAACAGACGTTGACAAACTCAAGTCCTAGAGATTTCTCATGAACGAAATCGGAGACGAGGAAAATGCAGACACTGATTTGTAAATCAGGCGGCTTTAGAAAAGGGTACGAGTTATTTTCGTTTTGAGAAGAAAGGCTTTTTGGTAAACAGATAGTTCACGGAATGTGATAGGGCAAACATTTTAACGATAAAGTGACAAAAGTACATTTTTCCCCAAGATCTTGAAATTTCGTCGGTAACGCTGATCAGTAACCTTTTTTTTTCAATGGAAGATATCGAATTATCTGAGCTTCTAAAAATTTGTGTAAAGCAAATTTCGGTCACGACTCGGTCCCGGTGATTTTCGCGATGAAAAGAGCGAAGCTTTCGAAAACTCGACGGTTTTTATTATCTCGCCTTTGTCGCGATTTTGTATACACCCCCGGACAATGCGTATTGTACATCGTACAGCTCTTCAGTGTCTCTCGTCTTTGCAACTTCCGATGTTGCAGGGGTGGTCGCGCCCGATCGAGTTACGCAAGCGCACTCGAAGGGTTAAGTACATCGCGGATCCCTACCGACCTCCCCCTTTTCCTTCACCTCTTTTGCAAAGCTCTGAAAGAGTATCTTCCGTTTCCGGAATCCGGATTGGCGCGTTCCTGAGTGCCCTTGGCGAGGGTGTAGGTTTACACGGAGGTACTTGGGCACGTGGTGCAGCCAATGGAGGACCTCCCTGGTGTCCTTGCCCAAGGAAATTTTTTGTTATTAAATCATCGCTGAAGTTTTAAATGATTAAAAGGTTCAAACTTCATACTTAGCTAGAATTTTAATTTTTTCAGCTGTCAGCAATTCATGAATTATTAATCACAAATTTCCAGCGGCGTCAGAAGATGTGGGTATGGTGAGTAGCACTACCCATCTTGACAATTCTGCATTAGTAGAATATCAAAAACTACACATGCAAAAATTCATATAAATTGTAGTTTTGTCGACTTGTTGAACTTTTCACAAATCACATAATTTATTGAAATTGTATGAAATTTTAGATTTTGAGTTAAAACTTTTTGATTCTAAAAGTTTTGAATATTACACGCAGTTTCTGTAGTTTTACAGCATACTTGAAACTTTCTATAAATCTACAAAATTTGCGTGTATTTTCTGAAATTCTGCAAATTTTCGTAATTCTTCAGAATCATTGACAATCTTTGGAATTTAGAATGTTTTCTGTTCTTAAACAAAATTTTTAATTTTAAATTCAATTTATCGCCATTTGTGAACATTTGATTCATTCATACAAGATTTTCCATAATTTTTGAAATCTTTTCACACGTTCCGAATTTTTATTTTCAATAAAGCTTCGTAATGCATATTTCAAAGAAAAATAATGAAAATAATTCACAAAATTAATGAACACATTCTGGAATTCTACAAAAATTTCAATTTTTCTGTAATAATTGACATTTTTGTAAAATTTCCAATGTGTTATGATTATCCGAATTTTCGAAATTTTTGGCATCATACTGAATATTAAAAACTTCTCAAATTTTACAAAAATCTGTGTATCTTATGGTTTTTCGTGATTTCTTATAACTTGTCAATTTCTTCAGATTTTTCTTAAATAATAAAGAAATACTATTATGCATATTTCAAAGAAATAAAAAATACGTATGTATGATAATGAACGCAGTATACAAAATTCATTGGTCATTTTCATAAAATTCTACAAATTTTCAAGATTTTAAACGTGATGCAGACTATTTTGAATTTTTGAAAATTAATGTACATTTTCTAACTTACACAGATTTTTATTAGTATTTTTATGCTTTTCAATTACTGCAAATCTTCATGAAAAATTAAAAAAAAATATTTTCATGTATACCTATTTCGTCGAAACACATAGGTACAATAATGAACCCAATTTTTGACAAAATTGAAAAAGTATTTCAAATTTTCATTCGAAATATGGAAAATCTCATGCATACTTCAAAAAAAATATAATAAGAAACATTATTGGTAAAATTGTAAACATTTTCTAGTAATTTTCAAAAATATTGACTTTCTTTAGATTCATTGACATTTACTATGATTTCTAGTGTATTCTGAATTTTCAAAATTTGCAAAATTTCTAACATGGTACTAACTACTCAGATTAATCAAATTTTATAAAAATTTGCCCAATTCACAAGGATAACTTTTGATTCCTAAGCAATTTTCAAATATTCTAATTTTTGGTTAAAAATTTGAACAAAAATTATCGTGCATATTTAGAATAAACATGATTCTCAACACAATATACGAAATTGTTTTACATTGTGTGGAATTTCTCAACTATCGCGAATTTTTCAAAATTATGGATATTTTATAAATTTTCTGAAATTGTTAGAAGTTTCGAACTTACGAAAAACAACTTAAAAATTTTCGAATTTTTCCTACCCAATAGGAATTTGCGAAATTTTTTATTATTGCCAAGATTCTTAATTTTTCATTTCAAAATTTAAAAACTTTATAATCCGTATTGCGAAAAAGTACGATAATTAACCCCCCCCTCCTCCAAAATAATTGAGTTACTTACTACCCACACGAAAAAATAGCTTTTTTCTTGAGTCAAATATTACTTATTTCATTAGCAAGCTATATCACTACGCCAATCAGTAGATTTTACTAAAACTTTAGATGCTCCCTTTTCACTTTTTCAATCGGTGAAATTCTACTATCGATTAGTAGTTTTTCATCACACTGAAAAAAAGGATCAGTTAAATCAAATATAATATGGTAACTATTTATAAATCGCATACTTAGTTATTGCGATATAAATGTTTAGTTGAATCAAACCAAAGATAAATTCATAGAAACTATCTAATAAAGTTCAAGCAAACTTCTGTATATTAACAGTTACTATATGCGTATCTGCTATGAATATCAACGAAGTGATCGCCATCAAGTAAATATCATATTTATATGAACTCTTCCAAAAAGTATGGACAAAACTTGATATATTAATAGTTACCATATTGCTATTTGCAAGAAAATTTCAAGTAACTTGGCTCGAGTTCAACATTTATTGTCGGAAACCATGATCGACCGAGGTTTTTTACAAAAAAAAAAAATGAATTGACGTGTGTGTTGTGTGTACATAACCCAAAGTGAATGTTTTTTTTCCTGTTTATCGGAATTCGTCTCCGATCCTGTCAAGAAAATAATTTTTTCCGTCTTATCCGAGACGTGCCCGCGTGAGTACCCAATGATCATCCATCCACGTACAGGCGATAGTTACCGCCGCTTGACTTAAGGCACCCTACGGTCGATCTTAAATAGAACAGCTCCATTCATCCATCGATATAAACTCTGCTCATGCCGAAAGATATGTAAAACTTTGAGTGACTCGTTAAGTTAATAGAACTTTTATTTCATAACATTGAAGATGCTGGAAAGGCCACACTCCACGAGGAGAAACTCCATGATTTTGTTAAACAGTGAAAATTTATTTATAAACTAGCACTCACAAGCTTGTCTGAGCTTGTTGATACTGTCGAAAATTTTCCACAACATTCGTCAAGTATCGGTATATTTACTGTTATCATATGAAACAGTTGTATATGAACAACATTAGTCAAATATCAGTATATTAACTGTAACTATATAGAACAGTTACATCAAATATAGACAGCTTATTTGCTATTATTTTTAAATTTGAAGCTAACATTGTTTTCTTACGCCATTCAAGTATAACACATATTTGATCTTAATGCACGTGAAGTTGGTTCAAGTAACTTCAGTCAAATGTATGGTATATTTGTCGCAAATACTGCAGAATCCAAAGAAATTAGTATGATACATACGCCATCTTTATAACAAATATATATACACTGCCGTGCAAAAGTATTTGGACACCAATGTATACCAAGGTTACATACCTAATTTTTTTACAATTATTTAAGACATACATATCGAAAACCACTATCATAATTTCTTCAACCAGTGACTTTTACTTTCTAACTTTAACTATTAAAATAGTTAAAATGACTTTCTAGTCCACTAATTGAAAGTTTTGTACTCTAGAGGAAAAGGTTCGGTTGTGAGCACTGTTTCGTTTTCGGCTTATAACTTTTGAACGAGTGCATATTTTTCAGAAATATGGATATCAATAGAAAGCTTTAGACCTTAACTAACTACTTATAGATGAATCTAAAAAATCCTGTGAAATAGAAATTTTTTTTTGCAACCTGTTACAGTGGTTATTCTTCGTTGAAATTTTTTTTTAGGTTCAGTTGTGGACAACCTCGGAAAATCTTTTCAAAATGGGAGAATATGAAAGAATTTTCGATTAATTGTTGATTTTCTTTATATTTTCCCATTTCGAGCAGATTTTCCGAGGGTGTCATCAACCAAACCAGACAAAAAATTTTCGATCGAAAATAATCCCTTCACCAAAAGTCGCAAAAAATTTTTCTACTCGAAAGGATTGATGAACTTCATCCATAAGATCTAAAAGTAGTTAGTTAAGGTCTAAAGCTTTCTATTGATATCCATATTTCTGAAAAATATGCACTTGTTCAAAAGTTTCAAGCCAAAAACGAAATAGTTACCACTACCGAATCTTTTCCCCTATATAAGTGCGAAACTTTCAATTAGTAAACTAGAAAGTTGTTTCAACTATTTTTATAGTTGAAGTTAGAATGTTGAAGTTACTAGTTCAATTTGGTATGATAGTGTTTTACGAAATGCCTTTGATATTTAAGATAAAAATGAGGTATTCAACCTCAGTACGTCTGAGTGTCCAAAGACTTTTGCACGGCAGTGTATTAAGAGTTGATAAATATTTGAGAAAACGGCGCAACTATACGCGTACATTTGTATTGAACTTACTGCTTTTTCAGTGCAGTTCAAACTGGAAGAGTACAGGCTTCAAAAAAAAGAAATTCTGAATCGTGTAGGAGAACGTAATTGGTTCCGTACGATCGGTATTAATCCCCGATCCCCCCGGTTTTTTGGACGTATCCCACTCGATATATCAGTGCCGGTGAATGCGACAATCCAAATATTTGCCAGTCAGATGAGCCTCCCCTCGTCGCTTCCTGTTACGGGCCATCTGCGCCGCCGATCCTGACAAGTGTGGGTCGACTATTTCAAGCAGTTAACATTGTGGCGAAGTCGCGGGGAGGAGCCCCCGAGCCTCGAACTCTCGCCGATTAGCGAGATAATGGCTGATAATCTCAAGCGGTGATCTTGTTTCGCGTGAAAGCCGAAACCGCCAGGTGTCGCTCTCTCTCGCCATCAAAAGGACCCCGCCGACCCGGGCCTGCATTCAGGGCATTCAGGCCGGCTCTCGCGATTAGCGATTACGTCGGTAACCAGAGAAAGAGGTGCGCCCGGACGCACACGGAAAATGCGCGAGAAAGGATTCTCTCCTTTACATCGGCAATCTCGATTTCGGGATCTTTTACCCGAAAGCGTATTAATTTTTTGGGAAAATTTCGCGGTCAGGCGAGGTCTTAAAGGAAGGGAAGGAGGATCCTCGAGTTTGTGTTCGCACTGCGATTCAGGATTGGTGGAAGACGTTGTTGATTATTCAGAAAGTCGAACACTAGGAGCTAATATCAATAATTTTGGTCATTTTGTTGGACCCTCGTTATGTGTTATCTTGATGAAATCACCATCTTCAAAATTTCATACATGATGATTGAAGAATCTGCAAACAGTTTTCATCATATCCATCCTGTTACTGATTATTTTATCTGTCTCGCATCATAATTTGTTCACAATTTTCTGGAGGTTCATAAGTCAAACTTTACATGACTGTTGATGATTCAAATGATGTGACAATTTTTTTTCAACGAAATGGAGAATTTCACTTACTGTATTGTTCAAGTCTTTGAACACTTGATTTCGAACAGTCGAACAAACCCTCTAGAACACTGTACAAAAGTTTCTATACCTTTCTGACTTTCCGTTAATAAATATTTATAATCAAAATATTGATATTTTATAATGTCTTTAGAGAATCGACAACTCTAACTTGTTGCTGCATAGACTTTGAAGGAAGATGAAATAAGCTTCTAAAATAAAAAATGGAGAAACTCGATGAATAGCATGCCCAAAGTTATAAGATATGTATTAAACACAAAAAGTGGATTTATTTATGAAAAAAAAAATGTTTGATGTATTTATTCAATGTTTTATGTAACTGAGTGTTTTTTTATCTTTTCTAATTTGGATGAAAAATTATTTCTAATACAGATTGGTATCTAAAGACTTTTGCAAGACAGTCCAAAGATTCGAACGAAAGTCTTTTTCTGGCCCGTCTATAAAATCGAAAAATTTATCCTGTAATCGTCACTTTCATATTGAAGTACATATCCTAAAAATTTTGTTTTTCCAGTAAGTAACACTCCTATCATCTATCTTGACAAATTTATTCCAATTTCCTTAAACTCGCAAATACGCCATCTAATTCCAAAGTACATCTTTTCTGAATAAAATCGGTCATCCGGCTTCCCTAATTACACCCAATCCTACAAAACCTACAAACAATTCCTTTCTTCCATTCCACCGATTACACGCAACGGCAATATAGCACAATCGCGACCCACCGAATTCACCTCGAAATCCCCGGAAGAATCCCTGTTCATGAAGAGCATTTTTCAAAAAACCTAATTCCTTGATCACCCAGAAGAATGCACTACATTATGTCCAACGGCACAAGAAAATCAGCGCTTATTCTCCGTCATCGAGTGGCCAGGAAATCCGATCGATGTCATTGTCACGCAAACGGTGTCCCTTTCTTGCACTCGAGTCAATCGAGCAAAACTCGTGTGCAGCGGTCGATTTTTCTCGGCCTGTCATGATACCCAGCCAAAACCCAAAAGCGGATCTGCGGTAGCGTGACGTCAACAGCTGTCACTGTTTGTTGCTCCGGATTACTCGAAAATACTCGCAAGGGGAGCGACATAATGACAATGCTCTATGAAAATCCTAATCCACGCTCATGCTCCATTTACGAAACAGAGACGAAAGCTTTTTTGCCCACTCTACTAGCCAGGATCACGAATTTGCATATGACATCAATTTGGATGGCCACACAAAATATTTTGTCGAGCAGATGAATTTACAGTTCCCTTTCTTTCTCATAACAGAATCCAAACCTAATTGGTTTACCCATTCACCAAAATATTCGATCAATAAAAGTTACTTTTGTTACAGGCAAAAGTATTGTTATTCCAGGTTGAGCATTATTCAACAATCATTCAATATATTCAGGTACCAGAAAATATTGATCATCACAATCATTCAGTTCCCAAACGAACTGAAAAATCGTTATTCCTCAATTTTAATAACGTGTTAATCAAACAAGATGTAATGTAAAATTCAACATTCCTCATCTTGTAAATCACTGAAGCTTCAAGATTAATTTGAGGGCGTGAAAAAAAACTTACGAATCTCATATTCACACGTAAAAGTATAAATTGCGAATTCGAATTGATGATTTATCAGGTATCGTCGATTACGCAAGAGGCAGATTAATAAAACGCCAAAGGCGTCGCGATGAACGCACGCAATTCCGACTTTTAATTCGGCGTCCTCGAAGATATGAGCTTTGCTTGAGTTTCCGCAGTCACGTCTTCGAGTAACGTATTACCGCGAAGAATCAATTACCGTTCAACGCACGTTCTCGAGCTGGTGCTTTACCAGTTGCGTCGTTTATTAAGATGAGGATATAAATAATAACGGCTGAAATAGAAGCCGCTGCAGCGCACTCGATTACAACGATTTGTAATTGGCAGTATTTACTACTGATTTAGTATTTATGATGAATCATGATAATATTTATTTCAGGATGCGGAAGAAATAGCAATCCTTCTATGATGTTACAGGGGAATATTTCAGTAATTTTCTGTTCTTTGAATGTTTATTTGGAAAACTAATCAGAGATATTTCAACGATATTTCTATGTATTTATTCAATCGACGTTCAAAATGTGTGAATATTTTTGGAAAATAATGCGAAGTTCATGTGAAATATCTAAAACACTATGGGATGAGTTCTCAAAATTCATGTGATTCGATATTCTTTAGGACATATCGATATTTATATATACATTCATAACCACATTAATCAACAAAAAATTTGGTATTTTTTGTAGTTAGCCCATTATTTTTTGAAATTCCACTGATAACTGCGAAACAGTGCCTGAATACAATCAGATCAGGGGTGTAAGCGGAGGAAGGTTTTAGGGGTTCAAACTCCTCCCAAAATTCGGATAAAATCAGTATTTCGTGTAAAAACACTAAAAATTATAACAAATAATAACATAAAATTTGAATCATGAAGAACAATGCAGGAAAAATGAAATATGTAAGTACAAATCATAAAAACAGTACTTACTGAAATCTTGAGGAAATAACAAATGGCTTTATGTGAATACTCAAAGTTAACAATTTTCAAGATTTTTAATCCAACTAACAAAAAAATAACAATAATTTTGGCTTTCGAAGAATTTTTGATCAAACTAAATTTAATTGGATCATAAATGTTTAATTAGGATAAGAAAGAAACCCAAATTTAAAAAATTGTTTCAATCTGATGAATTATAATGAAGAAAAGTTGAAATTTACAAAAATGATAGAAATCTAAAAAATTCAAACCTTGAAGTATGGATGTCCAGAAATCTACAATGAAAATCCAGAAAAATATCAAAAATCTTCAAAATTCTAGAAATTCTGAAGAAATACTAAAATAATATTATTTTGTAAAAGAACTGTTTTCTGAAAAATCCAAAAAAATAATTAACTTCGAATTTTAGAGCATCAATTTTGAAAAAAAAAAAAGAATATATTAATTTACATGACTACATACTATAGATCTATGAAAAAACAAAAGATAGTTACAAGATCTTAACAAAATAATAAATACGAAAGTTCAAAAAATCTATGAAATACAAAAATCTACATATATATGATTTTCCTAAAAATATATACCTAAAATTACTTAAAATCGATTTAAACTTGTATTCTAGAACATCAAATTCTAAACATCTAGGTACTTCTGAAAAATTTGAAAAAAAAAATAAAAGATCTATAAAATACCAGAAAAAGCTACTGAATCTTATGAACACTGAAAACACATGAAAATACAAGAAATCTATGAAACGCCAAAGAAATACATACATAGATTTAATTTTCCTAGAAAATTATTAAGCACCTTATTATTGATAATCAATTTAAATTTAAATTTTGGAACATCGAATTCTAGAAATAGTTGAAATTTCTGTAAAAAAAATACTTTTAATCTTGAAAAATACTTAAAAATCCTTCAGGTTTCATAAATAATAAACAAAACGCGAGAAATACTGAAAATCCGTTAATACTCAAAAAGTATTTAATATAATTTTCTGAAAAATGTAGAAAACTTTTCGTTTCAAAGTATATTATATAATTCCAAAAACCTACATATTTAAAAATTCATGAACTATTAGAAAGTACTACAAATAGTATGTAGAAAAAAAGTAAGAAAAAAAACACTCAAAAATTATTGAGAATCTGTGTAAAAGATATACTGGTTGTTGAAAAATAAATGGAAATACTGAAAATCCTCGAAATTTTGAATACTCCAGCATTAAATACTAAAAATCTATAAAAATTCCAGAAACCATCACAGAATTCTATAAAAATCATATACAATATTTACATTCTGGAAATCTATAAAATACTGAAAATCTTTGTATGTATACTTTTCTCAAAAATCTAGAAAAATTTTAAAAAATTTATAACTTTGATTCCTTAAGTATCAAATTGAAAGCTACGTAAGAATTCATTATATTATATCTGCAAATCCTCGAAGTTTTATGAATACTAAAAAAATATGAAAAATACCAAAAAAATTGGAAAAAAACCCTAATCCTAATGACTTGCGTGGAAATCACAAAAATTGAATGCTATTACATTAAATACAAACGTGAAAAATTCACTACTCTAGGCTCCAAAAGTTGCGAAATTTTCAAATCCTGAAATCTCAAAAATCGACAAATTCAGAAACAAAAATGTTTTTCGAAAAATCCCTCCCGAAAATTTTTTCTGCCTACGCCCCTGAATCAAATACAACAAATAAAAGTCTTTTCAGTATATTCAAGGGAAAAAAAACTACATGTGTATTAAGCTAATCATCAGTACTTTTTAGTAAAAACATAATGAAAACGGAAAAACTTTCCTTTAATTCCAAATTCAACATTGAATCATAAAATTGTAAAATGATCTACCGATATTAGAAAATATATGCTGAACCACAGTAGAATTTTTAATTTTTATCGCTCTCTTCCTTAAATTTTCAAAAAAAGTTTGATGATTACTCCCTCTAGAGTAGAAACCCACGAAATTAATCATTGATAAGACAAGAATCGCGTGTTGGGTATACACAATGTCATAATTGAAGTGACTGGCAGAAGCGTATCTGATGACCAATGCGGGCACCGCCGAAGATCGATTTCTCAAACAATTAACGAGCATTATTCTTGCTCGCGTTCTTTGTCCTACACGCACACGAATGCGCAATTAATTACACACTTTCAAGAGCAATTACATTTTTATGCCTTTTACTCGTTCATTATTACCAGCACTGCAATATTCGCACGAAAAAAAAAGAAACCACTATTTCTTGTTTCATTAATTGCTCTACCGTTCCATGTACACAATTTCAGCGTTCCACTCTTGTCCTAACAACAGGTGACAGTTGTGCATGAACATCACTACCAATTTTTTTCTTTCATACACCTTTCCCTTTCTACCTGTAAAAAATTAAGAATCGTTTTCCGGATAATCAATTACCGTCCTCGATCACTCGAATTACCCAATATCGAAAAAAGGGCCTCACTTCCGATACGATTAATCTCCAGACAAGCCTTCGCTCCAGATATCATGAGATCCAGGCGAGAATCATTCAGGATCATTGCCGGAGTCCACATTGTGCTTGACATTGTGCTCGCACAAGGGAACTCAGTACCTGCGTAACCTGATCGACTTATCAATAACCACGTAATTATAGGACTAAAGAGTTGGTCGGGCCAAAACAAGCCATAATAAGACGTAGGCGTCTTTCCCACAAGTAACCTTATATCCCTGTCGAGCGGACCCGTGCCGTCCTTCAATGTCTTTCAGCATTGAGAATGCAGTTTTGTGCGTCGCGCTCTGCGCGCGCAGGGCCCATTCAGTCCTTGTTTTCACCCCACCACCATTGTCCGTGAATTAATCTATCGCGGCCCAATTATCGAAAAGTTGGGACCTTTTTTCTCTTTCCTGTTTCCGACGCGATGAATGACGGTTTGTCACATCCAATGGCGGATCTTGGGGTTTTTTAATGCTTGAGGAATTGAGCGAAGATTTAGTCTTTGCAGAAAAAAAAGTGATTTCATCGAGCTAACTTCGAAAGTTTTGGTTTCTTGGTTCTAACAAATCTTGAATTAACCGTCTAACCAGGGACTTAGGCAGAAAAGTTTTCAGGAGGGGTTCTTCTGAAAAATATTTTTCCTTACGGATTTTATGATTGTTAATCTTTGACAATATGGTAACATAAGAGCGATTTTGAAATATTTTACATTTCGGACCTTACAAATTGTACAACTTTTGGATTTCGGAGTTACACTTTTTTCATGTTTGTAAATAATGGAATTCGATTTTAGTGATTTTCAATTAGTAACTGAGGTGTCAAGTTTTTTTACAAATACTTTGTGTATTTCTCCTACTTTAAGGATTATCTGATATCTAGTAATATGGGTTTCTATTGTAAAGTTTTCTGCAATTCGATGCTCTAGGAATCAAACTTCTAAGAAATTTATATATTTGAATTCATTTTTAATCAAATTTTAACCACACAGATAAAAGGTACATTATAAATATATATTATTTTAGTATAGCATATTATTTATCAAGTTTTGTAGTATTTTATAGTATTTTTATATATTTCTAATATTTCTATGGATCACTCAATAGATTTTTAGAAATTGATGCTATAGTATTGAAACTTCCAACGATCTTGAGAATTTAAATTGATTTTCCAGACGAAAGTTTCTTTTATAAAGATTTTTAATACTTCCTTTGCATTTTTTTTAGTAATTTTACAATGCGAAGTATATTAAACTGTATGAATTTTATAAATTGAATAGATTGTATTATGATAGTTTTCTATATAAATTTTTAAAATCATTTCTACAATTACACATACTCATAGTGTTATATTAATAAATATACTCCAGGACAGAATTTTTTATAAATTTCTAAGAAAATTACATCTACATAACTTTTATGTATTGAAAAATTTATAGTAAAATAGTAAACTAGTAAACTAGTAAGCAAGTAAGCTAGAAAGCTAGTAAACTAGTAAGCTAGTGAACTAGCAAACTACTTAAATTGCAAAACAGTAAAACAGAAAATAAGTGAAGAAGTAAAACAGTGAACTACCAAACTCTTCAACAATTAAATTAATTGATTAGTAAACTAGTAAGTAAACTTGTCTAACTTGTAATAGAAAACTGGTAAACAAGTAAGCTAGTAAATTAGTAATCTAGTAATCTAGTAAGCTAGTAAACTAGTAAGCTAGTTGAATAAAAAACTAGCGAGCTAGTAATCTAGTAAGCTAGTAAACTAGTAAGCTAGTAAACTCTTTAACACGTAAATTAGTAAACTAGTAAACTGGTTATCAAATAAACTAGTACATTTGTAAACTGGTAAGCTAGTAAACTTATAAGCTATTTAACTAGTAAAGTATTCAACAAGTAGGCTAGTAAACTTGTAAGCTAGCGAACTAGTAAAATTATTTTTTATATTTTTCTAGTATAATATACGAAACCCTGGAGGATTTGTAATTCTTTTTATAGATTACTTAAAATTTTGTAGAGATTTAAAAAACTCGATGCTTTAAAATGTGAATTTTTATCGATTGTCAGTAATCTCAAGAATTAATGATAAAATCACATTTTGATAGATTTTTCATGTTTTATATGGTTATTCTTTGTTCGTATTTTTTAATCATATAAAATATTTCGATGCGTTTTCTAAGTTTTTTGTGGATACAGAATTATTCTTATTTATTCATATTTTTTTATTAATATATACAAAAGTTTGTAGCATCTTCCAGTATTTTTATAGATTACTAGAATTATCATAGATTGCTGCATAAGCTCTTTAGAATTTGATGCTCTGAGATCTGAAGTCTTCTGAATCGTAGGTATTTGTTCAGATTTTTCAGAAAACATTTCTTTTATAGAATTGAATTACTTCTAGTATTTTCTCAGATTTTGTTTGTTTCGAGAGAATATTCAGAATTTGATGCTTTAGAATCCCAAAATTTATTGATCGTAAAGACATTTGTCGAGATTTTTCATGAAACAGTTTTTTCATAGAATTCAAATAATTTCATTATTATATTAGAGTTTGTATGAATCAAAAGTTTTTCAATACTTTTATATGAATTTTATATAGATTTCTAGAATTCGATGATCTAAGATACAAAGTTTTGCAAAAACGTTTAGAATTTTCGTAGACTTCTATTTTTCTAAATAATTTACTGGATCGCAACAATTTGTCTGATTCATATTTTTTACGTGATTCTAGTTTTGACAATTTTCACTTTTCTTTTTAAATATATACTGCTACCGTTTCCATGCATTTTTTTGTAACTTATATTTTTATTGTTCAACGATGTATTTTTTTTTCTTTCATTTTCACATGAAATATTCATCGATATTAACAGAACTTCGGGAGGGGTTTGAACCCCCAAAACCTCCCTCTGCCCACGCACCTGGCAATAACGAATAAAAAAATGCATTCGAACACAATCAAAAAACTAGATACTGCAGTTAGCATTCTCAATACTAATTAAAAACTGAAAAATCATTACACGCCAAAAAAAGCGCCTTCCAAGTCATAAAATTTGCAACTAATTCCATAGGTACACAGTGCGCTCGAATGAAGATGTAAGTTACGGTCTTTTCCCATGGCAGAGTTAATTAAAGTGTGGGCCCGAAAAAAGTGTTTGACTGGAAATCCATGGATGTTGGAAACCAGTTATCGTCGATGGAAAAGAAAGAAAAAGTGGTAATTCGAGCGAAACGCCGAAACCTATAAATCGTTTTGCAATTACCCGGCGCTGCACGCGATGCTAGCTCTCGGTACGAATAAATGACGTCACGAGGAAACTTTGACCGCCCGTAGGGAGTCACTGGGGAGAAGGCTCCCTTTCCTCGTCCCCTATAAATATCGCGCGGGCCCCGACAAGCTTGATCTACGGACCCTTGAGTGGGCCCCGTAATGGGGATATCTTCACTCGCGTACGAGATCTATACACCGATATGCAAATAGATTGCTCCTTACACGCTACGTGAGTTTGTAATTAGCTCGCCGTGGAATCAATCTTACGTGCATGATTTTGGGCACGACGTGATTTGGGGAAGGGGTAGGGGTCTGAGAAATCAGAAGGTTTAGAGGACGCAGAATTTTCAAGCTTTTTTACAAATCGAGAGACAGTTGAGTGAATAAACAAAAATAACGAAGAAAAAGATAGTTTCGTGAATTAGCTGCTAGTCAGATAAAGAAACTAACTATAAATGTTGTGATTTGTGGAGAAGGGGTAGTGCTTTGAGCTATCAAAATAACTGTAATAGGTCCCAGAATTTTATCATGCTTTTTCAAAAATAAAAAGACAGTTGGTCTTAAAATTATTGGAGATAAAGCTGATCTTCATGGAAAAAAGAAGAGAAAAAAACGAGAGGTCGATCATTTTTCGATCGAAAATAGAAATTGCTGAAGAAAGTATCAAACGCCACATTGAAATTTGTTTCGAAAATCTCTAGATGTGTCAACTTTTATTATCATCAAGTATAATCGATGCTTGTTAAAAAACGGAACTTAACGATCAGTCGTCAAAGTTAAAATTGTTACTGATAGACACATTTTGTCTGCAAGCAATTTTACTTTACAAATTAGGTCCCAGATAATCAAATGAAAAAAACACTGTAAATATAAATTTTTAGGTACTAATGCTAAAAAAATGAATTATACAGTATTTTAGGTCGTTCACTTTTACAGTAAAGAGTTTCAAACATTGAATTAACTGCAATTTGAATAATTGGTATATTTGTTTGAATAAACAAAAATTACTGCATTTTCGAAGAACTAGATTGGAATAAAATGAATTTAAAATTTTACAATATCTGGATAAAAAACTTGTTTGCAAAATATATAGAGTTACAAAATTATAATTTTTTCAATGAACAATGAAAAATTAAACAAAGAAAAAAACGAATGCTTGAGTAAAGATATCTTGACTTATATTTTTAATGAAAAATGTAACTCACTAATATCGACTATCTATAGGTAAATTATTTCTAATTTTAAATTTTGTACATTTTTCAAAACGATTATTTCAGTCGAATTTCCCACAAAAAAATGAAAAAAAAAAGCAAGAACTGAATAAATTGATAAAAGTTTCAGCTTTAGATTTGATGATTGAAAAATAGAAATTTCGAAATAAAAAAAAGTGCTCTTTTAATATTTTGGATGGGAAATTTTGAAATTTGTAAAGATTTCGCATCAAACAATGATATTGTCTGCATTCTTGAAAATTCGAATCAATAAATTTGAAAAGAAACTTCTTTTTTACATTATTATTCAGTCAGTGTTGAGAGTTCGTAAATTTTCGATGATGATTTTTTTATAGAATATACTGCAAAGTAAAAAATTGAAAAAATTGAAAAACAAGCTAAAAAATTGTTTCATGTATGTGCAGATTCAATGCATAAAAGAAAAAGAAAAATTTCGGATTCAGAAAAATTTGGGATTTTAATAATGTAGGAGGAATTTTCAAAATGTAATATCTCTTTATTATGAGAATAAATAAAAAATTTGCTTAAAAAATAGGATTTTATGCATATTTTGACAGTCGTTGGAAAAAAAGGAATATTTTTTATCATTCGAAAGTTCTGAATTGAAACTTCACTGTAAAATGTGCGAACCACTTGAAAAAAGTGAATTTTCGCCTAAATGACAAAAAATCAAATTTAATGAAAAATAATATGTAATATATATTTTGTAATTTAGACATATAATTCCGAAAATTATTTAACTTATATAACTGAGGTAATTATAATTATTCAGAACAAAGGTAAACTTTTGTTGCCATATTAAAAATTTTGATTGAGCATGTGTCATACTATAACAAAATTCACCTGAATCATCGAAATTACAAATTTTTCTGATTCGAAAGTTTTTATTTTGAATATTTTGAATCCAACACTATGAACTCAAAAATTTTGAACTCTTCAATTGGGCATTCTTTTTGAACACTTATTTTGCAGTAAATTCAATATCAAACATCAGCATTGAAAATTCATGAGAGATAACTGATAATATTCAATATTATTGATTTCTAATTAACTAGTTGTAATTTTTCCTTTTGTTTATACAAAATTCACCAATTTCGTGGATTATGTTTTACGATACGTTATAATTTCATATCAAGTATCAAAAAATGCAGAATCACAGCATTTTTCATAAGAGTGAAAATAAATAAATGATGTAAAACGTACATAGATAAAATAATCGAATAATCAACATAATTCGATTTCCCAGTCAATTGTACGTGTTTTACAGTCTCATTTTCGTCGACGTTTCGATTCTTTTCAAATCCTTTTCAACACCTATTGATATTTACAACCATTAGACAATCAATAAACATTTTTCAAATCATTACATCACTTACATTATTAAGACTGTTACAATTAAGTCCATAGTGTCGAATTCTCTTCCTTTCCAAATATGTAACAATAAATGTCACTCGTCGCAAACATGTTTACAGTTAAACGTACAATACGACACTACGTCGAGAAAAATCAAGCAATATCTTTGATACAATCACGTGATAACATCCAGAATATGTGAAAGTGTCAGATACGAAGTGTCAGTACCTAGATGATTTCTTTTAAAAGACCAAACATTACAATCGACAGAGCCCAAAAACATTGATATACAACCATAAAATACAGTTCCCGCAAATCCTGCTGCTCCAAATATTACAATTCACCATTTTCTCCGTGTGCTAAATACTTCATTAATGTACCTGGCAAAATCACAGTTGCTTGTCTACTCTCCGAAAAAAACTTCGAAAGAATTGTACCTACATATTCCAGATTCCATCTTCCAAATCTTCGAGTCACTCGAAGACCTCGGGCTCGATATCAAAAACCTTAATCACTAAACGAAAAACAATGGCCGTGCGAAATGCGAGCTATGGTATACGAACGGTCCCAATTTGTCAGGTCCTTTTGAAGAATCACCACGATATCAATAATCAACGCGGGCGCCTATCGATCTCCACCTGCAGCGCGATTGCAGAGCCCGTCACGTCACGGAATTCGGCGTGACGCGGGCGTTTTTCGGGCCTCGAAATACGTAACGAGAATGCGCAAAATGATGGATCTTCTCTTCCGTCGTGGAACACATTCCAAACCGAGAAATACATAGCTGGAGCGTTTGTTTTTATTGGACTTTTTCGGACAACGCCGACTTCGATGAAATCTTTGGTGGGGATGACTTTCGAAAAATAAACATAATCATGAATTTTTCAAATCTTCCGTCCTCAAATATTTTGTAAATGTTTCATCCAATTTGAAGGTGTACAAACAAATAACACTATTCAAAGTATCGTACAAAAGTTTAAAAAATAATTGACCAAGGTTCGAAAAAAAAGTAGACACGTAAAAATTCCAGACGTTCCAGGTGGATATTCGGCTCCGAGCCTATCGTGAAACTCATCTTTTTCTTACAAAGGAAGCTAGTGATAATAATTAATGACTGAAGCCCTTATTTTCGAATGAGTGATCATTGTTTATACGGGCTCAGGTAGCCGAAATGACTCGTTAGACTTTTATTTTTTACATTAATCACCTTCTGGGAGGGTTCGACCAGTGTTTGGGGCTTCCGTTTGTTGGGTAAGATTTTGGTTTCTGAAAAATGTAGGGGAAGTTTAAAATAAGCCACGCAAAAATCCTTCCTTTAACAAACAATATGTTCATATCGTGAAAAATATCGTGTATTAATCATAACTCGCGATCAACGTACTTTCAAATACACTATGCACTAGAACTTTTACATTGCTGTTATCTCAGCATCACCCATTCCGATCTATTAAAACATAATATTCGAAAAGAATTATGTCTGTATCGCGAAAAGTGTCGATTTTGTCAAGATAATGAAGGAACGAGTGAGTCACATGATGTATCTCAACGATGGTACCGTTTTGTATCTTTGGACTCGAAGATTAGAAACTGTTTTAGAAACCGTCACATTAAATTTGTCTCTCATGAGACGATCGCCTTTAAGAAGATTCGAAGATACATCATTTCAACTCGACGGAATTCGAGAGATCGCTTGTCAGATCTACATGTCATTGAGGAAAACAAAACTATCGGAAATTTACATAAATAGTTAATCTAGATCGATAAACATGGGAACGAGAAAACACGCAAATAGATCATTAAGAATTTTAACGGATTTCAGCTGGTGTTAGTGATGCTAAAAAAATTTCTTTTGAAACAAATTCTGGAGAAAAAGGGAAATTCTAAAATCAATAAAAAACAGTTGCATTGTTTCAAATAGAAAGATAAATGATCACATCTAATATCAAGTAATAAAATATATTTTTATTCGTAATTTCGATTTAGGAGAAAAAATTCCTTGCGACAGAGTGTTTTGTTGATGAATAGAGGTGTTGAATAATTATGCTGTTTAAGAAAAAAATTCGAAGCATTCCAAAGGTTTCAAGATCGTATAAATATTTATTTTCGGAGTATTTGTATACTACATTTTTTACTCTGATCTACCATCACGTTCCTTTCACTTTGTATTTAGATGTCATTGTAGATAATACTATGAAAGAGAAAATGGCTTTCCATTCGAAAAAACTGAGTGAAACATTCTTGTTCGATTCCCTGTTTGAATTCATTACCTATGTACTATTGAACGTAGGAAAAAACGATGTGTATAGCCAAAAATGTCCATTCATTTCGAAATTCTAATTCCTTCATTCTATTATCATAAGTTCAAGTCAATACAACAAACTTTTTTGATTGTATTTCAAGTATATAGCTTCTTTGTTGACTTGAAAAAACATTTTGAAAGTTTAAAAATGGAACTTGTTGATTAAATTAAGTTGTTCATTAATGAAAATAAATTATATATGATATTTGTAATGTTTACTCGACATCGAAGAAAAAAATTCTTTGAAACTTTTGAGATTTCAATGACGCTCACATTATTGCAATACTTTTTGCTTATTTTAAAAATGAAGATTTTTCATGGGTAAATAAAAAAATACGTATTAACTGCGATGAAAACGTTTTCTACAAAATAAAAAAGTTTCACATAATGCCGAAATGATGAGTTTCACTTTAAGAAATGATAAATTGTGAAGAAAATTTTTCAGTGAGAATTTGTTCGGTAAATATTTTTATTTTGGGTACTGAAAAGTTTCATATATTATGATTTATTTTTATTGTAAACAATTGAAAACCGTGAATAATTACCGTAACCAAATAATTACTTAGAAAACACTTTCTCAATTTCAGATTGCAATTGTAGTCATACGTTGATCTGCGTTAGAAAATTATGTCATCGATTACAATAAAAACGTTTTCGAGGTTCGCGGAACATAATTTTGTCGTTTGAATGCAAAGTGTGATGATTTTGAGGTTATACATAATTGTATGGAATTTTCACCAAATTGCACATCCGTGCCTGTTACGTGAGGTATTTTACGCCATGATAATCGAGAAATCACGTCAAAATGTCAGTTTTGAGGTTAAAATGGCGTAAAAAACTATTATGTATTTCTACTATCCAGCTTGGTTAATTACAAATTTTGAGTAGGTCCCCACTTTTATACCTAAGAAAAAAAAAGTATTTTTACTAGCCGTTGTAAATTTACTCAAAATCCATGTAAAAGTGATTATTAGAAAATCTTTCGAATCATACACAAATTCTGGAGAAATACTAAAAGTAATTGAATTCGATGAAAAAATTGTTGCCTAAAAAATTTGGACAAATGCCTATAATCTAGAAAATTTAAAAGCATCGAATTTTTAAACATCAAATTCTTTAATATGTATAGAGCAATACATAGTTATAATTATAATTTGAGTTACAAATCTACGAAAATTTGAGAAAACGCGACAAAATCTTTTAAATACTCAAAAAATACGAAAAAACCAGAATTTAATAGAACATAAAAATCTTAATAATAATAAGGTTTCCTCATAAATCGATGAAATTACCAAAAATACATAGATTGAAATTCGCATTCTAGAGCATCAAATTTCAATATATAGCGATCTACAAAAATATCGAAAATCTATGAAAATACTGAGAAATCGTCGAAAGTTTTGTAATAACGGGAAAGACGTGAAAAATTTTTTAATACCTACATGTAGAAAAACTATGTAGATATAAATTTGTTTAAGATTTATACGACTTTGATTCCTCAAGAACAAATATAAATATAATTGTAAACATAATTATAATATAAATAATTCTAGATTTTATCCTAGAAATTCATGTAGAAAACAAGAAAAAGGCATCCAATTATATTTATACAATTTTTACAATAAAACATTTATTCAACTGTATAAATACTAAAAAAATATGATAAAATAGTATCAAACATTTATATGAAAGACACTGTTTTCTGAAAAATCAATTTAAATACTCAAAATTGTTGAAAGTTTCAATTATTATAGCATCAATTTCTAGAAATCTTTTGAGCGATCGATAAAAATACTATGAACCTCTAAAAATAATAGAAAAAAACGCAAAAATTGCTAAATAATATACTAGGCGAAAATTCTAGAAATCTGTGGAACCCTTTAATTCTATGTGATTGTGATTTCATCAAAAATTTATTAAAATATTGAAGTTTTTCAGAACTTTGATATTGCTACAGCATCGAATTCCAGAAAGCTGTTGAGAGATACATAATTTCAAAAAATTCTGATGGTTTCATACGTATAATTAACAGTATAAGTAAATGAAAAAAAAATATAAAACCTCAACGACTTATTCAAAATCACAAAAATGGAATCCCATTCTTTACTTAAAAAGCTGTACAACTTTCAAATGTCAACACATAGCAAATTAAAAAATCGAAGGATTTTTTGACACTATGGTAATATGTACAAGAAGTTGTATCACCATAGTGTCAATTATGAAAATAGATGAAATCCCGAAGGAAATATTTATTTATTTATCTATTCTTGCACGGGCATGCGCCCTTTTACTTCAAAATAAAGTATATAAACTACGTATTCAACAAGATGATAGCTGTTCTCAAGTTCGAAGTGTATAATAAGTAACAATAACACAATCAATTCAAACACATAATCACAATCATAATTACAATCATAATTAGCCCCATAACATAAAGTCGCAAAATCCTAACGCATCTGAAGAAAAAGTAAAACAAATCCCACTGACACATACACATAAATCAATTAATATCACCAGGAGAGTCTCTTCATATATATTTTTATATAATATATAAAATATATTTTTTAGACAAACCCCTCCTGAAAGTTATTCCTGCATAAGCCCCTACTAAACCTACAGGTTGCTGGTAATAATTTCACTATTTTTTTTACAGTGCATCCTGGTATAAAAAAACCAGAATATCCTGAAGTCTTAAGAGTGTTTCGAGTCCCTGAATTAATCATCATAAATACATTTTCCGTTTGGCAAAACAGAGTACTCAAGAATCTTGAGTATCCTATTTTGCCAAACGGAATATGTATGTACTATAATTTTTAAAACTAATAAAAAATTTTTACATGCTCTTGGAGACTCGAATTCCCGTTCTTGAAGGTTTAAGAGACTAATAACGATGGGTCCCTTCAAGTCTATTCTATCTCGTGAGCGCGCTCCGACAATATTTCAACTTTCACCGAGCCGCTATAAGTATTCTATCCTTCGGGACTATGAAACGATCTATTTTATGTTTCAGCGCTCTCGAACGTTTCATCCCATCTCTGACAGAGTTGAAACACTTTATCGTAACTCAAAAATCACAGTTTCAAGAAAACTTGATGTAAAGTTTCCTTTACTGAAGAAACAAAATGATAGCAGGGAAACATGTTGCACATGTTACAATCACATATTTTTAATATTTTTTAGGTTTCGTTACAAGATAATAACGTGACACTCATCATTTTTGAAATTATTAACAAAATAATGTATAGGTTTTTTAAATAAAGAAAGAAAGACAAAAATTGCACCAAATTAAAATATGTTGATTCATTCAAAATTCAGGTGCAATAAGAATGATTTTTCTTGCACTTGCATGGAAAAGCATTATTTTGTGGATTTCGAAAAACAAATTGTTTACTACAATAAATAATTTACCTAGTGATCGTTTAATTTTTTGAAAGAAGGCTATAAACTCTTTATTTATAAAAAATATTATTTACCGCCTTAAAAATTACTTCTGACATAAACATTTTCATGTATGTATCATTCAGTCTTGATAATATTGTTTATAATGATTTTTGGGGTCGTTAATAATAAATGGTTTGAATCATTATTATTTATATTACTGTCATTAACAATTTGTATATTATAATAAAATATATTATTCGTAAAATTCGTTCACGTAGATATCAGTGGCGTATTTTGCACGTGATCAATAAAATACATCAATTTGTTTAAACAATGAAATTTTACTTATTGCTGTAAAAACACATTTTTGCAAGAAGCATATGCTTTTTATGGTTTCTTTATCCGTCTATTTCATATTTTGTATCAGAATAATAAAATTAATTTGTTTAAACAATAATTTCTAGCTAATTGCTGTAAAAACACACTTTTGCGAGATGTATATACTTTTCATGGTTTCTGAATCCGTCTATTTCATATTTTTTATCAGAATAATAAAATTCATTTGTTTAAACAATAATTTTTAGCTAATTGTTGCAAAAACACATTTTTGCAAGATGCATATATTTTTCATGGTTTGTAAATCCTGTAAATATTTGTTTAAACAATAAACTTTAACTAATTGTTACAAAAACACATTTTTTCAAAACGCATATGCTTATTATGGTTTCTTCACCCGTCTATTGCATATTTCGTATCAGAAATATAAAATTCATTTGTTTAAACAATAAACTTGAATTTATTGTTACAAAAAGACATTTTCGTAAAACGCATATACTTTTCATGGCTTCTCAATCCGTCTATTGCATATTTTGCATTAGAATAATAAAATTTATTTGTTCAAGCAACAAACTGTAACTAAGTGTTACGAAAGCACATTTTTTTTATAATGTTGATTTATAATTATAATAGTATTATTAAATATTATTTACTCTTCCCGACTTAAGATAATGTACCATCCCTTTAATTTCGCAATTTTTTTAACAGTCAAGGTTTTTGCTGCTTATTAACATTCGGAATAAATTTAATATTTACATACTGAACAAAGACTTTGCGATAGTGAAACTGGAGTAACATATTTCCTATATAAAATAGTTGAAAAACCTATTAAAAACATTCTAAACGGACATTACTTCGAGTTATAAGACGTCCTGGTTTGTTTTTCAATTTTGAAGGGTAAAAAATGAATATTTTTTTCCAAATTTTTTTTGGAACATGCTTGAAGCTTTGAAAAATTTTAAAATGACTTTTTCGGAAAAAGTCCAAATTTTGAGTTACGATGAAGCAGGCCCGTAGCCAGGGAGGGGCAAAGAGGGCAAAAATCCCCCTAAGTTCATCGTTTGCCCCCTCTGAGATTCTTGGATATCAAAGTTTTTTCCACAAACAAGTGCCCAGTAAAATTCTATCGAATTTTTCTTTAAAGCTACGGAACGGATGATAGTTTTTAGCCGATTCGTACAGTAAAAAAATAAAATAATAAAAAAAGTAAAAAAAAAATAGTTTACAAGCTTACATGTTTATGAGTTTACGTGCTTACTAGTTTACTAGTCTACTAGCTTATTTGTCTACTAGCTTACTTGTCTACTCGTTTACTAGCTTAGTACTTTAATAGTTTACTAGTTAATTAGCTTACTAGTTTCTTAGCTTAATAGTTTACAAGTTTACTAATTTACTTGTTAACGAGTTTACTAGCTTACTAGTTTACTAGGCTACTAGTTTTTTATTAATCTAGCTCACTAGTTTACTACCTTATCAGTTTTTTATCTAACTAGTTTACTAGCTTAAATTTTTAGTAGTTTAGTAGTTTACAAGTTAGTTAGCTTATTAGTTTACAAGTTTACTAATTTACTTGTTAACGAATTTACTAGCTTACTAGTTTACTAGATTACTAGCTTACTAATTTACTAGCCTACTAGTTTTTTTATTAATTAGCTAACAAGTTTACTAGCTTATCAGTTTTTTATCTAAATAGTTTACTAGTTTAAATTTTTAGTAGCTTAGTAGTTTACTAGTTTTCTAATTTACTTGTTAACGATTTTACTAGCTTACTAGTTCACTGGATTACTAGCTTACTGGTTTATTATTTAACTAGCTAACTAGTTTACTAGCTTACTTTTTTAGTAGTATGGTAGTTTACTAGCTTACTAGTTTTCTATTTTACTCTTTTACTAGCTTACTAGATTAATAATTGACTAGTTTACTAGCTCACCAGTTTACTTGCTTACCAGTTTACTAGTAACATAGAAATCTTTTAATATATTTATGTTTCGTAGATGTAATTTTCTTAAAAATTAATAAAATTTTCCGCCCGGGAGCATATTTATTAATATAATACTATATTTATATATATTTTTGGAAATCTTTCTACGAATTCATACGGTAAACAATAAAAGTACATTCAATTCAGTTTATACAATTTATACAAGTAAACATACCTTTTATTGTAGGAATACCCAAAAAATATAGAATAAAAGTATTGGAAATGTTCATAAAACAAATTTTCGCCTGAAAAATCAATTTTGATTCCCAAAATCGTTGAAAGTTTCAATACTGTAGCGTAAATTTTTAAAAACCTATAAGCGAACCATAGAAATATTGGAAATATATAAAAGTACCAGAAAATATTACAAAATTTGATGAATTACATACTTCACAAAAATTGTAATATTTTTCTGAAGTATCTTTTACCTGTATGGTCAAAATTTGCTCCAAATTAATCCAAATATATAAATTTTTTAGAACTTTGATTCCTAGAGCATCGAATTTCAGAACGCTCTATATGAACTCATATTACTCACAATCAAATAATACAAAAAGTTGTAGTAAAAAAATTGAAACCTCAGTTACTAATTGAAAATCATCAAAATCGAATTCCATGGTTCACAAATATGAAAAATTTGCAACTCTGGATTCCAAAAGCTGTATAACTTTCATATCCCGAAGTGTATAATCTTTCGAAACCGCTCTCTTGTATTTATACTGTCAGGGATGAAAAGTTATGAAATCCCGAAGCAAAAATATTTTTCAAAAAAACCCCTCCCGGAAATTTTTTCTGCCCACGCCCCTGGATTGTTGAAAAAATGATTTTAATAAAATTTTGCCTTCTAAAACATCATTTTTGCCCCCTCAAACTTACAGATCTGGCTACGAGCCTGCGATGAAGTGTTTCAACCCTGCCAGAGATGGGATGAAACGTTCGAGAGCGCTGAAACATCGAATAGATAGTTTCGTAGTCCCGAAGGATAGAATACTTATAGCGGCTCGGTGAAAGTTGAAATACTGTTGGAGCGCGCTCACGAGATATAATAGATTTGCAGGGACCCGTCGAATTATGATACTCATTTTGAGACTTGAGATACTTTACGAAATTGAAAATGATTCTTAACTAGGATATCATCTTCCCCCCTTCTTCATCCATCCTTACGACAAAATTAAAGAAGAAAACAGGTTCTGGATCCTCATGAAGCTCGTTTCCTGCGAACTCCGCGGGACAATGAGCTAAGATATCGGAGTGAAATGCGCACGAAAAGTGAACGATCAGGTGTCGGCGCGTTTGACACCCCCGCGCGCGCTTCTTTTGACGCGGTAGCGGCGTTGCATGTGCAGTCGGTACATGACACTCGGAGGTGTCGCGATACAATAAGCGCGAAAAAAAAGGGGGAGGTCGAAAAAGACGGCGCAGATGAAAGGCACCGACGTGGAGAATCCCACGCCTCTCGCGCTCTCGGCGACAATGGATCGTCATCTTTATACTCCAACAAGTCGTCGGGATTTGTCGGCCACCCGCTGTCCAAGTTGTGACTTCATTTGCCGATCGCGTTTTACGCACGGTAGTAATATTATATGTTTTCCAGTTGGGAAATTCCTATTTGTTACTATCTAAGCAAACATCAATATATGGAGTCGAATTTTTCTGAAGGGAGACACTCGAAATTCGACTTGTGTTATCATCTTCCTGCATAACAAATCCTCTGCCAATGAGTTGCTTTTCTTTTAGCACAACCTTGTAAAAGAGTAGAGCATACTATATTTTTCTTACTGTGTACAGCTGCCTGACATAATTTAATTGAAATCTTTCTAACACCAATATGATAATAATAATACCTGTATAATTAGACTCTAAGAAAATCAAATAATCATATTTAAAAGCCATGAACCTTTTCAAAATAATGAAATCAATGATAGTCGCACATTCTGCATCGTCAAATAAAATTGAAACAATTTATCCATCAAAATCCTGAATAATATTTTGGTTAGACGTTGAAATCATTTCATGTATGCACTGCTGAATCAGTGTATTTGGTAAACCCTACGAATTCGTGCTCGTTTGAATTCATAGGCAGTAAAGCTTGGTGGGAGATATTTCGAGTTTGACTAATGACCGAGTAGATGAAACGATGGTGAAAACACGGGACTCCTCATGCATATATGTAGCATAATGAAAAAGCAAAACATGACACGAGACCTACAAAAAGCGTTGGCTCCATGTTTTGTGGCATTCCTAACTAAAGTTAACAGGGAACAATTTTTCAGACTATCACTCTCGGTGCAGGGTCTCTGAACATTTTGAATAGTCTATTTTTGAAGAAGCTTTTTTTGAATCACGAGCGAAAATTTATTTTCTACACATTATAAAGCTCTGGTTTTTGATAAGCTTGATTATTATTTTAGGTTTCTAATCCCTTGACGCTATTTTTTTTTATTTTATATATTCATGAGATACTTAGCCTCATTTTACTTTGACCTGTCATCAAAGATTTTGAAAATGCAGCAGTGGTAATAAAAAAGCTTCCGCTCTGCATGTTAAATGGGTTTGATGTTATTCAGAACTTAAAAAATTTTGAAAAATCGTTACACATCAAAATTTCGAAAACTGTCAATTAAGTAACCTTGTATGAAAAAACCAAAATGTTCATATAATTTCAGGAAACATCCATTATTAATAAATTGTGTTCATTATTATATGTATTTCGACGAAATAGGCATGCATGAAAAAATTTTTTCAATTTTTTCATGCGCAATACAATTACTGAGCACTACGTACTTGAAAAACAATCCAAAACTAAAAAAAATCTTGATATGTATGATAATTTTCCATCAATTTCGAAAATTTTATTGTCTGCATTACGTTTAAAATTAGGTATGAAATTTTTTAAAAATCGAGAAACGTAAAATTTCAAAGATTATGACAACAATTCAAAAAAATTCGAGAAATCTGTAGAATTTCAGAAAATTTTAATAAATTTTGTTTACCTTGTTCATTATTATACATTTTATTATTTCTCTCAAATATGCAAAATATAGTATTTTGACTGTTTCAAGAAAAATCTAAAAAAAATTAGAGATTATTTTTAAAAAATCACAAGAAATCTTCATGACTTGCACAAATTTTCGTCAAATTGTGAAAGTTTTTGATATGTGGTTGGTATATGATGTCAAAAATTTTGAAAATCACGGAAAATCATAACACATTAAAAATTTGAAAAAACTATCAAGAATTTTAGAAAAATCAAAATTTTTGTTGCGATTTTCAGAATATGTTTATGAATTTTGTGAATTGTGTTCATCTTTTTTCTTCGAAATATGTATTATGAAACTTTTTTTAATACAAGTTCAGAATTTTTGGGAAGTATTGAGATATATGAAAAAATCAAGCTAGGAAAACTTTCCGAAATAGCGAAAAATTGAACAGTCTATTGCGTTCCTTTGAAAATTTTTTGTAGAACAAAAATCATTTGAAATTCAAAAGATTGCCAATAATTCTGAAAAATTATAAAAATTTGTAGAATTTCGGAAAATGCATGCACGTAAATTTTGTAAATCATCTTAGATATTTTCGGAATTGATGTAAAACTACAGAAACTGCGCGTTATCTTTAAAACTTCAAAAATCGAAAAGTTTGCACTAAAAAGTTCAACAAGTTGACAAAACTACAATTTATAAATGTTTGCATTTTTTTATGGGTATTTTTGGATATTTTCTCCATGCAAAATTTTTCAGGTGGGTAGGGCTACTTCAAATAAAAAAATACTTGAAAAACTTATTTGTTATGAATTTCTGTATTTCCTTGATTTTCATAAACCTACATATATCGAACGTTTAGACATCGGTAGAGGCGTTGAAGGGGGGGGAGGGGGCAGAAATATTATTGGCCTAGGACGCATAATTCCTTAAAACCGGCCCTGTATAATCGAAAAAATTGATTTACTATCAAAATTTATCCATCTCTTATCCTGAATAAACTTCGTACGTCAAATTTAAGTTACAGAAAAAAATGATTCTATTCACTGTTTATAAATATTCTAAATCGGATACAGAAATTTTGAAATCTATTTTTTCTCAATCAGCACAGTTCAAAAAAATTATTCATCTTCTATGTATGTACGTTTGAATATGTGTCTATTTTTTCGATTCTCTAAACGCTTAGAGTAAATTTACAAAAACAGACAAATATTGTCCAGACTTAACGAAGTTCTCTAACAATTTAGAAATGCAAAGTAATTTCCAGAAATACACACAATGTCAGCACCTTTCCAAAAATAACGAATCATGTATACCGAGTATAAATTCCCACGATTGCGGCAGGTACAAACGATTCTCAATTCAACGATTTGACCAAGTTTAAGCAGCCGGTGTTATTGCAAGGGAGAATCAGAGAAATTGTCCCTCTCGCCGCCATTGTGGTGCACGGAAAAACCGCGCCAAAAATAAACACGCGTCTTGGTCTCTCTTCCGGTTTTCGAGACGTGTAAACGCGGTAGCTTTCAAGCATTGCACTTGAATGGGAATCCTCTTCGAATGGTCAACCTCAATTTATTATCCACCTTCTAGAGTGTTATCTCGGTAAATATTAGTTCTGGAAAATTAAATATTTCTTGCGCGCAGCCCAAAATACAAGCATACGTTGGAAAATTCATTCAGAACCAATAATAAACAAGAAATGTTCGTTGAAACTCAACAAAAACTTCGAGGAATGTAGTTTTATGAACGCAAAGTATGATGAACCGACAAAGTATTCTGTGTGGTATCGAAATAAAAGTGATAAAAAGTGTCACTTTGTATCAGCAATCAAGAGGATTAGGAAATGAGGATTCTTTTTTTGAATATATAACCTAACCCAAAGGTCCCTCGCTTCGTGTTTGTCTTTATTTTCTGCGTGACCGCCATGTACCCGATACGTCCACGAGCTGACGGATTATCCCGAATGCCACCACGTCATTCCCCACGTCATCCTCGGCCGCGACAATGCCTTTTTTATACCCCGATCGTGGTATCCTCCCACGGGAATCCGATATCGTGCCTTTTTCTCCATTCGACAAAATCGCAGGAGATTAAATTTGCATATTTCAACACAAGTGGAGTCAACTCCCTTGATTAGGGAATAATCAGAGTAGTTGAAGATCCAGATTTTTCTCCAGCTGAGGATTTTTTTTATCTTCTTAATTTCTGTACTGACTTTTTTGTTAAGTTGTACCTTTGCTTATATTTATAAAGGCAGTCACAAATTAAATACGACAGATATATTCTCTTTCAGATTTGCATGTTGCAAATCTATGATTTGATTTGATTTCAAAACTAATCCTTACATTTTAATCAAATTCTTTTCAAGCGACTGACTAGATGACTTCTTCAGAAAACTCGGGGTTCTTAAAACTTTCTAAACCAAAAAAAAAAAATCAAATCATCATTCAACGTTCTTCTTCATGAACACAAAACTTAATCGAAAATAAGAGGAGGGGTGTTTATCCCCACCCAAAATAAAATACCCGACTGAATGAAGGCGGGAAAAAAAGGGGGCTTAAGGCCCAATTTCTCGTCCACTTTGTAACTTGTCAGGACCACAAAAACCGCGAGATACTCGGTGGTTGTTACAGATTTCGTAGCCCTAATGGGCCCAAGTGCGTGACGAATATTCGGGGCCCCGCTTGAGTAACGACTTTCCACACGATTTGATTATGAAATCCCTAAAAAAGAGACGTCTACAAGGCCAATGAATGCAGTGAAATATGTGGCCAAGCTCGAGGAGGAAAAAAATTGACGCCATTCGACAATAAGGCCCATTTTCTAGCTTGATGGCGTGGGGAAATAAGCTTTACGACGTTGAATCATTTTGTATTCTTTTTTTTTTATTCAGTCATTTCAAATCTTGTGCTCTGCGGGGACTTTTTCGTTGTTCACTTGGGATGACGGACAATTTTTAGACGGGACGATTGTGATTCTCTCGAGGTACGAAATGACCGAGAAATCGCCGGTATCAACAATCTTGTTACTACGGCGGTTTTATCTAGTGTCTATCGGAATACATATGGACTTGATCATGAACATCGTTTTTATGCGAGATGACTTGCGCAAAGTTCTCTTTCGACGACGAATGACGGGGTCAACGAGAGTCGCCTCTTCATCCTCGTACCTTCTGTACAAGTAGTATGTGTCGTTTATTGTCATGTTTCAATAAACTTCAGTGAAAATCAATATTCGAGAACCAACAGTAGCGTGGGAATAATAATTTTCTGAATTATTGATTTAGAAATTTTAAGTAAAATAATTAGAATCATTTTCTCCTATCAGGGGCGTAGGTAGAAAAAATTTTCGGGAGGGGTTTTTCTGATAAATATTTTTCCGTCGGGATTTCACGATTTTTCATCTTTGGCAATATGGTTACAAGAGAGCGATTTTGGAATATTTTACATTTCGGAATTTAAAAGTAACAAAACTTTAAGAATCCAGTGTCGCACATGTTTCATGTTCCTAAATGATAAAATTCTTTATTTGTGATTTTCAATTAGTAACCGAGGTTTATATTTATTTTACTAATAATTTTTGTACTTATACCACTTTAAGGATTATCTGATATTAAGTAATATGGGTTTCTATAAAGCTTTATAGTATTCGATGCCCTAGGAATCGAATTTCTAAAAATTTTTACACTTGAATTGATTTTTGAGAAAATTTGAACCACACAGATAAAAGGTACCATCATCAATTTATATAATGTTCGTATGGTATATTGTTCCTCAAATTTTGTAGTATTTTCTGGTATTTTCATATTTTTTTCATATTCCTATACGTCGCTCACTAAATTTTTAGGAATTGATGTTATAGTCTTGGAACGTTCAACGATTTTGAGAATAAAAATTGATTTTTCAGAAAACAGTTTCATTTCTGAAGATTTTCTATACTTTTTTCCATATTTCTTCAGTACTTCTACAATTTAAAGTATTTTTAATTGTATAAATTGTATAAAATGAATTGAATGTATTTTTATTGTTTTCTATATGAATTTCTAGAACCATTTCTAAAATATATGTAATTATAGTATTATAATAATAAATATGCACCAAGACAAAAAATTTTATAAATTACCAAGAAAACTATATCTACATCATATTTATGTATTGAATGATTTCTAGCAAACTAGTAAACTCGTAGATAAGTAAACTAGTAAGCCAGTACACTACTTAAATAATAAACAAGTAAACTATTAAACTACTGAAATTGTAAAATAGTAAAATAGTAAACAAGTAAAATAGTGAACTAGCAAACTCGTTAAAAGTAAATAAGTAATCTAGTAAACTTGTCAAATTTGTAATAGTAAACTGGTAAACTACTAAGCTAGTAAACTAGTAGGTTAGTTTAATAAAAAACTAGTAAGCTAGTGAACTATTAAAGTAGTATACTCGTTAACAAGTAAATCAGTAAACTAGTAAACTGGTAAGCAAGTAAACTAGTAAACTTGTAAACTGTTAAGCTAGTAAACTAGTCAGCTATATAATTAGTAAACAGGTAAATTAGTGAGCTATTAAACGAGTAAACAAGTAAGCTATTAAGCTATTAAATTAGTTAACAAGTCGGCCAGTAAACTAGCTAGCTAGTAAACTGGTAAGCTTGTAAACCATTAAATTTATTTTTCAGTTTTCTAGTATAGCATACGAAAATCTTGAGGATTTTTAGGTAGTTTTAAAGATAACTTATATTTTTGTCGATCACTGCAGAGATTTTAAAAACTCGATGCTTTAAAATGCGAATTTTGATCTATTCCCAGTAATTCCAAGAAATAATGATGGAATCCTATTCATATATATTTTTTATGTTTTATATCGTTATTCGTTTTTCGTATGTTTGGAAGGTTTAAAAAATTTTGTTGCGTTTTTTGGAATTTTCATGGCTTTATAGTATATTTCGTATATTTAGAATAGGATACTCTAGAATCCCGAAATTGATAGATCGAAGAGACCTTTGTCAAGATTTTTCAGAAAACAGTTCTTTCATAGAATGCAATAATTTATAATATGATCATCATTCTTTTAGAGTTTCCATGAATCAAAAGATTTTTAATACTTTCCTATAGATTTTACATAGATTCCCAAAATTCGATGATCTGAGATTCGAAGTTTTGTAAATTTTTAGCATTTTCGTAGATTTTTTTATTTGATTGTTCACTGGGTTGCAACAATTTTTCTGAGTCATTTTTCCTACGTAATCCTGCGTTTTCATAATTTTTACCTTATTATTCAATATATACTGCTAGTTTTCATGCATTTTTTCGCGGCTTATATTTTTCATGTTCATCTATGTAACTTTTCTCATTTTTACATGAAATATTGATCGATTATATTAGAATTTAGGGAGGGGTTTGAACCCCAAAAACCCCCTCTGCCTACGCACCTGTCTCCTGTACTCTTTCCACGAAAAAGCATCCTTTGGTTGGAAGATAACTAGCAAATTTCCAATTAAATTACAGTTTCGAACGTGAAGCAATCCACGTAAGAAATTGAGAAAATTGCTTTTTGTATTCTCGTTGAGGAATAAAGATCTCATTGGGAAACCGCGAGAAGGGACGTTGACGAGAAAGGCAAAGGCCGGCGTGGGGCGGTCATTAGCGCGCGCGCTGATGGGTCTTATTAATAGGCAGCGGACAAGTGAAGACGTCGGTGCCCGCTGAGGCCCTTTCAATGGATATGACGTCGCACGGCGGTGCCTTTGAGGCCCCGATAGCTCTTCCTCGCTTCGCGGAGCTAAACAACCCGACACCATCGCGACAGATACGCATACTTCGGTACCCATATTCCACCGCAGTACACCGGACACATCCGTTCCATCAAGTATGAACACTCGCTATTCAACACCCGGAATCCTAATTTTTTACAACAAAACCAAGAGTCAAGGACGAAAACAAGTGTCTTACTACGGGCAATCAACTTTTCTCCCCTTACCCCTACAAAAACTGAAAATATATGATGTTCGAATCATAAACAAAATATACATATAAGGAGGGAAATCTGATCACTCAGAGCCAGAATTTCAAATTATAAGTTTATTCCATATGATCTATATTTCAGCCGCAGATAGGGCCCACATCAGGATCCTTCAATTCATACAATTCATTATTTCTGAAACAAATCAGCACTCAAGAATCTTAGCATATTAAATATCTCATTATAAATGAGTTGTCGAAAGTGCAAAACAATGTCAAAATTACTGTTCATGTAATCAATGATGCATTTGTGTAAAGGCGTCGTATCACAAGATTACTATCAACTCTCGAAAAACTCAAATATAAACAGACATGTGGAATGCACTAGCGACAAGTGACAATCATTCTTTAAAACAATGTAACAATCCTATTCCAAAAGCGAGTTTAGGGCCAGGGATAAACATGATAAATACGAAACCGTCAAAACATCAAAAAATACCCAAATATCCATCATAAATAGCACTCAAATTCCTCGTATCTTCTTGTCTGTTAGGTATTATATTCAATATATTTTTTTTTCGATTTGCAAATTTGAAATTCAAAAGAATGATTCGCTCAATATATTTGGTACTACATAGCTGTCCCAGCGGGCTTTGCTCCGCGATAAGCACGTTGTTGCGCGTGATTTGGTCAGGAAAAGTCAATTATTGTTTAATTGAAAAACGAAAATTACCAAAAAACTATCTGAATCTCATGGTTCAAAACCTTCTCTTTTCTTTTTTTGGAACAATTTCTAATTTTTTGACGGAATATGGATTAGTTGGATAATGTATCACCACGAAGATATACTATACTAATATAATGGATTATATTGGTCAAGAAGCTGTGATCAGCTGTGGTCAAAAAATGTGAGAAAAATAGTTTCTAATGATACTTTTTTACGATCAAAGTATAGAGTAAATTGATGAAAGTTTATTTGTTAATCAGGATTAGGAGGTGATCATGATGAGGATGATAATAATAACTTTATTATGACTTTTCATGATTTGTGACAATGTATGATTTTGGAATTCATAGAATTTCGTGATGATTTACCATTGTGACATTTTGCGACATGTGTATATTAATAGTTAGTTCACTGAGAAAAAATCTTGTACTTTCTGCCGTATATATTGTAAAAAGTACGATATTATTGTACTTTTTACAATAATATTGCAAATTTTACTGTATCATTGCAGTATTTACAATAATATTGTAAAATCTGCAATATTTATTCTACTTATTACAATACTATACAGTAAAACCGCTATTAATGTACAAATTACAATATGTATGCCAGTTTTTACTGTACAGGGTGCGCCATTTCTTATGTCGGCATGTAAACATTGAATAACTTGAAAAAAAAACAACCGATTTCTGTAAATGAGGTATTTTTATTTAGTTTGGTCCTTTACAATTTATTTAGACTAGTTTTTGAACACAACATCAATCAAGTGGCCGCCCTTATTGTTCACAGCAAAATATGCCCTTTTTGCGGCGTTTTCCATTACCTTTTCGAGCATCTCGGGTGGTATAGCAATGATTTCGGCACGAATATTTTCCTTAAGCTCTTCAATGGTCTGCGGCTTGCTGGCGTACACTTTACTTTTCAAATAACCCCACAAAAAGAAGTCTGGAGGGGTCAAATCTGGAGATCTGGGTGGCCATTCAATGTCGCCTCTTTTTGACATCAGACGTCCAGGGAATTTTCGTTGCAGAAACTGGATTGTTTGATTCGCAGTGTGGCAGGTCGCACCATCTTGTTGAAACCAGTAATCTTCAAGACCTTTTTCACGCATTTGTGGGCAGACATAGTGAGCCAACATCCACCGATATCGGTTTCCATCGATCGTTTGGTTCTCTTTGAAAAAATAAGGACCAATGATGGTTTTGGCGCAAACGCCGGCCCAAACAGTAACTTTTTGGTCATGCAATGGCGTTTCATGGATCTCGTGTGGATTCTGCGTTCCCCAAATGCGGCAATTTTGCTTATTAACGCCTCCAGAAAGTTTGAAATGTGCCTCGTCGGTCATTAAAATTCGCTTCCAAAAATCAGGTTCAGTATCAACTATTCGAGCGATTGTTTGTCCATATTCCAAGCGACGTGGATGATCTGTAGGCAATATTCTTTGTGTTAATTGCATTTTGTACGGAAACAAATGCAAATCATCTTTCAAAATGCGCCGTAGAGTGGTTCCACTGATGCCGAGATGCTGAGCGCGGTGACGATATGAAACTTTTGGGTTTTGGGCAACGCTCTCTCTGACAGCTTCAATCAGTTCATTTGAACGTCTTGGTCGTTGATGAACGGGTTGTTCGCGATCTTTCACTGTCCCGTGGTCACAAAAATTCGACACCAAACGACGAATAGTGTTGTCAGATGGTGCCTGTTTGCCAAGATATTTTCGACGATATGCTCGTTGAGTTAACACAACTGAACGACTATTTTCAATGTACAAAGTAACTATTTCAGCGCGTTCTTTTGGTGTGAAGCGATACATGGTTGAAATTGTACTGAATTGACGTTTCCAAAACAAGTGAAGTCAAGTAAATCGGTTGTCAAATGTTTAAGTTATTCAATGTTACAATACCGACATAAGAAATGGCGCACCCTGTATAATTTCGGAAAATTTAAAATCTTAAAATGCACATTAATTTTTACCATACATGGCGAAAAAAATGAAATACAATACTTTTATGCAGCTTTTCCGAAAACTGTATCATATTACAATATGATGCACTAGAAACCTTGAAAGTATACAAAAATATTGCAAAAAGAACCTATACAGATCTGCATACTCGAAAAGCTGTATGGAATTTTCAATAATCTGGATTAATAGGAATTACAATATGATTTTGCAAAAATACGAGAAGTATTTATTTTATTTTATTTATTTGCAAAATATATATATAACTAAAATATCATTTGACAATATTTACAATATGTTATTTCAAAAATTGATATATTATCTAGCAGAAAGTACAATATGTGATTCCCGTTTACTATAAGGTATTGTAATAATTACTATATTTTTTTCTTAGTGTTATATTTTTTTTATTTCCTATATGTACATATAGGTACTCGATAATACCAAAAATCTAATAAAATGCCAGAAAAAGTTACTAAATTTTATAAAAATATGAAATAATAAATTCTAGAAATCTATTAAATACTAAAAAGTTTTGTACGTTTAATTTACTTCAAATTAAGAACAATATTTCAAAAAATTGTAACTTTGATTCCTGGATTAATAATCCTAGAAAGGAATACATATAATAATTCATTATATCATATTTTATAATCCTTCAAATCTCATGAATACTAAAAAAGTATCAAAAAAATACTGAAAATATTAGAAAAAAGAATCCTCATCTGGAAGACTCGCGTGAAAGTAACAAAAATTGAATCCTTTTCAAATAACACAAACATGAAAAATGTATTATTCAGCACTCCAAAAATTGTACAAGTTCCAAATCCTGAAATCCGATCTTATTAATTTAGGTTTATATGAGTTTTTTATAGAACTCCTTAGAAAATGTTAATATTTTTTAAAAAACTCCGCTTTTTCATAAAGTCACTTTATAAAAAAAGAAATGTTTTATAAATTTTTTATTAATTTTTGTAAAGTTGCTTAGTAAGAACTGTATAAAACATTGCTCTTTTTAAAAACTGACCTAAAAAAGTAGCGGAATTTCATGAAAAATAATGAAATTTTATAAGGAGTTTTATATAAACTTAATAAAAACCAAAATTACAAGGGCAAAAATTTAAAAATCCCGAAGAAAATTAATTTTCAAAAACCCCTCCCGAAAATATTTTCTGCCTACGCCCCTGTCTGCATTACCATCCCCTTGATCCCCTATTATCTACGCCATCGGCACTTACCAAACGCTAATATGACGTATCAATTTCCATGGGGAAAACCTATCCCCTTTACACCACCCCCCTTTTATTTCGCGCTACTGAAAAACATGCAAAAAGTCGTAAAAAACATGTTTTACCTTTTTTGTAGCGTTCTCGTCCAAAAAAATCCACCTGCTTCCTGCCAGTAACTGCCATTAATCCAAAAAATTTCAAGGTCACCCCAAACGTAAATTACACTTCACTAACACAATAACACAACCACACGCGACTTTTCATGTTTCTGTATAAAACCAACGGCCGCGAACTGTTTTTTTGCGATTTTCGGGTTTTGAGGTAATAACAAATTTGAAAAATATGTACGCGACCACGCGACTGGCAAAAATTAGATCGGAAATTCGCCGGACCACGCATACACACACATACGCAGAGGGACGCCAAACAATGGTACCACAAAAATAAACAAAAAGACAACAGAGATCAACCCTCTTTCCGCTTCATTTGATTATGGAAGGACACTAAATGTATAGGTATTGGCATCGGCCGCCATTTTGTGTTCTCAAAAGGACACAAAATGGCGGCGCATGCGAATACCCAATATTTTTAGCGCCTTAATTATGTTGGTACATTGGGGTCGCACATATATGACGTCACGCTCTTGGGGCGAGGGGGAGGGGGAGAAGTGCGCTACGAAGGGCGAGGGAGGGTCAAAATTGACCAAAAATCGAGTGACGTCATACATGCGCGACCTCGTACCATGATTTTACGCAGTTTCGGGGTGACCCCGCAATTTATTGGATTACATACAGCGGACACGAAACACGGGGATTTTTTTGAAAAAAGACGCTGCAAAGTGAGCAACGCATGTTTATTATTATTTTTTGTTTTTTTGCATGTTTTTCAGTTCAGGAAAGGGGAAAGTAGGGGAGGTCAAAGGGATGAATTTCCCTATGGAAGTTGATAAAAATGAACACGTTTGATAAGTGCCAGTGGCGTAGATAGTGAGGGATCTAGGGGGTGGAAATCCCTACACTCCACAATGACTAGGGAATGACATATATTATTATTTACAGATAGATATATATTACAATAATATTACTATTTAACGTATTACAAAATTATACTTAATTCACGGAGAATTGCGAATTTAAGCTGATATATTTATTTTTATTCTTACTGATTTTAAAATTAAAATAAGTCTTGATAAATAATATATTATGTTTACTTAGTTTTTTTTTACTCACGATTAAGAATGTTTAATTAGTAAACAAGTAATTTTTGTAATTTCTTTTGGAACACCATTTAAAATATATTTTTGTATAGTTAATTTCAAATATATTTTTTATTTTATATATCATTTGCATAAAGTAGAATAAATGATATCCATCATTGCTCAAAAAAACTATATTTTTAAATATATACACACTTGACTTTATTATGTAAAATATACATATAAAATTTTGCTATAGATATATATGTAGAAAAAAATAAAAATAAATATTTTCAGTAATTTTTTCACTAAATATTTTAATCGGTAGAATAATTTGAATATTTTTAATCATCAAAAATGTTGAATAAATTGGTTTTCTTAATTTTCAAAGAAAATTAATGTAATTATATTGATCGATACAACATTCCAAGGAGAAAAAATACTAATTATAATACATACTTTTTTAAAATTTACTATATTTTTAGATTTATATAGTTTTTGCTATATCTATTATACATAACATACATATATGCACAATATGTTTATCAATATACATATTTATAAAGCATACATATTTTACTACATGATAATTTTTATATTTTGTTTATTATATATTTCACTGTATAAAAAATTTGAAACTTCAAACGTCTTTGAATCTTTCATGGACTTCCTTTTAAAAACGTGTCATAAATTTTATGGACACGTATACTATAATTGATATTAAGCGATAATAAATATTATTAATTTTATCGTTTTTATATGTGATATAGTAATTTTATTATTTTTTATTAATAATAAATGAATTTTAAGCGACTATATTTAAAAGTTTTTCTTTTATATTTAATGTGTTACATTACATTTACTATTAAATTTAAAAAAGTTATAAATATAAACTTTCATTGAGAAATCATTCGAAGTTAAAATGATTTCAATGTATGTGTATAATACTACATGAAAAGATGAACACTTCGATTTTATAATAGGTTAATTATTTTCATAGACAGTGTCTATTTGTTTCATAGATTCATCCATGACTCTCATAAACAATTTAATAGACGGCATGTATCATAATAATTTATACGTAAAATTCTTTCTGCATATAAATGTTATTTATATCAGATGTTATGAAAAATGAAAAATATTCAAGTATCCCATACTCAATATTATATTTAATATTGTGGATTATGTTACCTTTCAATTTTATTTTGCAATTGACTTATCAAAATATATTTATATTGATTATATTTATTGTATGAATAAATTTCATTCATAGCGAGAATAAATAATTTATGTTAATTTCTTCAAAAATCTAACCGATTCAATTCTTTTTTTATTGCTTTTTATATAAACTATTATTATCATAAAAACCTATTGTATTTATTACAATTTTTCTGTAACGAAATTCAATAATCTATGATCTAATAAATTATAAAAATTTCCAAACAATTTTATCATATAGTCAATTACTTAGGTTTTCTCAACTTATGTCACCTCGCAACAGTGACATATTCCGACATGCCTGACACTCTCTTTTAGCACTTTCGAAAACAGGGTTGTCATAATTGAATTAATAGAACGAGGGGATTTTTCATCTCCCTTATCTAGCAGGTTTCGCTCGCCACGTTGTTTCTCATTGACCGGACTAGTTTGAAATGACAAATGGAGTGTTTACTCTGACTCAGGGCTATATCCTGCATCTTGTTCCCATAAGGTTTCTATGATGGAATACGTTCCTTCAGACGAGGCTCTTTCTTTGTTTAGAGTTAATAGAGTTTTCAATTCCTTCGACTATCATGGCTTGGTTTGAAACTCAAGATTAATGATTACAGAAAATGGAAATTGATATGATAGTTTTTTTGATACAAAACAAATATTTATAGTGGCAAATTCAAAAAATTGAACAAAGTTGAACTCTTCAACAACACGATACTGAACATAAAATGGTTCATCTTCCCCAAAGCCGGAAAATTTCAAAAAATCTATTTCTTCGTGAAAAACCACGAAAACCAACCAGATTGTGCACCTTCTTACAAAATTTTTGTTTTATCGTGAAAACAATTTCTGCAAAAGTAAATTACTATTCTATAACAAATTTTGTTTTTCAATTTCGATCTTTACCAACGAAAGTTTGCCTGACACCAATATTTTTACATTTCAAAAATGGGCCAGTTCATACATCTTCCAATTTCGCAACATTCCACGAATTCCCATAACTCCCAGAAAGTCCCAAAAAAATCTTCTGCCACATTTCCAAACAAAGTCGGAAAATTTTCAAAGCTACCGATAGTGGGTGGCCACCTTTCAAAAAAAATCCCGACCTATTTATCTCACCGCCGAATTTCCGAAATCTAGAAAAATTCCCCGTAAAACCGACAGCACAAACACGCCGCGACCAGGAAAAACAAAATCCTCGTAATCGGCCTAAGAATTGTTTTCGGACAACAAACGTTTGTCTCATTGATCTTGGGCCCGGGCCGAACGAATTCCGGGGACTTGGCCAAAGGGATTTCATCCCCCTGAAAAAGGGGCATTATTCCGAGCGGCCGAGTACGGGAGCAGCTTCCGGGCCCGAAAATGTATAGGTCCCCGAGCATCTCCGGCACGGTAATTACGATAAATATTTTCGCAGCCGAGACCCAACCCCTTCTTCTAGGGTTAAGAAGCTAGTGAAGGGCACAAAAGGCGAAATTCCGGAATCGGATTGGTCCCGAATTTCTAATCTGGGCCTAATAGCTAAACCGACGAGCATTGTGGCCTCCCCCCTAATCCCATAAATATTTTTCCTCATATTTTTCAAAACACTGGTCCCGACGTTCCGTCGGCGCTTCTTTGACAGTCATCGATCCAGCATAATCTTCCTTTGCTTTCGGCTGGGATTATTCCTGGTTGGAATTTTTTTCTCCTTTGACTCGATGAAGGCGTTTATCGCTCTTTCATGCGACGTCGTGATTTAATGAGTCGGGTTATTTTGAGGACGAGAGGGTGGGCGGGCCGAGAAGGGGAGTTTAATTGGGTTATTAAGAATCTCGTTTTTCGATGATTTGTCTAATCCGCAATTAACGGCAAAAAGCTTGGCATGTTTGGTGAGAAACTTGGTTCGATGATGTATAAGTGTCGTAACAATTTAGTAGGTGAGAATGAGAAGGCCTCAGGAAGGCTGAAGATGAAGAGATCGTTTTTGAATTTGGATGGCATCTTAGTTTTAAATAATCGAACTCAAACAAAAAACTACTAGCATTAGTCAAATTCCACTATTTAAATTACTTTTTTTAACCTAATTACTCTTAGAATTAGTCACTATAGTTAACTACTAAATTAGTCAAACATATGTTGCGATTAGTCGTTGTAGCTTTGCGTATTAAAATAGTCAATGAACTTGATAACCATGTTCAAAAGCAAAATTTTACAATTTAGAATCGCGTATAATTACGTGAAAAATATAACTTTGAAAATTTTTTTTGATCTAATGAATAATGAAGATAAATTAAAATCTCCGAAAATGCTGAAAATATACATACAACACTCTCATTCTTAGTTCATCGAATTCTATAAATTTATGTACATATGGAAAAGTATAAGAAAATATTTCAAATCATATCAACTCGGAGGAAATAATGAAAATAATAGAAATCCATGAAAAAACTGAACAAATGCCTATACGATCTATAAAATTTATATAATAGAGCATCAAGCATTTAATCCTAAAGAGCGTGTACAGCAATACATAGCTATACTATAAATCTATAAGAATTCTAGAAAACGCAACAAAACCTTTTAATAGTTGAAAATACGTAAAAACGAAAATTTTTTATCGTGATAAATCTATGAAATTGCCGAGAATAGATCGAAATTTGCATTAGAAAGTATCCAATTTTTTGCATTTTTATAGCACTATGCAAAAATATTGAAAATCTATATAAATACTAAAAAATACTCCAAGGTTTCGTATACACATGCTGGGAAAGTTTCAAATAGGAATTCAAATGCATGAAAACCACGTAGATATAATTTTGCTTAAAATTTATGAATCCTTAAATCCTAGAAAAATATATAATAATATGTCGTTCTAGACTTGCAGTGGCCTATTGATTTTATTTAAGCAATCACATACAAAAAACTATAAAATAACATATAATTCGATTTATATAATTTACGCGACTGAACATTTTTGAAATCGTATAGATACCTACTACAGAAATATGAAATAAAAGTACATTCAAAATATTCACAAATGGTACTGTTTTCTGAAAAAATCAATTTAAATACTCAAAACCATTCGATGTTTGAATGCTATAACATCAATATCCAGAAATATAAAAAACGATCGATAAAAGCATTAGAAATATATGAAAAAAATAATAATAATAAACAGGAAATACTATAGAAATGAATAGATAACATATAATGCGAAAATTCTAGAAATCTATGAAATTTTATTTAACTAGTGTGGTAAGAATTTCCTTAAAAATCATTTAAAATATTCGAATTTCCTAGAACTTACAATTAGATTTCTAGAGCATCGAAATTTAAGAAACTATTTATGTATAAATATATAAATATATCAATAAATTTTTAGTTTGTATAAATATTGCAAATAGTATCCGTCAAAAAAATTAAAACATCAATGATTCATTGGAAATAACAAAAATTGTATTCCATTTTATACGACCATGAAAAATGTGTGACTTTAAACTCGAAAAGTTGTATAACTTTTAAAGTCTGAAACGTTGAAAATTTTTAAATTTTTCTCTTCTAACTATAGTGTCAAATATTAAAAATTAATAAAACACGAAGGTAAAATATTTTTTCAAAAAATCCCTCCCGAAAATATTTTCTGCCTGCGCCCCTGCATTCCATAAAATTTTGTATTATCCGTTTGATGAGTCAAAAATAATGATTGAGAAAATAAAATTATCTAAGGATGAAATAACTGATACTTGGGTGAAAATAAAGTTTTTTGCAAGTTAGCAAAAATATTTTACGTCCTATGAAAAAAAAAATTATGATGAGTTAGGACAAAAAATTTAAATGAAAAACAGAACTTTTGTCTTATACGTCAATTCTTGATCTATTTTTATGTTAAGTGATCAAAATTTTGGAAAATCGGTAGAAATGAAATAACATATTACGTGATTCTATGTACTAATGAATGAAATTCAACCTAGCTTCGAAACGGTGATATGTACAATTATTTTGTTCCAACAATGAGTTCTCTAAATTGAAAAACCATATTCCAGTTCTCTTGAAAAATCTTGAAAATAAAAATTAATTTCCATATCCATAATCGATTATTGTTAAACGTTATCAGAGATAAGGTTATAAAAAAATCTTGTTTAAAAAAAAAAAAATTCTATTCTCCAGTATTATTTTGAAACACAAAGACTGTTAAATTTTTCGTACTACATCGTACATAATAAAAAATTAGAGTAACGTAAAAAAAAATGTTACAAAGCCAAAAATTTCAGTCAAAAAGTTGAGATATGCATGAAAAATGTAAAAATCTTTATCACAGAAATGTCGTTAATTTATACAATTGACAAGGCAGATGAAATTATATGATTTAAAATGAGCATTGAAAGTTTTAAATTACTGACAAGTGAATTTCGCCCACTGTGACTTACTAGTGTAAAAAATTATTGCGTTTATACATTCTCCCCGCTTCATTTTTGATTTTGTATGGAACGGCACATTTCAACCGAATCTCAAAAATTCAAATTGTTTTGGTCTTTTGGGACTGATAAAATCGCGATAAAATCGAGGATTTTATCGAAGGGGACAGCTTGACAGCATGACGTGCTTTCGACAATAAAAGAAATGAGGGAAAGGAGGGGGGAGAGTAGGACGTGGGGGGGATGGTTAAAAAAAAGTCGCAGATAGAGATATCCGGCGGCGGCGATTGGGCCCGAGGCTTTGAGCGATCGTGGGGCGATCGATCTTGGGCCTGACAACAACGCGGACCCGTGTCCGGGCTATCGCGCGTCATTACCCGTTAAAGATCGCGATCGCGAGTTCGATGATGATTATCAGCTTCGATGACTCGAGCACGTTAAAAACACCGTTCTATCGAGGCTCAGGAGCAGGCTCCGGACATGCTCAAGGACCTAAAAAAAAAAAAACATTGTGAAATGAGTAAAAAAAATTAGGCCGAGCTACAAGCAAATCATGAATTTTTTTTAAGACTACAAAATTTTGCTAATTATTATAAATAATTTAGGAATAACCTTCAAAAGTATTTCGAAATTGGCATGAACTCGAATTAATCAATAAAGTTGGTTCATGTATGGAACAAAGAAGTTTCTAAACATAAGAAAAAAAATTGGAGAATAAACTGCACATCTGAAAAATAAACTTTTGAATTACTTTTAAAATTAAATTTTCCAACACAAAAAATTCTCGAATCCTGCAGTTACATTCTACCACAGGGAAAAAATCATCTGGACATTCTCGAAAATCGCGAGACGGTAAAAAACGACTCAAAATACAGAAAAAACTTACAAAATTCTCGCCACCAAATTATTCTCGAGCCAATGATTAACAGGATCCCCATAACAAAACGCGTTCGCATTTATCACTTTTCAAAAAAGCGGATTATGAAAAAAGACCTAGTCGGCTCATTAACATTTAAATAAACACATATCTTTTGACAGCTCTTATTCTCGGCAACGCCAACAAATCTCTAAATTTCCGAACAGCGTGTGTCGCAACATGAAAAAAAAGGAGGAAAAAAATCACAAGCGTGTTTAAATAATTTATCGATCCGTGTCGCGATTCGATTGAAATATTGTAATGCTATGGAGGATCTTCGCTCAGGGTTTTATCCCCCCCCCCTTCCCCTTCCCCTTCGAAAATAGGATATCCGCAGGTCCTGATAGACGTATACGATTATGCTAATCGCAATTTGCATGGCATCGGTGCGTTTAAATAAATTATTGCGGATTCGTCCGAACGTGTAAATAAAATCGAACGCGTCCAAGTGATAAATGCCGTTATTATTATAATGTTATCAACGCTCCGTTTCGGGGTGCGTAAAAAATTGTAAGAACTTGTTGTGATTTAGACACTGAATTTGGTATTGGATTCTCGCTAGGCATCGGATATGATGTTTTTGGATTGAATAAAATATTTTACTCCAGCTGTTTTTTACAGGCCCGTAGCCAGGGAGGGGCAAAGAGGGCAAAAATCCCCCTAAGTTCATCGTTTGCCCCCTCTGAGATTCTTGGATATCAAAGTTTTTTCCACAAACAAGTGCGCAGTAAAATTCTATCGAATTTTTCTTTAAAGCTACGAAACGGATGATAGTTTTTAGCCGATTTATACAGTAAAAAAATAAAATAATAAAAAAAGGAAAAAAAAAAATAGTTTACAAGCTTACGTGTTTATGAGTTTACGTACTTACTAGTTTACTAGTCTACTAGCTTATTTGTCTACTAGCTTACTTGTCTACTCGTTTACTAGCTTAGTACTTTACTAGTTTACTAGTTAATTAGCTAACTAGTTTATTAGCTTAATAGTTTGCAAGTTTACTAATTTACTTGTTAACGAGTTTACTAGCTTATTAGTTTACAAGATTACTAGCTTACTAGTTTACTAGGCTACTAGTTTTTTATCAATCTAGCTCACTAGTTTACTACCTTATCAGTTTTTTATCTAACTAGTTTACTAGCTTAAATTTTTAGTAGTTTAGTAGTTTACAAGTTAGTTAGCTTATTAGTTTACAAGTTTACTAATTTACTTGTTAACGAATTTACTAGCTTACTAGTTTACTAGATTACTAGCTTACTAATTTACTAGCCTACTAGTTTTTTTATTAATTAGCTAACAAGTTTACTAGCTTATCAGTTTTTTATCTAACTAGTTTACTAGCTTAAATTTTTAGTAGTTTAGTAGTTTACTAGTTTTCTAATTTACTTGTTAACGAGTTTACTAGCTTACTAGTTCACTGGATTACTAGCTTACTAGTTTATTATTTAACTAGCTAACTAGTTTACTAGCTTACTTTTTAGTAGTATGGTAGTTTACTAGCTTACTAGTTTTCTATTTTACTCGTTTACTAGCTTACTAGATTAATAATTGACTAGTTTACTAGCTCACCAGTTTACTTGCTTACCAGTTTACTAGTAACATAGAAATCTTTCAATATATTTATGTTTCGTAGATATAATTTTCTTAAAAATTAATAAAATTTTCCGTCCGGGAGCATATTTATTAATATAATACTATATTTATATATATTTCTGGAAATCTTTCTACGAATTCATACGGTAAACAATAAAAGTACGTTCAATTCAGTTTATACAATTTATACAAGTAAACATACCTTTTATTGTAGGAATACCCAAAAAATATAGAATAAAAGTATTGGAAATGTTCATAAAACAAATTTTCGCCTGAAAAATCAATTTTGATTCCCAAAATCGTTGAAAGTTTCAATACTGTAGCGTAAATTTTTAAAAACCTATAAGCGAACCATAGAAATATTGGAGATATATATAAGTACCAGAAAATATTACAAAATTTGATGAATTACATACTTCACAAAAATTGTAATATTTTTCTGAAGTATCTTTTACCTGTATGGTCAAAATTTGCTCCAAATTAATCCAAATATATAAATTTTTTAGAACTTTGATTCCTAGAGCATCGAATTTCAGAACGCTCTATATGAACTCATATTACTCACAATCAAATAATACAAAAAGTTGTAGTAAAAAAATTGAAACCTCAGTTACTAATTGAAAATCATCAAAATCGAATTCCATGGTTCACAAATATGAAAAATTTGCAACTCTGGATTCCAAAAGCTGTATAACTTTCATATCCCGAAGTGTATAATCTTTCGAAACCGCTCTCTTGTATTCATACTGTCAGGGATGAAAAGTTATGAAATCCCGAAGCAAAAATATTTTTCAAAAAAACCCCTCCCGGAAATTTTTTCTGCCCACGCCCCTGGATTGTTGAAAAAATGATTTTAATAAAATTTTGCCTTCTAAAAAATCATTTTTGCCCCCTCAAACTTACAGATCTGGCTACGGGCCTGGTTTTTTAGGAGAAATTATTTATTAAATTGCTCAACAATTTTTCCTAATTGTTCAAGGTATCATGAAATTTATAAATGCTCAAATTGGGAAATATCGCAAATTTTCACAACATCTAAATGCATAATTTGGGCAAAAACGAGGTTATGTTATTTATGTTACACGCCAGTTTATCGGGGGAATATCAACAGATGCGCCCGGATAATTGCACGATCGCCATCCGTTTAATTGCATTCCTGCGTGCACACAAGCCGAGAACCATGAACCGCCCCGTTTCGAGCCCACAAGAAAATGGCAGTAACAGATTTGCAATAACCGCAATGCTATATCGTGCTGTACATTGCTGTTGAAACGATCTTAAACATATCTAAATTAACGAAAACAGAAATGTATAACCCCTGCTCATACAAACGACTTGTATGATTTACAAGAAATTAAGTTTCCCAAGCTGTAAGCTATGTTGGAAACATTTCGTAGTTGCAATTTGACAAATACTATGGTCACGTATCAATGATGATTCAATTTTTATCAGAAATATTACAATTCAATATGCTTTGTAAACGGAAGTGTGTCAAGAACAGAAGGGTTGGCAAGGGATTGTTCGCGTAACTACATATGTCGTCGAAGTGCACGCGACAAGACCCCATGCACTCATGATTCCGCAGCGTAATTTTAAGACCTCTACTTGATGCAAACGAGTTATTACTCGAAAAAAAATTACATTTCATTCTTTGTAGTTGTTTTTTACATGATCTCAAACATATGTACAATACATATACGAAGAAAAAATTTATTTCATTAGTTAATAGAGACGAAATAATAAATATTTGTGTCGAAATTCTGGGGGGGGGGGGGGGCAGCTGACCCCCTGCACTTTCAGTTGCAACTTCCCTTGGTGATAATGATAATGTTATTATCTACGACAACGAAAAAAAAAATTCATGAGGTTACCTGAAAAGCGACGAAAGCCATAAAATTATGCCGAAGCCTGGAATAATGTGCAACGTTTTTCGGCACGTGTCGGCTTTTTTCAGAAGCGGTGGGTTTTAGCATATATTGATATGTAACGGGCCCAATTAAACCAATCAGGGAGCATTACGGCGGCGAAACAGATGACGATCGTGATCACCCAACTGCGCCAAGGTAACTTTTTTTACCCTCGGATCGTCGCATCACGCTTGCCACTTTCCGGCACAAAACGATCTGACGCCGCTTGTTGATTCCCCATTGATAAGCCGAGCCGGGCGTGAAACGCTCCTATCATGCCAATTATTATTACGCTTTTTCGTTTCACATGCTTCAATTCAATGATGGTTGATTCTTTCTGAAATTTTGCGTATATTATTGAAAAAAAATTTAATGATTGTGTATACAGTAGAGCCTCGCGCATTGAGAAAGCTTGGGGGGCAATTATAAGTCGGTGAATCTATTGAAGTATGAAGAACGGCAGTGTTGGCAATCAAGATTCCGAGATTGAAAACGTTAACTCATGCTTCTTTTGAAGAGGACAAAAATTCAGGAACAAACAGAGAAAACGGTCAAGTAGCTGCTAAGGACCGGTTAAGAAAAAGGTTACCTGAATTAAAACAGCTACCTGCATCTTAACAAGTTCTTTTAGTAGGCCCAAGGTGCGTAGGCAGAGTAGGGTTTTAGGGGTTCAAACCCCTCCCGAAATTCCGATAAAATCAATCAATATTTCATGAAAATACGAAAAAAATTACATGGACAAACAATTTAAATGTAAGTTACAAAAAGTGCTTTATATATTTAATGTAAAAGTAAAAATTATCAAAACGTAGGACCACGTAAAAAATATAAATCAGGAAAATTTATTGTTGCAACCGAGTGAATAATCAAGAAAAATAAATATCTTCGAAAATGCTGTAAATTTACGAAACTTCGAATCTTAGATTATCATATTATAGAAATCGATATTAAATCCATATAAAAGTATTAAAAATCTTCTGATTCATACAAACTCTGAAAGAATGATAAAATTAATTTAATTCTATGAAAGAAATGTGTTTTTTGAAAAATCTCGAAAAACGCCTCTATGATCTATAAATTTTGAGATTTTAAAGCATCAAATTCTAAATATACCATAAATCTATAAAAATTCTAGAAAACGAAACAAAATCTTTTACATATTTCGAAAATACGAAAAAAGAAAAATGATATGAAACATGAAAAATCTATGTGAATGTGATTTTATCATTAATTCTTGAAACTACTGATGAAATAGATCGAAATTAGCATTCTAAGCGTAGAGTTTTTCAAATCCCTGTGGCAATCTACAAAAAAATAAGTAATCTATAAAAATACTTGGAAATCCTCCAGGGTTTCGTATATTATTCTAGAAAAATGTGAAAAATAAGTTTACTAGTTTACTTGCTTACCAGTTTACTAGTTAACTAATTTACTTGTTAACGATTTAACTAGTTTATTAGTTTACTAGCTTACTAGATTATTAGTTTACTAGCTTACTAGTTTTTACCCAATTAGCTAACTAGTTTACTTGCTCAGTAATTTACCAGTTTACTAATTTACCAGACAACTAATTTACTTCTGAATGAGTTTTCTAGTTAACTATTTTTCTTCTTCACTAGTTTACTATTTTACTGTTTCACAATTTCAGTAGTTTACTAGTTTACTAGCTTAATTGTTTATTTGTTTAGTAGTTGACTAGCATACTTGTTTGCTAGTTTACTCTTTCTCTTACTTACTAGTTTACTAGATATCTTTGAATACATAAACATCATGTCGATTTTCTTAGATATTTATAAAAATTTCTGTCCTAGAGCATAGTTTATAATATAATAATATTATTATACACTCTTTTATGAATTATTCTAGAAATTCATACACATAGAAAACATTGAAAATGCATCCAATTCAATTAATACAATCAATACAATTAAACAAACTTTTAATTGTAGAAACACTTTAAATAATATGGAATCAAAGTATTAAATCTTCATAAAAGAAACTGTCGTCTGAAAAATCAATTGAAATTCTCAAAATCATTGAGAGTTTAAATTATATAGCATCAATTTCTAAAAAATTAGTGAGCAAATAAGAAAAAAATATAAAATACCAGAAAATACTAAAAACTCTGATGAATAATATACCATATAAAAATAATGTAAATTTTCGATGTTCTTTTTATCTGTGTAGTTGAAATTTGCTCAAAGATCAATTCAAATACGTATACAAATTTTTTAGAATTTTGATTCTTAGAGCATCATCTTTTAGAAAGCTTTATAGAAACCCAAATTACCTCATGTCAGATAATCCTGAAAGTGGTATAAATACAAAAAGTATTAATAAAAAATTGAAACCCTAGTTACTAATTGAAAATCACAAAAGTCGTATTCCATATTATTTACGAACATGAAAAATGTGCAACTCTGGATTCTAAAAATTGGAAAAGTTTGAAATTCCGAAACGTAAAATATTTCAAATTTGCTCTCTTGTGACCATATTGTCGAAGATGAAAAATCATGAAACCCCGAAGGAAAAATATTTTTCAGGAAAACCACTCCCGAAAATTTTTCTGCCTACGCCCTTGATAGGCAGTTATAAGAAAAACTCTTGTAAGATTAGGACACTATTGAGAAAGTAGAGCTGTAAAGAATGCTACAAGTAACGGTTACGAAAAATTTGTGCTACTTGGGCGAAGCTCGATGGCCAATCCAAAAAGGTCCAGAATGTGCCTTTCTGCGGTTTCACTTCATTACGTTCTAAATGGGTGGATTCCAAGTGGATGCATCTCTACTTTATGTTTATTTCAAAGGCGATTCTGGTTTATCATACGAATTTACTGGAAATGCCATAGAAATTGCAAATATGTGCCTCCATTTCTTATGTCAATCAATCTTTATCCAAAAAAGTTTTGTAATGACACTTTCTCCCCCACGTGTCTTGTTCGGAGGGACGTAAAAGGGATATAAAAAATGTACCAAGTATTCCATATGGGATGATAAAACCCATCGACATGCTTTTTATCGACTGCATCGAGCAGTCGATCAAACGAGTGCGCTTTTTCCTCTTGCCCCAACCCGCGGCACGTGTTGATTAATCATAACCCGTTAATTAGCAGTGAAGGTATCACTGATCGAACGATAAGAGAAAACTTGCGTGCCCCATTAATTAATTCGTAAAGAGCGTTCAATGAAAAACCTATGAGATTATGCAAATTGAATGTAAATAACTGTATTTGAGTTGACACCCGATTCCTTCTGTTATCGCTCGTTCATTTTTTACTCGTAGCGTGTTGTTTTACGTGTTGGTAACTTTGTCAGATGTCATATCCAATCATCCAATCAGGAATTTAACTTCTTTTGAATGAAGTATATGTAAATTCTACGTTTTCAAATCCTTTTTTTTTATACTATTTCTTATATGAATCAGTTCAGTTTGTAACATGCAACATTTTGCTAACTACAAGAAACAGCAGTGAAAATAAAAAAGTGCCAATTTTTTTTATTTATCATTTTGTATTTGCGATTTCCAAAGAACGTGAATAAATTTCTGTACCTACAGTAAACGCAGAAGGCACTTGATGAGGAATACTGGAAATATTAGTTACGATGGCTAGGTATCGAGTGCGTGCTCGAGACAAGGGGAAATGAGATATCAATACGAAATGCTTTTTTGATCGTGCGGGGTCATTGATACCCAATCATCCGTTCATGATCGGTATATTGTCGGAAAACACTCGTTCTCACATTTTTCTCACGTCCAAAGTCGCTCACTCGCGAAATTTTAACAAACCTCATGCATTTTTCATGAAACTCTCATTCCCCCTTTCTCTTCTTTCCCCAGATTCTGTGGAATTCGTTTTTTTTACACGAAAATAAAGGTGGCTTAGTTTTCGTTATTGTTGGAAAAAACTGCTATTTTTTAATCATGTTTCATATGAAAATTTTATTTATTCAACAATGTTTATGCATTTGCTTTTGATTTTTTTTAGTATTTTAGCTCGAAAAAGGAGCATTTTTTCGGGAGGGTTTTTGAAAAAAAAAATTGTTTCCTTCGGGATTCGTCAATTTTTTGGATTTCAGGACTCGGAAGTTGTACACATTGTAAAAAAAATACGGAAATTTTCTATAACATGGTACTGCAAATTTACTATTCTTTTATGTTTCACATACTTAAATAGAAAAATTTCATTAAAATATAGAATATTAGTATAAATAAACTGGTAAATTACAGTAAAATTAGTAAAATTACAGTAAAATTATAGTCAAATTTCACCACCAAGGTAATGTTTAATGATTCTCGCATCATTACAGTAAAATTGCCACAAAATTTTTTTAGAGTGCAACTTTTCGAGTCCAAAGAAGTGCATTTTTCATGTTTCTATTTAAAGTAGTAGGATTCAATTTTTGTGATTTTCACGCGTCATTGAAATGTTTTTTCATCACTTTTGTTATTTTTCATAATTTTTTTAGTACTTATTTATAAAACTTGGAGAATTTTCAGATGTATTACATTGAATTCTTATGAAGCTTTCTGGAATTCGATCTAGGAATTGAAGTTCAAAATTTTTTAAATATTTTTCTAGATTTTTGAGAAAATTAAACGTACAAAGATTGTCAGTACTCCATAGATTCCCAGAATTTTAATGTTGTATATTTTTATAAAATTTTGAAATACTTTGTAGATCTTTAATGGATTTTTAGTACTTTAGACTGAAGTATGGAAAATTTCAATGATTTTTAGTATTTTGATGAATTTTTCAAACTGCAGTTTCTTTCACACAGATTTCCAATACTGAAGAGTTTATTTCTCGTTTTTTTTTTTATTATTTATAACATTTGAAGAACTTTCTAGTATGTTCATAAATTTCTATGTAGGTTTCTAGAATTTCATGCTCTAAAAATAAAATATATATACATTTTTCGGGCAATTTTAATTAATATTTTTTAGAGTATTAAATGCTTTTAAGTATTTCTCGTATTTTTTTTATTATTTATGATGTATGGAACCTGGATGATTTTTTAGTATTTTCTAAGATATCCAGTATTTTTTCATATTATATTTCTAGTATTCGATATTCTATGAATCAAATTTTCAATTGATTTTCAGTAATTTTACAAAATTCTAGGGTAACTAGAATGATATAGATTTTTTTCGTTTTAAACTTTTCTTGTTTTTTCGTATTTTCTTAATATTCATGATATTCTGTAGGTTTTTCTCATACTTTTTAAAGATCGTGTGTATTTTTCAGATTTCTTAGAGGTATCTAGATTTATTGAATTCGATGTTCTAGAATTAAAATTTCAACCGATTTTAAATAATTTTTTAGACTTTAAGGAAACTTGCATGTTTTATAGATTTTTCGTATATTTATATATTTCTAGTATGTACTCTCTCGGTTCAAATTACGGTATATTAGAAGTAAAATTTTTACTAATTCAATAAGTAGGTTTGAGATAGTAAGAGATCTACTTATAAATTAGCAGAATTCCACAAGTTGACTAAAAAATATACATAAATCATACATATCTATATAGTTGTGAAAAAAGTTCATGTAAAAAACATTGTTAAAAGCTTGATGTTTCAAGGAATAAATATTCTAAGAAATGTCTTGAAAAGTCTATTATTATTGTTTGATTTTTTATTGTAAGGCAATAATGAATCAGTAGCATTTGCATGCTATTTAAATAATCAATAATTGCAGTAATAAAGATAGTTATTCACTTTTTCTTCAGTCAAACATTACTAATTTCATCAGTAAGTTATATTACTAATTCAATTAGTAGATACTCACTAAAAATTTAGTTTTTCCCTTTCTACTTTTCCAATTAGTGAAATCCTACAATTATTTAGTAGTTTTTTACTAATCCAAACTGAGAGAGATATTTCTATAGATTGATTTAAATCAATTTTCATGAATTTCTTATTTCATCAGTTTTATTTTTAAATTTCATGTTTTTATAAATATTTAATAATATTTCATATAATCTATTAGGTAGGCACAAATTTTCAAATTTTTATTTTTTGCGTTATCCTATAGCTAAACCTTCATGATTAGAATTTCGTTTAAGAAAAAATTCTCCTTGATCCAGAATGATTAAATATTGGTAAATTTGAGTGCTCACAATATGATGATACCATTCGTTTTTTCTCCAAGATTCTAGCAAGAACACTTTTGATCACACATACTTATTTCATTATTCTTGCACTATTCTTTATAATTTGTATTTTTGTCTTTTACTGTTATCATTTTTATTGTTTTTGCATGAAATAGTAATTTTATCCGAACTTCAGGAGTTGTATCCAAAAGTTGTATTTACTGTATTCAAAATACAATAAATAAGGCTTGATTTCGTAATCATTACTGATAGGAACCTGCCTTATTCGTTGCTTAGAAATAACGACCGTTTGCTTTTTATTTGTTCAAGTTACTGGTCACTGACTTATAAACGTCGATTTTCAATACAGAATTATACCGAATACTGTTTATTTTTGTGCGGATCGAACGAAAAAGAAGCTTGTTGCAAAACTTGACGCGATCTTGGAGAAATCCCCGCGCTTCATTGGGAAGCGGTTGAAAACTCGGTTCACATAGCTCTTGAGGCCTTCCCGGGCCTTCTCCCTCGTTGCACGATCGAGCGTAAAGACAAACTCGCGATTAGCGAACGCATCGATTAGCGCGGAAATAAAGCGATCGGGCATTCCGACGTTGTTTCGCCCTGCATTTGCAGCAGGAGTCGCTCGGTTTCGAGTCATTTGGAGTCGCTCGAGCGGGCCGTTTCACGCGGCGCGCGAGCCAGCAGGAGCCCCGGCCGCGCAACAAGTGGCCCCCGGGGCCAAAGGTCCTATTGCTCGGAGCAAATCGTTCGTTGAAAAGCTCCGCGGTTTGTATCTCGCCGAATTTCGGCCCCGGTCAACTTCACTCGCTTTATCCCAACCATAAATTCTCGGCTATTACTCAGAAAGCGACACGAACATTCAGGTTTCGTGAATAGGGATTCGACGAGCTAAATCTTCCATCAGGATATTTATCGATATATTTATAACATTGAGGGTGCAAGCAGAAATTTGAGGGTAGAGCAATCGGATAATTTATAAATTCATACGATTGAGGATTGGAAATATTTGAGCTGTCAAATTGAGTCAAATTTAAAAATTCAGTGTCCAGATTGTATTTCAAAATTTTCAGCAGAACTCGAACACTTTCATATTAGAAACTCTCTCTCTCAGATCAAATTAGTCAAATTTTTCACTATTTGAAATAGTAACACGCGTTGTTACTAACAAAATAGTCATTTTTGTAGATTTGACTATGTAATTAGTAAAAATTTGACATCGAAATAGTTGAATTTTTCACTTATTCAAAGTAGTCGTGCATTTTCACTATTTCATAGTCACGCTATTTTACTATTTTCTTAGTCAAAAATTTAAAAAATAATCTAATAGTCGTCTCTGACTTTTTGATGAGATATATTTCGGCACTGTTCGATCATGTTCGATCGTCACTGTTAAGCACATAACTTTATATATACACTCTAAGTGACTCTGTGAATGCACTACATTTAGCGGAGATATGCATTATTGTTTATTATCCGCGGAAAAAAAGCTAAATTGGTGTTAATTTTCATAAGTGAAGAGGATAACTCGCAGGTGAAAAGAAGGTGAATATGGCATTTCATATTGATAAAATTGTTTGGTTCAAAGTGATCGTCAACATAAATTGTCACAAACTAGGTATATTTTTGTTGATCAATGAAATATGATCGATCGAAACCTTTTCCAGCAATATATACGAAATCCAAAAAATTGAACATTTGAATTAAATAATTCGGAGAAATTCTCGGTATTGCTAATTTCGGACTTTGAAATATTGTTTGTATTTGATATTTTGATAGTTTTACAATCTGAGAACATGTTGAAATACAATGAATCTTTTTTTTATTATCTTGAATGCTCAATAATCAATATATATGTTGATTAGAATTTTTCATTTTTTCCATCAAACAAATTTTGTCAGACAGATATCAACTCGAGAGAAAAAGAAATTCTCACAATTTTTTTCCGAATTGGATCCCAATAAAAAATAAATGTATAAATTGACTACTGGATTAGTAATTTCTTTCTCTTACACGTACAACATTTACTGAAGATTAAGTTATATTTAATTAATGATTCAGGTGAAAAACTACTAACTGATTTGTCATTTGTTACTATTTCAAAGAGTAAGCTGGTTTCACTATTTGAATTAGTAATTTTTTACTATTTCTTAGTAACCGGATTCGTACTAATTCAAATACTAAAAAATAACTATAAAATAGTTAAATTTGACTAATTTGATTTGAGAGAGTTGTAAATGACTCAATTTATTAGGGGAAGGGGGGGCGGTTATTATCGTATTTTTTGGAAATTCTCATGATAAAGTTCTTGAATTTTCAAATGAAAAATTGAGAAACCTAAAAAACATCGAAAAATTAAGAAAATTCCTATTGAGGTGGACAATTTTTTATGATCATTGAAATTGCTTGTTTTTCATAAGTTTGTAATTTTGAAAAATTTCAGAAAATTTTGTTGAGTGCCAAAACTTTGCGGAATTCGTGAAATTCAGAAAAAGTAAATTAATTTTTTGAGATTCATGTTTATTCTTAATACATATGAACGATAATGTTTTTTTTTTCTTTTTTTTAAATAGTAAGCTGCTTTCGCTATTTGAATTAGTAATTTTTGCTATTTCTTAGTAACCGGATTCTTACTAATTCAAATAGTAAAAAATAACTATAAAATAGTTAAATTGTCTAATTTGATCTGAGAGAGCTGCATTCTTCAATCTTCAATCTGTGAATTCCAATTCTTTCATTTAACGTTCACGAAATGGACGCTGTATAAATTTAAATCAATTATGTCGAAAGCATTGTTGAGGTCACAGAAAAAGATTGAATATTATTCGAAAATAGAGTAATTGACGTTGAAATAGTTAAGTCCAAGTAAATTAACACCCGAGAAAACGCAATCGCATCGTCGAGTTGCCCTCGACAACGGACCGCGCGACGTCTTCGCCGATCCAATTAAACCCGCGTTCAATATTGCGGCAAATTAAATTACGCCACTCCGCCAAGTGTCATCCTTTGATCTACTATCGTCAGCTTTTTATACGGCCATTCTTACTTCTGAAAAACTTGTACGATGATGCATTTAGTTGATCGCAAGCAATTGAACCATGATAATTGTGAAAATGTACCCACAGTGCTTAAGAATACAAGTGATAGTTGGCTCTTAAATTTTATTACGACAAATTTCGAAAATGGAATGGAAGAAACAACTGTTATGTCCTGAAAGGACACAACAGGATTTGATTACTGCGAAATTATATTTTAGAATTTCTGATGAACTATAGAAGCTTTCACAAGTTTATTAACATCTTAAACGAGATTTACAAAAGTCAAATATAATGTCTACATGGAATTATCCGCACAGGGCACAGAAATGTTCGTGAAATTTATAAAGGAAAAATCATAAAATCTTGCAGATGCTTACAAAGTTACAACGAAGATAGATATCGGTTGGATGTCGAAGAACAAGAGGAGCGTCGCCTCGGCAAAGTCCGCTTTTTATTAAAAAAAATATCATATTAAATAGTTTGTTCGTGCATTATCTTTGTCGAAGTTAGGAAATTAATTTTACAGTATGTAACACAACCAATGCAATTTTCAGTGTTACAATTATCCTGCAAAACGTTAATTCCCATAAGAAATCATTTCTTTTTCCTTTCATGACGACGGATCACTCAACTCAAACAAAAATTTTTCAAAATCCTGGAGAATTTCCCACGTGACTTGTGAATCGTCTTCACGAGAAAATTCCTCTCTGAAATTCTTGAGGTCGACGTTTTCGCGTAGCATCGGGACTTTATCGCTGGATTTAATCGGTACTCGATCGTGGCTGCAACGGTCGGAATATTTCTGTTCAACATGTGATGGTATTACACGATGGCATTGACGTTTTAACACTCATACAAAGTATGGCCATTTGAATATCGAAGCCTTCCATCTACGGGTTCTTATTAAAACGCAACACGGATCTTAAAGATATTTTGACAATGCAAGGTTTTCGCCTTGAATACAAAAACCGCTCGAAAGCATGTATTTCACACTTTTTTGACTGTAAAAGTAAATTGAGAAAAGTATGGATTGCACCAATCATAGATAATTGCGCACGAAAACCTTTGCTTGAACGACACCCAACAGTTACATCTCTTTCGGAAAATTAATTTACACCTTAGTATTCGGTTGGATGTCAACGGCAAATTTTTCTTGCTTTGTTTTCGAAACATCACGCCTTACGAGAAATGAAGTTCTCATCTTAATTCTGAACTTGACGTCGCGTCCGATGATCGTGAGCTTGTCAGAGCGTTTTAGCGTTCAACTGCAAACGCAGTTCTGAACGGCCAATCCACGGAATCGGATACCTGGAAATTGATCTCGTTTTTTACTGATCCTTGCTATCATAAAAAATATAAAAAAGGAGAATCGTGTGTAGAAGTTGATATGAAATGAATACTTTTTTCAGTAATGTGCAGTATTGCAGTAATATGCAGATTTCAAAGTGCAGATCTAAATCATCAAAACATTGCTTCAGTTTAGTATATTTAAATAATTTTACAAGTCTTTTGAACGTTCTGTACGATTTTAAATGAATTTTAGGGAATCATGAGTCACGCTTCTTTAGCTTGAAACAGTTGAAACACTTTGGTGGTTCGCAAATGTAGGCAAATACCAAAACAGAGTCTCGTGATTAGTTCCAGTCTTTCTCATTCAGTCTCTTTATGCCTGCATCATTCGTATGCTAATTCGTCGCGCTTTACCCATTTTGGTTCGCGATGCGACACGTACACACGGCGGCAAAATTTACTTTGTATCCGATGATTTCGTAAACTCAACAAGTTAAAAAGTTCTCGTACACCTACTGCAAGTTACAAATTGATTTACAACATTTTTAATCTATTTTAACAATCGAAGTGGAAAAATTGCTCAGTTTATATGTTTCTTTTACTAACCTTTTTGAACGGTGCAAACAATAAGAACTTTTCCAAATGTCGAAAATCGAAGAAAAAAGTATACCTAGTGTCACGTCCCAGAGACATACGTATTTTTTATTCTGAAAATATTCAATAGTCTTGTAAAATTGTTTTCGAGTAGGCTATTTTCAGCTTTATCAATGACTGAGACATTGAACAATCATCAAATGAGCTAAATTTATGCTCGTGAAATGGGATTCCTAAATCATCGAGCAAAATAACGATTTCAATGTCTTATCATGTTCGTCGATTCTTGTTTCGTTGCCCAAATATGGGCAGGCAGAATATTCTAGTAGCGAGTTTGGAAGCTTTAAAGAAAGCTTTAAATAATAGCTTTAAATAAGACGAGGGTTCTAATGGTTTCAATAATGTCTGTAGTATGGATAATTTGTTAATTTCATAGTATGAATTACTGTAAAAATTGTAAAAATTGACAGGCCCTGAGAAGGGCTCCAAACCAGAGCCGAAACGTCGACATTTTTGTGAATAAACAAAATTTCAAATTTGACTGGGAAATCGAAATTATTATTAATATTATTAAATTTGGGGGCTTCCATTTCATTGGCACTTAGTCGGATTCTGGAACTCAAGGTATAAACTTCAGTTTTAGTCGAATTCAGGAACCCATCTTATAAACTTCGTGTTGTTGTATTCAGGAAATTTCGGTGGTGTTACTTCAGTGAAACATTCTCTCTCAGTTCGAATTAGTAAAATTTTTACTAAGTCAATTAGCAGGTCAGAGATAGTCAGAGATCTACTAATAAATTAGTAGAATGCCACAAGTTGGCTAAAAAAAAAGTTGAATTCTATTAAATTATCTACCATATGCACCTATTTGTGAAAAAAGTTCGTGTAAAAAACATTGCTATGTAAAAGCTTGATGTTCAAGCTTTTACATAATTAAAAAAGTCAATTGAAAATTGGCTTTTTCATTAGTTGAACTATACTTATATTTTAGTCATAATTCACGAAAAATACTAGTCAATAATTACTTCCGGTAGTAGTTGATTTCTACTCAAGTTTCAAGATAGTTATTCACTTTTCTCTTCAGTCAAATATTAATAATTTTATCACTCACTCGATTAGTTGAATTTTACTTCAACTTAAGTTGCTCCCTTTTCACTTTTTCAATTAGTGAAATTCCACTATTTATTAGCAGTTTTTTACCACTTCGAACTGAGAGAGTTTTTACCTAATATAATTTCATAAGCGTTGAACCAGGTTCGAAGGAACCTGGAATTTGAAACATTAGCAATCATTTCTCATATTCCAATTAGATATTGAGTGAATATCACATATTATTCCGAAAAATGAAATATAATTCTTCACTTTTCTGAGAGTTTACTAAACATCACTTTCTTCCACATACGATCTTCGAAATTTTCATGGAAAAAACAGAAACGTTGCAACCTTAATGAATCATAAAATTTCGAATACAAGTTCTAGCACCTCGTCAATCTAGATTTGGAGAGTAACAATTTTAGAAGCTTGTGTTTTTGCTTCCGTCAGATCCGGCTGGCTTAATTGTCTATGATTTAGCCCATTTCCATAGACGACCTTAATTTCAGTGACTTCCCGGAAGGACCATTTAAGGTGACTCCTGCATGGGCATCCGAAACACGTGGGTGCTCTGGTACTAACCTCATTTCCTCTCATATTTTTGTTTTTATTGAGAAAAAAACGATCCCTTCAAATCTCTTTCTCAATTCACTTTCCTCCACTTCCTACTTCCATAACAAATTTAAATACTTCATATATTTCTTCAATTGCTGGAAAACAAACCAGTTGAACATTTTAGTCAGTGAAGAGAATCCAAGGTTTTTCATACATTATGATGTCAATCGAAGAAAAATCCCTTCAAATAACCGACGGTGTAGAATCCTAGAAAGTAAGGTTCCACATATTCAGAACTCCTTTCTCATATAACAAAGAGAATCTCAAGTACCGAATGGTTTCACTGCGTGCATTGATTGTAATACAAAAATTGCAGTGCAAAATAATCCACGAAAATACTGTGCTTGGTGTTCATGGCATTCAAGAAGCACACGCCGAAGCTGGCAAATTAATATATCCGCTTTTTAATTCCAATGTAGAGACCAGCACGAATCGAGGGAGTCGAGAACAAGATGAAACGTGGTGGCCACGCGACAGGAAGACCCCGAAAAAAGCAGATCTCGTCGCCCAATTTTCTCATTATTATACCCCCCATTTCGCCTTTCTCGTTTTGCATTGTCTCGAGCGTCTCCGCTGTAATCGCGTAATAGCGCGAGCGGTCATTAATCATTCGCGCGCACGAAAGTTGTCACGACCTTCTCTGAACTCTGTGTTTTCGAGTTGAAATCAAAAAGTCGCTCTAACAGAATTTTTAGCTGTAGATTTTGTTATTATTTAGCTTTTCCAAATGAAAGTCAGTATGAGTATTCGTAGTTATGTTCGTAATGAACTGTTTTCACTGACAAAAGAAGAAAATAGTAAAGTAAGTGTTAACTGGTGTCTTATTCCAGAATTGACGATAGAAAATAATGTTTTATAGAAGTGAGAAGCTGATCTTTCAAGCTGAGAGGTAGAAAGACAAATTTGTGGAAGGTGTTTTTCAAGAAAATATATTTCCTTTGGGATTTGTCAATTTTTCCAATGTCTATCGGCAACCTTTTTCTTAACCGGTTCTTAACAGCTACTGAACCGATTTCCCTAATTGTTCCTGGATTCTAGTTCTCCTTAAGAGAAGCATGACTTAACATTTCTGGATTTCACCTTCTTGAGAATATACCCAAGTAGCACAGCTTTTTCGTAACAGTTACTTGTAGCATTCTGTACAGCTCTATTTTCTCAACACTGTCTTTACTAATCAAGATTTATTCTGAAAAGCGCTTACGAAAAGAACTTGTTAAGAATATCCAGGTAGAGGTTTCAATATCGGCAAGCTTTTTCTCAACCAGTTCTTAACAGCTACTTAACCGATTTCTCTTATTATTCCTGAATTTTTGTCCTCCTTAAGGAGAAGCATGACTTAACATTTCTGGTTTTTGCTTTCTTGAGAATATACTCAAGTAGCAGATCTGTTTCGTAACAGTTATTTCACAGTAAACATTCGTAATTATTCGTGATCTCTGATGTCATATGACGTACCAATGCTTCCGCATATGCATGTCACCATGACGTCATGTCATGATATGGCATCATATGACGTCATTATGAAGGCATGATGACATCATAGATGCCATATCATGACATGACGTCTTGGTGAAATACATATGCGGAAGCATTGGTACGTCATGTGACATCAATGATCACGAATATCTCGAATGTTTACTGGGTTGTAGCATTCTTTACAGCTCTATTTTCTCAACAGTGTCCTAACCTATCAAATTTTTTCTTATAAGCTCTTACGATAAGAACTTGTTAAAAAGATCCAGGTAGTGGTTCCAATATCGGAAACCTTTTTCTTAACCGATTCTTAACAGTTACTTAACCGATTTCTCTTATTGTTCCTGAATTTTTGTCCTCCTTAAGAGAAGCATGACTTAACAATGCTTACTTGTAGCATTCTTTCCAGCTCTATTTTCTCAACACTGTCTTTACCTATCAAGATTTATTCTGAAAAGCGCTTACGAAAAGAACTTGTTAAGAATATCCAGGTAGGGGTTTCAATATCGGCAACCTTTTTCTTAACCGGTTCTAAACAGCTACTTAACCGATTTCTCTTGTTATTCCTGAATTTTTGTCCTTCTCAAGAGAAGCATGACTCAACATTTCCGGATTTTGCCTTCTTGAGAATATACCCAAGTAGCACAGCTTTTTCAGAACAGGTACTTGTAGTCCTAACCTATGAAAAGTTTTTCTTATAAGCTATTACGATAAGAACTTGTTAAGAAGATCCAAGTAGTGGTTCCAATATCGGAAACCTTTTTCTTAACCGATTCTTAACAGCTACTAAACCGATTTCTCAAATTGTTCCTGAATTTTAGTCCTCCTTAAGAGAAGCATGGCTTTGAACATTTCTGGTTTTTGCCTTTTTGAGAATATTTATAAAGAAAGCCCCCGCCATACGAGCCTCAAATTTTTTTGGCCATTAAATGTCTGCCGCTTCCGACCTTTTTTCATGCCGAAATTGCAGCGTTTCCGAGGGCAAAAAGGGGACGAGGTCCGCGATGAGCGAAATTAGTGGCGATTTCGCGAGGACACCCCGCGGTGCGAGCAAAAAGGCGCTGCGAAACGTTCGCACCTCGACAGGGGAGATTACACGCCATATAATAAACCCCCGCTAGATTATTATGTTTTGCTTTGGAAAGCGCGCGCGTGCACATTCCGCGGGGTCCCTGGGCCTCATTTTTTATCCGCTCGCTGACGCGCCCGAAGAACCGGAAAGCGTAGCGAAACGACTTTCTGCCTGTCGCGGCTCTGAGAGGAGCTTTTTTGCAAACGCAAGATTATATACGGTGTGTTTGTAGCTTACGCTTGGTTCGCAAATCTCGGAATTTTTGTTTTACTGTAATAAGGGAAAAAATTGCTTTCAAGGAAGTATGTATCTGTACTCTAAATTTGAATTAGTCAAGTATGACAGATGGTCTGTTTCAACCTGTGATATCAACAGATAAATCTGTTTACTATTTGTATTCTATTTATTGATAATCATTACTTTTTTTATTCTTGCATAAAACAATGATTAATTTTACTCGAATTTTCAAGACCCCCTCTGCCTTTTCCCCTATGCTGTATGGTTATAACAACTACACTGTTGTTCCCTTACGGTAAAAAACAAGGAATTTAAGCCTGTTTCAGTCGATTCTTCCTGACAATAAATCCCACTGCGTCGGTTCTTCATTCTTATTTCAGAAAATGCGTTGGTTTCGTTAAAAGGCGCGATTCACCGGACGATGTTGAATCGAGGAAAATAACGTCTCCGGGGCAAAATGATTGCGCGCAACTGGATTTCCTGCGACGTAATCGAGGAACATCCCGATTACGACACGAACGCATTAGCAACGACGGTTCGCGTTTGGCTTTGTTTGTACGCAGATGTAGTTTGCGCCCACTTGCGGGATTCGCGCTGCAGGAAACGCAATGATACAGCGCCTCCTCCAACGCGAATAAACCGCGCGTGGCGCGCATGACTCGCGGATGCGTTACTTCAATCTCCTGTAAGTGACGAGCTAATGCGCTAAAATACAGACGCGTTCAAAATTGGAGTACGTGGCCCACGCTCAATTTTATTCACGATTTCGCGGGATCCCGTGTGACAATAATGGAATCATCCATCTGATTCAAAGCTTAAGATTAACAAATGATTGCACTCCCTAAATCTGACTCAGGCACATCTGACTGATTTTGCCTTTGAAGCATTGCTTTTCATTTAATCAGTCAATAAGTTATTAGTAACAAGATGTTTTGTTCGGTGTCAAGGTGCTGAAAAGTGGAGTTGGAGGTGGAAAAGTACCTAGTTTAGACGGTCAACAGATTCAATGTTGTTAGTTCCTCCAACGTTTCGGTGATCATGTGTATTACCATCTTCAGGGAAAGTATTCACAATTGTGTCTATAAGGGAAAACTTACAATCAGAAAAGGTTCACTTCAATTATTGACGAAACGTAAACCAATGAATTCCAGACATCATGTAATTACCAGGCCAGTGCACAGAAACCTGTATTTAGGGGGGGGGGGGAGGTTTCAACTTTTATGTTGTACTTGTAGGATAACATGCAATTGAAATTGATTCAGTTTGGCAATACATGGTCCATTCATAGTGATGTAGATAATAAATGTTTTCAACAACTTTAACACAAGCAACTCAATAATTACAGATACACAATTGCGAAAAACACGTTTATTATTTCTTCTTCACATTTAGATGTGTAACGAATGCATAATAAATTAAAAAAGGAACACTTTTTATCACTACACTATACACATATTTTATGATTTAAAGGATTATACACCTTTTTTGAGGACGGTTTGTATTATTTTTGAATGTATATAGCATATAATTTTATTACATGGAAGTTACATTATTGTGATAGAATATTGTCAACTTTAATATACAAACATTATTTGAAGAAAAAAATATCGAAAATGGTGGAGTTACGGCCCTTTCTTAACTTTTTTTCAATAGAGGCTTGCAGTAACTGCAATGCAAATACAATAAGTCAACTGAAATTGAAATATCTAAAAACGTTACATTTTTTAAGTGTAACGATAATGTAACGCGTTACATAAATTAACAAGTAACGATAACAGGAATGAGTTCCTTTTTTTTTTTTGGTAACGAGTACGAAAATCCTGTTATACATTTCACATCTGTCTCATCAAGTTTTTAGAACGATTTGTAACTTTTTAAGAAATTTTGTGAAACTTAGATATAAGTAATTTTTCAATTTACTTTTTTTAAAATAACTGTTTTACAATTTTGTAACTTTAGATGAAACAGAGTGATATATTAGTAATTTATGTACAAATATCGACAAAGAGTATGCTTTTTCACTGTTTATTGGAAATTTTCACTATTCGAGAAATAAATTTTAAAAATCTGCATATAAATACATGAAAATACTTGAAACCTTAGTTCTTGAAATCTATAGCAGGATCCCTAAAATCTATAGATTATGCTAGAAAACCTTACGTAATTTTATGAATATAGAAAAAAAATGAAATACAAAAATGAAAATTCGAAAAATATTGAGAACACTCTAAATATACAAAGAAACTGTTTTCAGCAAAATCGATCAAAATACTGCAAATAGTTCATACTTGAAATTCTAGGAAATCTAATTCTGGAAATTCAAAGAGATATTTTTGAAAAAACTTAAAAATTTTCCAACATTCTATAAATACTAGGAAATACGAAAAGAAGATACATGTACAGAAAATTAAAAGTGTGTCTATGAAATATTAAAAATCTATACACTTTCAAAGCATCGAATTCCAGTAATTTATACAGAAATATACAAGAAAACTGAACAATCCTTCAAATCGTAGAAAAACTGAAAGAATACGAAGGATACTGAAAGAAATATGAATCTATTGAGAGTCCTGTTTTCTGAAAAATTCTTTTGGAACATCAAAAATTTAATGAACTTCACATTTTAGAGCTTGCAATTCTAGAAATCCATGTATAAAAATTCATATCAAAATGCTTCAAGTATATGAGGGCCCGAGAGGAAAAAAGCAGATCGTGAAAATTTAAGGTAAAGTGCCGAAAAAAAAGTCACGACGTAAAATGATGATCGGAATCGTGCGTGGGAAAAGTGAAGAACAGGAAAGTTAGTGGAAGAGTAGAGATCGAGAATGTCCAGAGAAAAACGATGATCGAAAAAGTTCCTGCAAAAGTGCAGATTGGAGAAACGGATTAATAAATTAGCTCATAAAAATCGAATTTTCAGAATTTATTTGTTAAAACTATTTGTTTCAACATTTTATGAAAAAAATGTATTAACTAAGTGACATATGCATTCCACGGTTTTCCAAGCTGCTAATCGTGAATCTGAGGTCGGATTTGCAAAATTCGATTGTTTTAACTTTTTGTTTTAACAAATTATGAACAAAATAGAATTTGCTGAGTAGCATATGCATTCCACGGTTTTCAAAGTCGCTGAGCGTGAATCTGAGGTCGGATTTGCGGCAAATTCTATTTTGTTCATAATTTGTTAAAACAAAAAGTTTAAACAATCGAATTTTGCAAATCCGACCTCAGATTCACGATTAGCAGCTTGAAAAACCGTAGAATGCATGTCACTTAGTTAATACATTTTTTTCATCAAATGTTGAGACAAATAGTTTTAACAAATAAATTCTGAAAATTCGATTTTTATGAGCTAATTTATTAATCCATTTCTCCAATCTGCACTTTTGCAGGAACTTTTTCGATTATCGTTTTTCTCTGGACATTCTCGATCTCTACTCTTCCACTAACTTTCCTGTTCTTCACTTTTCCACGCACGATTCTGATCATCATTTTACGCCGTGACTTTTTTTTCGGCACTTTACCTTAAATTTTCACGATCTGCTTTTTTCCTCTCGGGCCCTCATATAAAAATACTAGAAAATCCTTCAGCATTTTATGCATCCTAAAAAATACTAATAGTTCCAGAAATACTGAACGATCTTTCAAATCGTAGAAAAACTGAAGAAATACGAATTCTAACGAATTCTAATAATATGTTTGTATGAAAACCCATAAAAAAAACCTGATGGAGACTCATAAAAACACTTTCGATAATCTTGGAGACTCGATGATACTCATTCTGAGACTCAAGGTAATCTTAGAGATTCAAACGATTCTCCAATCAGGCTCTAATTTGTTGACATAAACATTTGCGATTCAAATTGTTCGATCTCGGACATTGCTCCCATTAACTTTCATCTTCTTAATACATTCAAAACACAAATCTGCCATGTCTAATTGCAAACTCGTTGGAATAAAAAAGAGAATAATTAGCAATTTTTTCCTGGCGTTATGCCAGTCAAACACGTAATCCAACATGATTTAAACACGAGCTGGTAAGCCGTTACATCAATAATTTTTGTTTCGTTGTGGTTACTTGAAAATGTACACAGAAGCAAATCTAAAAATTGAGTTAGAACTAGGACCTTCTATTAGATTTGGAACCAAGAAACTACTGTCTTTCAAGGTTTGATTGATGATGATAATATTCCAATTCCGAACGTTGAATAGTACAAAAACTTGAAATTTTTGAAAATTCAAGAATAAATTAATTAGGATCGTGCAATAATTAAATTGGGCTTAAAGAATTTTTTCAAACTCACGTTTTGGAACTGTGCCGAGTTTGCAAAAATATTGCCGATTGGCAGAGGTAACTTTCACTTTTTTTTAGATTCTTGAAGTTAGAGTTGGACTACCCTTCCTTAACTACGTTCGTCAGCGGTTTGTAGTAAAATTATTGCTGAAAATTATTGCAAAAAAGGAGGGAAGAGGGAGGGTCTGATATAGCGACGCAGGAATGCGACACACGCGAAGCAAGATAGCGGTGCAGAGTGTTCGGGTCCAACAAGACCGGCTGCGTGTTCATCGATTAGTCACGGTACCCGAACCGAAGAAGGGTGACTTTACATTTCGTTTCGTTGCGTTGCCATATTATGCGTCCCATGCATGCGACTCGGCATACATGGGCTGCAGCGTGTGCCTTCGCACGCTGCGTTTTGCCATCATTTTTGGTACGGCAAATCACGGATTAGACGGCGACCGATATATTCATGTTCATACAAAGAACCGACCGCGGCATCGGCAACGTCAAAAGAAGATCAAAACATGGCGATACGCGCGAGGAAAAAAATTTCCCGGGGGTTTTCAAAATAACATGTTTTTCGTCTGTGAATATTTTGAATATTGAAATCGTTGAATTTTTATTTTTGCTTGGATGGATCTTCTACTTCTTTTGCCCTAATTTAATATTCCAAGTCTTCAAACTTTTGATTTCAGAGTATTTAATTTCGATACTTTGTTAAAGGCATATTTTACTTTTGGAAAAGTTTTTCTTTTTTTTTTAATTTTTTTCATAATTTTTTTTAATACTCGTATCAATTTCGTTCAACCTTGAAAAGTTATTGGGAATCGTTACAATTTTTAAGTTATTATTATGTTTTTAGGTATAATGTTTCAATTCCTTTGGGAATTTAATTTGAATTACCTTTTCAAATTTTAATTTCGATCTAACAGGTTGTCTGTTTTTTCACTTTCAAAATGAGCATTAACATTCTAACATTTCTTAGTATGAAATTTAAAATCTTTCATGTTACTAAATTTTATCCATTTTCTATGTCTGACTAAAAACTTTCATAGCAAAAAAGTTCTATTGTCGAAAACTGTACTCATTTACTGCAAATGATTAAATAGTTCAGTCAATCAGATATAACAAAATTAATAACTGTCTTGAAATAATAAATTGTCTCGACTCTATGCCTTCTGATTATTTCACAAATATAATTGTTGCTTATGTGCAGAGCTTTAGACTCTCAAGTATAATCTTTTTTACGAAACTAATCAATACATAATAAGATCCTTGCAAAATAAATGAACAAATACAGAATGCGTTAATCGGCTTACGGCAAATAATGCATAATATTACAGTTCAATACTAGCTGTAATAAGTGATTTTTGCAGCATACAGAGTAGCGTCAGTCAGTGTAAACCCACAACTTTAAATATTTGAGTGGAATTGATCTGAGCATTACTTTAACTGGTAGTAGTTATGGAATATTTCTAGAGCATCGTATTCATCTTCATGCACACGTCAATGATGCATTTTTCATGATCATGGTTGTGTAATTGATAAGCTTGTATTTATTTGTTGCTGAATCATTGAAAGAGTTTTTTTCAATTTCTCGGTTTATAGAACATAGCTATTAATTTTTTTAAATTGTATGTTTTTTTTTGATGGAACAAACGTCATTCGTGAAAATGCAAATAGAAACAATGAGAATTTTTTTAAAAGTACACGATTTTCAAAAGTACTTCTATCAATTTCTAGAAATATTTTAAAATTGTACACTTTGTTTATGAAAAGTTTGAACTTTTGTTTAATAAACGTTGTTAATGATTTGAATGTACACGAGATTCAAAAATATGTATATTGACCTCTCGAAATATTTTAAAGATCCATTAATATAAGCTCTTAAAATTTTATCTTCTTCCAAAAAGTTCCCCTAAAAACATCTGATTGATGTTTCATCTCGAGCAATTATAAGTTCTTCGCAACTTTTCAGAAGAAACAATGATCTCAGAAAGCATGTGAAATTCAACAAAATCACATGGAAAAGCAAGTTCTTCATTTAGGGCATAATTGAATGAATCTAGATTGAAGAAGCCAGAACCCTGAAAGTCTTCTTATTTCGAGGTTCCAGTGTATGTTCTTGTAATTTTTCAACATCATCATCACCTTAAAAATTTTTCTTCATTTTGTAAACCTGTTCCCCCACTTCTGCGCGTAAAAACGATATGTATATCGAAAGTTGGCAGAACTGCTCGGGTTTCGGAACGCACCCCTAGTAAACTGTTTACATGTCACGTGACGCGGGCCGGCGGGGTGAGTTTATAAGCGCATCGAGGACGGGAATATCGGGGGAATAATGAAGAGCTCAGGGTGAATGGAAAATGGCTGGCAGCGAGTGCGGTGGACCGTAAGAGGTTAGGGTTTCCCATGACGACTTCAATTTCGCCCATTGTTCGATTACACTGTTGACCATTTGCTTCCAGACATTATCTCCTCGGGCCTCTTCATGCCGCGTGCGGAGAATCGTCAAGTGATCATCTCGCGAACCGAGTCACTTCACCCATCGCGACATCCATGTCCCGATTGATTTCCTCAATTATCACTCCGTGCAGGGGAGTTTCTGGTACCCTTTTTTCTTGTTTGATCAGGCGAAGAAAACGCGCGATTCGCTCTCAATCTAGGTTATTTGACCAATAGAACATTTGGTTCTGTTGGATGAAGTCTTCACTGAGAAGTGGAAATTGTCGTTTTCAATTTGTATTCAACACCTGACATAAGAATACATCTGCCTGTTACAAAGATATGTATTCGTATCGGAATGAAATTATATTGTCTTGTAGGTATCTGATATCGCTCGTTGCAGCATCTGCCCAGATTTCTAGGGCAAATAAAAAGTATTGTCCCTTGCAGTTTCATATCGTCACCATGACAATTTCAACTCACAGTGTTGGTTCAGTCAACAAAATTCACATCTCTGCTGAGTGAAATTTGCTATAGGGTCTACCTGAACGTGGACAGGTGTCACTTGAAAATGAGGATTTCTTCTTTTGACTTTATGGTCATAGAGTTTCACGGTAAAGAGGTACCAGAGCCAGGGGCGTAGGCAGAAAAAAATTTCGGGAGAGGTTTTTTCTTAAAAAATATTTTTCCTCCCGGACTTCAGAATTTTTAATTTTTGACAATATGGTAACAAGAGAGATATTTTGATATATTTTACATTTCGGGGTTTCAAAGTTTTACAGTTTTTAGAAACCAGAGTTGCGCATTTTTCATGTTCGTAAATAATGGAATACGACTTTTGTGATTTTCAATTTGCAACTGAGGTTTCAATTTTTTTACAAACACTGTTTATATTTATACCACTTAAAGGATTATCTGATATTAAGTATTATGGGTTTCTATAGAGCTTTCTAAAATTCAATGCTCTAGGAATCAAACTCATGAAAAATTTATGTATGTATTTGAATTGATCTTTGGGCAAATTTCAACTTCACAGATAAAAGGTACACCAAAAATTACTGTTTTTTATATGATATATTATTCATAACATTTTGTAGTATTTTCTGGTATTATCATATTTTTTTTCATATTCCTAATGATCCCTCACAAGATTTTTAGAAATTGATGCTATGTAAATAAAACTCTCAACGATTTTGAGAATTTTAATTGATTCTTCGGATGACCGTTTCTTTTTTCAAATTTTCAATACATTAATTCTATATTTTTTCAGTATTTCTACAATTAAAAGTATGTTGAATTGTATAAATCGTATCAATTTAATTCGATTTGTTATTATTGTTTTCTATATGATTTTCTAGAATAATTTTTAAGATGATATATGTATCATCATAGTATAATATTAATAAATAGGCTCCAGGACAGAATGTTTTATAAATTTTTAAGAAAAGTATCTACATAATTTTTATGTGTTGAAAGATTTCGAGTAAACTAGTAAGCTAGTTATTAAGTAAAATGGCAAGCAAGTAAACTGGAAAACTAATAAACTTGTAAGCTAGTAAACTAGTAAGCTAGAAAAAGAGTCAACTAGCAAACTAGCAAGCTGGTAAACTACTAAACTAGTAAACAAGTAAATTAGCCATTCAGTGAACTAGTAAGCTTGTTACGTAAAAAACTAGTAAGCTAGTAAACTAGTAATCTAGTGAGCTAATATACTAGTGACCTGGTGAACTATGTAGTAAACTAGTAAACTCGTTCACAATTAAATTAGTAAACTGGTAAGAAAGTAAACTAGTTAACTTTTCAACTGGTAAGGTAGTAAACTAATAAGCTATTTAATTAATAAACTAGTAAACTAGCAAACATGTAAGGTAGTGAACTAGTAAATTCAATTTTCACATTTTTTTTGTATAATATAGAAAACCCTGGAGAATTTTTCATTATTATATTAGATAACTTATATTTTTGTAGATTGCAACAGAGATTTATGTAAGTCAATGCTTTAAAATACGAGATTCGATCTATTCTGACAATGAGTAATTTCAAGAAGTCATGATCAAATCACATTCACATAGATTTTTCATGTTTTATATCGTTATTTTTTTTCGTATTTTTCAAATATTTAAACGATTTCGTTGAGTTTTCTAGAATTTTTGTAGAATTAAAATATATTCAGAAGTTGATGTTTTAGGATCCCATTTTTAGATCTTAGAGGCATTTGTCGAGATTTTTTTACAAAACAGTTTTTTTATAGAATTCAATGAATACTATTATTCTTAATAGACTATTACTCTATAATAGTATATTAGTAATATTATAATAGTATAATAGGCTATTATTCTTAATATATTTAGAATTTTCGTAGATTTGTTTTTTCTCGATTATTCACTACGTTGCAACAATTTTTCTGATTCTAATTTTCTTCATAATCCTACGTTTCGGTTTTTGTTACTATTTTATTGAAAATTTTCATGCATTGTTTTGTAACTTACATTTGTATTGTTTATCGATGTAACTTTCTTCATTTTCACATGAAATATTGATGGACTTTATCAGAATTTCGGGAGTGGTTCGAACCCCTGAAACCTTCCTCTGCCTTCGCACCTGACCAGAGCTTTTGAAGCTTCCCAAACAAAATCGCAATTTTTTCTCCAAGTCCCAATCGCGCGACGCGAATCGCCAATTTAATCTGCGAATCGTGGAAGAAAAATGGTAGCATCCGGCGCGCGCCAGAAGGTCAAGTAAATGACCCTGTATCCTGGGTCTTGCCTGGACCTTTCCTCTTCATTGGACGCCGGCCGCGGGTCAAATGCTTGACTCCTTGACTCGCGAGCGCGACCAGCTGCCCCCAAGCAGCCTACATTTTCAAGTACTTGCACCATTCCCTTCACTTCAATTCCATTCATTCACCACCATTCATCCCCCTTTTCTCTCTTGCCTCGAATTTCTACGATCGCGACAATTAACCGTGAAATTTCTTCATTCGCATCGCGGAAAAAGACGCCCTTGACTCTTGCCACGAGTTTTCAGAAACTTTCTCGATTGAATTCGCCGCCTCGCGTAAATCTCGCAATAAAAATGTACTCGAGTTGGGTTTTATGACGTTATGTGGTGGGGTTGAGTTTCTTTCAATTACTGAAATTTAAGATGTGTACTTTCACGAAGGGTTAAATTACCGAGAAGTTGAAACAGTTTGTTTCTGTAGAGAGAAGAGGGATAAGAAGGCGAGATGGATTAAATTATTCAAGAAAACTGTGAATTTGGGTAGAGGATTTTTTTTCGATTTATGGAGTATTATGAGGTATGTTTAGGCGTACTTTATGCCTGTCAGAAACGGAGTACAATCATCAGTTACATCAGAGTACAGACCAATACTGCAGATTGTTACTGATACAGAAAAGTTTTACAAATTCTGACTCAGACAACTGAATGCCCAATAATACACTGCAATAGAAAAATTTTACTTGTATTTACAAATAAATATTGCACTTGATCACATCACTTTTCTCTGCTCATCTACATATGCGTCATCGCCATAACTTACTTCATTGAACAAACTCGAAATCCCCTCAAAACGAGTGCTGAAATCTCGTAATTAAAATTAATGTTTTCTCAACGACAATGTTCTCTCACGAACTCCTGACTCTTTTTGATAGCACCGGATTCTCTGGGACAGATGAAAAGGAGCCGAAAAAGCCCGAGCTTCGGCACTTCCGGTGTTTGGATGATTTCATTCCGACCTCGCCTTGGCACAATTACGTTTTGTCGTGCATCATAGTCCGAGGTTCGATCATTCGACGACGATGCGTAATGTAATAACTGAGTCACGCGAAGCTGCGGGTCGTTACGCGCGCGGTTCTTCATGAATGAACGTGGCGGGTCAAAAGATTTCATTCTTGTAATTGCTTTACTATACGTCTGAGCAATGGGAGAAAACGTGCTTTCGGAGCATGGGTCGCGCCTACGCCTGCAGATCGTGAATTCTGAAGAATTATTTTATCGTAACATGATGCGCTATCAGGCCCCCCGTGCGGGCGGGAGGGGGGTTTGGGGGTTAGAACCACCCCTAACGAGATCTTTGAAACGATTTCGATGAAATGCTCCTATTATTGGTGTTTACGTTTTGATATTACTTTTGATATCTTGCATTGCATGATATTTTTCAAAAAACAGCGTCTGAATAGATTTTTATTTCTTTTTGGTATTTTTCGTATATATCTTCTATGATTTGAAGAATTGTTTAGTATTTCTGAACCTATTCGTATTTTTCAAGATCTATAAAATGTGATGGGATTTTATAGTATTTTTATATACTTCTTGCATTTTCATTTCAATTTTTATAGATTCCAAGAATTTCGAACTGTAAAATTTGGAGTTTATCAAATTTTACGTGTTCAAAGGATTTTTCAGAAAACAGTGTCTCAATAGATATTTATTTCTTCTAGTATAATTCGTATTTCTTCAGTTTTTCTACGACTTGGAGGATTGTTCAGAATTTCCGAAGCTATTCGTATTTTTTTGGATCCATAAAATGTTGAAGGATTTTCTAGTATTTTTACATACTTCAAGCATTTTTATATGGATTTTTATACATGGATTTCGAGAATTTCGAGCTCTAAAATGTGAAGTTCATTAAATTTTTCATGTTCCGAAAGAATTTTCCAGAAAACAGGTGTCTCAATAGATTCATATTTCTTTCAGTATTCTTCGTATTTCTTCAGTTTTTCTACGATTTGGAGGATTGTTCAGTTTTCTTGTATATTTCTGTATAACTTTCTGGAATTCGATGCTCTAGTTTTGAAAGTTGTATAGATTTTGAATATTTCATTGATATACTTGTTTTTATCTATACATGTATTTTCTTTTTGTATTTCCTAGTATTTATAGAATGTTGGAAAATTTTAAGGTTTTTCAGAAATATCTCTTTGAATTTTAAGAATTAGATTTTCTAGAATTTGAAGCTGAAAATATATATATTTTAATCGATTTTGCAGAAAACAGTTTCCTTATAGATTTAGAATGTCCTCAATATTTTTTGAATTTTTAACAGATTTCTACAATTTGGACACTTTTCTAGTATTTTTATGGTTTTCTATACACATATATATTATTAGAATTCAATGCTCGAGAAATCGGAATTTCTTGATTTCTTAAATTACAGAAATTTTCAAAGAATATACGAGCATTTTTTAAAAAAGTAAGTAATATCCAGGATTTTTTGTATTTTATTTTTTTTTCTGTATTCATAAAATTACGCAATGTTTTCTAGCGTAATCTATAGATTTTAGGGATCCTGCTATAGATTTTAAGAACTAACGTTCCCAGTATTTTCGTGTATTTATATGCAGATTTTTAAAATTTATTGCTAGAATAGTAAAAATTTCTAATAAAAAGTGAAAAAGCATACTCTTTGTCGATATTTGTACATAAATTACTAATATATCACTTTGTTTTATCTAAAATTATAAATTCTACAATTTTTCCCCTACAATAAGAAATTTTCAAAACTACTTATATCTAAGTTTCAAAAAATTTCTCAAAAAGTTACAAATCGTTCTAAAAACTTGATGAGACAGATGTAAAATGAAAATCACGATTATCGTTACTCGTTACCAAAAAAAAAGGCACTCGTTCCTGTTTACGTTACTTGTTTATTAATGTAACGCGTTATGTTATCGTTACACTAAAAAATGAAACGCGTTTGGATATTATAGTTTCAGTTAACCTAACCTTTTTTATTTATCATGCATTCGTTATACATCTAAATGTGAAAAAGTAATAATAAACGTGTTTTTCGCATCAATAGTGTATCTCTACTTATTAAGTTCATTATGTTAAATTTGTTGAAAACATAACAAAGATTCAATATATAAAGTAAAAGTTGTTGAAAAATTGATGCTTCGATACTGCCTTATGTATTTGATTATTTACCGAATAATTAATTCATATATTTACTTGTTCAATCTACATATATTATCTACATCACTACGAATGTACCATGTACTGTCAAACCAAATCAATTTCAATTGCATGTTTATCTACAAGTACAGCATAAAAGTCGGAACCCCTCTCCCCCCCCCCCCCCCAAATACAGGTTTCTGTGCACGGGCCTGTGCACTATCCACCAGAAAAGTCGTTCGAAAGTTACTGAATCCTTTTTCCTTGGAAAATCATCGAGAAGAAATAAATTTCGGAGCTTTTCATCCCTGGAGCACTCGAGCACGACCGAAGGTGGATTAACGAATTCGTTTCCAAGCGGAGCCAAGAGCCTCGAGTGCACATTAGCACGTGATTGCGACCCTTTTTTATTTGTCGCAGAAACGTGTATGCCCAATACGTAAACCCGTTGGCCATTTGAGCAGCTCTCGTGACCCTTTAAAACAAACAGGGCGAACAAAGATTCATCGTCGGGGCTGAAAAAGGGGGCGGGAGGGGGCGAGTGCGAACCGAATAAGGAGCATTATCGAACTGTTCTTCGAGTGTTTTTTCCAGAATGGCAACGACGGTCCTTTTCGCACAGCTGCGCCATTATTGGGCTGACGAGTCGTTGATTGCCGATTGATTCAATGCGGTAATTATTTGCATTATTCTCGTTGCACACTTCGTGGCTCGCTTTATTTTACATCGCTAATCGCGGTTTTAGTGACGTGGAAGAGGGTCAGGGGAGGGGGGGGGGGGGACGGTTTGAATACTGGGAAAAAAATTTTGGTTTCAATACTTGAACTGTGATTAAATTATTGTGAAAGATTTTGCTTGAATTTGAAATCAAAAATTGATTGATAACTGTCTGTGATGACTTTCTGTATAGTTTCATGAAATCAATGCTACTATTTTTTTTATATATTTTGAAAAAGTTTTTAAGCAAAACTTATAGAAAGTAGTAAAAATATTGTGACAATTTGAAATATTTTCTCGTTTATACATATATAGAAAATTATTCATTTTTTTAACAGTTTTATCACAAATGTAAGTAATATATTGATAATTTTTTCACAACTTTTTTATGAATTTATTAATCACATAATTTTGAATTTAAATTCTCTATAACTTTTGTTTCTAGGTGACCATATTTATTTTGAGAAAATCAAATTTTTGAAATTATTTTAGTCATCTAAAACTCAACTAATTTACTTTTACTTTTTGTATAATGGCATGAAAAATGTTAGAATTTTTTCATTATTTTTAGAATGATTCTTCATAAAGTTGTTCAAATATTGTGCAAATATGAATATTTATCTTTGTATATCTACAGAAAATAATCAAGCTCAGTTTTATAGGAAACTGCTATGTATGGTTTTTTACAGTGTAATCTCAAATATAAATAATCAATCGTTCCTTCTATATACCATTGTCGCGATTTCGAAAACTTATGCCATAAAATTTCCAAGGTTTGTGTTTTTGAAGGTCAACTAAATGTAAAACTTTGAAAAGTAAAAATGCTAGTTTGAAGTTTCTCGACAAGAGAAAAATTCAACAAAGTCAGCTTTGAAAAAATTGAAAAAAAAAATCGATTTAAAAATAAGGCTGCTGAATAAAAGTTACGGAAACTTATGAATTATGGAGATGACAAGCTTAGAGAAGGTCGAAAAGAACTACATAGTCTGAAAATGTTGCCTTCGTTGCAACTTCATGATCAAATATCTTTTTTTAAAATTGAGAAAATTATTCATTTTGAAATTTAGAGTTAGAACAAGAATCGTAAACTCTGGATGCCAATGATAATGTTTTACATAGCAATTTTTGAAGCCTGAACTTGAAATTTCAAAGTCATTAACTTTGAGATATAATCACATTAATCCCACTCTAAACTTAAAGTACATTTACTGCATTTAATTCTCAAATTTCATTATTCAGATTGTCCCATTTTCTCATTTATAGTAAGGTTTACCTCAAAAGTGACGAAATTTCAAGTTAACATGATTACTTTATTTTTCAATCAGGGTCTCAAGTTCTCTTATTATTTATGAATTCAGCCTACAACTATCTTAAATTTTGATCAATGGCTTTTCCTCATTCTGAAATCCTGTAAACAAAGTTTCTATTCCAAATGTGTAATACATTTAAGATTCTCTTATAAAACACCAATAAGTACGAAAATTCAAATTTAAAAATCAACATTTGGTAAATGAATTACCTTGGAACTCAAATTTTCGATTAAAAAGTTCCTCAATCATCAAAAACTCCTAGTTTTAAATCCTGCACACTTTACATCTGGACAAAAACGTTCCCTAATCCACAACTGTTTCACTGTTTAAAATAATTTTCAACCACATTCGGTATAAAAAACTTTCAAGGGTTTTTTCCCTATTGCATAACTTGTAGAAGACCAAACAAGGGCTCTTTGTTTCTCGACGTATTTTTCTAGTGAAGCTAAATCATCGCCTGATGCTTCCGACATCATGAACTAGAAACATGTCCAACGTCTCGAGACGCGTAGAATTTGATAGGGTTTTTCGAGCCTGCAAACATTTTCGCTGGAAGCTGGGAAAAAAGTAGCAGCAAAAAATCAGCCTTTCGCTCAAGTGGGCGGCACGCGCCCAATGCCGTAACTTTAATATAAACGGTTAACGGACTTTGCAAGCGTAACACGAGACACGCCGGAAGGGACGTCAACCGACTGTCACTCAGTCATTCAGTCACTGCGCTTCTTCGCCGTTTGCGAATACATACATGATTTTGCGACCCTACAATTCATTCTCCAAACTTGAATCACTAATAAAGTTCTGTACTTTCTTGGAGTGCAAAGTATTCAGGTTTCATCAATTTAGAACATTAATAATATTAAATGATATTCATTGAGTTAAGTTTCATTTAAGTATACAATGAAAAAAAAGTTTGTAAATTTCTCACAACGTAGTATAGTAAATTTCCTGTACCTCAAAATTTACTATAGCGTAATAGAATTTTTTCCTCGACCATAGGACTTTACTACTCTTTTCCTGAATTATTTATATGTCTGGTATATGAAAGATAAATATAGTAATTTTACTATGGAACAATATTATTTTTACCTTCTCGCTGTACTAAAAATATCTTACCCAACTTCAACAAATTTTTCATCAATTTTTTCATCTATACGATAAAAAATGTTGGTAAATTTTCTCATGCCGGGTAAAGTGAATTTCCGAAAATCTAAATTTTTCTATACTTCTTTCGACACTTTTCTACGACCATTGCTTATTTACTTTATTTTGCTTATGCATTTTTCCAATGGCTCGTATAGTAAAAATGAATATATTAATCTTTCTACAGAACGATAGAAAATTTCAACTATTCCTGAGTATGAGAAAAAAATATACATGCCCTGTTTTATAACCAATATTGGGGATATTCCATACTCGAATGAGGTAAAACTACTATACTGAAGTATGGTGAATACTATTGATGTACAGTGAAACTACGATACATTGGTATAGGAAAATTACTAACCCTGGAATGGGTTCATGGCTTCCGATACCGCCATGAATAAACAAAAATTAACTGTACCTAAAAGTATTTTATGCAAAAAGTGAAAAAAAGATTTGATTTACTGGATAAGCCCACATTTGAGTTCCAGCAGAGAGAATTTTTTTTATTTCAATTTTGCTCTGACAGATCAAGTATATATTTATGCAGTTATTCGAAACTGATTAATAAATTTACTATCACATTATGTGCTGTGAGAGTTAAACTTTTTTTTTGCATGAATTATATGATTTTTGTAGTCGTTTTTTCCACAGAAAATTTTTGTGTCAGAAATTTTCACTTGAGATTACATTGTGCAAGAATAAAGTTAAAGTGGTTCAGTGCTATGCGAAAATATGAATTATTCTTATTGGTAAGTGAAAAATCATAAATAAAATTCAAAATCTACTGTCTAAATAAAAAAAAACTCCTACATTCAATTACCATCACCTAGAATCAAGTTATCTAATTGTTTTATCTGAATATTCCAAATAAATAATGATTCTAAAAGTTACGACGATATTCAAGGGCGTAAATAGAAAAAATTTGCGGGGGGGGGGGGATTTTAAAAAATATATCTCCTTCGGGATATCAATTTTTCGGATTTTAGGATTTAAAATTTGTACAAGTTTTGGAGTCAGGATCAGTGCATTTTTCATGTTTCTATTTGCGATTTTCACGGAAGTCGTTAAGATTAGGATACTTTTTCTAAAATTCTGGTATTTTTAATAATTTTTTTAGTATTTATTAAACTTGAAGGATTAACGGGTATAATATAATGAATGAATTCTTATTTAGCTTTCTAGAATACGATACTCTAGGAATCAAAGTTCTCAAAATTTTTTATTAAATATCTAGATTTTTGAGAAAATTATACGTACAAAGATTCCCAGAATGTTAATAATAAATATTTTTGGTAAAAAATTGGTAATTATTTCTGACTTTTTTATATGTATATTTGTAGTATTTGTTGCTGAAGTGTTACAAATTAGAATATTTTTTGGTGTTTCAATTTATTTTCAAAAAAAATAGAGACATTTACAGGTTTCTAATAGTGTTTCCGTTTTTTTTTTCCGTATTTTTCTAGTATTTACAACAGTTGAAGAAATTTCTAGTTTGTTCATGAATTTGTATAAAGGTTTCTAGAATAGTATGCTTTAAGTTTAAAAGTTTTATATATTTTAGATAATTATATTTATTCCCTGTATTTCTCGCATTTTATATATTATTTATGGATCCTGGATGGTTATTTACTATATTCAAGATTTATAGCAATTAGATGTTCTAGAGTTCAAGTTTAAATTGATTTCTAAAAATTTTAGAAATTTCTGGGAAAATAACGTGAACATAGATTTTTTGCGTTTTAAGATTTCTTGTATTTTCGTATTTTTTTTTTTTTTTTTTTTAGATTTTAATGAATATCTAGATTCTTGAATTCGATATTTTAGAATTCAAATTTGAATCGATTTTTAGTAACTTCATAGATATTTAGGAAAATCACATCTATAGATATTTCATGTTTTATATATTTCTTGTATTTTTATGTTCAATAGTATTCATATGATCTTGCAGTTTTTTTTTTTGTATTTTCATAGATTTTGAGTATATGTTTTTCTATACATTGATATTATACACATTTTTTTCAAAATTCATGCCTCTAAATTGCAAGTTGGTTATTCTTACAGTTTTTTCAAAAAACAGTAATTTCACAATATGCTGTTATCTGAGTTTTTCTTCGAAATTGAAAATATTTTGAATATTTTTCTGTATTTTTCTGGATTTCTATTGTACATTTCTAGAATTCGATGCTTCAGGGTTTGAATTTTTTCAGATTCCTAACATTTTCGTCCATTCCACTTTTTCTATATAATTAAGTAAGTTGAAACAATTTCTTTATTTTTATTTTCTACATTATCCTTGCTAAACATTGATGATTAGAATTTCGTTGTAGAAAAATTCTCCTGAATCCAAAATGATTGTGATTTTTGTGTTAGTAAAATAAAGAATCTCTTATATCGTTAACTTTGAGTACTTACATGAAACCATTTGTTATCTCCTGAAGATTTCAGTAAGTACACTTTTAATGATTCGTACTCATTTCTCTTTCTTGCATTATTATTTATGATTTATAATTTTCCAACTTATTGTTTCAATTTTTATTGTCTTTACATGAAAAAGTAATTTTATTCGAATTTCGGAAGGAGTTGGAACCCCTAACCCCCCCCCCCCCCCTTACCTCCACGCCTTACAATATTTAACTAAAAAATCTCTTTTTCAACCACTATCCGGAAGAGGTAAAAAACTCATGCAGCATAATACATATACGAAGGCACGTGACTCGTCATAACATGTGCATGTTCGTGTGTTTGAATTGGACTCGTCATTCGCATCATTCGTAGATCTCAGTGAGCTCTTGCTCTGATCGAAGCAAATCTAAATCGGCCTGTTAAGCAGGAAGTATAGCCCGAGGGAAAAAAATGTTGATCGAGTCGCTGGTCATGTTGAAATAGCAGGACACTTAGGCGCAATGGGCAATATTGAAAAGTGTAGGGCGGACATTATGTACCACTTCAGATCCGATGCTGGAGGCTCATTTTCCTATTACAGTAGGCATCCAAGCGTCGATAGGTCTGCACTCGAATTCTCCCTGTTAATAACAAACGTAATGATTTATTTGTTCAATCTAGGTCGAGGGTCGCAACGTAAAAAAACAAGGAATAGAATCGTTTGTTAGATACATGTTTTCGCGTTTTTATTGAAAAAATTATACATTTATTTCGAAATTTCTTTAAACATGAATTTATGAGACATTTTCCAATCACGAAACTTTTCTACTGCATGAAAATCTCAGAATCTTACAACCCTATCAGGCGCGTAGGCAGAGAGTGATTTTAGGGGTTCGCACACCTCCCGAAATTCTGATGAAATCAATGATTATTTCATGTAAAAATGAAAAAAGTTACACCGATAAACAATAAAAATGTAAGTTACAAGACAATGCATGAATACGGTAGCAGTATATTTTTAATAAAATAGTAAAAATTATCAAAACGTAGGATGATGTAGGAAATGTTAATCAGAAAAATTGTTGCAACCCGGTAAATAATCAAGATAAATTAAAATCTACGAAAATTCTAAAAATTTTTACAAAACATTGAATCTGAGTTCATCAAATTTTATAAATCAATATTACATCCATAAAAAGTATTAAAAATCTTCGATATATACAAACTATAAAAGAATAATTGAATTCTAAGTAAAAACTGTTTTCTGAAAAATCTCGACAAATGCCTCTACAATCTATAAATATAGGATTCTAAAACATCGAATTCTGAATATATTATAATACTACAAAAATTCTAGAAAACACAACAAAATCTTTTAAACATTAAAAATACGAAAACAGAAATACGATAAAAAACATGAAAAAACTATGTGAATGTAATTTTATCATGAATTCTTGAAATTACTGAGAATGGATCGAAATACGTTTTTTGAAGCATTGAATTTCATAAATCTCTGAACTGATTTACAAAAGTATAAATAATCTATAAAAATAATTATTAGAAATTCTCCAGGGTTTCCTATATTATATGTACAAGAAAAATGTAAAAAATAAGTTTACTACTTCACTAGCTTACTTGTTTGGTAGTTTACTAATTAACTAGTTACATAAATAACTTATTAGTTTACTCGCTTACCAGTTGAAAAGTTTACTAGTTTACTTTCTTACCAGTTTACTAATTTAATTGTGAACGAGTTTACTAGTTTACTAGTTCACTAGCTCACTAGTTTATTAACTCACTAGATTACTAGTTTTCTAGCTTACTAGTTTCTAAATAACTAATTTACTTGTGAACGAGTTTGCTAGTTTACTTGCTTACTAGTTTACTAGTTTATTAGTTTAACAGCTTACTAGTTCACTAGCTTACTAGTTTACTAGAAATCTTTCAACATATAAAAATTATGTAAATATTCTTTTCTTAGACATTTATGAAACATTCTGTCCTGGAGCATATTTATTAATATAATACCATGATGATACACATATTATGTTAGAAATTATTCTAGAAATTCATGAAGAAAACAATAATAGTACATCTAATTCAATTTATACAATTTCTACAATTACACATTCTGTTAATTTCAGAAATACTAAAAAAACATAGAATGAAAATATTGAAAATCTTCATAAAAGAAACTATTGTCTGAAAAATCAATTTGAATTGTTAAAATCATTAAGAGTTCTCATTATATAGCATCGATTTCTAAAAATCTAGTGAGCGATCTATAGGAATATGAAAAAAATATAAAAATACCAGAAAATACTACAAAATTTGAAGAATAATGTACCATACAAAAATAATATTAATTTCTGATGCACTTTTTAACTGTGTACTTGAAATTCGCTCAAAGATCAATTCAAATAAATATATAAATTTTTTAGAAGTTTAATTCCTATAGCATTGAATTTTAGAAAGCTCTATAGAAACCCATATTACTCAATATCAGATAATCCTGAAAGTAGTATAAATACAAAAAGTATTAGTAAAAAAATTGAAACCTCAGTTACTAATTGAAAATCACTCAAGTCGTATTCCATTATTTATGACATGAAAAATGTGCAACTAAAAACTGGAAAACTTCGAAATTCCGATACGTAAAATATTTCAACATTGCTCTCTTGTAACTCTATTGTCGAAGATTACAAATTGTGAAATCCTGAAGGAAAAATATTTTTTCAGTAAAACCTAACCCGATAATTTTTTCTGCCTACGCCCTTTACCCTATACGTTCAATTTAAAAATCATCTAACCCTGAGAAAATGCAGAAAAGACATAAATTATACACATTAATCACAATATTTAACGAACGTAGACTTCAGTTTTCTCCAAAATCATTGATCGAACCGAGTTCAAAGGACATATCGTAACGTTTGCAATCACAGGAACAAGAAGAAGCCTTTGAGATAACCAAATACCACAGAATAGAAAGCAATTAGCTCTTGCTATTTGCCATCATTTTCTATGGGTTCCGAAAGCACATGTCACAATTTAACTCAACCAATGGCATTGTTCTTCCCCAAACAATCAAAATCGAAAAATGGAAACCAATTTTCTTTTTATTTTTACTGATAAATTGATTCCAACATTGTATTCAATAATGCTCTTCATATTTATTGAGATAAAAAATAATTTTATAATAGGTTCTTCTAGGACAGATGATATATGTCACAATTCGATGAATTCCTCACCCTCCGAATTCGATTCAATATTTATATAACTTTCACTCCGTTTCGCTTTTGACTAACGGTCTTATATGAAAGAAAATTTACAGCTCTATGGTAGATATGAATAAATTGTTTGTCATTTCTGTGGTCTATTATTTAAGATTCAGGTTTAGGTGTTTATTCTAAATCCAAAGCACAAACATGGTAAATTTTACATGGAAATCAGTTTTGAATCCTAAACGAATCTATTGCTTTATCCCTCATACCTTCAGGTCCCAGTGGGTTTTCCCAATTTCCTTGACCACTCTGTGACACGTCGATCTCTAGAGGGCTGACACATTTTGGATAATGATTCGTGGAAAATCGGAACCTTTAGAATAGATACCCTTTTTCCAACGGAATTTGATCGATTAGTATCAGTGAATAAATAATGAATGGTGAATTTTTGAAAAGTTTTCCATAGGTCAAGCATTTTGAGAATGATTTTGAAGTCCCTGAGTTGAAAATTTTTTTAATTTCTAAGTTTGTTTGATTCAGAATTAATTTCAGAACCTATAAAATGATAAATAATTTGTTACGTCTAACAGTATTATCTGGTAAAGCCTATAAAGAGAAAGTATTAGGCATTAAATTTTCACTATCAACAAATTAATTGTTTTTTCTTCTTTCAAAAAGTTGTAATATGGCAGTATTTTATTTTGTAAATATTGAGCATTAATTTGTTAGTTGAAAAATTTTTTTTCTCTATAAGGTCGTAATTTTACATTGTTTACTCTCGAAATTGTACAGTTTTTGGTTTCCGATTCCTTTATCAAGTGAATCAGTAACTTTTCCAAACATCTTATTTATTTATTTTAAAGATAAACTATTTAGTCATATATATGATAAATAGCTGTCTGTAATTTAAGAATTGATTTAGAAAAACATAAGAATCGTTATCTTACTAAGAATGGAAAGAATGGAAAGAAATAAATTATGCAAACCTCAATCAAAATCAATGACCTCACAGTTTAACAAAAAATTGTTTTTTAATGTTCACCTGTATTTAATCTTTAGTAAAATGAAAAGTCGGAAGTAATATTTAATATTTGATACATTTTTGTTGGATATTTATGCTATAAAATTAATTTAGGTATCCAATTAATTGAAATTTCATACTTTACTTACACTCTCTCTCAGCTCGAATCAGTAGATTTTTGCTAATTTAGTTAGTAGATCAAATATAGTTGGAAATCTACAAAAAAAATAGTTGCATTCTACTAAATTATATATTATACGTACCTCGTTGTAGAAAAAATTTATGTAGGAAACATTGTTAAAAGCTTGGAGTTTCAAGGAATGAATATTTCAGCAAATATCCATAGATGTCTATTATTTTTGTTTGACTTTGTAATAGATTAAACTTGAAATAACTTCTGTAATCGTAGCCTGAGCATAAATTTGAAAATGTCATTTATAAATGCAGTCCAATAGCTTTGAAATGGTATATAAAAGAATTTTTAAAAAAATGAACTTTTTGAGTAACTATCCTTTGAAGAATAAAAAACACACCAATAAATATGTAGTAGATTAAACTTGAAATAACTTCTGCAATTGTAGCCTGAGCATGAATTTGAACACGTCATGTAAAAGAGCAGACCAATAGCTTTAAAATGGTACATAAAAGAATTTTTTTTTTTTTAAGGGATGAATTTTGTGAGAAACTATTCTTTGAAGAATAAAAAACAACCAATAAATATGTAGTAGATTTAAAATAGATGTCTATTATTTTTGTTTGATTTTTGACTAGAAAACAATAAATAATTAGTAGGTTTTGAATGCTATTTAGAAAATCAATAATTGCAGTGGTAAATATTTATTATCAACGAACAGTAACTATTTACTGAAGTATGAGTAAACGTTGACTTTTCCATAGTAGAACGAATAAGATTAGTCAAAACCTACTTACTGTTGTAGAGAATTTGTACTCAAGTTTAAAGATAGTTATTCACTTTTTTTCAGTAAAATATTTCTAATTATATCAGTAAGCTACATCACTATTTTAATTAGTAGATTTTTACTAAAACTTTAGTTGCTTCCTTTTTACTCTTTCAATTAGTGAAATTTTACTATTAATGAGTAGTTTTTTGCCAATTCAAACTTAGAGTACTAATATCGCTCAAAATTTGCTAATATTCCTGAGATTTTAGTTTTTGCACGTTACTTTTTAAAATAATTGTTATTGGCGTGAGATCAACGCCAGGACCATAAAATCTGATAAAAAGAAAATTTTCTATCTATGTATGATAAATCGTTATTGATTACTGAAGACTTAAAAACAAATATGGTTGAAATATAGTGTTTATAAAATGGAAATACTCACATTGAATAAACAAAAATTGTTCAATGAAATTAATGAATTCGGTTTGCTTCTGAGTTTCGGGTCCGGAAAAAGCTCGCGAAATCGAGTGAAAATCGCGTCTGTTTGCTCGCGACAAAATGTAATTCACGAGAAACAATGACTCGCTAAATGAAGCTAATTGAAGCCATTCAAGATCGTGGCAAGTGAGTTTTCTGCGTCGGGCTTGCTTTTTGCCGACCTCGTCTCGTTGGACCCCCTCGCCACAAAATTTCGACTCTTTCTCTTTCCCTTCCACAATGTGTACTCATAAAGTGAAGAATAAGCTCCGCGAGTGTAAGAACGGTCTCGATGTTGCTATATGTTTCCGGTCAGCATCATCATCAGTCTCTTTTTGCTGTCTTTTTTTTCTCGCGCTCATTCATTCACCCGTTCGTTCATTCATTCATTTATTCGTTTAACACTTTTGTGCAGCGCTATCGTACGAGCATTATATTATGTCGCGTTTATATAAGTATTTTTCGACAGTTGTTTGAATAGAATAATCGTGGTAAGAAAAAAGGGGGGAGGTGGCGTAAAAGTTTTCTCAAGTATTACAAAAATTAAATTTATTTTATAATTTATTGTGAGTCATGATCAAACTTTATTTCAATAATTTTCTAAATGTAGAGGAAAGTAAAAAAAATTTAATTTATTCTTATACAAAAGGAATAAAAATTGAATTATTCTTGTAAAATTTTGAATCGAGTACTTGAAATCTTAGCATGTCCTGAGTTCTAAAATATACTATGATGTTGCAACTTAAATCATTTTTCTACGATACAGAATTTGAGAAATTAACTCAAAAATGTTGTAGCTAAATGTAAGCGATTTTTGAGAAACTGGTTTAAATTTTTAATTCGTGACTGATAAAAGTTTTTGAAAATTTGATAGTAATAGTTTTAAGTTATGAGATTTTTTTTTATTTGAAGTCTGAGATTTTTCCCTGAAATTCCATACGCCATTTTGATAACTTTTTTGAAAATTTCTGCTTGTGCAAAATATGTATATGAAAACTGTTATAAAAAATAGATGATGATGTACCCACGATATTTTACTAAAAATTTTTACATTTAAATTAAAACACATGACTCTCAGCAATAAAATTTTTTTAATTTTTGCAAAATGACAATTCCAGATAGTATATAAAAAGCAACAAAAAAAAAATTATTTCACAGGCATCAATTATTAAATTGTTGTAATAATACTCTCTTTTTATATGTAAGTATGTAAACAAATTTATTATGTGTAATATAATAATAAATTACATACAATGAAGATCCAGTAAGATTTGCAAGAAAAAATTTAATTGCAAGACAAATTCATTTTGATTGCTAATTAATCCTCGGAATAGTTTTAAAATCTTACTGAATTTAATAATGTCCTTGAATGAAAAAAGTGTTTCTAATATTCTATTCCTGATTATAATTTCAGGTTTCAAAAGTATAACGTATTTGTTTAAACAGTTAGAACTTTTCCGGTTCTTGGAATTTCAGATACTTTTGATGGATTCCCCAGATTAAGATATTATTGTTTGACCGTCATTTTTTAAAGTTTGTTTTTATAACTTTCATTATTTAAATTTGATTTTGAAAAAATTTTCTGACGTACTCAACAGTGTACATATTCAAAAATTGCAAATTTACAGAATTTTACACAACTATTGAGAAAAATTGAAATTTAAAATAAACAAAAAACGAATCTCAGAATCGTCAATTTTTAGTATCTAACTTATTGTAATTTTAAAAAAATGTTCTATGAATTTCTATCCAAAAAGTAAGGAATTTAAACAAAAGTGATCAATATATTTCTGAGCTTGTTCTTGCAACTCGAAGACATGAAAACAAAATTTTTTTGAAAGGAAATTTTTAATTTTTAACAACACTGCGAATGATCACAAACATTCACTGCCTCCTAATCTTAAAATTTGCGGAAGCTGAGAAATTTCGTACAATTTTTAATGATCCCGATTTTACTAACAATTAGTAAATTGACAAAATTTTCTTTTCTTTTCAACTTCCAGACCTTTCCTGAATTTCACAAAATAAAATCTTTCAAATTCTTTAAAAAGTTTCGTTAATGATGATGTGTTTTATGTATAAAAAACATTACCATGATAAAAATTTTGTTAAATCCTAAATGAGTGACAAAAGTTACAAGTTTTACTGTATATCTCTATTTCGATTTTTCCCCGATATCCAAACAATTTCGAGAATACCAGGATTTAAAATTTAATAATTTCATGTTGTAAAAATTTTTAAATTCTACAATAAAATTTCTGAACCAGATTTGGAGTCTCATATAGAATTGAATTTAAAACACTCTAATTAATATTCGTTAAATATTATACAAATATTATTTCTAATATTCTCGAAATTTCGACGATCAAGCTTAAATTGCCCATTATTACTTAGAGAATTTGTAAAAATTTCGAAAATCTATGTACCTAATTCCATAAATTGACTTGTATTCTCAAAATCACTGTGTTTTCTTAGATATTGACACATATTTTTAAAAAAATTCTCATTCTTTCTGAACAATATTTTTCTCAATTTTTTAAAATTCCTTTAAAATGTCATTTTTTTGTAAAACTTCAAATGTTTCTCGATTCCAATAAAAAAAGAAGTGAAGAAATTCCTTTATTGTATTAGACATCCACCATTTACTAAGAGATCAAATTAAAAACAATTCGAGGAACAAAAACCAGGAATATATCCCAAAATTCTCAGCCCCCTTAGAAATATTTAATTGACTTTTTACAAGTGTTTACAGTTATTCTGCTATTATATTGATCTGTGTCAGAAAGGCACGTTGAATCATTAAGAACCTTGTTGAATCGAAATTTTAAATGAATCAATTGTGATCACTAGGATTGTTTTATTTACTCGAAAGAAAAAGAAACGAATTCGGAGTCGCGGTTGACGATTGGAGAAGCTTCTTGCGTGGCGAAGTGAAGTTACATAGCGTCACGTACCGCGAGGGGACAGTAAACACTTGCGAAGCCAATTGCGCCAAGTGGCAAGTATATCTACTGCAAAATTTTCTGGACACGACGAAGAGAGAAGAAACTAAATGACGCGGTCACGCAGGCTCGACTGACTTTTTTAATTTTACCGAACAGTAAAAAAAATCATATTGACATTCACGCGTTAGGGATTCAGCCTATTGTTCTTACCTCGTAAGGAAATCTGTTAGTTTTGGATGATGTAAGTAATATGGTGGAGAGGAAAGACAAATTTCATAAATTCTAATGAAACTTACAGAATGGTAGGACTAAATTATCTAAACATATATGCACTTAACGAGTGAAGAGTTTGATGTGATTCCCTTCAATTTCATTTTCTATATTAAATACTGAATAACCCTAATCATTTTTAAAAGAAGTGCCAAATCAACCCTTAGCCAATAAAACTTCCTCAAATATCAAATTGATCCCTCGGAGCCAAGAATTGTTTTTTATGAATGAAGAAACCCAATTTTTCACTCTGACAATCTCTATTTCGGCCTGCAATCGGGCCCTCGTCAGGAAACTGTATAAATATACAAATAAAATTCATTCCAAAACAATGACCACATAGCAACATTCTCTCAAACAGGAATGTCGAGACTGCTTACAAACTTCTTGATGAAATTGAATCTGTCACCATTGTACAATCTTTCTTTCTTCTTATGAATGATTTCCCAAGAACATAGAAAAATCATTTCATCCGCTCATAATAAGAAGCGCGATCAACATTCTACCATTTGTCATTTTCTGTCAGTATTTTGAATTGTACAACAAAGTATTCTTCAAGTTGTGACGCTGCAGCTACATGTGCTATATCATAACTGAAAATACCGTTTTTACCCAAATAGACTGACAGTAACACGTAATCTTCTTTCAATTGATTAGGACTCAAAACATTTTCAAAAGCCCATCACAAATAACATTCACGTTCTTTGTTTCCTCCCGCCTATTTAGAGTGTCATCAGTCTTTTTAAAGAACATCATTTCAGATACAAACCTCCTAAAGTAATTATCTTATTTGCCCAATATTTGAGCATTTTCCCAATCGAACTCATGTTCTTTCTCAATTCTATGATTAGTTATAACTGTGTTTGAAATTAGAACGACAAAAAACTAAAATTTAGATTATTAAAGACATTCCCAAATTAAGCCCACATACACATCCCCTTATCGATCCCCTCATCACGGGATTACGGTTATTTTGACACCGCCATCTTGAATGTTCACGTATTTATAAAGGGTGCATCAACCGCTGCAGCCAGTAAGAAATGGGATTCGATCGAGAGCAGAAAAACACGAACGCACGCGCACATTAAAGAGCAGCATCAGCAATGGGGTGCAAACTAACACTTGCGATAAGGATGTACGTGTATAAAATATCATGCATACACGTACATGTTTTTATGGGGGTTGCGACCGAGCGACACATGTGGGGCGGCGTGTCAATAGAATTCGGGTGACGCTCTGTGTGTTGCATTATTTTCACTCGGGGTCCCCGCACCGTGACTGGTTTCGATTCGAACGAGGCTTCTGTATCTTACAAGGGAGAGGCAGATTTCCAAGCTCCGCAATGGTGGTCATCCTGCGGTCTGTGCATTGTTCGCATTGCCCGTATCATGGCTGCCTCTCGTCGTTTTATCGAGTGCGAAATTTAATCAAAATTTGGGAAAATCACTGCGAGTCAAACTTGAGCTAAAATTAAATTTATTCCTTAAAGGGAATTCTCACTGTATGTTGAGTTAAAATATTGCTACTCGAACTTAAGGTGATTTTTCATTTATTTATGGTGAAAGAAAACTTCATGGTGGTCAAGTTTCACACCTTTTAGAGTAAAATTCAACTTATTTTTTAGAGAGATAGGTATCTGACTCGAATTGAAGTGTGAAATTTACTTTTCTAAAGGTGAAGATTCACTCTGTCGGACTGAATTTTACTCGATGTAGAGTGAAAATTCATTCTAAAGAATCAAGAGAGTATAATTTTGAGTTACTGTGAACCGAGCTTATGTGGTAGTTTCACTCGTAAATTATTGAAATAATACTTGTTTTAAAGTCGAAATATACTCGACAGTATTCAGCGCAATTTCAATTATTTCAATACTTTTAAATAAGGAAGACTTCACTTTCTTAAAGAGGAATTTCCTTTGGAACTCAATTTGTCGGATTTTCACCCTCTTTTAAGCAAAAACTGAATGCCAGAAGTTTTAAGGGCACACTGGGATAAAAGTTTCTAAATTTCTCATAACGTAGTATAGTAAATTTCCTTTACCAAAATTTACTATACCGTAATAGAATTTTTTCCTCGACCATAGGACTCTTACTACTCTTTTCATGAATTCTTACTATGTCTGGTATATGAAAGATAAATATAGTATTTTACTATGGAACAATATTATTTTTACCTTCTCGCCGTACTAAAAATATCTTACCTAAATTCGAAACATTTTTCATTAATTTTTTTAGCTATACGGTAAAAAAAGTAGGTAAATTTTCCCATGCCGGGTATAGTAAATTTCCGAAATTCTGCATTTTTCTATACTTCATTCGACACTTTTCTACGAACATTGCTTATTTACTATATTTTGATTATGCGTTTTTTAAACGTCTCGTAGATTAAAAATGAATATATTAATTTTACTACAGAACGATGGAACATTTTGACTATTCCTGAGTACAAGAAAAAAATATACATGCCCTGTTTTATAACCAATATTGGAGATATTCCATACTCGAATGCGGTAAAACTACTATACTGAAGTATGGTAAATACTATTTCTATAAAGTAAAGATACTATACACTGGTGTAAGAAAATTACTAACCCTGGAATGGGTTAATTGCTTCCAATACCAGTATGGGAAAAAGTTTTTTTTACAGTGCAAGATGGTAGAATTGTACTAAGCTTATGGTCATACGTAATAAAAAAAAATAGTAAAAATCTGCTTATTTTGCAGATAGTATTTCAACTTGATTATGATTTGTGTTTTACTAGTTTCAAGTTTAATATCAATAAATTGAGTCTAACAATCTCTCTGAAGAAAAATTTACTTGTTTGTAGAAATCTCAACTGAGATTATTGATTTTCAGGGCGCTTAAAAGAGTCAGGATTCTTGAGTTCAAAAAGGCCTAGTTTTAGAGATTTATAAAAAATTTTTATGTCGTTGATTTTGCAACTGAAATAATAATAATTGTCAGCAATAATTTTTCCTAGGACGTGAAAAAGCACGTTTCAAAAATGATATGATTTCGAAATTCCTAGAAATCAGTACGTTTTTTAAAAAAGGAAAGATCAAACGATTTCGAATAGTTGTGAGTTTTTTTATTTTGAGCGTAACAAGGAGAAGCTTCACGCAAATACAAAATGCACATTTTTTAGGTGCGTTACATAATTTTTTCTATAATTTTCGACAAAATGCATTTTATTTTCACCACTGTTGTAAAAAGTCAGTTTTTTCCTCGATTGATTGAAAAGATTCTTATGATTATTTTTAGGATTATTTGAAAAATGATGTCCTTCCGAAAGAAAAAATTTTGCGATAGTTACAGTTTTAGAATAATTATAGATGGCATCTGTGGAAAAAACTTTGGCAATATTTTTCAACTTCCATGAACTTCACTGAAATGGTCAATTTTAAAAATTTATTAAACAGTCACAAAATGTTTACAAAAACTATAAAAACTAAAAATCCGAAAAATTTAACTTTAAATATTTATCATGAATTTGAAGTCTTTCGCTGAGGAATGACAAACAATAGAAAAATGTGTGACATTTTTTAGAAAGTTTGAAAATGTGAGGATTATTTTGATTTCTTCAAAGAACCGTGTTTGAAATCAGATGTGATATTAGGAAATATTTAAAAATGCAGAAGTATTTGTGCTGAGATCTTCAGAAACAATAAAAAAAAAGCTTATTGCTCAAAATTTCAAGTCATTCATAGAAATAGATCTTTGAAACATACAGGAACCCATAAAAATTATCGTAAAAATTTTTATGTAATTAGTCCCAAAAGTGTGTCGATGGTTTTTAACTCAAGTCATCGAAACAAATTTTCTGTAAGTTTGAAAAAAACATAAAAAATTCAATTTCACAATACACAATCATTTACAACGATATTAGCTTGACAAATTTTCAGATCATTTAAAAGTTTTTTTTACTCAAATAAATACTGTTAAAAAACCTCCCGAAAAGTATTGGAAGTTTTTAACCTATATTCCGTATGGGGTTTTTCCTATAAATCGATCTTGAAAATTTTCCATATACTATAGGGATTCTTCTAATAATTATGGGAAAACTTCCATATTTACGAAAGAATCCCCATAGTATATAGAAAATTTTCCTTATCTATTTATGGGGAAAATCCCATAAAGAATTTGGGTTAAAAACTTCCAATACTTTTATGGAAAATTCACCAAATTTTTGTATGAAAAAATTACGATAATTTTTTACAGTGAAGTCTTGTATGTAAATTAAAGACGCCTGAAAATATAAAAAACGTAATTAATACCAAAAACTGTGTGCACTGTCGAAAAAAAAATGGGTAAATCTCCCATAAAAGTATTGGAAGTTTTTAACACATACTCTGTATGGGACTTTTTCTCATAAATAGATCATCTGGAAAATTTTTTCCATACTCCATGGGAATTCTTCCATCAATAATATTAAAAATTTTCTGGATCTATTTATGGGGAAAAAACCACACAGAATATGGACTAAAAACTTCCAATACTTTTTATGGGGAAATTTACCAACCTTTTTCAACAATGTGGAATGGAACATAAGTATTAGAAAAAAAACTGTAGATTTGCTGCTGACATCTTATTTCCTCGAAGTCGATATTAATAATGTATTCAAAGTTGTTACAAATCATTCTATTCAACTAAATTAAGAAATTACCATTCAATTTTATACTACAAGTTACATTATTGATAAAGTTATGTCGCCTTACGAAACTGATGTTTCCTTTTACTGCCTCGGTCAATGAATTCGTCGTTTCTTTCATGACCCTCCCGCGATTTCGAGACTCAGACGCGAGCGAGCGCGTCCCATTATCTTATTTACGCCTCATTGTCTCAATGTATCATGCCGATGTTGCGCCAGCAAGCTCGCTCTTTCTTAAGTGTACACTTTGAGCTTGCGGATCTTGCTCACGAGCGTTATATGCGCACCAATCTACGCGCCTAATGCGCTTGCTGCAAACAAAGCATTTGCGCTCGTTCCTGCGAGGACATTTTTCCGAGACGATTTCGTCAATACCGCGCACAATGGAAATATTTTTCAATGTTGTAATAATCCAAGCCAGATATTTACCCTACCAAAGCCCCTGGAAAATGAGAAAGAAAGCAAAGAAATTCCAAGAGTACATGAAAGAAAAAAAGAATAATTTCAAGTCATGTCAGATATTTTTATATTGAAAAAAAAAAGTTGTATACCGTTTCTGACTTTTATTGAGTGTAGATACTTTGAAAAGATATGGTTGATATTTTGGAAACGGTTGCATTCACCGTAAATGTGACTTTTAATACAGTTGTGACAAATAATCTGATTTTTTTGTAAACAAGGCCATTGTTCAAAATACAGTCTCTGTTTGGAAAGATAGCGTATTAAGATACAATGCATTTTGTACTTTTTACAGATATTTGTTTGGAAAGTTGAGAATTCTTTCAGCTCTTTTCTATTTTTCAATAAATTCTTAAAGGTCTTCAAAATTTTCTTGACATGTGCTTAATAATCGTAAGAGTTGTATGCTACAGTAAAGTTTTTTCTGAAATAGACACAAAATTTTTAAATATACTAAGGACTGCAGAAAAATGCTAACCTGTATGAAGCTTCTTTAAAATTTTAATAGTCACAATAAACAAAAATTAAAATGAATTTTCTAATGTTTTACAAAATTCTTTGAATAAATATTCTTCTTTTTCTAGAGTAGTTAACGTAGTTGAGAATTTTTTGCCATTTTTATCACTATTTGAAGATAAAAAATAAATTCTTCACCATATATTTTAATCTGACGATCAACTCTCTTAATTTTTCGATGCTCTAGAAAAATTCCCTAGCAATGTTTCAAAAATTTTATGCAATGAAAAACATTGTTCTTAAAGTTCACTGATACCCTGTTCAACTGAAATTAGTTTTATATAAATTTTCCAGCAAAATTTCAGACACTATCAATAAGTATTAAAAAATTGTAAAAACGTAGGTTTCAATAATTGAAACACTTATCTGTAAAATTATTAATATTATTTGTCCAGAAATTATAATTATTATAAGAATAATTAATAAATTTTACATGAATAATTTTCATACATTTCTCTTTATTACCAATGACATTCTTTAGGAGTACACAATAAAATATACACAGCAATTTATTGTTGAAATAACAATAATTCATTCAATTCAAACTGGTTCGTGGTTCCCAAATAAAAAATATATATATGTATCAATTCTTAGGATGTGAATCGTTATTTCCCATACTTTGATATTTTGTCAAATAACCGAAAACTGTTAGTATTATTTAATAAAATTATGCACTATTCTTTTTTTTTTTTTTCGTGCTCTATAACATCATGGAAATTCATTTACGATGTTCTACAAGTTTACTAATAATGCATATTTAAACTTGTAAAATCGTAATTTCTGATACAAACTTGATGATTTCATTATTGAGATAAATCTATTTTTGAAGCATTATATTTCACATTTTTACCAATGCTTACGTATTATTGATTTTTGTAAGGAATACTGTTTTTACGGCATTGATAAGTACTGCAAAAGAATGAGTTGTTCTCAAACATTCATCACCACAAATACCGAATTGCACATGCTTTGATAGAGGTGTACAAATTTTTGACAAAGGAAACCATAAATACACAAATTTCTTTACCTACTCATTAGAATATAAATTTTGTTTGGAAAGAAAAAATAAAAGATACCCAGAATATTGTCATTTTCTTCATGAATTCATTATTTATATTTTCCTTCTGCTGATAGTTGAAGATAAGAATTATAGATCTATAACTCTACCATGTCACAACTTTCTTCTAACCTTTGAAAAAGAAATTCTTTCTCTGATGGCACGTCATTATTCATTCAAAATAACGTGCAACACCGACAAATCGAATCTTACCTTTCCCTGTGTTATCACCACCAACGGACCATGAAAGCTGTTTTCACGCTGAGCTCAGAGGACAATTCGAGACAAACCGTAAAGAAAATAATGAAACCTCGAAACCACGGAAAATCAACTGAAGCAAACACGACCAACAACATCCCAAATTCGAAAATTTGAAAGAAGAACTGTTGGAACCCCTGTAGAAATGTCGATTAAAATTGAAGGGCAAGAAAAGCGATTTTACGGCCAAACATATCGTGGCAATGAAGCCATTCGAAATGCGAGTCCCTCGAGTTCCCGCGGTGCCTCGGCCTTTGTGCCCCTTGTTTTGACAGTCGGCGGGTTCTGCCTGTTACTTTTACGATCGAGAAACTTTCGAATCACTTTTTTTAACCGCCAAAAACAACACACTACTCCAAAAACAAAAACCAGGGTCGAATAAACACAAGAGATTTCCATAAAAAAAGAACTCTAAACATTTATTCATCTATTTACAACATGGTTTCCAAGTCGATGATTCCACCGTATGTACAACAAAAAAAAGTATTTACAAAAAAGACTACCCCCAATATATATTATCTTTCTACAACAATTTGGTACGAGCTTTGATTCGCGAAAACTCCTCTTCCAATGTACAATATAGAAAAAGACTGAAGAATAACAAAAATAAACAAATATAATCAAAACAAAAAAATCATATTTCGTCGAGAAGTTGTTCAAAAATTCACCGCATTGAAACAGTTCAACTTTGCCTGCCGGTCAAGACCGTGATCGGTTTCAGGAACAGTTGTGGACTCTGCGCCATCGGGGGTGACCTCTGCTGGCTCACCGGTGACGAGGTCGGAGAGATGGGTTCAGGACTGCTTCCAGGGGACGAATTGACAGGACCCATCGGCATGAAGACTCCTCCTTGACGAAGTCTCTGCATCGGGTTCGCATGGCCTGCGTAGGACTGATGATGCTGGGCGGCCAGGGTTCTCAAGGTCGAATACAATTCGTAGGGACTCGAGGACGGAAGAATGCCAGGAGCCGATGTCAGACCAGGAGCGGGGTATCCAGTCATTCCAGGGTTCTGAAGAAGCCTCTCCATGGAGAAGCCCCCATGAGCCGGAGGAGCAGAAGCTGGGAGGGCTTGGGGTTTGCATGGCAGACTTGGGGCTGAAGCCCCGGGCAGAAGACTTGCCGGATAGCCCTGGGGAACCGAGTAAACACCAGTGGACGGTGGGTACGCTCCCCGGTGAAGGTACGGCAGTGAGTACAAAGAAGCAGGCCATCCAGGGGTTGGATATGGCGCAGAGTAGAGTCCACTGAAGACAACGCTTCTGCGGAAGGCGGCCTGCCTTGACCTGGAGGCTGCTGTGCTCCTGCGGCGAAGTTTGCCCGTGGTGCCGCCGATGAAGACGTCTTCGGAACTCGGGTCCAGCATCCAGTAATTGCCTTTCCCGGGATCGTCGTATTGCCGAGGGACCTTGACGAAGCACTTGTTCAGGGACAAATTGTGACGAATGGAGTTTTGCCAGCCTTGCTTGTTGTTCTCGTAGTACGGGAAGTGCCGCATTATGTACTCGTAGATGCCGTTCAGGGTGAGGCGTTTCTCGGGGCTCTGTCGGATGGCCATCATGATCAGGGCGTTGTAACTGTACGGGGGTTTCTCGGCCTTCTTCTTGTCCTCGTCCTTGGAGTCCTTGGGTGAGTTGCTGGGGCTCGACGCGGCGTTCCTGGAACAGTCCAGGGGTGGAGTTTCAGCACCGTCCCCGGTGACGTCGAGGTCGGATTCGTCGCTGGAAGCCGGGTGACTCGAGGGTGACATGTCCCCGGTTGGGGTGGCAGCGCAGGCTTCAGGAATGATGCTTCGGATGCTGAAGTTGCTCTTCAGCACGGACCTCGTCGGCGGCGGGGATGCGCTTACGGTCTGTTGGTCGTAGGGGTCTTCCATTTTCACCATTGTCTCCACTTTCGCGCACTTTATTGGGAAACGATTCCGGTTTAAACGTAGTTTCCAGGAAGAACTGGGTTTCGGACGTTCACGAGCGCCAACGCGAACTTTTTCCAGGAACTGTTAGGCACGATTGCGGGTTTCGATCGATTCCGCGAAATGTTGGCGACTTTTGGACTCTCGGTTTGGAAACTTCTGCGTAACGGGACGTTCACGAGATTGAGTTCTGAGCAATACGTTCGACGCGACCGAGGTCTAGGAAGAATCTGACGTGGGTAAGCGAAGTGGGGGCTTTTATATGGGAAGTGAAGGTACGCCTACCGAGCGTTCGGGAAGTTCAGAGGCGGAACCCAGGTCGTCCAATGTGACCGTCCGTCAGGCCAACGTGGACCGGGTTCCCCACCATGTTCCCAACGCCCAATGTTTGACGGCAAACAATGCAAATGAACGAGTGGGGGGCAAAGCGCAGCCGCGAGTGTCGAGGCTGCAAACAAATCCGGGCTGCTCCCCCGTTTACTGGACTTTATTGTGCCAACTGCGACAGTCCGGGGTTCGGGAATGTGCGATTGTTACGGGTGATACTAGTGCGAGGGTGGGGTGGGAGGGGGTTGTTAAAGAAATAAGGGTGATGCGTGTTAGGGTAGTGGGCGTGGTGGTGGTAGCACTTGTTTTGGACTTTGGAACATATTGTTACGATTTTGTTGTCGGTAGGGGGATTTTGGTGTTATTGATAAATATTTTTTTATGATATACAGGTATTTTTATACATTGAGAATATATTGTTCTTCCCAAGAAGACACAACTCATTTTACCGAAATTTTAGTATCCTGACTTGTGAGAAAATTAAAAAATTGGTTGTATGTTAATAACGGCCTTTGAATTTCCAAGCAAAAAAAATCATGAGAAATATAATTTTTATCGTTCAAACTGGAATATTTATTATTGTCAGGCACGTAGGCAAAGGGGGGTTTTGGGGTTCCAACTCCTCCCAAAATTCTGATAAAATCAATCAATATTTCATGTAAAAATAAAAAAAGTTACGTAGATGATCAATGAGAATATAGGTTACGAAAAAATGCATGAAAAAGTTAGCAGTATGTATATTTGATAGAAAAGTAACAATTATGAAAAACGTAGGATAACGTAGAAAATATGAATACGAAAAATTGTTGCACCGCAGTGAATAATCGAGAATAATAAATTCTAGAAATCTATAAAAAATCCATTTAAAAGTATTGGAAGTCTTTCGATTCACACAAATTCTAAAAGAATATTAAAATAATTGAATTCTATGAAATAACTGTTTTCTATAAAATCTCGACAAATGCCTCTAAAATCTATAAATTTTAAGATTCCAGAGCATCGAATTCTAAATATAATATAACGCTATAAAATTCTAGAAAACGCGAAAGAATCTTTTATATATTCCAAAAATACAAAAAAAGAATAACGATATAAAACATGAAAAATCTAGATAAATGTGATTTGATCATTATTTTTCGAAATTACTAACAATAGATCGCAATTCGTAATTTCAAGCATCAAGTTTTTTTCATCTCTGTAGCAATCTATAAATATATAATATTGCAATTCATAAAAATTTCGTAGATTATACCAGAAAAATGTGAAAAATAAGTTTACTAGTTTACTAGCTAATTAGTTCATTAGCCTATCAGTTTACAAGTTTACTAGAAATTTTTCAATACATAAACATAATGTAGAAATAATGTTCTTAGAAATTTCTGTCTTGGAGCATAACTTTTAATATAATACTAAAATTACATAAGTGTATATCTAGAAATTCATATAGAAAACAATAAGAATACATATGATTCAGTTATTACAATTTATACAAATAAACAAACTTCTAACTATAGAATTACTAAAAAATATTAAATAAAAGTATTTAAAATCTTTATAAAAAAAACCATCTTCTAAATAATCAATATAAATTCTCAAAATAATTAAAAATTTGAATACTTAGCATCAATTTTTCAAAATGTATAAAGTGATCCATAGAAATATTAGAAATTTATAAAAATACAAGAAAATGCTACAACATTTGATGAATAATGTACCATACGAAAGTAATATAAATTTATGATATACCTTTTATCTGTGTGATTAAAATTTGCTCAAAAATCAATTCAAATATATAAATTTTTTAGAAGTTTGATCCCTAGAGTATCGAATCATAAAAAGTTTCATAGAAATCAAGACTCACAAAGGTCCAATCAAAATCCGCAACGACAGTAAATAAACTGAAGTTTGTTTGATAATCTATAATCACCTTATCAATAAATGTTTCCACGTTCGAAAATGATAAGTGGTAATAATGTTGAGTGGAAAAGAGAATTTGTGGAAAAAATGGATTAGAAAAAATGATGTACCATCTAGAAATCCATATAACCTAATTTCAGATAATCTTCAAAGTGGTATAGATAAAAAAAGTATAAGTAAAAATAATTAAAACTACAGTTAATAATTAAAAATCACAAAAATCCAATTCCATTATTCACGAACATTAAAACTGTGCAACTCTGAATCCAAAAGTTGTATAGCTTGTAAATTTTTAGAAATGTCTTTCTTGTAACCGTATTGTCAAAGATAAAAAATTATGAAATCCCAGAAGAAAAATATTTTTCAGAAAAACTCCTCCTAAAAATTTTTTCTGCCTACGCCCCTGATTATTGTAATCGATGCAAAAATGTTTACACTTATCTCTAGATATTGAATAAATTTCTTAACTTACATTTTACAGTGCTGACATAAAGTGGGATATGATATCTGAGCATAAATTATTTTTGCCTCTCTTTATGTCTAGTTCGTAAATAAAAAGTGCAGCCTAGGGGTGTACATAATTCGATTTGTTTCGTATTTGTCGCACTTTTATGACTTTGCCATGCAAATAATGCCTCCTGCATGCTCCTTTTTCGTACGTCGATAAGCCTTGAAATTAGTGTCAAGGCTTCATGATTTATGCAGCAAAGTCGTTATCAAAATTCATGTTGAATATTGAGATATTTTTCATGGCAAGGTCGCAATAAAGTAGAAGAAAAATTGCAATTGCGCGAGTTAAAATATTTGTTTACGAACTTGATGTTTGTTATCATAGTGATAGTTGTTGAATGAAATGTGTTGACTTTATTGATCTCGCAATTTATAACTATCTGCAATTCATAAAGATGAAAAAATTTGCATTTTAATAAATTTTTCCCACTGTTGAAAAACAGATGAGTTTGGTCAAAATGTAATATGAAAAATCGTTTTAGCGGTTCTACGTAAAAATTTTCTGATTTTAATTTTTTTTTTCTTCGACGTTGGATTGAACAAATTTTCAAATTTCTAGCGTGGACATTTGAAACAAAAAATTTTAATTATCCAGAAGTGTTGAAGAATAACTGTTTTCCACTTGTGGTTAAGAACATAGAAAATCTTTTTTTTTACAATGCAAAAAAAAATTTCAAAATGTCCAAACTCGTTTTCCAAAAAGTTGAAAGTGAAAAAAAGAAACAATGTTCGATCTGGGAAGAGCAAGGTTTCAATATGTATTTTAACATAACAATATAGAGAGCTTTTTCAATAACCATTATTTCTTGATCATATGTTTTTGTACAAAATTTTAAATGTGTAATTAAGTAGTTTTCATCGAATAAACTTGATAATATGTATAAACGTCTTGTTTCATTCGATAATTGAATGTTTTTGAATTGTCAAAACAAACTATGCATAATTTTTAAAACGCATATTTTATTTTTAATTAAAATGATCTAAATAGGTAATTTCTTGTTTCATGTTTTGTTTTGTTTTTTTTTCTTTTACATTTTTTAAGAACTGAAGATAGTATAATTTTTTTCGAGTTTATAAGTTACCAAAATAAAATGTTATCCAGAAGATTCATTGAAGTATCATTTTCAAAATTTTGGGTTAGAAATAAATACAATTTAAAGTTTAAGATAAAAACGTTTCTGCCTTCGAATTTTCAAATACTAGTAAATCTGCGATTTAACTGTAATTTTCCGACCGACTGAAATTTGCACTCGGGTTCCGCTTTTTTTAAATTTATAGATAAATTAATTGTTTCCGAAATCTTTGGACAAAGTTTTATTTATTGAACTAGATTTTCTATGAATTATAGTTTATTCGAAAAAAGCATGTTTTCTGAAATTCGCTAATCAAATTCCCTGATTTGTTGAACTTTCAAATCGATCTAAATTTAATTCAGCGGTAACGCACTTTTTTCAAGCGATTTTTAACTGATGCCATTTTTGCAATGATTCGATAATTTTGAGGTAGAAATTTACTGAAATACAGAGGGTAAGCGAAACACATTATCTGATCTAAATTAGAGAAAATTTATCTCAACACTTGACTATTAATTATAAATTTCGTAAATTTTATCCACAATAAATGAACTATAACATTCAAGTCTTGGATTACATCATGCAATAGTTAATTATCACAGTTGTCACAAAATTGGGTTCAAATTCAAACTCTCACATCCTACAGTTATTAACCAGGATAGAAAACTCGTTAAATCACTGATTACAACATTCAATATCAAAAATTCATATTCCCAGAACATATAACTAATATAAACGTTGCCAGAAGAATTTTCGTTCCAGCGCCATTGCTGTCTTCTCTCGCCTGAAAAGGTTCTTTCAACTTCCCAACAATAAGGCCAAAAATTGAAACGAAAATAAAAATCCTTCAAACTCGGAACAATTTTATAGCCCACTTAAAAGTGTTGAGGAGTCAATCTTCATAAAAAAGTCCCAAAATCATTAACATACTTTTTCTCAGAGATCCGCAAAAGTCAATGGCTCAATGCTTATTGACTACTAAAAATGGAGAGGTCGGCATTAACGATTGTTTTCGAGGAAAGTGCTAGGCCACAAAACACGAGAATTCCGACGCACTCCTAACAAGGGCCTAATTATCAGTAGCTGTAGATCAAGGTGCGCCGGCATGTTGTGCCTTTGAAGATCATTTTTAAGTTCAGTATAATTTCGTAGCGTCACTTTGACGAGATCGGATCACCGTGAGAGGGTCCTTTTTTTCATTTTTCTCACCGCAGCAAGAAAAATGATACGTTACGGAACGAGAAATTTCGGTGTTTTTTTTTTGAAAGGAAAACTCAAAACCAACATTATGTATATTCACGATTGTCGTTGGGCACGTGATATGTACAAGGAACCCGCAACAGAAGATGCTTAGACATGTCCACATTATGATGAATAGGGTACTCGGTTTTCACGTTATTTATTTATTTTAAACTCTGTTGGACGTCTGGATTCCGTGTAGGATCTTTTGTTGGATATTTTTTTATTTGAAACGTTGTTTTTTTTATTATTTAGTGTCAGGGTTTGGAAAGTCACCAGTAGTAAACATTGAAACTTGAACGTCACGAGTAACTGTAAGAACCTCGAATTTTGGTGACGTTCTTGTTATTCAAGTGGAAAACATAACTGCTCTTTTGAGAAATGTAACAACTATTGACAATGATTATTGAATAATACAAGAAAAACATGTTAAAACTCTAAAAATGCATTAGATGGTAAGTCATAAGCAGATTGAGACTTCTTCATGTACATATATCATACGATTTGAGCAGTGGAAAAAAGGTAAATCTTTGTCGTCAGATTTCAAATTTCGATCTGAATTACGTAGAATTCAAATTTTAATTTATTCAGTTTCAAGCTACAGTTCTAAACGCAGTTCATACTTAGGTTTTAATGGTTTCTTCAGTTGTTTTTCTCATAAAATTGAACGAACTTTCTTTTTTGCTTAATCAAACCTGCAGTAGTTCGCCGTGAGAAGTTTCACTTCTCTCGCGAGTTTTTAAACTCGCACCAGTTTTGTTTTTCAAATGTTATTATAATGAAATAAGGGTAAAAAGTTGAAACTAGAAATGTAAATTTTACGTTTTAAATTTTCAACACACTTAACTAAGAAAGAGAATTATATTTTTGTTTTTTTCAATTCAGAATAATTAACATTATGTTCTCATTACTGAAAAAATAAGATATTTGTTTTGATTCGTTGGACAGCAATTTTATCATAAAATAATATTTTTTTATGTCTAATTTACGCGAAGCAAATAATGTCTGTAATAGTAACCATTATAAAATAGATCAAAAAGGTAGTAGGTTTTATGTTGACTATTTTTCTGAAATTCATCTTAGAATGAGCATTTTATATTTCTTTCTCTTTCACAATATCAAGTAGGTTTTTAAAAAAGTTTCGATTCAAACTCGATGACTTTGAATATGTATTCAATGCCATTTTCTCGTATTTTCAAATTCTTTATTCAAATTCAAATATTTTCTCATTTGCTGTGTTACGAAGCTTTTGTTACACCAGCCTTTGTTACACTCTCGAATGGATTTTACTCCCAACGAGCCATCAGAAGTTTCACTTCAATAAATGTTTACTTTGAACTTTTTTCTCTTCTCTGATTTCACGGAAAACTGATACATCACAATATGTAAGTGAAAACCATGGTTTTCCATAAATGAAACATGTTTGAAATTTCTTAGTAAACATTAGTCTTTGTTATGCATAACTGCAAATGTAGTAGAAAACAATGTAAAATAGAACGAAATAATAGCAAACCTTAGGCTCAACAATGCTATAATTCTGTTAAAAAATATAAAAAATATATTAACAGTTAATATACTGAAGCATGTGTGACTATAGTGCGCGTTAGGCATGGAAGATACTTCGAAAATGACAAGGATGACACGATGTAACTTTCTGAAAAGCAGGGAAAAGTGTCAATGGTGACAAATTTGTACAGTAAAGTTCGATTGCAAAAATGAATTTCCAAGAGATCGTGAACTGAAAGAAAGAAATGTTTACTGTCATTATCTTTATCTAGTTGAGTAATTTTCAGGCGCGTAGGCAAAGGGGGGTTTTGGGGGTTCAAACCCCTCCCTAGATTCTGATATAATCAATGAATATTTTATGTCGAAATTAAAAAAGTTACATCAATAAACAATAAAAAAATTAGTTACAGAAAAACGCACGAAAACGTTAGCATTATATATTTAAAAGCAAAAATTATCAAAACTTAGGATTACATAGAAAATATGAATCAGAAAAATTGTTGCAACCCAGTGAATAATCAAGAAAAATAAAAATCTATGGAACTGCTAAAAATTTACAACACTTCGAATCTTAGATTATCAAATTTTAGGAATCTACATAATATCCATATAGAAGTATTAAAAATTGTTCGATTTATACAAACTCTAAAAGAACAATAAAATTAATTGAATTCTGTGAAAAAACTGTTTTCTGTAAAATCTTGAAAAATGCCTCTACAATCTATAAATTTTAGGATTCTAGAGCATCAAATTTTATATATACTATAAATCTATGAAAATTCCAGAAAACGCAACAATATATTTTTAATGTTCTAAAAATACGAGAAAAAAATAACGATATAAAACATGAAAAATATTGATAAATGTTATTGTATTATTTATTCTTGAACTTACTCATAATAGATTGAAATTTGCATTTTAAAGCATCGAGTTTTCCAAATCTCTGTAGCAATCTACATAATATAAGTAATCTATAAAAATACTTGGAAATCCTTAAGATCATTTTATATTATACAAGAAAAATGTGAAAATAAGTTTACCAGCTTACTAGTTTACTAGCCTAATAATTTACTTATTTATTAATTTACTAGCTAACTAGTGTACTAACTTACTAGTTCCCTCGTTTACTAGCTCACTAGTTAACTAGTCTGATAGCTCATTAGTTTACTAGCTTACCAGTTTACAAGTTTAGTTGTTTACTTGCTTACCAGTTTACTGATTTACTTGTTAAGGAGTTCACTAGCTTACTAGTTTGCTATTTTACTTTTTTTCTAGCTGACTAGTTTACTATCTTACCAGTTTACTTGTTTACTAGTTTAATATAAATCTTTCAATCAATAAAAATTATGTAAATAAAATTGTTTTAGAAATTTATTAAACCTTTCCTGGAGCATATTTATTAAAATAAAATTATAATTATATGTAATTTTAAAAATTAGTCTAGAAATTCATATAAAACAAAAAATACATCCAATTCAATTTATACAGTTTTTACGATTAAACACACTTTTCATTGTAGAAATACTAAAAAAAATATAGCATAAAAGTGTTCAAGATATCTTCATAAAAGAAATTGTCGCCTGAAAAATCAATTTAAATTCTCAAAATCGTTGAAAGTTTCAATACTATAACATCAATTACGAAAAATTTATTGAGCGATTCATAGAAATATTAGAAATAAATAAAAATACCAGAAAATACTACACGATTGATGAATAATACATCATACTAAAATAATAATAATTTATTTTGTACCTTTTATCTGTGTGGCAGAAACTTGCTCAAAAATCAATTCAAAAATATAAATTTCCAAGAAGTTTGATTCCTAGAACATCTTATTTTAGAATGCTCTATAGAAACCCATATTATCATAACTAAATATGAGATCATCCTTAGATTAGTATAGATACAAAAAGTATTAGAAAAAAAAATTGACGACTTAGTTACTAACAGAAAATAACGAAAATCGAATCTCATTGTTTACGAACATGAAAAATGTGTAACTCTGGATTCCAAGAGTTGTATAACTTTTAGATTTCTAAATGTAAAATATTTCAAAATTGCTCTGTTGTAACTATATTGTCAAAGAATAAAAATTATGAAAGCCCGAAAAAAAAAATATTTCTAGAAAAACCCCTCCCGAAAACTTTTTTCGCCTACACCTCTGGTCATTTTATAAATATAATTTGATATTAAACATTATGCTATAAATCTTAAGATACACATTATTATAATTTCAGGTTGTGTCTTGTTCAAAAATTATATAGTTTCAATTTTTATGTTTGATTACATTCCGTGTAAGATTGAGCTCATTCTCTAGGAAAAACATACAATTGTCTCAAATTTTAAGAAAGTTCTAGCTTAAAGATATTTACGTGGGCTTACAAATACTCGATTGGAAGTCCGATGTGTTAACTATCAACATAACAATTTTCACCTCCAATGACTCTAAAACACCATGCAAATTAAGGACTTATTTCACATGATGACTAGATATTGCTTTCGCCATAACCAAATACACGAAATGTTGATGGATGCTCTCTCAGATCAAATTAGTCAAATTTAACTATTTTATATTAATTCTTTACTATTTGAATAGGTAGGAATCCGGTTACTAAGAAATACTTAAAAATTACTAATTCAAATAGTAAAACCAGCTTACTATTTGAAATAGTAAGAAATGACAAATCAATTAGTAGTTTTTCACCTGAATCATTAGTCAAATATAAATTATTCTTCAGTGAATGTTGTACGTGTAAGAGACAGAAATTACTAATACAGTAGTCAATTTATAAATTTTTTTTTTTTTGGATCTAATCCGAAAAAAAATTGTGAGGAGTTCTTTTTCTCTCGAGTTGATATCTGTCTGACAAAATTTGTTTCATGAAAAAAATACAAAATTCCAATTAACATATACATTGATTATTGAGCATTCAATATAATAAAAAAAAGTTTCATTGTATTTCAACTTGTTCTGTAATCTCAAATTGTAAAACTATCAAAATATCAAATACAAACAATATTTCAAAGTCCAAAATCAGCAATACCGAGAATTTCTCCGAATTATTTAATTCAAATGTTCAATTTTTTGGATTTCGTATATATTGCTGGAAAAGGTTTCGATCGATCATATTTCATTGATCAACAAAAATATACATAGTCTGTGACAATTTATGTTGACGATCACCTTGAACCAAACAATTTTATCAATATGAAATGCCATATTCGCCTTCTTTTCACCTGCGAGTTATCCTCTTCACTTATGAAAATTAACACCAATTTAGCTTTTTTTCCGCGGATAATAAACAATAATGCATATCTCCGCTAAATGTGTATGTATAAAGGTATGTGCTGAACAGTGCCGATCGAACACGATCGAACAGTGCCGAAATATATCTCATCAAAAAGTCAAAGACGACTATTAGATTATTTTTTAAATTTTTGACTGAAAATATAGTAAAATAGCGTGACTATGAAATAGTGAAAATGCACGACTATTTTGAATTAGTGAAAAATTCAACTATTTCGATGTCAAATTTTTACTAATCACATAGTCAAATCTACAAAAATGACTATTTCGTTAGAAACAACACGTGTTACTATTTCAAATGGTAAAAATGTGACTAATTTGATCTGAGAGAGTGCACTGTGATCGTTGCCCTACTAACCCCTCCCTTACCCAACTTCACCCCCAGTTTCAGAACCATTAGAAAATGTCAAAAAGCCGCAAAAGCCGAGAAAAAAGCCCGCCGAAATGACCGAAAAAGATGGGTACAATGATATTTTCCGTGAAATGCGAAGAGCTACCGCGTCCTCCTCTTCAAGTAAGGATCCTCGGGTCCTGGAGTCAGGCACAAACAAGGATGCAACATCTTCGATCCTTGTTCGATGCGTGGGATATCCTACCACTTCGAAGGAGGCGCGAGGATCCTTTATCCTCGTCCAAGCCCGACCCCGGGATCGCTACGAGAGCGCAAAAGGATACGTTTAAATTTGTGAGTCTCTACGGGGTGACGACGTCGTCGCTGTGGGGGTCTAGAAACGCGTATAAAGATGTCATTCGACGGGTAACGAACGCGGCCCTTTTGGCCTTACTCGGAAACACGAAAATCTAAAGCGGCGTTTTTTATCTCTTGTTCAAATATAACACATGCGCGCGCGCCACACAAATCGATCCTTGGATCGTCTCCCATTGTCATTATCTCTCATTTATTTTTCGGGCCATTCGGGAAAATACGAATTAAAAGGAAGGAGAAGGAATTCCTCATTTTCGTGATACCTATCGCCGATGCGAAAAACAGAAAACATCGCAGGCTCTTAATCACGTGCCCTGGTGATAAACGATTCTTTTATGCAGAGTGTGGGAGGGGGGGAATTTTTTGGGGGAGTTTTGGTGTGGTTGAAAAAAGTGTGGGAGAGGAATATTGATGGAGGAGGTGGCTATGGCAGTGTTTTTCTTTAAGTAGAGCAGAGATAATGTTTGAGTGATCGTGGAATCTTAAGCTGTGATTGTCGAATAATTATGTGTCGTATGGTGCGTACTTTTTCGAATTTTTGTCTATTGAGATTCTATTGAAGAATAATAATTGTTGGATTTCTTCCCATCAGGTGCGTAGGCAGGGAGGGGGTGTTAAGGGTTTCAAGCCCTCCCGAAATTCCGATAAAATCAATCAATATTTCATGTAAAAATGAAAAAAAGTTACATTGATAAAAAATAAAAATATAAGTTGCAAAAAATCCATGAAAATGTTAGCAGTATATATTTAAATAAAAAGTAAAAATTATCCAAACGTAGGATAACGTAGAAAATATAAATCAGAAAAATTGAAGCAACCCAGTGAATAATCGAGGAAAATAAAAATTTACGAAAATGACGGAAATTTACAATCTTAGATCATCGAATTCTAGAAATCTATATGAAATCCATATAAAAGGATTAAAAATCTTTTATTTTATGTAAACTCTGGAAGAATAATGATATCAATTTAATTCTGTGAAAAAACTGTTTTTGAGAAATCTTGACAAATGCCTCTATGATCTATAAACTTTGAGATTCTAGAGCATCAATTCTAAATACACTATAAATCTATGAAAATTTTAGATAATGTAACAAAATCTTTTCAATAATTCGAACATACGAAACAAGAATAATGATACAAAACATAAAAATAGTATGTGAATGTAATTTTATCATTAATTCTTGAAATTACTAATAATAGATCGAAATTCGCATTTTGAAGCGTCGGGTTTTTAAATCTCTGTAGCAATCCGCAAAAATATGAGTGATCTATAAAAATACTTAGAAATGCTCCAGAGTTACGTATATAATAATATATATAATACTACAAGCATGTGAAAAATAAGTTTACTAGCTTACTCGTCTACCATTTTAATAGTTAACTAATTTACTTGTTTACTAATTTTGTAGTTGAATAACTTACTAGTTAGCTAGCTTACCCTTTTTCTAGCTTATAAGTTTACTAGATTACCAGTTCACTAGATATCTTTCAATACATTAATCATGTAGAAATAATTTTCTTAGAAATTTATAAAACTTTCTGTCCTGGAGCATACTTATTATTATATTAATATAATTATACATATTTTAAATATTATTTAGAATTTTATACATATAGAAAACAGTAAAAATGCATCCAATTTAATTGAAATAATTTACGCAATTGAACATACTTTTAATTGTTGAAATACAAAAAAAAAATATAGAATAAAAATACATGTTAAAAATCTTCATAAAAGAAACTGTCGTCTGAAAAATCAATTAAATTTCTCAAAACCGTCGAAAATTTCAATACTATAGCATCAATATCTAAAAATGTTTTGAGCGATCCATAGAAATATTAGAAATATATGAAAATACCAGCAAATACTACGAAATTTGATAAATATTATACCATACGAAAAAAATATAAATTCATGAAGTACCTTTTATCCATGCGGTTAAAATTTGCTCAAAAATCAATTCAACTATATAAATATTTTACAAGTTTGATTCCCAGAGCATCGAATTTTAGAAAGCTTTATAGAAACCCATATTACTTAATATCAGCTAATCCCTGTAGTGGTACAGATACAAAAAGTATTGGTAAAAAAAATGGAAACCTTAGTTACTAATTGAAAATCACAAAAATCGAAGCCTATTATTTACGAACATGAAAAATGTGCAACTCTGGATTCCAACAGTTGTACAACTTTCAAATTCCAAAATGCATAATATTTCAAAATCGCTGCCTTGTAACCATTCTGTCAAAGATGAAAAATTATAGGATCCCGAAGGAAAAATATTTTTCAGGAAAACCCCTCCCGAAAATGTTTTCTGCCTACGCCCCTGAAGGATAGTGTAGGAAACTGTGAAAGTAATAAACTAATTATTTAATAAAATGAAAATTGCGCCATAACAAGTACAGCAATAAAAAGCATCTCAATTATGTATTCCTGATGAATGAATTTTTCACCTGAAAAATTCTCCATGGGTACCATATCCGGAAACACCGACAAAAAACTCCATTACTTAATGATTGCAATTATATCAACTTATTAAACTTTTCACAACATACAGAACGTATCGAAATTTTCTGCAATTTCAGATTTTTATATAAAACTTTTAAATTGTGAAAATTTTGAAGATTTCACACACTTTTTGTAGTTCCACAGCATTTTAAAAATTTCCTATCATCTACAAAACTTACGTACATTTTCCAATATTCTACAAATTTTTTGGACTTTTCAGAATCACTGACACTCTCTAAAATTTCATGTTTTATGATTTTGATGAAGTCTCAAACTTTTTAACGTAACAGAATATTGCATAATTCAGAATTTATGAAAATGTATCCAACACATGCAAGATTTTTCACAATCATTAAATACTTTACAAGTATTGTATAAAAGACTTTAAATTCGTCCAATTTAATTCCAAATGATCTTAATGAATGTAACTTCAACACTGTGGACTGTAAAAAAACTTTTTATTGTATCAAACCAACGTTTCGCAAGGAGTCCCTCGCCTCATCAAGGATGTAATACTCATACAAAACGACAATTAGCTAGAGAACCATTTGTCGTTCATTTATCTACAGGTTTTCCTATAATTTGAGCTTCTGAAGTTTCTCAAAAAACGAAAGGAATTTCATGCTTGAGCTTCATCTTTTGACGAAAATGGACAGAATTTTGGGTCTTCCAGTACTTTTTGATTTGTGTCTCCACAAACATTTTGGTCAAGTAATGAAACGAATCACTATCTTTCCCAAAGCCCTAATGAAGTTTCAACAGCCCCAGTTTGATATGTAAAGGTAAAGGAGTAACCACAATTTTTCTGACAAGTGAACTCAGACATTTTCTATTTCTGGACTACCCTTTGATTGTCATACGTGCAATCTCCCTCACAATCAGTGGATGCACTCACGGAAAAGTCGCATGCTTTTCGCTACTCGCTCGTTTTTTATTGCACATTGCGGAGCACACTAGATGCTTAGCCTTAATAGGGAATGATTGTCTGACAAAGCCGTCAAATCGCGTCTCATTGAGACGATGAAGCACTTGATTTCGACGCATCGTCCAAAAGAAAGGCGATATTTGCACGCACAAAAGATGGATCATGGAATGTAGTCTGGCTAACTGATTCAATTCATTCCATGTCCGGCAACGGCTGTAGTCCGTCGTTGTCAAACAACATGCTCGATTCTTCAATGGCGAACGGCTGTTGCCCTCGCATTTCCGATCGGCTAACACGTCTGGGAATCGAACTTTCGAAGAACTTAAACACCGCATATGTGCTCCTATTGCTCCTCTTCACAAGTGCGCTCGTCTTTCTTTTTACCAGAAACAGTTAAACCTAATTTATTACGTGAGATGTGAACTTTCGTGAACCGACATTTCGTGGACTTTCGAATATCCCACGAGCCTGAAGCAGCCATTTTACTACCCGTGGAGAAAGTCTTTCTTTGTGCCGGATCAACCCACAATTTCGAGGGAAAAATGAAATATTGGGAGCATTTTTGGAATTGATATGAACTGCAAAGACGCATGAAATTTTGTCAAATTATTTGATTACTTCGTTTCATCAATGCATTCCTAGGTGGTACCAGTTTCGTAAATTATGTACAAATTCTTTTCAAGTGTATGTTCGAATGAAATTCGCCTTGACACGTGGTAAAACGAAATCTGGGATTCAAAGGGCTTTGAAATTGAGAGCATTCCAAAACAGTCCAATAAGTGTATCACTTTTGGAATCGAAAAGAAGAGGTCGAGGTTTGAGAAGATTTGAGCGCCCACGTCGACAGGTTATAACCTGCTTAACTTTATAAGTTGAGCCAAATCGCATTAACGCATGGCTTGACTTTTTTCCCATCGCCGCTGCAGCCTCAATCTCACGAAAATACCTGCTCTGAATCGAAATTATTCATGAAAGAGTTACCCTCCAGGATTCCAGTGAAAATTGTGACTACTTGTCAGAGAAATTTGATGAACCAGTTTCAATACCTCTATGACATACATACTTTAAGATTCATTATTATTACTATGCTTTTCCAAGAAAATCTTTCTCTACAAATTTTACTTAAAACGCTGACGAAAATCGCGAAATGTGCATCTTTGCGACTTTTTTATCCACCGAACATTGATTTGTCAAAAAATCTTTTGACGGGAACTTGTATACCTGCGTTCTGGAAAAGAGCCAGGTATCTGGATTGGACCAACAAACGAGCTTATTTATTCAACAAAACCAGGTCGCCGATGTCGTGAATAAGTAATGCGGCCAAAGGGGCAAAAATTTGGGGATTCCGGGGAAAAGTGACCTATCAAAAGGAGCGTAAACGTCCATATAATCGACTTTTCGAGGCGAAACGCGCAGCTGGAGGCTTACCGTTTCGATACATTTTATTGCCCGTTGCATATATCGCTCCACGGGATTAAAAATTGGCTTACAATGAGCTTTGCAAAATGGCGCGCTGGGGCGAAGTTATCATCGTGAATGGAAAAGTCAGGTGGATGATCTTTCGACTTTTTCAGGGTTGGATGAATGACTATGGGATCTTTTTTGAATATGTACATAAGAATGGCATTAAGAAAAAAATTAAATGAAGTTCGATGTAGTTAGTCAGGTGGACTTGGTTTTATGGCTTAGTATGTTTAAAACTTTTTAAATGTTTGCAAGGGCGGCTGAACACGATTTTTTGGGTGGGTAGTGAATGACTCAAGAATATAGGTAGGGGGGGGGGGGGATTTATCATCTTTTTGTCGAAATATGCATGATTTTCACGCATGAAAATTACGAAAATTCCTAATGAATTGGATCAATTTTTATAAACTTTGAAAACGATTTAGTAACTATTAAATTATTTTATACGTTTTACATTTTTCAAAATCTAAATCAAAACTTTTTCGAATGAAAAATTTGGAAAGTTGGTAATCTTCCAGAAATCGTTTTGTATATTATTATGTTCAAGGACGTATTTTTTATGAATTTTCACGATATGTTTTATTTTCAAATTAAAAAAAGAATTTGACGTCCTTTAAAAGTATTCATAAATCAAAAGAAATCTTGATGAGCTTTGAAAAATCATATAACACATTAAAAATTTTAAAATCTGTCAATTGAAATTTTTGGAGAATTGCAGAAAATGTTAACTTTTTTTGTCAATTGTGTTCGATTATTATATTTTCCAAAATAGGCATGAAAATATATTTTTCTGCATTTTTGCATAATAACTTTCCGCAGTTAAAAAGTATTGTAAAATTCAGAAACATTTTCATGAAATTCCAAACATTTTGCATAGTCTGCATTTCCTTTCAGTTTTTGCGAATTTTCAAAAATCAGATATCATTCGAAATTTTGAAAATTGCTAATTATTTTGTGAAATTCTAGAAATTAGTAGAATTTCAAAAAGGGTTTATGAAATTTGAATGTATATTGTGTTCACTACCTTATTTATCATTTCTTTAAAATATGCAGGATAATGTTTTTTTTTTTTTTTTTTTTTCACATATAAAGAACAATTTGACGTACTGTAAAAGTATTTATAAATCAAAATAAATCTTGATGAGCTTTGAAAAATCATGTAACACATCAAAAATTTCAAAATCTGTCAATCGTTATAAAAAAGTTAAAATTTTTGGAGTTTCGCATAAAATGTTAACTATTTTTGTAAATTGTGTTCAATTATTATATTTGTCCAAAATATGCATGAAAATATATTTTTATGCATTTTTGCATAATAATTTGCAACAGTCAAGAAGTATTGTAAAATTCAGAAAAATCTTCATAAGTAAGAAACATTTTCATACAATTCCGAAAATTTCGCATAGTCTGCATTACCTTCAATTTTTGCAAATTTTCAAAAATTAGAAATCATTCGAAATTTTGAAGATTGCTAATTATTTTTTAAAATTCTAGAAATTATTAAAATTCTAAAAAAGGTTTATGAAATTTGTATATTTTGTTCACTACCTTATTTATCATTTCTTTAAAATATGAATGATAATGTTTTTTTAATTGTCTAATTATAAGGAAAATAAAAAATCACGACAAATTTTTAGAACATTTCTCAAGTTCTTGATCGTTGATGTTGCAAATCGTTCAAATTTCGAACAATGAGAACGATCCAAAAATTTTGATAATTTTTAATATTTCTAGAAATTCAAAACTTTCGTGGAATTTCAGAATATGTTCAATAACTTGGTAAATTGTGTTCTGCATAATTGTTCGAAATATGAATGACAATACAAACCTTCATTCTATTTTTCAATGAAAATTTGAAATACTTGTAAAATAGTTGTTTCAATGAATTAAACTTCAACACTATGAACTGTAGAAAAACTTTTTATTGTAACAAACCAACATTTCGCAAGGAGTCCCTCGCCTCATCAGGGATGTGATACTCATACAAAATGACAATTAGCAAAATCCTAAATGAAACACATCTGTAATACAATTGGTCGAGTTGTTAAACGGCAATTAGCTAGAGAAAGACAATTTCCTAGAGAACCATACAAAATTAAAATATTGAAGCACGTACATACTAACAATCAGTTAAAATAATTGATTAATGAATTTTCCCCCCATTCAATTAATTTTCCTTTATTTTTGTACTTTCTGCAATTCGTGAAAACCCTTTTGCCGAGATTGAACAAAACATTTTCCCGAGCATATCGTGCATCAATCGAGCCAGTGTGGAAAGTGTCCGCAGGTGCGATCTAGAACTTTTTACAAAATTTAACGAGTTTCTTTTTCTTGTCACCCAACGTGGATTGTTATTTTTAACAAGCGTACGCGACGCGTCGAACGCACGTCCCCGAACAATGTCCGAACGCGGGAGATGAAAAGGCTCGTCCCCGTAATTCGTGAGCTGAATCATTTACCTAATTGTCGCCATTGAAGCGCGCAAAATGTGATTAGGGAACGCATACGGGGCCGCATGAATAATCCCAATTGGATTGGTAGACAATTACCTATTCCCAGGAAAAATGAAGCTTCCATTTTATTGCTCGAGGCTGTCGTACTGATTGTAATTGTGTGATGGAGAAAAAATGTGGACAGAGGAAATGGATGCAGTTTGAATGAGTTAATGAAAAATATGTTTCATTATAAACTATGATAATTTCAAAAGACTCTTTAATCAATTTGGAATAGTTATTTAGACGAAACTGATTTATTCTATTTATGGGAAAAATGAGACATGTAATTCCGAAAGGAGTTAAATACCCATTAAAACTAAATAACTAACTACAACTAACTTTTAAATTGAAACTCAAAAAATATGTTTAATATTTCATTGATGGCGATAAGGCATTTTGAAGATCCAATGCCGCGTTGATTCAAATAAATTTTCTTTCTGCTCCGTTCCACGTTTTTCAATATCCATTGAGATCAAATAATCCATTGAGAATTATAGTTTCATCTATTGGGAGTCCAATATATAGAGTTAGTAAGTTTTTACAGGACTTTATGATACAGAATTTACCAAAATCAAAGACATACATTAAAGATAGTTTAGAATTGAAGACATTGATTAGGAAGTTAGATGTTCCTGTTGATCACAGTTTTGTTTCTTTTGATGTTACTAATCTATTTACTAATATTTCTAAGGATTTGGTTTATAGAGCATTGAAAAAGAGATTTGATAAATATCCCAAGAGATGAATTTATTAGTATTATCTTAATCTTAATGGTATCCACATGTTTTACATTTAATGATGTGATATATGAACAAACTTATGGAACTCCTATGGGTTCTCCACTGTCGCCTATATTGGCTGATATTGTAATGCAAGACTTGGAAGAAACCTGTCTGAGTTCCTTAGATTTTACATGTCCATTATTTGTCAGATTTGTGGATGATATTTTGGCTTTAATCCCAAAGGATAAGATTATACACATTCTTTCGATTTTAAATTCGTACGACTCTAGATTAAAATTTACTTATGAATTAGAGGAAAATGGGATTATCAATTTTTTGGAATTGAGGATGATTAGAAATGGTTTAGGAATAGATATTGATTGGTACTTAAAACCAACATCTTCGAGGAGATTCATAAACTATTTCTCGAAGCATCCGATACATCAGAAAGTTGGTACTATTATTAGTTTAATTGATAAAAATATAAAATTAGCAGATCATAGATTTCATAGGAAAAATTTTGAGACTATTAAGGACATTTTAAGTAGTAATAATTATCCAAATGAATTTATTGATAGACATATTGTAAAAAGGATTCAATTTCATAAGGATATGGCATCTAAAGATAAAGAGAAAAAAGATTCCACTGAGACGAGACTTGTGATACCTTTTGTTGAGAATTTAAATATGAAATTAAGAAAGATTTTTTGAAAACATAATATACGAATTATAAATAATATTGATAATAAATTGAATACTGGAATTATTAAACGTGGTAAAGATTCATTAGATGTTTTGGATCAACAATGTGTAGTATATAAAATTAATTGTAAAGATTGTAGTTTTTGTTATATTATACAAACGAAAAGGAACTTGAAAACAAGAGTTAGAGAACATAGGAATAATATTAATTTGGTTCCATCCAATCATAATGTACTGACAGATCATAGGATTTCGACTGGACATGAATTTGATTGGGATGATATTAGAATATTAGATAAGGAATTAAATAGAAAGAAAAGGAATTTATCGGAAATGATTTTTATTAAAAAGACGGGATTTACATTGAATAAACAGGAAGACACAAAGAACTTGGATTCAATTTATGATAGGTATTTTGATTTGTTTTGATAGGATGAGTGATTGAATGATATAGTTAGACGTAAACTTTTAATATGTTTTGAAGATAACAGCTTTTCTTAAAGATAGTTTTATATAATGTTATTTCGACGTTCAGTAGTCATTTATCGTCGGACATTTATATGAAAAGGACGACTGAGAAAATGTGATATGTAATTTTTTGATCTTTTATTGTTTTAACGATGGTCTTAGTGACCTAATTTGATACAAAGATTCACATTATTGAAAGGAAATAGGAATTTTATATACGTAAGTGGATGTGTTTTTGAGTTTTTTGTTTTGAGGATTTTTCGTATATGTGATTGATTGTATATACAGAATGAATTTTTGATGTTGTAAGGATCCTGAAGAGGACCTAATTTAAGGTCGAAATATTGATCAAATCATGAAGATATAATAAAGAATTTGGAATTCATATTGGCTCCGAGAGATCAATTCATTTAACACTTATTTTTAATATTTGTAACTTGAATGATATGATGAAGTACATATTTGGATTGACGAATCATTGTTTTGTTGGTTGAAAAAATGAAGTTTGCCCCTTTAGAACTACGCAAAAAGAGCTGGTGGATCTAGGTGAGTAAATATGAGAGCACCGTGTTGAAGAGAAACTAACGACGCGCTATAAATATTGAGACGCGTTGTAAACGTGCCAATATAGGCTCGCATAAACGTCACAGGATTTGTAATTTTATCCTTTTATCGGCGTAACCAAACGCCAATTATCGACGCCTCTGAGGAGTGAAAGCGGACACTTTATATGCGATTATAAATCCGAGTCTAATGTTCGTTAACCTTACGATTTTCTCGATGCTAATTGGATCGTCGGTGAATACTCGCTTTAGCAATATTGACCTAGTTTTTTATACAAGTTTACGTAGGGGTCGAAGAATTTTTGAGAGAAAATCTTCCGGAGCCGTTTGACTTTTCGTGAAGTGTATGCAGTTATTTAAAAACCCGTTTTGGGTGTTCAAACCCCTCCCGAAATTCTGATGGAATTAATCAATATTTCATGTAAAAATGAGAAAAGTTACATCGATAAACAATTGAAATATAGGTTACAAAAAAATGCATGAAAATGTTACCAGTGTATATTTAATAAAGAGGGAGACATTATCAAAGCGTAGGATAATGTAGAAAATATGAATCAGAAAAATTGTTGCAATCTAGTGAATAATCAAAAAAAAAGAAAATCTACGAAAATACTGAGAATTTACAAAACTTTGAATCTTGATCATCAAATTACAGAAATCTCTATAAAATCCATAAAAATTTGTTCAAATCTTTGATTCATATAAACTCTAAAAGGATAATGAAATTAATCGAATTCTATAAAAAAACTGTTTTCTGAAAAATCCCGTCAAATGCCTCTACGATCTAAAAATGAGATTCTGAAACATCGAATTCTAAATATACCATAAATCTATAAAAATTCTAGAAAATGCAACAGATCTTTTGAATATTCCGAAAATACGAAAAAAAGAGAAACGATATAAAAAATGAAAAATCTATATGAATGTGATTTTATCATTCATTCATGAAATTACTGAGAGTAAATCGAAATTCGAATTTCAAAGCATCGAGTTTTTATATCTCAGTAGCAATCTAGAAAAATGTGAAGAATTAGTTTATTAGTTTACTTGCTTACCAGTTAACTAGTTTACTAATTTACTCGTTAACGAGTTTACTACTTTACTAGCTTACTAGATTACTAGTTTACTAGCTTTTTTTATTAAACTAGCTTACTAGTTTACTAATAAGTTAGTTACCTAGTTAGTAAATAGTAAGCTTGCTCGGTTACTAATAAATAAAGAGGTTGTTAGTAAACTAGCAAACTTGTTAACTAGTTTAGTATTTTACAAGCTTACTAGTTTCCTAGTTTACTCTTTTTCTATCTCAATAGTTGACTAGCTTAGAAGTTTACTAGATTACCAGTTTGCTTGCTTAAAAGTTTATTAGTTTACGGATATACTAGCTTCCTAGGTTATTAGAAATCTTTCAATACATGAAAATTATGTAGATGTAATTGTCTCAGAAATGTAAAAATCTTCATGTCCTGTAGCGCATTTATTAATATAATACTATAATTACATATAATTTTAGAAAATATTCTAAAAATTCATACAGAAAACAATTGAAATACATCTAATTTAATGCATAAAATTTTTACAGTTAAACATACTTTTAATTGTAGAAATACTGAAAAATATCGTGTTAAAGTATTGAATATACTCATAAAATAAATTGTCGTCTGCAAAATCAATTTAAATTCTCCAAATTGTTGAGAGTTTCAATACTATAGCATCAATTACTAAAAATCTATGAAAGGAACCACGGAAATATTAGAAATATATAAAAATACCAAATAAAATACTATAAAATTTAATGAATTCTATACCATACAGAAATAATAAAAATATATGATTTACCTTTTATCTGTTTGGTTAAAATGGGCCAAACATCAATTTAAATACATAAATTTTTAGAAGTCTGATTCCTAGAGCATCGAACTTAAGGAAGCTCTGTAGAAACCCATATTACTTGATATCAGATAATTCGTACAGTGATATACATACAAAAAATATTAGAAAAAAATTGAAACTTCAGTTTCTAATTGAAAATCACAAAAATCATATTCCATTATTTACGAACATGAAAAATGTACAACTCTGGATTCATGAAGTTGCGTAACTTTTATATTTCAAAATGTAAAATATTTCAAAATCGCTCTTTTGTAACATATTGTTAAAGGTCAAAAATTAATAAATCTCGAAGAAAACTTATTTTTCAGAAAAACCCCTCCCAAAAATTGTTTCTTCCTACGTCTCTGTGTGCATTAAAAGAATTGAAAAATCCCAATATAATCCTTCAGTTATCATTTTTCTTATCTAGAATTACCTAGTTTTTTTCAAGACACTCAAAAATTAAATTGTCATTACACATCACAAGATTCCCTGATCACTTGAAGTGACGGACCACCAAGTTTTCAATATTGTTCAAATTTGAATTTTTTTAATTTCTCAAGAACGAATTCAAAAGAAATTTTGACCATCAATCATTTACCGGAAATTCACAGTAGCTGATTCACCTCTAGCCATTCATTACCGTGAATTTCAAAATTTCCGAATACTCGAGCCACGTGAAATTAACCGTACACGATTCGCCTTTAATTATGTATGACAAACTGCCCGTGTTTGCAATACTTCATTATCTCGCCCACATACCGATCCCTCGATTTTCACCTCTTTCTTCCCGGAAAATGCCACGATTTATCAATGGTCCGAGCCGCACATTTCACGCTTTCCAAATATTTTCACGAATAAAAGAGAAAGAGCCACAAAACAGGTCAAGTGGAAAAGTGGACCCCAACAGATTGACACGGGCCCTGTTCAGGAATGTCGGGACCCAGGAGGTAGATCCGCGGGCACGCGAAATTTCACGCAGAGGCCCCCTGGAAAAAGGTCTGAGGCCCCGATTTCCATAGCGGCCGACAAATTGTTTACGGTTTTCATGTCACAATATTGAGTGATCCTGGGGATTTTCGGAAACTTTGTGCTACTAACCTTGAGCCCGTGGACATCAGAAAAACTATACGAAAGTTCGGGGCCTTGCGGGCCCTTAAATCATTCTAGATCTCTCTCGGATTTATGAAATTTTTTCGTTGTTGGGGGTCCTGAATTTGGGTCCTCGAAAGACTCGTGACCGTAAATTTCACCGCGTTGATACGGTGTAATTTTGTTTTTACATCCGCCATGGGATGAATGGGAAAAGGGTTCTTTGTTCTTTTTCAATCATTTTAGAAAGTAGCTTTTGGAATCCATCTGAAATAGAAGAAATTTTCGAGAAGCTTGATTTTCGTGTTTCCTGGAATTATTCCAAGAATTTGAAGTTTTCCTATGGGTAAGATAAATCGAGTGAGGCCAGAGAAAATTTTTCTTTTCTATGGAGAAAGGATCACCCATAAATTCGTTTACTTGGGTGTTGATTTTGAAAATAAATGTTGGGCCTATATAAATATAAGCTCCCTTTTATGGCATTTAGAAAATTCTGGAATGCTGATATTGGTATCTTGTTGATACATCTCGTGGTTTGATAAAAAAAAAGAGAAGTAAGAAAATTTATCTTCAAGTTATTAAGAAGTTATTAAGAGTACTGGACTATTCTTAGTTATGAATTATACTCTTCAAACGTTCATTTATCTAGATACCCGTTTTCAGGTAAAATTAGTGAATACATATAATTTTTAGTAGCTCACTTTTCTCTTTTCATTTAGTGATTTCAGTTAACAGTTTTCTTTTAATAGTCAGTTTTTTTTACTTTATTAATAGTCATACATGGACAATAATTATTAGGGGAAAGTTGGGTGGAGTGGGAAGTATTTTGATGAAGCTACATAAGATGCATAAAAAAATTTTTTTTATTTTTTTAAATTGTATCGTGAAGAGAAAGTCCATAGCTTTCACGTGGTCGAAAGCATTCAATAAAAGAATCATTTTTAAATTAATTTTTTTTTCTGATAAAGTTTGACGACAAATGCTTTCGCAAAAACCGTATTTATTTATTTTGATCTTCTTTAAGTACAACAATTATAACCAAAGCAAGAAATTTAGAAGAAGATAAAATTTTATTTTAATACGAGGTTAGAATCGAATGAAATATGTAGTACAAAAGTAATGATACAATAGAGATTTTATCAACCACCTGAAACCGCCACAAAATAACAGAATTATGTTTTTTTTAAGTATTTGTTTACACATACATGATAAGTGTACAATTAAAATGCAAAAAAGACGCTCGAACATTGAATTGTGAAATGTTCACTTCACATGACATTACATTTCCCATTCATGAAATGTATTTCTTTCACGTGAATAAATATGAAAGTCGAATGAATATTTTTGTATATTTACATTCTTTTCTACTTCAACAATTACAACAAATATTTGAGCTATATTAAATTTCTCTAAACTTTGGAAAATCCGCTTGCTTGCATTATATGACTCAAGAAAAACTTGCTGTACTTTCGAAACAGTCTCGTCAGAGTGGTTTTTTTTAAAAATGTCAATTGCAAGAAAACATATTTACGTTTTTGAAAGTAAAAAATATGAACTTTCAAAACTAGGACATCGAATTCCAGAAATTTATACAGAAATATACAAGAAAACTAAACAATCTTTTAAATTGTAGAAAAACTGAAGAAATACGAAGGACACTAAAAGAAATATGAATCTATTGAGACAGATGTTTTCTGAAAAACTCTTTTGGAACATGAAAAATTTATTAAACTTCACATTTTAGAGCTCGAAATTTGCGAAATCCAGGTATAAAATTTGTATCGAAATGCTTTAAGTATACAAAAATACTAGAAAATCCTGCAACATTTTTTGCATCCTAAAAAATACGAATAGTTTCAGAAATACTGAACAACTCTTCAAATCGTAGAAAAACTGAAGAAATACGGAAAATACTAGAAGAAATAAATATCTATTGAGACCCTGTTTTCTGAAAGATTTTTTGAACACTTAAGATTTAATGAACTCCAAATCTTAAAATTCAAAATTCTCGGAATCTATAACAATCTGAATAAAAATGCTAGAAATATATAAAAATACTAAAAAATCCTGTAACATCTTACAGATCTTGAAAAATACGAATAGTTTCAGAAATATTGAACAATTCTTCAAATCGTAGAAAATATATACGAAAAATACCAAAAAGAAATAAAAATCTATTTAAACGCTGTTTTCTGAAAAATATGCAATGCAAGATACCAAAATTTATATCAAAACGTAAAAACCAATAATAGAAGCATTTCATCGAAATCGTTTAAAAGATCGTTCTAACCCCCAAACCCCCCCCCCCCCCTACCCCGTCCGCACAGGCCTGACTTAAAAAAACAATAATATGAAGCAGTAACCCAAAAATCATCAAAATCAAATTCAGTTATTCTAATATTATTCTGTATATAGAAGTGAAAGATAAATGCACAATATAAAACGCAAATTTTTCACTTGCACAAAGTTTTCTTGAATTAAAATTTTTGGAACAATAATTATATTATCTGCTATAAAATATAGACAGTATATTATATATGTATAGTATAATACAGTATCAGTACAGTATGATACGGTAAATATAAACAGCTAATTTTTTTACTCAAATGACACTCAGCCAGAAAAGTAAAAGAAAAAATAAATGGTTATTTTGATGAAAATCTGACACTCCTAATCACCAAATTTTAAAATTTTGTATATTTTCAGAAAGAGGACAAAGTATTTAATCCGACAATAAGACGAAAAAATCAATTAATACTATTTTAACTATATTGGACTAAATTTCGCACCTAAGATAGCAACACCACTGATTTCCATAGCTCGCTATAAAGAATTCAAGGAACCCTCGAACACCATCACAATTTTCCCACCAAAACACCCTGCACGACATGACGAAAATTAATTACTCCAGTTTTCGCGAAAACCCGAATAATAAACAAGCTCCAAAGATAAATGGACTTTTTTCACATGAACATAAATCAACCGAACCAATTCAAAGGATCAATAAAAAAAAACCGCCGACCTCTTTCTCCAAACCAGGCTAAAAGTTCTTCAATCATCCAGTGCATACCTTAACGAAATCAATCAATCTATCGGCCGAAAAAACCCGAAAATTTCGGAAAGTCGTTTTATTTATGGACGTCCGTAAAAAACGCCCCCGAAGAGAAAGAACCGCCCCGAATGCGCACCTGGCGCACCTGGAAATTAGAGCTCACTCGTGGTCGGCACAGTTTCAAACTGTCGCGCCACTTTGCATCCGTATTATGTGTCCCCGGGGTGTGCGCCGGTGATGAATCTGCTCTCGATGAAGAAGAAAAAGCCTCGCAGGAAGAGGCGTGAATGGCGGGATGATTGGATAAAGAAGCGCAAAGGTCCATATTCCCGGAGTCAATGAGCCGTCACAATGCGATCGCAAATACTCCGGTCCCGAAAAAAGCTTGAGCTTTCAGGGCCCGAAAAGGAGCCGCTTCAAGAACAGCATTGTCGCTCGCGGGGGTGCACGGTGTCATAGCGCGGGGGCGCGAGCGACATATACGTGACTTGCGGAAATGGACGCCGCACTTTGTGACGACTTCCGAGGTACAATGCTCGCTGACAATGTCTCTATCGACGTTGGGAAAATGCTGCTCTCGAGTGGCCCTTAAATGGAATATGATGACACCGAGGCGCTTCGATTCATCACGATCGGATTCACCGACTTTCAACGCAATCGAGAAAGAAAAATTACGTTTCATTCCGTGGAATAAAAAATGTTTGTTCTATGAAATGTATGTACTATGGGGACTGAAGATCGTGGATTGTCGCGAATTGTTTTCAACACTGAACGCGATTTTTTGTGGTTAGCAGCGTGCACCGAAAGGAAGAATTTGGTTGAAGAAAAGAGTAGTACTCTATGATAAGGTGGGCATGTGGCCTTACAATCAGCAATATGAAGCTGGAAGGTTTTTGGATGAAGACCATGGGAAGGCAAAAGCTGAAAACAGACAATGCTTTGAAACAATGCTCTAACTCGTATTTCCACATTTTCAATTTGTCCCGTCTCTCATTTTCACCCTCTTAAAACAACCGCATAAATATCCCGGGAAAACCCGGAAAAGTAGAGTAAACAAACAAACAATGCCCCGGAAGATGAATCTTAACGAGGGCACAGTGAAAAGAAAGGTCTTGAAAACGTAGTTTCATTTGCCTGGGAGCGAGCCGGGGCGAGTAAAAAGCTTGCTGTGGATGTTATTGCAGTTCGTATTCTCATCGGCTTCTTTGGCCGTTACGCAAACACGAGGTGGACAGCTAGTTAGTTTACCCTATGTTTTCGAGACGTTAGTCAAACACTAGAGCATCGAGGTGCTTTGAGGTCGCGCCGACGCCGGCTACCGGCTGAAGAATGTAAACCAAATAAGAGTGCCTCATCGCGATTGGCTCCTGAGAGAGGAAGTGCAATATACTTTGAATAAGGGCGTGCAACAACCTGAATAATTAGATAAATAATGAGTTCGTTATCCCAGAAGCACTTCTATAGCCAGGCTGGTGCGGACGGGGGGGGGGGGGGTTAGAACTCCCCCTAACGAGATCTTTCAAACGATTTCGATGAAATGCTTCTATTATTGGTTTTTACGTTTTGATATAAATTTTGATATCTGGCATTGCATGATACTTTTCAGAAAACAGCGTCTGAATAGATTTTTATTCCTTTTTGGTATTTTTCGTATATATCTTCTACGACTTGAAGGATTATTCAGCATTTCTGAAACTATTCGTATTTTTCAAGATCTATAAGATGTTACAAGATTTTTTAGTATTTTTATAAATTTATAGCATTTTCATCTGGATTGTTATAGATTCCGAGAATTTCGAACTGTAAAATTTGGAGTTTATTAAATTTTACGTGTTCAAAGGATTTTTCAGAAAATAGTGTCTCAATGGGTATTTATTTCTTCTAGTATTTTTCGAATTTCTTCAGTTTTTCTACCATTTGAAGGATTGTTCAGTATTTCTGAAATTAATTGTATTTTGTAGGATGCATAAAATGTTGCAGGATTTTCTAGAATTTTTAAATACGTTAAGCATTTTAATTAAATTTTTATACGTGGGTTTCGAGAATTACGAGCTCTAAAATGTGAAGTTCATCATATTTTTCATGTTCCAAAAGAATTTTTGAGGAAACATGTGTCTCAATAGATTCATATTTCTTTTAGTATCCTTCGTATTTCTTCAGATTTTCTACGATTCAAAGGATTGTTCAGTTTTCTTGTATATTTCTGTATAAAGTTCTGGAATTCGATGCTCTACTTTTGAAAGTTATACAGATTTTTAATATTCCATTGATATACTTGTATTTTCTTTTTGTATTTTCTAGTATTTATAGAATTTTGGCAAATTTCAAGGTTTTTTCAGAGATATTTCTTTGAATTTCAAGAATTATATTTCCTAGAGTTGAAAGTTTAAAATATTTGCAGTATTTTAAACGATTTTGCAGGAAACAGTTTTCTTTGTAGATTTAGAGTGTCCTCAACATTTTTTGAATTTTTAACAGATTTTCAAAATTTGAACATTTTTCTAGTATTTTAATGGTTTTCTATACACACATATTAATTATAATTTAATGCTCGAGAAATCGGAGTTTTTTGATTTTTGGAATTATATAAATTTTCGCAGAATCTAATAGCTTTTTTAAAAAAAGTAAATAACATCCAGTATTTTTCGTATTTCATTTTTTTTTTGTATCCACAAAATTGCGTAAGGTTTTCTAGCATAATCTATAGATTTCAAGAACTAAGTTTTCCAGTATTTTCATGTATTTATATGCAGATTTCCAAAATTTATTTCTAGAATGATGAAAATTTCTAATAAAAAGTGAAAAAGCATATTCTTTCTCGATACTTGTACATAAATTACTAATGTATCACTCTGTTTCATTTAAAATAATGAAATTATACAATTTTTATCTGAAAATAAGGAAGTAAAAAAATTACTTTTATCTAAGTTTTGAAAAATTTCTTGAAAAGTTACAAATCGTTCTTAAAACTTGACGAGACAAGTGTGAAATAAATAACACGATTTTCGTTACTCGTTGCCAAAAAAAAAGTAACGCGTTCCTGTTATCGTTACACTAAAAAATGTAACGTTTTCGTATATTATAATTTCAGTTGACTTATTGTATTTGCATCGCAGTCACTGCAAGCTTCTTAAAAAAAAAAAGTTGCGAAAGGGCCATAACTCCTCCATTTGTTGATATGTTTTTCATCTAGTAATGTTTGTATATTAAAATTGACAATATTTTATTACAATAATATAATTTCCATTCAACAAAATTATGTGCTATATACATTAAATTATAATTAAAAAACGTCCTCAAAAAAGGTGTAACACTCTTTAAATCATAAAATATGTATAATGTAGTCATAAAAAGTGTTTCTTTTTTATTCGTTATGCATTCGTTATACATCTAAATGTGAAAAAGACATAATAAACGTGTTTTTCACAATAGTGCATCTTTAATTATTGAGTTGCTTGTGTTAAATTTGTTGAAAACACAACAAAATTTCAATATATAAAGTAGAAGTTGTCGAAAACAAATGACGTTTTGATATTGTCTTATATATTTGATTATTTATTGATTGAATAAATAATTTATTTACTTATTTAATATACATTTATTATCTACATCACTACGAATTGGCCATGCACTATCAAACCAAAACAATTTCAATTGCATGTTATTCTACAAGTACAACATAAAAGTTGCCCCCCCCCCCCCTCAAATACAGGTTTCTGTGCACGGGCCTGCTTACAGCCATTGGTCCTAATTCTTGAAGCTTGGAAAAAATCAGCTTTTCGAACATAGCACAAATTTGGTTGCCTTTTACTCAACGCATCACTCGAGTTTTGCGGCAACATGAAAAAACTAGGGCGAGAAAGGAAACACGACAGGCTCGTCTTCTCGAGTTACACAAATTTACCCATCGGATTTTTTTCTTTCTCAGTCTCGATTATTACATATATATTTTAACCAAGTGTTGCACGACTTGTTTGTTTGTGAAATGTTACACCATTTTTGTGCTTCTTTGAATCTTCACTCTGTCAGAAGTATGTAAACGAAAAATCAAGATACTCATTTGGCTTTGATGATTTTGATGAAATTCGATGAAATTGAACTCTTTATGCGGAGAATGATATGGTTTTTCAAATGTGATTTTATGGAACATTGCAGTTATTTCTTAAATAATACACAAGCACGTACTCAATCCACGTTTGATAATAATCTGTATCTTAATATAACTTGTTCTAAGTCAGCTCTGTTTATGCGTCAGATCAACTTTAACGACTCCGAGATTTATTCAGGGCGGATGAGAGCGCGGATTCTTGATGAATTATTGGTATCAGATGCGGATCGCGTTACCGTCACGAACTTTGAATACGCTGTGAAAACACAGCCTTGTAGATGTGCTGTTTATTGGGGTGATTTTTGTGGTATTTGTGGTCGGAACATGAGGCTTTTTCGTATGATGTGGCACCGGGCCACTTGGATTTATGAGTCACTACAGTTGACGCGACCACGATTAATCGAGGGACCTGGGACCTTTTAATTAGCCGCCAAATCTGCTTTTAACTCGAGGCGATGTTTTGAAATCGTTCGAAAAAACTCAAAATGGGACTCATCGCCCCGAACGTTTCAATTGAGATACCGATATTTTCATGGAACGTCGACAAAAGAAACTTATTTTGAGGAGGAGGGGTGCAAAAGTACCTTTAAATGAATCATCAAAATAATATAATTTGAAATGATGTGGGAAAATGAATCAATGGGTTGGCTACAATGCTGATTGCACCCAACCCCCTCCCTAAAAAAAAACAGGAAGAGAACTCAATTCATGAGGGGTCTCCACTTGAACAAATTTACTTTGACAAAAGGCTTTTCGTGAAAATATTTACTGGATGGTTGGTAATATGGTTATTGTCGACTGGTGGTTTGTTTCTCGCGCAGAAATTAATCAAGCCTCATACATCAAAGAGCCGAAGGATGTCGAGTTTGTTTATTATTCGGCTGCTGTTCGTTTGCGGTCGAGACTTCTAGGAAACTTTGGGAGCTTTAATCAAGCCAACAACTGACGTGACCCAGCCTTCTCCACTCGATGAGAGCTACATATACCGCTTTTCATCTGATGGCTCGGAAATATTTTCCATTTGTTACGGGCTAATATTTACCACGCCCAACCAAATAAAAAATAAAAACATCACGGTCGTGAAGCGCTTGGATTTTCGGGAATAAAGGACTTCAGAAGTCAGAACCCTGACGTTTTATTTGGTTTCTTTGGTTCGACCCGACTCGAAGTGTAACTTCCACGAAGCATTTTCTATGGGATTGTTGTGTGCTAACTCTTGTTATCACAAAATAAATGACATTATTTTAACATTCTTGTTATCACAGGATAAATGTCATTATTATGCTCAACTTTTGTTATCGCGAGCTATTATATTTTTGCCGATACACGAAAATCATTTTTGTAAATTTCCAGACTTTCTAGACTGGTTATATAAAAACCCCAATCGAGTCGCGGTAGCAGCTAGTTACAAGCAGTCGCTAGCAATCACATTCGGTCTGTCAGTCATAGAGTCTCGCTCTCTGCTCATTTTTAGTTTAGAATTTGTGAACCATTACTAAGTGAATAAACAAGTTCCTCGGGACATCTTGGGTTATTTCTCCACCGTTTCATCGGTCCACAACAGGATATTGCTCCAATTTCATCTACGTATGGGCGTGTTGACGTGATGAGCTGAGTTTTAGAATGAATTGTTCGTTTGACGTAAAATTCAAAAGAAAGGTAATCATTTTGTTGATGATAACGTTTGGACTTTCGATGAATTCAAAACTTGGACCCTTATTCTTCTTCTTCTTGTTATTATCAAGCATAACCTTTCAATTGGATGTAAATTCGACTTCCAAGATACAAGTAATCCCAATCAGACGGATGTTATCGGATAAAACGCTTCATCCAATTTCGCTGAATCCACGAATGTCGTAAAAAACTCAACGCAAAGGTGTCCGGAAAAGCCTACACATGCGTGAAGCAATAAATAGCCCCCGAAAAGAAATTGAACAAGAGATCGTACCCAATGCATGAAAACCCTTCAGGCCGCAGTAATCAAGGCCCATCCATTACGCCACATCCGGGCCCCGAAACGCGTGGCGAGAAACTGGAGCGAATCCCCTTAAAAAGTACAGGGATGTACCCGCTGTGCTTCGTGGGTGCCCAGAAAATGAAGAAAAAAAATCGAGTAGAAGAAAGACACACACGTGTAACGTCTTGTTCGGCGTGCAATGCGCATCAGTTCTAAGCGGTCACGCTCGGCCAGCGCGTTAACGCGCAATTTCGGGGCAAATGAACGCCTCCCCGGGAATTCACCAGGAACCCCTGGAGCGGGGCTCCAGGAAGTCGAGCGAGGAGGAGAATGAAGAAAAGGCCCCGGGTGTGCGACACGAGTCGACAATGGGGCCCCGATTATGTGTCGCCCGACACGTAGGTGGGGGACTCTAGGTACAGAGAAGAAATTGCTCGGAGTCTCGATGCGTCCTCTCGCAGATCAAATTAGTCAAATTTTTCACTATTTGAAATAGTAACACGTGTTGTTACTAACAAAATAGTCATTTTTGTGGATTTGACTATGTAAGTAGTAAAAATTTGACATCGACATATTTGAATTTTTCACAAATTCAAAATATTCGCGCAGTTTCCCTATTTCATAGTCACGCTATTTTACTATTTTCTTAGTCAACATTTTTTTTACTAATCTTATAGTCCTCTCTGACTATTTTATGAGTTATACTTCGGCACTGTTCAGCACATAACTTTATACGCTATAAGTGACTCTGTGGATGCACTGCATTTAGCGGAGATATGCATTATTTTTTGATAAATGAGAGGAAAAGTGATCACTCAGAGCCGAATATTTTAACACCATTATTTATTTATCAATATTTCGGTCAACATATGGGGCCCTCATTATGAACAATAATGCAGTATTGTTTATTATCCGCGGAAATAAAAGCTAAATTGGTGTTAATCTTCATAAGTGAAGAGGATAACTCGCAGGTGAAAAGAAGGTGAATATGGCATTTCATATTGATAAAATTGTTTGGTTCAAGGTGATCGTCAACATAAATTGTCACAGACTATGTATATTTTTGTTGATCAATGAAATATGATTGATCGATATCTTTTTTTAGCAATATATATAAAATCCAAAAAATTGAACATTTGAATTAAATAATTCGGAGAAATTCTCGGTATTGCTGATTTTCGACTTTGAAATATTGTTTGTATTTGATATTTTGATAGTTTTACAATTTGAGATTACAGAACATGTTGAAATACAATGAAACTTTTTTTTATTATATTGAATGCTCAATAATCAATATACATGTTAATTAGAATTTTTTATTTTTTTCATGAAACAAATTTTGTCGGACAAATATCAACTCGAGAGAAAAAGAAATCCTCTCAATTTTTTTTCGGATTAGATCCCAAAAAAAATATATATAAATTGACTACTGGATTAGTAATTTTTGTCTCTTACACCTACAACATTTACTGAAGAATAATTTATATTTGATTAATGATTCAGGTGAAAAACTACTAATTGATTTGTCATTTCTTACTATTTCACATAGTAAGCTGGTTTCACTATTTGGGTTAGTAATTTTTAACTATTTCTTAGTAACCAGGATCCTACCTATTCAAATAGTAAAAAATTACTATGAAATAGTTAAATTTCACTAATTTGATCTGAGAGAGTCATATGTGGAAAAATTTATTTCTTAAAGGTCATAGATAAAACATCTGATAGAAAGGTTGGAAAATGATTCCACTGTGCGAATTTGAGATATTCTTCATTGAGAATCTTTACTGAGCACAACTCTAGCGATCAGATTGTCGTACGTAATATTTTAGCAAAATTCATCACTTTGTGATAGAATTCAATGATGGAAATTATCGCACAAAATAGACAGCACAAGATAATGTTTCAGTAACAAGGGCGTAGGCAGAAAAAATTTCTAGGACGGGTTATTGTGAAAAATGTTTTTCCTTAGGGATTTCATAAGTTTCGCTATTCGGCAATATGGTAACAAGAGAGAGATTTTGAAATATTTTGCATTTCGCAATTTAAAAGTTATACAACTTTTGGAATCCAGAGTTGCACATATTTTATGTTGCACACAGTAATTCAACATTAACTGAACCCCCGCAAAATTTAGGTTTCTCGCAAAATTCCGAGAAAGATTTTTCTTTGCCTAATTTGTGAAAACTCAAAATTGATGGAGATATAAGTGATAGAAATATTTTGCAATTAGAAATCTAGAACCACACTGTTACATACATGAAACTCGAACGCACAAAATAAGTGATGAAAAGTTGGATGCTCAAAATTTAAATGTTTGTCCATCTTGACTTAGAACTTTTTCAAGGAAAAAATAATAAATGATTTTAAACTATCCGAAAAAAAATGACAATTCATCATCGAAAATTGCAAAGCTTGAATTTCGGAATCAATAACTAAATCATTGAATTTGGAAGATGAAGCTCTACTCTTCAGAAATTTTCTTTACACTAAAGCTCGACCATTTTAATTCATAGATCTTATTACGATTAAATCAAACGAAATCAGACAGCAGAATTTTAAAATTGGTCAATCTAAAATACACGTTTATGATTATCTCTCTTTATTCTTCTGAAAAAAATTCCACAAAAGATACTCCATCTCTTTTACACGATTCAAAGATTTAAGAATCTCTGAAATTCTACGAACAACCAATTTATTGCACATAATCCAAATTTGGTCCAGATTAAGTTAAATGAAGCATGTATACCTCCATAATTTCCAAAGGATCATGTGATCATGCCCGAAACGTCATCGATTTCGTACAAAGCCATCACTGAAACGCTTACGACGCCGACGGAAAATCGAATTTAATTGGCAGGAAAAAGCCGATCAAAATCAGGCAATTTCGAAAATCTAGAAAGCGCGTGAAGCCAGTTTGATCGGATTTAGTATAAAGGAGAAAAAACCTCCGACCAGCCCAGAGCGAGAAATCGCAATCAGGCCGAACTCTGGAAAATCAGCGATTAATTCTCGGGCCTTATTCTTTGAAATTTGGCCACGCGATAGCACGTTCATACCGAATGGGGGGTCTGAAGCTCATACACACGCTCTTAATCTAGCGAGTTCATCTCTACAGGGCCGTGGATAATCAGCCGTCGGGCCCGAGAGAGAGGGTCTACCGCCGAGTAATGAACGGCTGACCAAGCGTCGGGGGGCCGTACCCCCACTCCTGAGTTCATCTTACGACACGCGCTCTTTGCGTTGATACTTTTAACAATATGAACATTGAAGATAGTAACTAATTTTAATATATGCAGGCCCGTAGCCAGATCTGTAAGTTAGAGGGGGCAAAAATGATTTTTTAGGGGGCAAAATTTTATTAAAATCATTTTTTCAACAATCCAGGGGCGTAGGCAGAAAAAATTTGCGGGAGGGGTTTTTTTAAAAAATATTTTTGCTTCGGGATTTCATAACTTTTCATCCCTGACAGTATGAATACAAGAGAGCGGTTTCGAAAGATTATACACTTCGGGATATGAAAGTTATACAACTTTTGGAATCCAGAGTTGCACATTTTTCATATTTGTGAATCATGGAATTCGATTTTGGTGATTTTCAATTAGTAACTGAGGTTCCAATTTTTTTACTACAACTTTTTGTATTATTTGATTGGGAGTAATATGAGTTCATATAGAGCGTTCTGAAATTCGATGCTCTAGGAATCAAAGTTCTAAAAAATTTATATATTTGGATTAATTTGGAGCAAATTTTGACCATACAGGTAAAAGATACTTCAGAAAATTATTACAATTTTTTTGAAGTATGTAATTCATCAAATTTTGTAGTATTTTCTGGTAATTTTATATATTTCCAATATTTCTATGGTTCGCTTATAGGTTTTTAAAAATTTACGTTACAGTATTGAAACTTTCAACGATTTTGAGAATCAAAATTGATTTTTCAGGCGAAAATTTGTTTTATGAAAATTTTCAATACTTTTATTCTATATTTTTTGGGTATTCCTACAATAAAAGGTATGTTTACTTGTATAAATTGTATAAACAGAATTGAATGTACTTTTATTGTTTACCGTATGAATTCGTAGAAAGATTTCCAAAAATATATATAAATATAGTATTATATTAATAAATATGCTCCCGGGCGGAAAATTTTATTAATTTTTAAGAAAATTACATCTACGAAACATAAATATATTAAAAGATTTCTATGTTACTAGTAAACTGGTAAGCAAGTAAACTGGTGAGCTAGTAAACTAGTCAATTATTAATCTAGTAAGCTAGTAAAAGAGTAAAATAGAAAACTAGTAAGCTAGTAAACTACCATACTACTAAAAAAGTAAGCTAGTAAACTAGTTAGCTAGTTAAATAATAAACCAGTAAGCTAGTAATCCAGTGAACTAGTAAGCTAGTAAACTCGTTAACAAGTAAATCAGAAAACTAGTAAACTACTAAACTACCAAAAATTTAAGCTAGTAAACTAGTTAGATAAAAAACTGATAAGCTAGTAAACTTGTTAGCTAATTAATAAGAAAACTAGTAGGCTAGTAATCTTGTAAACTAGTAAGCTAGTAAATTCGTTAACAAGTAAATTAGTAAACTTGTAAACTAATAAGCTAACTAACTTGTAAACTAATAAACTACTAAAAATTTAAGCTAGTAAACTAGTTAGATAAAAAACTGATAAGGTAGTAAACTAGTGAGCTAGATTAATAAAAAACTAGTAGCCTAGTAAACTAGTAAGCTAGTAAACTCGTTAACAAGTAAATTAGTAAACTTGTAAACTATTAAGCTAAGAAACTAGTTAGCTAATTAACTAGTAAACTAGTAAAGTACTAAGCTAGTAAACGAGTAGACAAGTAAGCTAGTAGACAAATAAGCTAGTAGACTAGTAAACTAGTAAGCACGTAAACTCATAAACATGTAAGCTTGTAAAATATTTTTTTTTTTACTTTTTTTATTATTTCATTTTTTTACTGTATAAATCGACTAAAAACTACCATCCGTTCCGTAAGCTTTAAAGAAAAATTCGATAGAATTTTACTGCGCACTTGTTTGTGGAAAAAACTTTGATATCCAAGAATCTCAGAGAGGGCAAACGATGAACTTATGGGGATTTTTGCCCTCTTTGCCCCTCCCTGGCTACGGGCCTGAATATATGTCTTGTAAAACTATGTTTTGTTATATACGCTCCTTCGAATTAGATGTTGGTTGTTGAATTCGAAATTTTATAGATCACAGGCAATTGTTTTTTTCAGAAAAAAGTATTTTTATAGATTTTTTTTCCTTTAGTATTTATTTAGAGTTTGCGTGATTCGAAAGATTTTCTTATACTTTTTTATGAATTTAATATAGATTTCTAGAATTTGATGATCAAAGATTCATAAGTTTGTTGATTTCTAGCATTTTTGTAGGTTAAAATTTTTTTTACTCAAATTTTGTCTACGAAATTTAAATTATTTGTAACTTCCAGTCCACGAATCATAGTACAATTTTTACAGAATCTGAAAGAATAGTGACATCAATTGAAGTCTATGAAAAAAATGTTTTCTGAAAAATCTTGACAAATGCCTCTACGATCTATAAATTTTGGGATTCTAGAGCATCGAATTCTGAATTTACGATGAATCTATAAAAATTCTGGAAAACGCAACAAAGTCTTTTGAATATTTGAAAAATACGAAAAAAGAATAACGATAAAAAACATCGAAAACCTTCATAAATGTGATTTTATTATGAACTCTTGAAACTACTGATAGTAGAGCAAAACTCGCATTTTCATGCATCGGGTTTTTTTCATTCTCTGCAGCAATCTACAAAAATATAAGTAATAAATAAAAATACTCGAAAATCCTCCAGGGTTTCGTATATCATACTAGAAAAATGTGAAAAATAAGTTTACTAGTTCACTTGCTTTCCAATTTGATCGTTTACTAATTTACTTGTTGACGAGTTTACTAGTTGACTAATTTACTAGTTAGCTTACTAGTTTAGTAGCTTACTAGTTCTTATTTATCTAGCTTACTAGTTTACCAGTGTACTATTACAAATTTGACAAGTTTACTAGGTAACTAATTTACTCCTTAACAAATTAGCTGGTTTACTATTTTTTTTTTTAGTCGTTTACTATTTTACTATTTTATCATTTTAGTAGATTACTAGTTTACTAGCTTACAAGTTTACTAGAAATCTTTCAATACACTGAGAAAAAAATTTTATACTTTCTGCCGTATATATTGTAAAAAATACAATATTATTGTACTTTTTACAATATCATTGTAGTTTTTGCAATAATATTGAATAATCTGCAATATTTATTTTACTTATTACAATATTATACAGTAAAACCGCTATAATGTACAAATTACAATATGTATGCCAGTTTTTACTGTGTAATTTCGGGAAATTTTAAATCTTAAAATGCAAATTTCATTATACAAACTGTAATTTTTATCATAAATGGCGAAACAAATGAACTACGTTACTTTTATCGAGCTTTTTCGAAAACTGTATCATATTACAATATGATGCTCTTGAAACCTAGAAAGTATACAAAAATATTGCAAAAAGAACCTATACAGATCTGCATACTGAAAAAGCTGTGTGTAATGTTCAATAATCTGGATTAATATGAATTACAATATGATATTGCAAAAAGTACAAGAGGTATAGTAGAAAACGAAATATGTAGAGGAGTTTTTACAACGAAATGTATCTATAACTACAAAATCATTCGACAGTATTTACAATATGCTATTTCAAAGATTGATGTATTATTATCTAGCAAAAAGTACAATATTTCAGGGAAATTCCCGTTTACTATACAGTATTGTAATAATTACTATATTTTTTCCTCAGCGTACATAAAAATTATGTAGGTATAATTTTTTAAGAAATTTCTAAAACTTTCTGTCTTGCAGTATCTTTATTACATATAATTTTAGAAATTATCCTTGAAATTCATATATGTAGAAAAAAAAATACATCCAATTCAGTTCACCTTACAACACGCGAATTTGAAATTTTATAGATGTTTTTTTTTTTTCAGAAAACAGTATTCTTGTAGATTTCTGCTACTTTCAGTATTTATTTAGAGTTTGTGTGATTCGAAAGATTTTCTTATACTTTTTTACGAATTTCATATAGATTTCTAGAATTTGATGATCTAGGATTCAAAAGTTTTTTGATTTTCAGTATTTTCGTAGGTTGAAATTTTTTTGTCTATTCAGTAGGTTGAACGATTTTTTAAATTCATATTTTCTACGTAATCCTGCTTTTCACGCTCGCAGCACAAAAATCCTTTATTCTCGTGTTTACTACTGTCCCGTGAAAAACGAATTCTCTGCCACCGCCTTTCGCTGCTATTTCTATGCCGCTCCAAAGTCGAGCGGCATAGAACTCGTTTTTTCACGACACAACAGTAAGCAAAAGACTAAATGATTCATGTGCTGCGAGCGTGAAAAATATTTTTCGTGTCGAGGAGCATCAAAACTCGCGTTTTACTCGTGCGATTTGCTCACTCGCTACGCTCGCTCACAAAACTTCGCACTTGGAAAAACGCTCGTTTCTGCTCCTTGATACGAAATATACTATTTTTATCGTTTGTACTTTTTTATTGATACATACTACTAATGATTTTATGAATTATTTTCATAAATTGTATTTTTATCATTTATTGATATAACTTTTTTTAGTCACATAAAATAATAATTGATTATGTCAGAATTTCAGGAGGAGTTTAAACCACTGAAACGCCGCCTTTGAACTATTGATGATTGTCGAATGGTATATGTAAAATGTGTCATCTAATATTGACATACTCTCCTCAACAATTCGAATTCAAGCATTCGCTGTTTCCATTTCTTTCCATTTCTTCTCGAAAATAGACATGTACATAGACGCAAAACGACTTCTTTGACCACGTTTCAAACTTTTCGTTACGAGTCAGTTTTTTTCGCGTCACGTACAGTGGCGCTATAAAAAGCCCGAATGTACATCAAAAGCTTGTTAGCGGCAGGTGATTCTCGCGCGTCGCAAGCCGCGACAAAAGCTTGAAACCCATAATGGGCCACGCGCCCAAAATGTTACCGTTTTCATCCACCCAAAAAAGGGCCAATTTCAAAAAAAATCTCTCGCCAGGTGACACGATCTAATTTTGAGCGTCCTGGAAGTTGGAAAAGCAGTCGAATAAAAATGTTGACCGCTCTTTTGTCCGCCCAAAAAAGTTCTCGTTATCGACGACCCATTTTTTTTCTTCCCTGGACAAACGGCTCGCCTTTGAAGCCGGTGGAACACATTTTTGTGTTCGCAAGTGGGAGTGTGACGTTAAACACGACCCGAAAAGCGCTACTTTATGCCGAGAGACTTTTCTTTGTACGAGCCGGAATTGCCAAAATCCCTTGGCAAACAAGAACTTTCCACCTTTGTCCGAATGCCGGACCAACGATTTAATTATATCACCTGACAAGTTTTACTTTTTTGTCAGGCGGCGATTTATTGCCAGGAGTGGGGGCGATCGTTTCATTTTGCTATTGTGGAAATTCCGACTTTTTGAACTTTGGGACGCTGAATGAATGATTAGGAATTCAGTGATGTAGGGTGGGGGATGGAACGGAAGATCGGAATATTTTGAGTAGTTTTTGTGAGGGAAGAAGCACTTCGATTGAATGCTGATTTATTGGGTATGGGGGTTTAACGTTGAAATGGGGAAAATGTGAAAAAAAGATAGTGATGACATGGAGGCCTATTTAACTATAGATTTTGTATGGAAGCTAGATTCATTCGAGAAAAAATTTGTTTCTACGTGCACTATTCAGTGCTAGGATTTTTTTATGCTTTGGTGTTAGAAACGAATTTCGAATTTTTTAGCATCGATGAAAATAGGAAATTCAAAAATAATAAGTTTGTCAGAAATGGTATTAGTTTTGAGAAAAATTATGCAATGCAAATCTTGAAAATGTTCATGGTTTTTCAAAAATTATTTGATATCCTTAAATCTCACAGATATTGAAGCTTCTTACAATTTTGACGATTTGAAAAAAATTTGTCAATAATAAACTTACTTCCAGGGTCGTAGGCAGAAAAAATTTTCAGGAGAGGTTTTTCTTAAAAATATTTTTCCTTTCGGATTTTGTAATTTTTAATCTTTGACGATATAGATACAAGAGAGCGATATTATATTATTTTACATTTCGGAATTTAAAAGTTATACAACTTTTGGAATCCGGAGTTGTACATTTTTCATGTTCGTAAATAATGGAATTTGATTTTTGTAATTTTCAATTAGTAACTGAGGTTTCGATTTTTTTCACTAATACTTATTGTATAAATACCACTTTAACGATCATCTGATATGGAGTAATATGGGTTTCTACAGAGCTTTCTGAAATTCGATGCTCTAGGAATCAAACTTCTGAAAAATTAATATATTTGAATTGATTTTTTAGCAAATTTTATCCACGCAGATAATAGGTTCATCGTAAATTTATATTTTTTTCTTATAGTATGTTATTTATAAAATTTCGTGGTATTTCCTGGTATTTTTATATATTTCTAATATTTCTATGGATCGCTCAATAGATTTTTAGAAATTGATGCTGTAGTATTGAAACTTTCAACAATTGTAAGAATTCAAATTAATGTTTCAGACTACAGTTTCTTTTATGAAGATTTTCAATACTTTTGTCCCTAATTTTTTAGTATTTCTACAATTGAAAGTATGTTTGATTGTACAGATTGTATATATTGAATTTGATGTATTTTTAATGTTTTCTATATGAATTTCTAGCGTAATTTCTAAAATCATAGATATATAATTTTCGTATTATATTAATAAATATGCTCTAGGACAGAAAGTTTTATAAATTTCTGAGAAAGTTATATCTTCATAATTTTTACATATTGAAAGATTTCTAGGCTAGTAAACTAGGAAGCTAGTAAACTACTAAACTAGTAAGCAAGTAACCTAGTAAATTACTGAAATTGTAAAATAGTCAAATAGTAAACTAGGAGGCTAGTTAAATGAAAAACTAGTTAGCTAGTAAACTAGTAAGTTGGTGAACTAGTAAATTCGTTAACAAGTAAATAAGTAAACTAGTTAACTATTAAACTAGTAAACTAATAAACTATTCAACTAGTAAACTAGTGAGCTAGTAAACTAGTAAACTTATTTTAACATTTTTTTAGTATTATACATATAATATACTAAACCCTGGAGGATTTCTAAGTATTTTAATAGATTACAAATATTATTGTAGATCGCTACAGAGATTTTGAAAACTCGATGCTTTAATATGCGAATTTCGATCTATTCATAGTAATTTCAAGAATTAATGATAAAACCACATTTCCATAGATTTTTCATGTTTTATATCGTTATTTGTTTTCCGTACTTTTGAAAGATTCAAAATATTTTGTTACGTTTTCCAGAATTTTTATAGATTTACAGTATATTTACAATTTGATGCCCTAGAATCCCAAAATTTATAGTCATCGAGATTTTTCAGAAAACAGTTTTTTTCATAGAATTCAATTATTTTCATTATCCTTTTCAAGTTTGTATGAATTGAAAGATTTTCAATACTTTGGTATGGATTTTATAGAGATTTCTAGATTGTAATCTAAGATTCAAAGTTTTGTAAATTTTCAGTATTTTCGTAGATTTTTCTGTTTCTCGATTATTCACTGGATTGCAACAATTTTTTGATTCATTGTTTCTGAGTAATCTTACGTTTCGATAATTTTTCCTTTTTCATCAAATATATGACCGTTTTTGTGCATTTATTTGTAACTGATATTTTTATTGTTTATCGATGTAATTTTTTTCAATTGTACCTAAAATATTAATTTATTTTATCATAATTTAGCCTGTTTACTTCGGAAAACAATGATTTACGCATGTGCTGTGATAGCTCAATGGTATGAACGGTTGTACAAAATTATGGGGAGTCGCAGGTTCAAATCCCCAGAACAGCTATAAATTTATTCACTGGTATCATCATTCTTGATGATTATTTAATTTATGCAAGTGAAATAGACTTAAAAATTCAGACAAACTCTACCAACTCTGAAACTCGACATTCTGCCAATTTTAGTGACTCGTTTTCGCTCCCCGCATAATCGTGCCTAATCCGGAATAACGAAGCCTCGATCGAATCTTCTTTTTCCAACCTTTTCACCAAATCAGCTCTCGGAATTCTCAGTTACAGTCGGGACATTACTAGCTTGCCCCCGGAGCAATTATCAGTCCGAAATCTCGCCAATGTGCGGGATCATTACGCGGGGCGGGGAGGGGTGGAAAAAAATTGGATTTGGAGAAGTGCAAATACACGTGGGCAGGAGCCTGCCTATTTAGGAGGCAGTTTCACGTGGTGCTACATCTGTCGCACAACTCAATCGCAGTTTTTCAATACCCCTCGAGCCACGTGAAGTCGAAGCCCGCTGTGTTTTCAAAATATTTTTCTTTCATTCGATTTTGGTCCAGGTTTTTTTCGAGTTGACAAACGTGGATCAGTTTTAATTTAAACACTCTCGAGTTTATCGGGGTGTTCGGTAGTAGATGATTACGGAGAGTGAAAATTTAATACACAAATGGAGCTTGCGACGTTTGTCAAGCGACTCTTGAAGAGGTTTTTATTTTGAGATGTGGGATTGATTGAAAACTATATTCATTCAAAGAATTTCGGAAAATTGTATGCACTATCATGCAAAAACTTTTGGTACAGTATTTTTTTTTTTTTTTTTTTTGATAAAAACTGCAAGGATGAGTATTTGAAAGAAACTTTGAAAAGTTGATAGTAGGACTCCATTGCAACTCATGTAAACATTCTAGCACACTGAAAAGACAACCTTAAACCATTCGTCATTTTGAACATCACTCTGTTCAAATAACGTCAAACGTGACAATTCTGCGTTTTCTTAAAAAAGTGGCAAACATTGTGAAAATTGGTAGTTGCAAACAATAAAAAATAACCAATTATCCATTTTTCAAAATTCTGCTTTTTTTTTGGTATCACAGATCCTCACAGCAATTTTAAGAAAAATTGATAACTCGTAAATTTTTCCTTATAATTTCATGAAATTTTTATTCTATTGGATATAAATATTTTTTTAAATTTTACTTGTAAAATAACAAATTACTGAATTTAAATAACAATTTTCTACGCAATTTGAATTACTTGTAACTTCTGGTCAAAGAATCATAGTAGAATAATGACATCAATTGAATTCTATGAAAAAACTGTTTTCTGAAAAACCTTGACAAATGCCACTACGATCTATAAATTTTGGGATTCGAGAGCATCGAATTCTAAATATACTATGAATCTATAAAAATTCTAGAAAACGCAACAAAATTTTTCAAATACATATTTCGAAAATACGAAAAAAGAAAAACGATATGAAACATGAAAAATGTATGTGAATGTGATTTTCTCATTAATTCTTGAAATTACTAATATTGGATCGAAATTCGCATTTTTGAGCATCGGGTTTTTTCAATCTCTGTAGCAATTTACAAAAATATGAGAAATCTATAAAAATACTTATAAATCCTCTAGGATTTCGTATATTATACTAGAAAAATGTGAAAAATAAGTTTATTAGTTTACTTGCTCAATTTACTAGTGTACTTATCTACTTGTTAACGAGTTTGATAATTTACTATTTTTGTTTTTCACTTGTTTACTATTTTCCTATTTTATAATTTCAGTAGTTTATTAGTGTATTGGCTTACTTGTTTACTATTTCACTAGTTTACTAGCTTAAAAGTTTACCGGCTTACTAGTTTAATGAAAATTTTTAAATACATAGAAATTCAGTAGGTACAATTTGTTAATAGATTTCTAGAACTTTCTGTGTTGGAGCATATTTATTAATATAATACTATAACTAATATATAATTAAAGAAATTATTCTAAAAATTCATATATGCATGTAGAAAACAAAAAAATACCTCTAATCCAATTTTTACAATTAATACGATTATACATACTTTTTGTTGTATTAATATTAAAAGAAAAAAATGGAAAAAAAGTGTTGAAAATCTTAATAAAAGAAACTTTTATCTTGAAAATCGATTTAAATTCTCACAATCGTTGAAAGTTTTAATACTATAACATAAATTTTTTTTAATTTATTGAACGATTCATAGAAATATTATAAATATATATATATATAAATACCAGGAAATACGTACAAAATTTGATGAATAATATGCTATACGAAAATAATATGTATAAATTTATTATATACCTTTTATCTGTGTAGTTAAAATTTGCTGAAAAATCAATTCAAATATATAAATATTTCAGAAGTTCGATTCCTAGAACATCGAATTTCAAAAAGCTCTATAGAAACCCATATTTCTCAATCTCAGATAATCCTCAATGTGGTATAAATACAAAAAGTATTATTGAAAAAAATTGAAACCTCAGTTACTAACTGAAAGTCACAAAAATCGAATTCCATTATTTACGAACTTGAAAAATCTGAAAATTTTTCAAAATTGCTCTCTTGTAACCATATTGTCAAAAATAAAAAATTATGAAATCCCGAAGGAAAAATATTCTTCATAAAAACCCCTCCCGAAATTTTTTCTGCCTACGCCCCTGGCTTTCAATAAATGCAATAAAAATTGTTATAAATTTTGAAATTTCTTTATATCTCTTACAGCCCCAACAAGTTTTTACCCCATAGATTTATTATTCAAAGAACTATTTCTAATTAATGAACAGTTTGACAATTTTCCAGAGTTTCAAGGATCTTAAATAAATTTGAATTCATTATTCTACCCAGAAAATTGGTTTTACTTTGCTGAGAGTTGTAATTCTTCCTTTTTACGTGCCACAAAGCTCTCGTTTGTATTATTTTGCGCTTGTTAGTCGGGACAATGTGTCGCAGCTGATCCCCGTAACGAGTTGGGAATATTAACCCTGTGAGGGTGTTTTCCAACAATCGCTGCTTTTCGAATTGTAATTTTAATCGTCAATATGTCGAGGGTGATGTTCCCCAGACACTTATTTGTCACAAATAATTGCGACAATTGAATGTACATATTCACTGCTTTTCGTATTGTAATATTTCCCTTCTGAAGTTTCGAAAAATTTTCCAATTTGATTTAATACCAAAAATTAGGATCTTATAATTTTTCTATCGCTTTAAAATTTTTTTTCGGTTGATATACAATCTCTCTGAAGAAATTGTAAGTAGTGTACCAAAATAATGATAAAATTCTGAGATCATTTGCCTATCCATCCCTGAATCTAACAATAGCTATGAAAACTTGTGTGATTTTTCCCATTCTCGAGGTTAAAACGAGAACCCAGAAAAATACGCTACCGACGTACAAGTGGGACGTTATTTTAACGATTTCGAGATTAATTAGTTTATACAAGAGACGCTTCGTCCGGGCGATTAATTGGCAAATGTTTCGCGTCTTGTGTCAAATTATACATGTCCGCGTGAGGCTTTTCTGTTTATAATTGGGCCGCTCAAAATATCGCATGCTCTATAAAAACGATCTTTCGAAAATAAGACAAAATATTCGATGTCTAAAGGGAACTTGAGTGAAATATTATCTTTGAATGCTTTCTTGAAGGTATTTTTTGTGGGGGAGCTCTCGTCTTGACAAGAAAATCTGGGATTTATGTGTAAAGAACTTTTTTTTATATAGAAATGAAAAAGTTAAGTCTTATACATATACTCAAACTTGAAACAACAAAAATGATTGTAGATGCATTATAACCTCATAAAGAAGCACAAATAACTAAACGTGTATTATTCTGCAAAAAAAGAAAAAAACTTCACGAATCATCATTACGATATAAATATGTACCTCCACAGATCATTTTTGTTTATTCATACATTTAAAAAGTATCGAAATTCCAGAAAAATCGTAAATCTTTAAAGTCTACAACATGTAACAACATTTATTCATCCTCATGAAAAACCGGAGCGATGAACTCTTCTGATTCATGGACTGGATCTTTTTTTTATCACAAAACGTGTTGAAGTAAACGAAGATGAGTGCTATTAATCACAGCTAAGTTCCGGGGTTGAAACACAACCAACACATGTTTGGATTAGGCATCTTCCGGCGCTAAATGTTTCGAAAAATCCCTGTTAGTTTATCCCGAAACCGCGAAGGAAACTCGAACGTCGTACGTGACTTTCCTCTGAGAAAAGATTGACTACTGTCATTAAAAAAAATTGCTGGGATAATTGGGGTAAATATGGGTCGAGCTCAGGTTTTATTTCCGTACGTTTAGTATTTGCGTTGTTCGACGTGGAATAATGCGGTCCAATTTTTTCAAGTCCTACGAAAATTTCGAATGGTTTTCTCATGATTAAATAGTTCAATCTCACCTAATAAAGATATATATGTATATTTTTATTCTATGATAGTTAAAAATTTTAATTTTCGGTCCAAGTTCATAACTTCTTCTGATTGGATAATCTTGGATTGGAATCAGGGTTTGGAAAGTTACTCAAAAAAACGTAACGCGATACGTTACCGTTACAAAGGTGAAAAAATAATAAGTTAGGTTGCCGTTGAAAAGAAATAGTAGCTCGTTGCCGTTACCACTTAAAAAAAGTAACGTCCCGTTACTTTCACGTTACTTTTTGGAATAAATTGAATGTAAATGACAAGACATCGGAAAACTAAGGCTGAAAAAAACAATATCAACGTACTCGTGGCTTTGTTCTATAGAAATTGTTTATTTCAGATATACTGAAAAAAGTTGATCCGTAATTTTTCCCCCTGACAAAAATCAATCAGCTTTTTTAAATTTTTATATTTTTTTCAAGTTCACAAAATTTCTGAAAATGACATTTGATTCAAGGAAACATTCGCAAACTTGGTAGATGTTTGAGAGAATCTTAATACCTACCCGATTTTTCAGAATTTTTGAATTTTTTTGTAATTTTCAGTATTTATAAAATGTTGCAGGATATTCTAGTATTTTTGGAAATTTGTATTAATTTTCTGTACACTGATCTATAAATTTCAAGAATTTCATGCTCTAGAATTCAAAGTTCATTAAATTATTTGTACATGAGAGAATTTTTCAGCAAATAGTGTCTATGAAGATTTTTTTGTTACTTTTTCAATTTTTCTACGATTTGAAGGATTATTCGGTATTTCTGAAACTATTCGTATTTTTGAGAATGATAGAATGTTGCAGAATTTCATTATAATTTTACTTAATTTTAGTATTTTTAGAATATAAATTGTTATATACATTTCAAGAATTTCGAACTCTAGAATTTGAAATATATGTAATGAAATTTTCCGTGTTTCACAGGATTTTCCAGAAAACATTGTCTCGAGGGATTTTTACGTATTCTAGAAGTTTTCGTATTTCTTCAGTTTTTCTGTGATTTCAAGGATCGTTCATTATTTTTATATATTGCTGTATGAATTTCTGGAATTTGAAAAATTTCCAATGTTTTAAATATTTACATGTATTTTTATTTACGTATTTTCTTTCTGTTTTTCTAAATATTTATAGAACCTTGTGAAATTTTTGAGTTTTCGTCAAAGATATCTCTTTAAATTTCCAGAATGAAATCAAATTAAAATATACGATTTTAAAATTTTCTTGTCTTTTTATAGACTTCTTTGAACATGTATTTTGAGGAGTCAAAGCTCGAGAAATTGAAATTGTTTCATTCCTGGGATTAAATAATTTTTAAAAAATCAAATGAGATAAAATTGATCAAAATCTAGTATTTTTCGTATTTTTTGTATATATTTTTGTTTGTTTTTGTATTCATTATATCTCATAAGATTTTCTAGCAGGATGTCTAGATCTCACTGATCCTGCTATAGATTTTGAGATCCAACACATAGTTTTAGTATTTTCATACATTTAATGCGAAATTCAAAAATTCAACGCTTTGAATTGTGAAGTTTTCTAATAAAAAGTAAAAAAGCATATTCTTTGTCAATATTTCTACACAAATTACAAATACACCACGTTGTTCCATTGAAAATTACTAATATAAAATTTTGAATTGAAAAATGAGGAAGTTAGAAATTACTTATATCTCAGTTTTAAGACATTCCTTGAAAATGTACAAATTATGCTAAAAACTTAATGTCACAGATAAAGGTAACGTAAAATAACGGTATTTTCGTTACTCGTTACCAAAAAAAGTGACTCGTCCCCGTTATCGTTACTTGTTTATTAATGTAACGAGATACGTTCAAACCCTGATTAGAATATTAATTCAAACTTGTTAGGAAAATAAACAAAACTCTTTAAGTAGAGAATAATAATTACATAAACATTCAAAGCAGCTTTTCCGTTATATAGAGCAATTTCGGTCAGTTTTTTGAAACCGTACGTAGAGGGTGGTGCAAAAAAAGTAAATTCCATTGTTCGCGATATGCAGGGAAAAAAGTCCTGATGGATCATAAGGTGATCATTCAAAAATGTCACGAGAAACGAGCTTTGTGGGCCCTATTTGCATATCCTCGGAAATATGAATGCGTCCTGATTGGCTTTGACGATTTTTTGCCCCGAAGTTGGATACTCTTGTATCAGAGTTTTTGTGCTATGCACGACTTTCCCAGGGTTCTACAAACCGTTTTTAACATCAGATACATGTAATCATTGTTCTATTCTGGCCGAAGATGCATTGATTGTATCATCAAATAAATTTGAATAGTTTCTACGAAGTTGAATTATAGAAAGTTTTTTGCATCAACTGAAAATATGTCAGTATTGTCAGAAACTGACGGAGTCGATAGAAAGAAGCAAAAAAAATTCTGGCAGTTTCTGGAAAACTATTATTAATTTTGAAATTAATTTATTGTATAAATATGAAATATTCATTTCTCGTGTTTAAAACTTTTATCTTCCTTCGGTAGATACATTATTTTGTGTCCTGCATGCGTTATAACTCGCGCATTCGAGGGTTATAACTAGTACAAACAGTACAATTTGACCCCCTTCGCAACAATTATCGAATGTTAGCGGCGAACTGTGAAAGGGAAAATACGCAGTGGGGGTGATTTTAATGCCAAAATAACAGGCTCTAGGTAGAGACACTAACGACTCAGAATCTCGCATCATTGGGCAGTGTCCTCTCGTGTCAGCTCGTGTGTTTATAACTAGCGAAAAAGCGCGGCGAGTCGCGTGGCCCCTCTTGCATTTTAGCCACGTGGTACGCACGCGGCCACGTGTCACTTCGCTGTCTCCGTATTTATTCGCAAGCTATTTTGCTGAAATCACAGAAAACCACTGCATTTCATCCACACTCTTCTATCCTAAAAAACACTGCAAGCTAATTGCTCTGTGTGGTTTTCTTACTATTCATTGTCAGAGTCCTACACAATACGTCTGTTTTTTTTACATGCCGATGAAAAAAATTAGACCGCAACATCTCATTCTTAACTAACAAAACGAATTTTCGTTTCGAATAGTATTATCAATCTGCACGAAAAAAAATTTTTGGTTCCAGCAACCAAAGCAGTTGGTAAAATATGGACCAACCAACGATTTTGATTTAACAACCAAAATTTTGGTTGTGTCAACCAAAATTTTCGCTATGAAAATTTCATACTGGTTGTAATGACGGAAACTTTGGTTGTCATAACCAAAACTTTGAAAGTCATGCCTAAAATCTTGGTTAGTCCCTATTTTACTATATAATTGGTTGCTGTAACCCAACATTTCTTTCCGTGTAAAGTACTTGATCAAAAAAGTTTGGACATTTGTCAGGTTTGCATTAAATTTTTTCAGCTTCATATTTCTCAACATTTTTAAATGAATGTTCGAGTACAGACAAGGGATGTTAGTTTACCGGTCAAAAAATAGGCCAGTATGAAGCAGTACAATGATCATATCTTGTAATCTCATCTTTTTATTGTATCTCGATATTCTCTTTCTCTCATTTCGATTATCTTGTTACCTTATCTTGATAATCTAATATTTTAATCACATTATGTTATTGTTATCTTTTTATTTTGTAATCTTATCTCGTTATCTTTTTTCCTCACCTCGTTATCTTTTTATCCGATCGGATTATCGCTATATCTTATAAGGTTATCTTTTTATCTAATCAGGTTATCTTTTTTATCATATCTCTTAATCTTTAATCTGATCAAATTATCTTTTATCTGATCGGATGATCTTTTTATCTGATTGGATTATCTTTTTATCTGCTTGGATTATCTTTTCATCTGATCGAATTATCTTTTTATCTGATCATATTATCTTTTTATCTGATCAGATCATCTTTTTATCGGATTGGATTATCTTTTTATCTTATTGGATTATCGTTTCATCTGATCAAGTTATCTTTTTATCTAATCAGATTATGTTTTTATCTGATCGGATTATCTTTTTATCTGATCGGATTATCTTTTAATCTGATTATATTATCTTTTCATCTTATCGAAATATCTTTTTATCTGATCGGATTATCTTCTATCCGATCAAGTTATCTTTTTATCTGATCGGCTTATCTTTTATCTAATCGGATTATCTTTTCATCTTATCGAAATATCTTTTTATCTGATTAGATTATCTTTTCATCTGATCGAATTATCTTTTTATCTGATCGGATTATCTTTTTATCTGATCAGATAATCTTTTTATCGGATCAGATTATCTTTTTATCTGATCAAATTATCTTTTCATCTGATCGAATTATCTTTTATCTGATCGGATTATCTTTTTATCTGATTAGATTATCTTTTTATCTTCTTAGATTATCTTTTCATCTGATCGAATTATCTTTTTATCTGATCATATTATCTTTTTATCTGATCAGATCATCTTTTTATCGGATTGGATTATCTTTTTATCTTATTGGATTATCGTTTCATCTGATCAAGTTATCTTTTTATCTAATCAGGTTATGTTTTTATCTGATCGGATTATCTTTTTATCTGATCGGATTATCTTTTTATCTGATCAGATTATCTTTTCATTTGATCAGATTATCTTTTTATCTGATCGGATTATCTTTTATCTGATCAGATTATCTTTTTATCTAATCGGATTGTCTTTTTATCTGATTATATTATCTTTTCATCTGATTGAATTATCTTTTTATCTGGCCAGATTACCTTTTTATCTGTTCAGATTATCTTTTATCCGATCAGGTTATCTTTTTATCTTAGAAGATTATCTTTTTATCTTAGAAGATTATCTTTTTATCTGATTGGATTATCTTTTTATGTGATCGAATCATCTTTCCATCTGATCGGATTATCTTTTATCCGATGAAGTTATCTTTTTATCTGATCGGATAATCTTTTTATTTGATCGGATTATCTTTTGATCTGTTCGGATTATCTTTTATTTGATCGGGTTATCTTTTTATCTAATCCTCAATCAGTAGATTAGATAATAGAAAAGGTTTATTTCTCGCCACGAAAAACCTAAAAATGTTCGTCCTTGCAAATCGATACACTCGAGAGGCGGGTTTTGAAGAAAACAGAGAACTCAGAGAGCGCTTCTTGGTCCCGAAGAAATGAAGTCAACCCTGTCATTAAACTACTTGTTACGTAAGTCAAGCCAAGTCGTGCGAAGTTAGACCGAAACCGAACACAACTACGCTCAACGACGTGCAACTCGTGATTGGTTACATTACTGATAGCCGCGTTTCGCGCGATGCTGTAACTGCAGATCGCTGCTTTGACGGGAAAAACAATACCTCGCCAATAAAACCCAACTGCGAAGCCCTTTATCAATTTTTACACCCTCCGTTATTTCTTTTCCTACGTCTTTTCAGGTCGCCGCGGGACTTTATTTCATCATTTCCTTCCTCGGTAAAAGATTTGTTACTCGAACAAAAAGGGACATGATTTTTTTGTACATTGTGTAAAAAGTGTCTGAGATTCAATTAATTATAGTGGTTTTAATGAAAGTTTCCAGAACGTACAATCTGTGAAAATCTTCTGGGGAATTTTTTTATAAGAAGGAGAATCCTCGGAATAATTTAGAAGTAATTGCAATTTCTTCACATATTGAGTGATGAAAGTGTATGACTGACTTTAAATATGGTTGTGCTTACTATCAATATGGCTGGTGCAAATATTATTATTTATACACGTACCTTGCGAAATGTTTCACACGCGTTACAGGTCAATAATTTACAATTGGGATGATGAAGTCGTCATAGTTTTTGAGGCCATGCGGAGACAAATATATATTACATTACAAACAATCGAGAGGATGTGCTGTGTTGCATGGTACGACAGCAGCAGGGGTGAGAAAGCATACGAAGCGTGACATTCGAATCGGCCAGTTCCCCAGCAGAACCCTATCTAGTACCCGATGTCAAAGATACATAGGCTCACGTGTTTCACAAACCACGAGCAATTTGTACTACTTTGCTACCCGCAATTCAAAAATTTGAAACAATCTTAACACCAAAGAGTTACCTGAATCAAAGGTAACATAAATGACAGAACAAGTGTATAAGAATAATTCTATTGGGAAACCATCGATATCATAAAATATTGCTTTATTATCTCAAGTAATTTTAATTCAACGGGTTTTCCACACCGTGAAACCAATTTGAACTCTGCGGGACTTTTTGAACATTGTGAACCAATTTAATTGTGCTGAAGAAATCTTAGTGGACTCTCGATATTTTTTGTGGTAATTGTGATGAACCCAAAATCGTCCCAGTGGAAGAAAGAGTAGGAACCTAACAATTCTTTTGTTCAAACCCTCATATGTAGTAAAATGAATGGAAAGATTTCTTCATTTCTGGTTGTTACTTCAACGATGGTGAAAAATCTAGAGTATATTTTCCGTGAACAGAATCTATTCATTTTTAGTATTACACTTCCTAAATATAAAATAATTGCAATTTTTATCTTCCATGACTTCGAGACCACGTTTTTCCCTTTTGGAAAATTTTTCTTAGAAATCTGTACTTCGAAAGAATTGAGATTTTCCGGGATGGCAAAGTTTGCAGACATCGAGTTTGGAGAAGAAATAAAGAAAACTCGGACCTGAAACAAGAAACTAGAATCAGTCCATCATTACGGGCTCTTCTTTTCTCGTCCCCTTTGCGCTCGGGAACCCTTGTATTCTCGAAATAACGCTCCTCCAGAAACAAACAAGCTACATGCGACATCGCGTATGGTCAAATTGCTACGTGAGACACGTACGAAATCGATTGGTTTACACTCGCCAAAGCTAAAATTGACAGAAATTCAAGAAATGTGTTTCTCAAGCTCAAGCAATCGTCAGCAATTAATGTGACTAATTTTGGGACGTAACATTTTCAGAAAACGGTCATAAATGTGAAAACTAAACTTTTTTTCAGTTACATTTAAATAGTTTTGAGTTGCGTAAGTTTTAATTTTTCATATTTTTCGTAGTATGGATTTCTGTACTTGAATCAGACATGTCTGACTGAATTGAGTCAGTGAAATAAACAAGGCAGTTCTTGGTTAAAGAATTTGAATATTTAGATGCGTGTGTCTAATTGTTTAGACTTTTTTTCTATTTTTCAGACCAAATGTATGTGTCCTCTTAGCTTCCTGAAAGTTACTTTTTAGGGTGTACCTTCAACTTCAGGACATACAGTCAAGCAAGTAGGAGGGTGGTTGGCTTAACTCGCAGACGGTAAGGTGTATCGACTAAATTTTTGTGTCGAAATGTGGAGGAGGGCTCACTCTTTCATGCTTTTGTACCAAACATTCAGTTGGCTCCCAATTTCCATTATGTTACCACGTTACGAAAAATGAGTTCTGTATACGCTTCGAGGCTGTGTTCCTCTGTTCCCACCCAAAAGGTACCAAAATGTCTTACACTAAAGGAAAATGCTGATCGAGAATGGGACGAGGTAGTACTCACCGACGAGGCTTCTGTTTGGGGTTACGTGACGTCATCTAATGCTCAGACGAATTCAACTTCAAGATTCATGCAGCGAACTGTGAAAAATTCAGCGAAATTGCATCTCTGGGGTTGCTTCTCAAAACATGGGTTTGGAAAGTTGCACCTGTTCACCGAAAACCTGGTCAAGAGCATACCTCGAAGGTGTCAGGCCATCATTGACTCTGATGGTGATTGAACCAAGTATTGACAGAAGAGCATTTTTTGTTACGGTGTACATCATTGCCTGTTTGCACGCCGTAGAGTTAGTTTCTTCGACGACGCTTACATCGACAAATCAGAAAATGAATTTGACTGATGAAAATTTATATACTGTTTGATGAGAAAATATAATTTCCTGAGGAGGGCTTCATAAAAAGCCGAAAGCTTGAGAAATATGAGACGTCGAGTATTTTTATTCCCAATTATTAGAAAAGCATTTTGCTTGAAACCTTGACGAATGTACTGCTATATAAAATCAATCGATTGAATACATTTTTTCACCAAAAAAGTCAACCACGCTTTAACTTGACAGACTGTACCAACCATTTCTAACTCAAGAAGCTTGGATGACCTCGAAAGTTGGAATCTACTGAAAAGCTTGATAGTGACGTTTCATGAGATAAAACCTAGTCCATGGCCCTTTCAAACAGTGATTTTTTCAAACCCGGCGCAATCTTCCGCAATTATCTCGCAGTACAACATTTCGAATGTAATGAAACCAGTAAACGAGATGTTCGATAGAGGAACGAGATCGAAAGCAGGCGAACTGTATATTGTGCTTTTATGAAGTGTCAGTCACGTGCTTGGCGATGATACAATGATATCACTTCTGTGCAAGAGCACGGCTCGGCACGTGTCTCACGACGTGAATCTCGGCCGTTTATTATGGCCCGGCTACATCTCCCGCGGGAGAAAACGGAGAAAACGAGATCGTAATCGCATTTGGCTTATGTCGTTGCGTCCAAAAATCACGTAGGTGTGCCGCCGCTTCACTTACAGCGATAACCCGACAAAATTCATGATGGCTATTGTCTCGTGATTACTCTGTTTAGTTTTAGAAGCCTTTGCATGGAGAGTTTTTTTAAACGAAACGCAATATGATCGTCGTTTCAAACAACATTTTTTCTCTCCGTGTGCTTTATGAACATAGAAACTCGAGTTTTTTGAGGGTTCAATTTTCTGGGCCTGACAGGTGATACTCAAGCGAAACTTTGTTGTTTCTTAAACTTTCTTTGTAATTTTTTTTTCTACGTATTGAGATTGTAATAAAGAATAATATTTTTTTTTTTTTAGAAATCTTGAATTTTTTAATTTTCAAACATTGTAGATTTCATTGAAATTCCTGCAATAAATATCGGTGATCTCTGTATGACGGAACATTTTTCAATTTTAGGAAATTTTAATAATATTACGCATATTTTATGTTATTTTTGAAATTTTTCACCTTCTGCAAAATTTAACAAGATTGTTTCAAATCCTACTTGCTTTTCGAACTTTTTAGATTATTGACAATCTGCAAAGACTTGAGTGTTTTATGATTTTTAGAAATTTTTAAGAGGCCTAGATTCCATCGAAATTTTTAAGATTATCGGCAATCTCTGAACGATAAAATATTTTTCAATTTTCAGAAATACTATTAAATAACATATATTTTCTTATAGTTTTATGGAATTTACAAAATTTTTCACAATCTGCAAAATTTATCAAGATCTCTTAAATCCTACTAGTTTTTCGAATTTTTTAGTATTATTGGCAATCTTCAAAGACTTGAATATTTATGATTTTTAGACATTTTCAGGAATTATAGATTTGATTGAAATTTCCAAGATTATCGGCAATCTCTGTACGATGAAACATTTTTGATCTTGGAAAATTAATCTTCAATAATATTACACATATTTTATATTGTTCTATGGAATTTCCGAAATTTTACATCTTCTGCAAAATATACTAAACTATTTCAAATTCTATACATCCTCAAATTTTTTTGGATTATTGACAATCTTTAAAATTTTTCGGTAATTTATATAACTTTTCGAAATTTTCGAAAATTCTAGATTTTATTTGAATTCCCAGAATCATCGGTAATGTCTGTACGATGAAACATTTTTCAATGTAGAAAATTTTAAAAATATTACACTATACATATAATTTTATGACATTCCCAGGACATTTCGTAACTTGAAAAATTTATCAACACTGTTTCAAATCCTACTAATTTTTCGAATTCTTTGAGATTATAGACAATCTTAAAATTTTTAAGGTATTTTATTATTTTTTAAAATTTTCAAAAATTCTAGATGCATAATTAAAAAAATTTCCAGCGTTTTTCAATTTCTCAGAATTTCCCAGATGTTTTTGTATAGTTACTGGAATTTTCAAAACTATCCAGTATCACCAGACGACAAAATATTTCCCGATATTTTCAAAATTCTCGAAACTTCACACAGTAGCTATAATTTTACACATTTTCGCACAATCTAGAGAATTTATCAACAATTTCTGAACTTCTCTATGTTTATCAAATTGTTCAGAATTGTTGACAATCTGTCGAATTTTCAACGGCACGTATTTTTCCGAAATTTTTGAAGTAATCAACGGTCTATTTTATGAGTTCCACACAGTTTCATCAGTTTCACGGAATTTCTGGAATTGTTTAAATTCATGTCTCTATTTTCTAAATTTTCTCGTATATATTTCCTGGATTCCTACAAATTTTCTGAACTTGTCAGATCTATGAAATATCTCAAATTTCCCATGTTTTTGAATCATTCTCACATATATTCTATAATACATTATTTATGTATTCTTTAAAGAAAAACATACCCTACCCCCTCCCCCCCCCAACCTACCAAGAGAAAAAGTTAAATTCGCTAGTGAGCTGTACACTTTAAATCTTATCTATTCCAATCAGTGACAGTTTAGAGTGAAACCAACTTTCTCCCACGTATTTCTTCTTTCCATCGAGTAGTAAAATTCAAGAGCCTGTCCATTTTCCAACTCCAGGAGTCTTCTTCTCCGATGCCTCCTAGAACGACCTAAACCCCAGGTGGGAGAGTCAATATTTATATGTCCCATAAACGTCCTATTTTTCTCGTGATTTACGACCTTTTCTTTCAAAGATGACTCTGAAAAAAACGAATCCTTTTTTCCTGGAAATATTTTATTGAAATTCGTGAATGGATTGACATTTATTTGTTCGTATTCAAAGTTCGGTAATTTTTGTCAAAAAAGTTTACGTTGGCGAGAGAAGAATTGACATTTGGACTTGCAAGAAGTATTTTTATGTGAGGTCAGGTTCATTATGACTGTTGTTATAATTATAGTTGGGCAAATATTTGGTGATTTGGATAATATGGAGGAGTCACTCAAAATTAGATCTGTTTGGAACTGTTTGATATCTGTGGATTTCACGATTCTTAAGCTACAGCAAAAAACTGTAAAAATTTGCGTTATGTTCCAGGAGCATATTTTGTTCCATATGCCAAAGCTAGAAAACTCGTATTATAATTTTGCTCGGTATTCTATCATCAAAGCACAGCATAAATCTTCCAATATGCGTGCAACAAAATTTTTCAAACTACAAATGCACTGTTTCAGGAATAATCTCTGTGCATATATTTCATCGAGAAACGCGAATCCCAGCGTGGGAAGTCAGTGCGTTGACAAAAGCATGACGAAAGTGACACAATAGTTTGATCATAACGCCGCATTAATCCTCTCGGCGACCCATTAACCGAATCTGGAAAGTTAGAAAGTTCGCGTCGAACATAGGGGCATATTTACGTAGCGACTGCCGCAATTTTTGTGCCTATTGCTCGTGCTTGCCGTGTGTCATTGGACTACAATATGCCCGTGGGACGGAAAATAATTTCCTCGTGTAGGCGTCAATGATCGCGCCCTTGCACCAGGGCCACTTTCGAAATAATTACAGTCAATGTTGTCGCCCTTGTACAATGCGGGCAGGAAAATGCAACCATTTCAGGCCCTTCACCCGTCCCTTTTTCAAATTTTTGATATCTTATTATTAAAATTCATGTATTCAAAACACTCACACTGAGAAAAAAATATTGTAATTATTACAATACTGTATAGTAAACGGGAATCACTATGACATATTATACTTTTCGCTAGATAATATATTAATTTTTGAGATAGTATATTGTAAATATTGACAAATGATATTGTAGTTATTGGTATATTTTGTTGTAAAAACTCCTCTACATATTTCATTTTCTACTATACTTCTTATACTTTTTGCAATATCATATTGTAATTCCTATTTATCCAGGTTATTGAAAATTCCATACAGCTTTTTCAGTACGCAGATCTGTATGGGTTCTTTTTGCAATATTTTTGTATACTTTCCAGGTTTCTAGTGCATCATATTGTAATATGATACAGTTTTTGAAAAAGCTGGATAAAAGTAACGTATTTCATTTTTTTCGCCATGTATGATAAAAATTACAGTTTGCATAGGGAAATTTGCATTTTAAGATAATAAATTTTCGGAAATTCTACAGTAAAAACTGGCATAAATATTGCAATATGTACATAAATAGCGGTTTTACTGTATGATATTGTAATAAGTAAAATAAATATTGCAGATTTTACAAAATTATCGTGAAAACTACAGTGATATTGTGAAAATTGCAATATTATTATAAAAAGTACAATAGTATTGTACTTTTTACAGTATATACGGCAGAAGGTACAAGATTTTTTTCTCAGTGCTACTGAAAATTGTAGCTCAAAATTTCTTGAAAAAATCAGCTTTGGAAAAAACAGTTTCCTTTAAACAATAATTTTTACGTTCATGAAGTTCTACAATCTCTTAAATTCTTTCTGAAAATGTTGAAAAAAAAGTTTTGTCAACTTGGTAAAATTTATGCAGATAGCTGCAAAACCCAACCGTAAAGTGCAAATTAAAATAAACTCTAAAATAACTCGAAAAACTTGTTTTAAAATAAACAATTTCTATTAAATAAAAAATGTGAACACATACGATCTTCTAAGTACAATGTTGAAAAAACAAGAAAAAAATTGAACATTCAATAAAAAAATTACCTCATTCACAACAAATTGAAAGTATATCTGAAAATTCGACAATAATACTATCTTCTTTTTTTTTATTTTTATACAGTAACTCATTTTAAAACAAATTTGAGAAAAAAAAAAACAATGTTTCATGTTATTTTTCGAAAAAAAGACACTTTGAGACTTCAGCTCGTTTTTATATATTTAAAAGTGATTAAATGTTTATATAATGGTCTAGTTGTAATTTTGAAACAGTTTCGACATTATACAAAATTTCACATTTTCATCTTGTTCCTCTTCACCATTTTAAAGAATATTCAATGTGCTGTTTCTTGAATTTACAACTTGGTAAAATTCATACAGAAATGTGAAAAATGATCCAAAAACGACATAAAACCTACTAAAAATTGCAACCCCAATTTGAACCAAAATTTCTTAAAAAAATCAGCTTTGGAATAACGATTTCTCATATCATAAAACTCTTTCTGAAAATGTTGTAAAAAAAAAGTTTTGTCAACTTGGTAAAATTTATAAAAATAGTTGCAAAACCCCAACCAAATGATAAAATGAGCAATTTCTCTTTCTTCTCGTGAGAATTTACCTTGAGTTTAAATTTTTTGTACAAGAAAAGTTTTTTTCGAAACACGTGTAACTCGAAGACGATCAAGTGCTACACTTTTTTGTCAACCCGGCGTCTAATCCGGATAAGGTAGAATCGTTTCACACGTCACATCGTGGAATAATTTCTATACTTTGTGCAGCGTTTTCAAAGAACGTAATCCACGAAAGGATTATTCTATTCCAGTCAGGGATGAAGGCATCCCCAACCCTTTAAAAAAAAAGCACTCACGTCTTAGATGTGTTCAAAAATCATTAATCCAGCGCAGTTGGGAGGCCAAAAGTTCTGTACAAAAAGGGTAATTCACGCCGCAGACGTTTAAGAATTCGATCGCATCAGAAGAGATATTTGACAGAACGTGACACATTTTGAGGGATTTTCTGAAATGAATTCAACCGATGTAGTATGAATATTTTGCAATTTGTGAATTTTTTATCCAGCATAATCTGGTTAACTCATTCCCTAATCCAGAAAAAGAACACTCAGCAGAATTTTTCGAAATTCACTTTGTTCTAAAGCAAAAAAGCCCACCTGAAAAAACCTGTTCAACAAAATCGGACGAAAAATCTCCGATGTAAAAAACTCTCCGTCACAATCCCATTCTTCCTTCGTTATTGGGATTCAAAACACTCCTTTGAGTCCTAGCAAACATTTCCAATGACAAAACGAACAAGAAAAAAAGAGCGCGATCAATCACCGAAATATACATCGTCGTATATCGAAAGATTCTGGGCCCTGCCAAAGAGAGCTAGGAGCAAACACTTTTATCCTCATTAGTCAAAGCGGGCTTTTGTTTACGAGAAGAATACACGCTCCGGGCGCGTGCAGGAGTAGGACCCGGGGCCAGGACCTCCGGGGGCGCACTTTTTTATTGGGTCAGCTCTCGGTCAGGCGCCCTGCGCGGGCCCCCGTCCATCGTGACTAATCGCGGCTACCGAAATTCTAACTCCAGACCACGACAGGCTGACTCGATTTCGCCCTCATCTCCTCCACGCTATCATCTCCCACATGCTCGTTTTTTCCGAACTTCGCACCGAGATCGTCACGCTCGTCTACGACTCGTTGCGCATAAATTTTCAAGAGCGCCCTCCCGGAGCACTCAGCATCTTTTCTCTGTGTTTTCGCGCTCTCGTTTCTTTGTTTTTCGGGTTTTTTGTATGTTTCGAACCAGTTTTTGAAGGCTCCCATCGTAGAACAAGAAATTATTTTGTGGCCGGCAATTGGGTGCAATTTTTTCATTCATTGAACTTGTCTAATTCGGTCTTGGGACTCATATGTCCAAAAAACTATTTTAAAGTCGTCAGGATCAGATGTTTTTTAGTTTTCTGGAGTTAGGTTAGGTTAGGTTTTGGTAGAGGTTCTACCTTACAAGCCTGCTGAGCACAGCCTTCGTTTTACAGTACCAGGGGGAATTTTTTTATTGTGGCAATTATTGGGATCAGTTTTAATTTCTGTGACTGTTCGTAGTGTTTTCAGTTTGGAAAGTAAGACTATCGTTTTGCCTTCTTGTTTTTTAGGTCTATTACATTCTAAAATCGTTTTGGTTGGCTCAAACAAACGTTTGATCGATATATGACCAAACAAACATTTGGTTGACTTGAATAAATGTTTGGTATAAACAAACAAGTTTTATTGGACTGTAATAAAATTTTGGTTGAGTCAAATAAATATTTATGACTGCTAAATACAATGTGTTTGTCCGAACCAAAAATATATCATATATATATTATATAAGAATATATATAAATATATATATTCTTGAGGAGTCGAAAAATTTTCAAGTTACACTCTGTTATGATCTTTTTCATCATTTTTCAAAATATTGAGTTGTATATTACCATCTGGAAATCTAAATTTCGAAAAATTGCCAACAAATGAATGATTAATGTTTAATTTGTTTAAGTATTAAACGTAACCGAATAATCGCGGAATTGGTTAGTAATTTCTTTGAAATTTTGTGGAGCTTGAGCATTGCACGCATATTTTTGAGAGCTATACAAAAATTATATAAGTGAAATTAGTTTCTTGAAAAAATGAATGTTGACACGTTACAAGATTATCGTATGCATTCATTTAGTTTTTAAATTGTAAGTTTATCAGAACAATAAAAAATGTTTATAGCCAGCAAATCAAGTTTATGAACGTTTTCAAATTCAAATGCATTGACAAAACTCGCGACAAAGTACATGTGAAAAAAAATTATTACGTAGGATGAATTTGTTAATATGTTATCAATATTAATTTTTCTAATTACATAATTTTTTTCAAAATCTCATCAAATAAAAAATAGATATTGCAAGTTTAGATTTTACTTTTCCTTATTTTCCAAATAGTCTTTTTTATTCTGCTAAAGTGCTACAAAATTTGTAGCACTTGTAAAAAAATGTGATTTCAAATCATTTTTTTCAGGGACTGTGAGCATTTGAAAATATCATAAACCTAGAATATATTTATCTCTAATTTTTAAAATCGAAAAAAGTAAATGATACACCATTCCATGTTTGTTAATTGAAGAGAATTCAAATTTCGATTTTTCATTCAAATCAGTTACAAAAAGAAAATGATTTTATTTTTCCTTAAAGAAAAGAAAAAAATGTGTAACTTTTTGAATAGTACACTATTTGTTTTAATTAATGAAATTTCAAGCTTCAATTTTTCTACAGATTGGTGGTGTAAATATCTCTTTTCAATTAAAAATTTTAGTCCTTTTTTACTGGGTGATTCACATTGGATCAAGAACCAACTCTTTGTCGATATTCCAGTCTTTGAAAAAAAAAAATCAATAAATAAATGACTGGAATATCGACAAAGATCTGGTTTTTATTTAAATATATCTTTATTTTATTTTTCTCAAAGGAAGGCTTAGGAACCGTTCCCTCAGCTTGCATTTCCCAAAAATATTTTTGTGTTTACAGCTAACTATATTTTCGTTCTTGGAACGTGCAAGTGCTACAGAAACATTTACAATAAACATAATTCCCAACAAAGTGGAATTCTTTTGAAGAATGTTGATTTTTAAATTTGGGGACTGGAGGGGCTGATGTATTACTTGATAGGGTTGAAAAATTGAAGGTCTCAAGTTCGAAGCTCGATTATCTGGCTCCAAAGATATTAGATTTTTGCGAGTTTTCTCGTCAATCTATAATGCAGCGAAATTGCAAGCTGCTTTTTCACAAACGATTCCTAAAAACAAATCATTCCTAAAAATTCTTTCAAAAGCTTAGAAGCATTCAAATAAGAAGAATCACAAAGAAGGAATATCGAAAAATTTTCGAAGAAGTATTCAATAATTCATCTAGTCCTTTCAGATGACTCAGAAATCACAGAAATTGATTATAAAAATCAAACTATCATCATTTATATTCTTCCTTCTAACTCCTAGGATCCACCACTTATGGTCTTACATACTCGTGATTAATACAGACATAGGAAATGTTTTCCCTGGCCAAAAAAGAAAGTAAACGAACCTACAGGAGCTCGGGTGGAACGCGCCAAACGCGCGCCTCCGGGACATTGAAAAATGGCGCAGCCTCGAAATCGAAGTGGGTGGCTTGTGCAGAAGCTCAATGTTGTCACGATTTAGAAAGTGTCGCTGATTAGGAGAAGTACCAGGGGGTGTATAAGAAGGTTGGGGGGTTCGAGAAAATACACTTCTCGACTTTCACCGTCGGCTTTTGTGGGACACCATGGCCCACCGGGCCCAAGGAAGGGGTGAGTCGCACGATCACCCCCCGTGGCTCATACATACGCCTAGTATCTTCTTTTTCTACACCTTTTTGTCCCGCATTGTCCCTACACTGTCCCGCAGCGTCACAAAATTTACGGTGCCTCCGAAAAAGCCATGTAAACATTTGGAAAACTTGGCATTCGAAACAACTCGAAGCGGACACCTTCTTTCACGTATGAATAATGTGCTCTTTTATAAAAGTGCCCTAATTTTTGTCGAGAACGATTTCAGACACCAATAAAATTCAGACTAGACGCTGTTTATTGGTAGATTTAAGACTTTCTCAACGGGAAGAAGAAAGAGGGGGTGTTGGTACATATTCGAAGAGGTTGAAAGAAGGTGATTTAATATGGGCCCTACTGTATAAAAGTTTTGAATTGTTTCGACAAATGTTGGAAACTGCGTTGGAATATCATTTTCGAATATTACTGAAGGCAATGTGAATCTCAGTGAAACTGAATATGACATTATATTTTTATAAAAATAAAACTGAAAAAAATTGGTGATAGCTATTCTAACTGTATTCATGTTGTTGAGGGAATTATGATTGGAGTAACTGAAAATACAGTCGTGACAACTGAAATTAAAGGTATTCTAAATTCGCAGTGTACAGTTGACGCTTGACTATAAATTCACAGTTCGTTTTGGAACCTACACTTTTTTAAGTCGGTGCAATCGTAAATTCAAGTTGCTACTCGAATAGTCGTACACGGAGAAAAATCGAGAGTAAATCTCACCAAAAACGCACGAAAAATTACCAAACTGCTGAGAAACTCGGGGTAAATTCTATGTTTGAGACAGAATGTTAAACGTTCTGTAAAAATGAACTGCCAGAGTGATAAAAATTACTAAACGTTCGGCAAAAATTACATGCTTCGAAACCTGATTCGTCCGATTCTTTGAATACTTTTTACTTCAAAATAAAAGAAGAATTTTTCGTCCTCGAAGGATTTTAAATGATGGGGTTTTGTATTTTAAATAATCAAACTCCATTATGCAAATCTTTAGTGATTTAGAACCTTTAAAATCTTATCAAAATAAAAATTTTACTCTCATAAACATCCATTTCTGTACAAATGGTAGAAATTTTGATGCTAGAAGTTGATGCCAGAATGAAAAGAGATACTTCGGTGTTGATGCTTCATTGTTAATGTTCAGTCATGTTCCTCAATTCTTTTTCTTGTGTATGGTTTTCACTCATATTTAAAGGATTTCTACAATAATTCGCAATTGAGAAAAAATTTCATTCAGCCACCTAGTGAAGTTGAGTGAAAGTTTACGTAGGGAAGCAAAGAAAACAAACGCACTTTTCAGCGACTATAAATAGAATTCCTCGGCGCGCATACCTTATACGTGCATTTAAGGAAAAGTGTAGAGAAAAAATGTGAATACAGCCTTACGGCAAGAAATTTTCACCAAACGATCGGTACATATTCTTTTTTTTTGGAATAGTTCCTGCTGATATGCGGAATTATTCCGCGTTTCTCAGCAGTTTGGTAATTTTTCGTGGGTTTTTAGTGAGATTTACTCTCGATTTTTCTCCGTGTACGGGTATGTGTGCTTTTCGAGAGACAGTTGCGTCTTTTCAAAAGATACGCGAGGCAACTTAAATATCCTGTAGAAAATCACATAAAATTAAAAGCTAAAGCAAGTAGAGAAACTTGGCAGTGAGTTGCCGTTTTTGTCTCGAGGAACAAAGGTAAGTCATTCATTTTGAACTTTTAATGATATTTTACTTGATAGAGTGGCTTACTGTGAAATAATATTCATGCACGTAAATGCTTTTTTTAAATCGCGTGCGCTCGAACTCGCTGATACGTTCCACCCATACATATGAATTAAACTTAAAAAAAGTTGTTGACTTTAGTATTTTTTCCAACCATTTTTGACTACATTTACGAGAAAAAAGGTACGAAACATCAAAAATTGACGTATTTATTGAAAAAAAAAATCTTTTACAATGTCCAAATAACGTACTTTCGTAATATTAGGACGATTTGTCGTTGCTGTTAACTTTTTTTTGGTGATACAATTGTACGTACACTTAATGCATCGTAAGTCCAACTGTAGTTTTATAGAAGATGCAACTTTAACCTTTGTGGGGATCACAATATTTTTACAGTTGGACAGTCAATATTTTTCCCTCGGTGAATAATTAATGTTGCTCAGTTTTTTTTTTCCAATGACGAATAAAAGTAAAAAAAAATCTCTCACTATTCCACATGTCATTATTGACAAAATCCCCATAAAACAGAAGCCCCAATAATTACAAAACACAACTTGTGAATCCTGTAGCACTCTCGAAGTGCAATGTCCACGATTCGCAAATGAATGTCAATGAAAAGGTTTGTCAAAAACTCTCGACGAGAAGTGGAAAGTGTGTGAAGTGGCAAAAGTCGCGAATTATAATGGCAAGCGCGAGGAAGGGGAAACCTCATGTCGCTGGTACAACAAATGCATAGAAATTAAAAATGACTTTGATCCGCAGTGTATCGCGTGTATGATAAAAAGGCGAAAGCGGGGATTGATGCGCCCCGCGGCGAAGTGTGTATGGCTCAGCAACGCCACCAATGGCGAACAAATGAATAGCACGCGTGTCCCCCTTTGTTGGGCTGTTTGTCACAAATTCTTACTGCATCAATTCCCGAACAAGATACTCGATATTAAATGACCGTGCCTCGACCCTCCCTCCTTTATGGGAATATCGTCAAATCAATGACTGCTGGTCAGAACGAGTTTCATTGGAAAAAGATCACACACTTATTTATTAATTTATTTATAAATTAACACACGGGATAACCCATAATTTTACAATAGGCAAACGCACATGCATAACCTTCTATAAGAAAAAAAAAAAAAACAACTTCTCCCCTCAAAAGTAATACTAAAAAGAAACAACGCGCCAAAAATAACCCACAGGTATGGAGAAAATACATCAGAAGGAGGCCAAAAAATGACGGCGCATAATTGTAATTGTAAGACTTCCACCGCAGTAATTTTGAATCTAGCAAGAGAATTAGCAAACCAATCGACATTACCACGCAAATTATTATCCACAAAAACCAGCCGAGACAGGCAGTCATTTTTCGACGACGAAGACGAAAGTTTCCTACCAGTCACAGATAAAAGTAAAGGTTTGCTCCTCAACGAACGATTTGGTACACGAAGACTTATCGAAGATAGTAGTTCAGGACACATGACTGACTTATTTAATAATCTGAATACAAAAACAACATCTGCAAGATCCCGCCTAAGTTTCAAAGTCTGAATGCCGAATTTACAGTCATATACACATGATTGAACATAGCAATGCAATAAAAACACACATAGCAATGCAACAAAAATCATTGTACACTCAAAACTTGGAATTTGTTAATGATGCAAAATCAGGAGAAGAGGAAGAATAAATGAGTCAAAATTTGTGTTTCGAAACCACTGCTGGTCACTCTTGAATGAAATATTATATACTCTTATAAGGAACAGTATTTTGACAAAAACGAATATCATCTTCATTACAGGGAGAACTGTAAAAAAGGCCTCATGATTGTTATGGCCTGAAGGGACACAACAGGATTTGATTACTGCGAAACTATATTTCAGGATTTCTGAAGAACTATAGAAGCCAATCGCTTTCACAAATTTATTAATGTTCGTGAAATTTATAAAGGAAAAATCATGAAATCTTGCAGATGCTTACAGAGTTACAATGAAGATAGATATCGGTTGGATATCGAAGAACAAGAGGAGCTTCGCACTGGCGAAGTCCGCTTTTTATTCAAAAAATACATCTTGTCGAAATAGTTTGTTCGTGCATTAGCTTTGTCGAAGACAATGACCAAGTAGATTTGTTATCGGTCATGTCATTTGTAGGCTTTTGAACTCGTATTTCAAAAGTTATCAAAGTTAGCCAGTGATTTGTCTGTGGTAAATTCATTTTAGAGTTTTATCGGGAGTAAAAATTGTTGTTTATCAGCAGAACTTCTTTTTTTTTTTATTTGAAGATTAACGATTTATATGGAAATTAATTTTACAGTATGTAACATGATTTGAGGTCAGTATTTCTTCGCTGTTTCGCGATCCACGTCCCCATGTATGAACCACCCGGACCCCGCGGGGCATTTGGCTACACGCATCGCTTTTCAGAAGTACATAACGCACAATTACCATTTGCGATCGCGTACAGAGAATGGCTCAATGGCTCAGCAGGCGCGCAGTTTTGTTGTTTGCTACTTCTGTTCTGTACAAATACGAAACTGTTTTTTTCTCTGGGCGCTTCTGTTGATATGTGGAAAGAATCAGAAACCAAAGTTGCGTTTATGAATTGCAGGGAGATTCCCTTTTCCCTTTTCCTCCTAGGGAGAGAGGTTTTCGCGCTTTTTTTCAACGAGCTGTTGGTGTATTTTTAAGATAATGTAGAATGTTTTTCTGGGCTTTACATGGATTCAATATTGATGAAATGCATATTTTTCAATATTCCTCGGTTTTATCCTAGTGATTTTGATCTTTATGAAACCCTTCTAAAATATGTCTTTTTTTCATAGGGTGACCATATAAAATTTTTGTATGAAATTTTTATGAAAAGGGTTTTCATAGGATCCTCTCATGAGATAACGAAATTTCTTATAGGATTTCCATTTCTCGAAAGGTTTTCATAAGGTTTTTTTGACGATCAAAATTCTTAGGGTACGATTCGTTTCGAATTTACGTAGGACATTTTGCAGAAAGAGAATCAACAGAATATGACCCCTTTATTATTCACAAATTACTCTCCATATCCATTTTTCCCTATCTTCACTTATCGCCCATGCTCAAAAAAAACTGCGGGAAATTGCTGCGACGATTTCCAGATTTGAATATCAATCCCGGCACGTCAAAACCGTGGCGCGATATATTTAAACGCGCGTGATAACCCGGGAGCAAGTTTTTCTCGACTTTAATTGATTCAATCGGCGAAAAACACGGGCGGGCTGCAGAGAGAGCCCACACCCTCGTCGGCTGTGCAACCGCTGTAACGAGACGCCAAAGCCAACCCCTCGAAAATGCCGACTGGCATTTCCACCTCCCCCCCCCCCCCATATTCCCGGATTTTCCCTGCGGATTTCCTTCAGATTCTTCGCTGCGACCAGACCCCCCCCCATTTTCATCCACCGCCCCAAACACTATGTAATGTGGAAACATTTATACACAGAGCCGGAAGCCGAAATATTGCGCCGCGATTTCCGCGCTTTTCGTCTCTCTCCAGCGAGAAAGATGGGAGCTTTTGTCGCGTTTATTATTTTAATTAGAGCCTTCGGGCCAACTTTGCCGAGTTGTAACGAGAGCTTTTGGCCCCGGGGATTTTTTCCCGGGCGAAATTAGGCGACAGGTAGCTCGGGACACGCGCTTTTATGGGTTAGTTTCGCGGAGGTGATTTAAATGATGGGGATTGATTGAATTGGTGGGGATGGGCGATAAGTATTAATACGTATATTGATTGATATTTCTTTTCGATATGTCAGAATTTTTTTAACGACATGATAATCTAATAATACACGTTTTGTCGATATTTTCGTTGCGATAGTGAAGGGATTTGCAAGCTTTTTATGTGAAAAAAGAATTGAGAGGAAAATTGTTGTTTTGAATTTTTGTTTTCATTAACTTAAACAGTCATTCAGGTCAGTGATTTCTTCCAACATCAATTTTATTTTTCTTCATCAAGTTTTTTAAATATTAAAAATTCAATAGTTACATGAACCATATGGAGGACGGTTTCTGATCGTCAGTTTTCAAAATAGACGAGAATATTCCTTTTATAATGATATTATCGTGATTATTTTCTTATAAAATGAATATCGTTTAGCATCACTGTAAAAAATTTATTCCATAAAGAGTTTTGAAATAATATATAAAAAAAGCTTTTCAATCCTAAGAATCTATGAAATAACTGCTATTTAAATGATGAATATATAAGTAGCTATGAAATTTTAGTTTTTGCAACATGAAATTCCATAAATTTATAAAAAAATATATGAAACACTGAAAATCCTTGAATCTATTGAAAAATCTTACAAAATTCGAAAAATATTGAAAGTACCTTAAATCCAGAAGAGAATAATTAGTTTTATTATAAAAACTATGGAAATTTTGGAAATTCATGAAACTTCGATTCCTAGAGCATTGAATTTCAGGAATCTATCTAAAAATGAATGAAAGTACTTCAGAATCTCCGAGTTTTCAAAAAAATCTTATGAAACTGAAATACCTGAGTTTCATTATACATATACTTATTTATTTAACGATATAGAAAAAAAATGAAACATTGTTTCCCATAGGTACTATTGATAAATATAGTCACTAATTTTTCAATAATAAATGTATATCATGCGTCAATTATCATGTTCTTTATCTGAAAATTTTAGTTTCTTAATAATTTGTTTCCCAATAAAAAATTAGGAAAATTGAATTCAACTTAAATTTTTCTTTTAACATGTAGGATACAAACATGTAAGATTTTATAAAATTTTTTGTATGTATTTCTGATTCTCGAACATAATGTGATTTGTGAAACAAAAAATAATAATGAAACAATAAAAAAAAATATATAGCTCTACAAGACAAGAACTTGGCATGGCCATATTTTTAATATATTTTTAGATAGGATAAGGATCCTTCATTATTTTGTTATATTTATGAATGATAGTTCAATTTTCTGGAAAATCTATGAAAAATCTGGCGATAGTCAAATTTTGTATCCTATAGAGCATCAAGTTCTAAAACAATACAGAGAACTAAATAAAAATACTAAATACCAGAATATCATTCAAATTGCATAAATCCTCGGAAAATACGTGAAATTCTTAATACTCTGATTCATCATCACGATTTATTGATAATTATTATATTTTTTATCACTTGATCGAGGAATTAAGGAACGTTGTATCTATGAGTAATGATTCCTTCGATTCTTCTGAATTTAAAATTTGTGAATTATAATAGCTGTCAAAAATTAACAAAATTTATCAATTTTGAAACATGAACGTAACTAACTATTGCATCCATAAATTATATTTTAAAATTCCAAGTCAGTTTACTATATTAAATCAAAAACTGAACGAGATTACACTTGAACAATACTATCTTGAAAACTACGATATGTCTTGCAAAATTTTTCAAAACATTTCGATAGATCAACATTTGCAATATTGTAAATATTTCAGTTGCGAATTTCTTCATGGTCTCAACTATTTATTAATGACAAAATCACTAAAACAATTTGTCAACCAAACCAGTTAGTCATGCATCGTCCCTGATATTTCACTGAAAGCTAGTCTTCTCAAAAAGCTGAATAATCCACTGGAAAAGAGCTATTTGTAAAGGCTATTTGTGCACGACAGAATATTGTGTAAAATGAGCTTAATAAGCATGAAAAGGAGAGAGCGGCAAGAGCCAGGGTTTAATCTCTTAATTACGACAGGGTAGTCCAGTTCCTCGACGTGCTAAAGACGCGCATTAACGGTAACAGTACGCGAATAATCCAGCATCCGGCTTGTTTGTTAAATAATATCATCGCTATAATGTATATGTATAGATATTATCTTACTCCCAGCGATCTTGTGTCCATACCGAGAGCATTTTCTTCGCTGTAGCTTTATCAATCAGGGAACTGTGGATACAATAAAGTTTTTTTGTTTTTATACAGAAACCTAAAAACTATAAGTTTATTATTTATATAGCTCGGATATTTATAAAATACGAAGAATACAAGTTTTCTGAACATAAATTTCGAATGGATGTGAGCTTCAGTTTCGATCAAAGCTCATGTTATCCGGCTTCGATGTTTTTGTACAAGCGCGCCTCGACCCGAGCGAAAGCTCAGGGAGCTTTTAAGGTATCGCCAATGGCCCGTGCATATGCAAAGCTTTCGCGAAAGGCTTCGTTTCGTGGCGTGGGCGTGTTTTATGTAACCAAGTTACTGTTTTATATAAATTAAAACTAACTTGATTACACACGCTGCTGCACCTGAAAGTCATCCTGTCCCACCTTATTATTCATTTCTTCATCCCTAGGTATCAGGGTCGTTAATTTATTTATTGTTCTGGTAATCAATTAATTTTCAATTTTCCGAAACCTGTCGAAGAAAAAAGTATGAGAAGTACTATTGTTTGAATTTTTTATTCTGCCATGTTTTCAACGTGTAAGTTCATCAACTGTCTTTTTTTTTCATTTCAGGATTCGAAATTTTCCTGTGGGGAATGCAAAATTTTTGTACTTGGAGAATTTTGAAATTACATTTCTAGTTCTATATTTTTTACTTTTTAAGCTTGCAAATGAAAGCTCGCGGATTTTGCAGCCGAAATTTCGAAGAAAATTTAGTTTTTTCGAATATATAAATACTTGTTGAGAAATGAAGAGATGGCAGTTTTTAATGTCATTGCTGAAAGGAGTCGTGCGACATTTCACGACGCAGAAGACGCGAATGTCAATTAGGAGAAATTTTAGCGCGAATTTCCCGATTTGCTGAATCGGCTTTTCAGTGGGGTGTCACAGCGAACTGTCTAACCAGCGACGACGAACCTTATGATATCCGTCAGTTTTGCGTAGGCTTGTGTATATGCTGTCTAACACAAGGGTCGTTACAGAGGTGGATTTAAAAATTCCAGTTTATAAATCGTTTCAGTTTATTCACATTTTCCTACATTTTTGAAAAATATCCTTGGGGTTCAACTAATCATATGCTTTTCTATTTTCTGCATTAATAGATATTTTCGATGATATTTTGCTACATGTTTTCTTTTTTCTTCGAGTACTTTACGAAACTATATTATGTAATAACAAATTCATTTTCATCTGGGGAAAAGAGAGAGAGTCCTTCGAAAACGCGGATTTTTTCTCTCAGATCAAATTAGTCAAATTTTTCACTATTTGAAATAGTAACACGTGTTGTTACTAACAAAATAGTCATTTTTGTAGATTTGACTATGTAATTAGTAAAAATTTGACATCGAAATAGTTGAATTTTTCACTAATTCAAAGTAGTCGTGCATTTTCACTATTTCATAGTCACGCTATTTTACTATATTTTCAGTCAAAAATTTACAAAATAATCTAATAGTCGTCTCTGCCTTTTTGATGAGTTATATTTCGGCACTGTTCGATCATGTTCGATCGGCACTGTTCAGCACATAACTTTATATATACACTCTAAGTGACTCTGTAAATGCACTACATTTAGCGGAGATATGCATTATTGTTTATTATCCGCGGAAAAAAAGCTAAATTGGTGTTAATTTTCATAAGTGAAGAGGATAACTCGCAGGTGAAAAGAAGGCGAATATGGCATTTCATATTGATAAAATTGTTTGGTTCAAGGTGATCGTCAACATAAATTGTCACAGACTATGTATATTTTTGTTGATCAATGAAATATGATCGATCGATATCTTTTTTTAGCAATATATATAAAATCCAAAAAATTGAACATTTGAATTAAATAATTCGGAGAAATTCTCGGTATTGCTGATTTTGGACTTTGAAATATTGTTTGTATTTGATATTTTGATAGTTTTACAATTTGAGATTACAGAACATGTTGAAATACAATGAAACTTTTTTTTATTATATTGAATGCTCAATAATCAATATACATGTTAATTAGAATTTTTTATTTTTTTCATGAAACAAATTTTGTCGGACAAATATCAACTCGAGAGAAAAAGAAATCCTCTCAATTTTTTTTCGGATTAGATCCCAAAAAAAATATATATATAAATTGACTACTGGATTAGTAATTTCTGTCTCTTACACGTACAAAATTTACTGAAGAATAATTTATATTTGACTAATGATTCAGGTGAAAAACTACTAATTGATTTGTCATTTCTTACTATTTCACATAGTAAGCTGGTTTCACTATTTGGGTTAGTAATTTTTAACTATTTCTTAGTAACCGGATTCCTACTAATTCAAATAGTAAAAAATTACTATAAAATAGTTAAATTTGACTAATTTGATCTGAGAGAGTTATATCATTTCGTGTGCGTATTCCCCTCCACGAGAAGAGAAGGGATACTAAATTTGCACGTCCTATTCACTGTAAAAAAAGTTTGTTAATTTCTCATAACGTAGTATAGTAAATTTCCTGTACCTCAAAATTTACTATACCATAATAGAATTTTTTCCTCGACCATAAGACTCTTACTACTCTTTTCATGAATTCTTACTATGTCTGGTATATGAAAGATGAATAAAGTAATTTTACTATGGATCAATATTATTTTTACCTTCTCGCTGTACTAAAAATATCTTACTCAAGTTCAAAACATTTTCCATTAATTTTTTTTAACTATACGGTAAGAAAAGTTAGTAAATTTTCCCATGCCGGGTATAGTAATTTCGGAAAATCTGCATTTTTCTATACTTCATTCGACACTTTTCTACGACCATTGTTTATTTACTATATTTTGCTTATGTATTTTTTCAATGTCTCGTATAGTAAAAATGAATATATTAATTTTACTACTGAACAATAGAAAATTTTGACTATTCCTGAGTAGAAGAAAAAAATGTACATGCCCTGTTTTATAACCACTATTGGAGATATTCCATACTCGAATGAGGTAAAACTACTATACTGAAGTATGGTAAATACTGTTTATATACAGTAAAGCACACTGGTACAGGAAAATTACTAACCCCGGAATGGGTTAAATTGCTTCCAATACTGGTATGGGAAAAATACCATAAATTCTTTTTACAGTGTTGGTTGGCAACAGCAATTTGCAAAATACTTGTAACTTATCTGAATTATTCTTTCAACGTTTCTATTCTTTTACTTTTTATAAATGAGCTGTATCATGAGACTTTGTCGTGCCGTAAGCAGACATCAATAATAAAGGAATACTTTTATAATTTTTTTATTTTTACAATAAAGTGCATTTGCACTGCAGTGTTACATGTGGCACGTGAAACGGTTTTTTACAGAACTGATTACACTTCTTGTTGACGTCGCATTTATACACATGATCGGTTGGTTCATCACGTGAACAGAGTGAGATTTATCTGAATTGTTCTTTTTCGACGTTTCTATTCTGTACTTTCATAATCGTAGCTTGTCTTATTGTATTTGGCTGTTTTTGTTCTTTTGAATTCAAAACTTTTCAACTCCCGTGAAATGCCACGAGAGGTTTGAAAAATAACAAAAAATAAGATTTACGAAAATCAAACCTCTAGGTACTTAACAGTTCGTATACTGCTCGTAGGAAAAATGACCCTGGATAAAATTCTCGAATTAATCACTTTCCGCTGTAAAAATAGGAAATAATTGAACAGAAAAGGGGCCTTGGAAGGGTAGGAGCCAATATTGATAAAATAGCACGCGGAATATTTTGAAATCGGATCGTGTAATTTGTAAATAGTGGTATTATTTTCTCAGCGACTGCCATTGTGGCGGTGTCGCGCAAGTTCTGAGAGACCGCTTTTAATGACCCGGATGCGAAAGGCTCCTCCTTGCAGTGTCGTGTTTAACCCCGAATTTCTCCCCTGCGTAATTCTCAAGGCAATCTTTTCTTGAACCCATTTTATAGAGTTGTACCTGAAATATCGAGTTACGTACACTTTCTTTTCATCGTCGTAGGACTTGATTTCTTCAGCTCACCTTCGGATTTCGAGAATTCGTCAACTGAAGTTGACTTGAACAATTCATATATAATGATATAATTATAAATATGCAAATATTATCCAGCAGGGATCTCATTTTGGACCGTTACTTTTCCTAATATTCATTAACGATATATTACCAGTTTTTAAACATTCTCTTTTTCAAGCATATGCTGATGATGGTGAATTCAGGCGCATCATAAGAAATGAACTTGGTGCTCAGATGCTCACATGTTACAAGAGGACATTAATTCTTTATCAATGAACTGAGATATAAATAATCTTTCTTTAGATGTAAAAAATGTAATATATTGTCAGTTTCGAGGAATCTCAAGAATAGCACCTCCGAATATTAAATTAATGAGACAGCAATGGACCTCACAGGAATTGATTATTAACTAATGAGTTCTTAAAGGAATTTAAATCGTTGTATACTATAACACAACTATATGAATTGTTGATTTGTTCCTTAGCTTATGTATTGTTCGATGATTTGGTCATCTTAAGCTGATTCTTGGGTAAAAAAATCGAAAGAGTTCAACATGAATTCTTATAATTTGCAGTTTACAAAGCAAGAATCACAAATTCAACTGTGACTCATGATTACACTGAAATTTTAATCATGACGGATGTTTTTTCACTTCGATCTAATAGGAATATGAGAGATGCTACTATTTTATTTCAAATACTTACTGTCGTTATTACTTGTCAATATCTTGTCAAAATCTTAGCACTTGGCATTGCTGAATTCATTTTAATATGTTACATGACATTAATTTTCTTTTCCTTTTTCTCTGTGCTTATATGTTTATATCTATGTTTGCTATGAGTTTAATGAACTGTTATGGTCTTTCAGAAAATCAATCTTTGCATACTTTTTGTCTAAGAATTTTTGTATTTTAGGCATTGTTGCATGTTGAAAAAAAAAAAAATTTTTACTGTCAGACATAATTGTATTCAGAAATCTATTTTCATTCTCTATAGGTTCTCTATTTTTTAGATTTGAAATCCGGTAAATATTGATTAATAAATACTGATTAATCATGAAATATTTTCAAGTCTCGAGTTTCAGTAACAGTAAAAATATGAATGTATATAAAACTTGCAATTATTTTCTCGTAAGTTAATAAAAATTATTTATAGTAATCATCTGATGAAAATTGAGTTTTCTATAAATTCTGTAGCAGACAATATACTGGACTATGAAAATGCTCAATACTGCATTGCCAGCTTCTTGAGATAAAGCAGAAAAAGTTACGAATATTGATATTCTTTTAATTGAACAATATTTTATCATCGAAGATTATCCTAATACAAAATCTGCTTTGAAATGAAGTGATTTTCAATTCCGAACAGGATAAAAAATGTCATGAGGAGCGACACAAGTTTATTGATATTTTCAGTAAATTTTATCATTACTCCTAAAGCGATATACATCAGTGAGTTTATCATAGGTATTCAAAATTTGCAACACTTTGGAATTATTATTTAAAATTCAAACAGTTGGAACTTATGATAAATACCAAGTCAGAAGAATTTTTTTAGCTGAAATTGAAATATCTTCGACCATCAGTATCAGAGTCATTCAAAAAGCTTGTATTCCTCTGACTGAAAACAATAATCAGAAAGTTTCATACGTTATTTGAATGCAAGTGGTCAATAATATTTCAAAGATTTTTCAAAAAATGATGAAATTTTGAAGCCAATTTATCTGACTCGATTTTCAACAATATTAATTGTAAATTACATCGAATACGCGGAATCACAGATTCGATGTTTCCAATAAAGTTTATTTTGGTATGATAAATATTAATCCTCATTACCTGGAATTCGTATTTTTGCAATATAACGATGTTCGGAGCTGTAAACAAGTCCGAGATACAATGAATGATTGAAAGGATATTAATAAATAAATTGCTCAGATGGGACAAATGGTTTTAGACACGAGTGTAAGTTTTCTTTACTGTCGCTCTTACATGCATACAGTGCATAATAAATTCATGCATAAACTTGAAACAGGAAATTTTCCACAATTTCAGTGATTTGGTTTTTAACGCTTTCGGTAATTAATCATCAATTTAAATTGACATCCTAATCTATGTTTTATTTCTTAGGTCAAAATTTTATTCGTTTTATGATAGTTTAAATGAAAAAACAACGGAAGTATAAAAAAGTTTCGCGAAATTAATGTTTCGACTGGGAAGATTTTTTCTGTAGATAAATCTACCATTTATGGTTTAACATTCAAAGAGTTAAATATTTCATACTTTTCACTGATTTGGTATAAAACCAAAAATTGATAAAACTCAAATGCGTTTATAACAAAGTATTAATGTTCCACATCGTCAAAATCTAAGATTGAAAAGAAAGTAAAAAAATTCCAAATTCGATAAAATGTAATTGAGAAATCGTAATGAATTATGTGTGAATTCGGTAACTCAAGTATCCAAAATATTTCATAAGAATAAGAAATTCATGTTTTTTTAAATTAAATCCTTCTAAAATTTTTTTCTGGTCGCGTCCCTTACTACAAAAAAAAATGGAAAATCTTCTTGCATTTGTATAAGGAAATTTTTCCAAACATCGAGATTTTCCTTTTTTTATTGATGAATTTCCATACGGTCTCCAGAATTTTTTTACTTGTACAGAAAATTTCCAATGGAGCATGAAAAATTTCCAAACATGGGAATTTCCCATACCTGTATATCGAAATACCTACAATCAGAAATGGAAAAATCTCCATGCATATGTGTAAAATAAAAGTATTTCCAAGCATTGAGTTTTTCCATTTTTTATTGTAAAAATTTCCATAATTTTCGTAAGTGTACATACATATATCAAATTTCCATTGCAGTATGAAAAATTTCCGAACATGGAAGTTTTCTATGCCTGCATCGAAAAAATGTCAAATGAAGAATGGAAAATCTCCATGCATTGGTGTATGAAAATTTTTCAAAACATTGAGTTAATTCCATTTTTGATTGAATAACCCTAGTTACTTTGATCCTTTTAAAAACCTGTTAATACGAAAATGAAATTTCTTATCTACGAATTCCATTTATTAATTAATTTATATTTATAAATAAATATAAAATTAATGTATATTTATTTATAAAAACCTCATAAAAAACTGAAATTTCTTATCTAGAATTGATCGAAAAAATGTAATGAGTTTTTTTTTCTAATAAGATTTCATAAAATACATTCTTATAAGATATCCCAGTTTCTTATAAGGTTTTTATACAGTCATCTTATTAGAAATGGAAATTCTTATGAAAAATTTCATTTTCTTCCAAGATTTTGATAAGGATCAAAGTTACTAGAGAAATTTCGATACGGTTTCTAATATTTATTTAACAGCTGTTAAATCACATTGATGTAATGAATATTTAGCCTGATATAACTGACCAGGATTAACATTGAGATTGATAAAATTATGAACAATTTTATCGCCCGGAACTCTCGAAAAACACGGATATACATTATCGCGTTATCAACGAATTGATAATTGATAATAGTGTTTTGATCTGATCTTTTGCTTATAAATGAATAGCTTAAATTTCCTTTTTTTCGTTTTTGTATTTTTGAATAGGAGATCTTGGCCTAATAGGGTACATATTGCATACATTCAACTAAATGTTCGTAATTTTGGTATTTCAACTCTCTAGTAATTTTTATTCTCATAAAACCTTATAATAAAATAAAATTTCTTATAGGAATTCAAATTCTTATAAGGTGCATCTTTTATGAAAAAACCTTATAAGAATGCAATTTCTTTGTAAGGTGACTTTATTAAAAATTTTAGAAAGTTTTTTTCTTCGAGATTTAATCAAATACATTTTTATGAGAAATTTCAGTTTCTTTATTAATATAAAACCTTCATAAAATTTATATAAAACTTTACAAGGTCACCTTCTAGGATATTGAATTCTCATAAGGTTTAATTGGTTATTATTAATTAAATTATTATAAAAATTCTCTTTCTTATAAGGTTAGTTCTCATGAGGATCAAAATTACTAGGGTGCCCTGGCAAACAAACTTTAACCCAATTACAACCCTCGAAGGTTATAATTGGGTTAAAGTTCGGTTATAAATCTTGAAATTAAAAAATTGAGCCCAAGTTCGGTATTTTTGCAAGGAATGGCATCGAATCATCATGTTTAATTATTCATTAGCATATTTTATCGTCGGAACAATAAATTGTGGCTTGATGTGAATGAAATCGCAAATTAAAGATTGTTGACGCATAAGTTTATTCATTATATCATTAATTTCCTTTTTTCAAACTTAAGAAATATTGTGGCTGGAATTACCTTGAACTGTCTAAAAACGCTACAAAGGATTATAAAAATGATGCAGATGAGTAATTGTAAATAAAAAATCATTTTGACACGCTTCGCGTCGTAGATTATGTTTATTTTTTAATTTTTTATTGAAAATCGTGAGCTATTCATTTACGTGCATTCCATTTTACCGATCGTCGTCTTTAATTACCGCGTTATATTTTATCAATTTGATCCTCGAATCTTAACACGAATGTTGCTAATAATAATAAATACTTGATTTTCGATGGGTAAATGCGATTTGGACTTGTTTTCATCTCTAAGATTTTGGGTTGTAAATTTCAGAATCTTTAACCCAATTATAACTAAAGTTGTAACCTGCATGTCATGAATAAAATAATACTCCAATTCAATTTAATCATTGCTAATTGATTAGCAATATTTCTCGGGAACATTTAATACCCAACATTTTTTACTGATCTAAACGACGATGTCCCAGAATGCCCAGAACGCCCCAAACAGTCCCAAATTGCTCACAAACTGGGGCATCCTATAATAAAAATAATATGTATTTGTTTACACGATTACGTAACAAACTTTGTCGTGGCGCTAAGTTCGCCTAGCAGAAACACAAGAAAACACGTGTTCCCAGGCATTTTTCATATCATAACATTCGTTGCGTCGGGAAAACTTGGATAAAAAGAATATCGTTTGCCGTCGTTGTAATTAAAGTTTGATAAGCGGAGCGCTGCAATTTCAAGCAGTTTCAAGGACGCGCTCATGGCTGCCAGAGCCGTTTTAGCGATCGAACGCTCAGTCGTAACAGGCCTTTCCTCTCGCGGATTTCGCTCCTCTTCTCTAGCCATGGCTATTAAGGTGCATGCGATGTCAATTTTTTGCCAAAACGAGCTTCGAAATTGAATAATATTTGGGTTTTTCAGGTCGGTGACAAATTGCCAACGGTGGATTTGTTCGAGGATACGCCGGCGAATAAGGTTAACTTGGCCAAAGCCGCGGCCGGAAAAAAAATCATCGTTTTCGCTGTTCCCGGGGCCTTCACTCCAGGATGCTCGAAAGTAATGATATTTTTTTTATTTTGGTACTCCCAAGCATTGATATGTTCTCGAAATGTTTTTTTCTCTTAATATTTTTATTTCTAAAATGCCTAAATTAATAAAATCTTCAAAATGATTTAAATGTCTAAATATTATATTGATATTCTATATTGATTATTATTAATCAATCAATATTTTTGGTTGTTATACTCATTGAGCAGTTATATTGATTTATTTTATTAATTTCATTACCATAGCGATAACAGATTATATTATATTTTTTTGATTAAGGTACTCCCAAATATTGATTAGTTGTAAGAATATTTTTATTTTCATTATATCAATATTTTTATAATATTCGTAAATATTTCACAAATTTTATTTTTATATTAATATTGCAATTGAATATTAATAGTAATTAATCAATATTCATATATTATACATTGTGATGATGGTCGAAAATATTATTTAAAAAAGTAAAATATATATTCAGTTTTTTCAATTTAGGTACTCCCAAATACTGATTAGAAAGTTCCGGACATATTTTCTTTTTATATTTATTTTCATTGCATCAATATATTGGTAATATTTTCAAATATTTAAAATATTTCAATTTTACATCAATATTTCATATCTAATATAACTATAATATTCAATCAGTCTCTATATATACATATTTTTTTTTTAAGAAAATTCTACTTTATATTTAATGTTTTTATTAAACAATTTTTTATTTCATAATGTCAATAATAAATCATATTTTTTATAATGCTCAAAAGTAATTTTTTTTCATTTAGGTACTCCCAAGCATTATATTTTTATGATGCTCAAAAATATTTGTTTGATTAGGGTACTACCGAACATTAATTAGTTATAAAAATGTTTTCTTAACATTTTTATTTCCATTATATCAGTATTTTCATAATATTCATAAATATTTCAAATATTTTACTTTTATATTAATATTGCAATTGAATATTATTACTAATTACTGTATATTTAATATTCTTGGATATTTATATACATCATATCTTTATAATGCAGAAAAGTAATTTTTTTTTAATTCAGGTACTCCCAAGCATTAATTAGTTCTCGAAATGTTTTTTTAATATTTTTATTTTTAAATTGCTTAAAATAACAAAATTTTCATAATATTTTAAATATCTAAATATTATATTGATATTTTATATTTAATACTATTGATCAATTAATATTTATGGTTGTTATACTCAATAAACAGTGATATTGATTTATTTTTTTATATTTCATATCCATAGCGATAACAGATTATTTTATATTATATTTTTATGATGCTCAAAATTAAGCAATTATTTTTTTTTATTAGGGTACTCCCGAATGTTGATTAGTTATAAAAATGTTTTCTTAATATTTTTATTTTCATTATATCAATATTTGTATTATACTCGTAAATATTTCAAATATTTTACTTTTATATTAATATTGCAACTGAATATTAATAGTATATTGGTTACATAGTTCTGAATATATTTTCTTTTTATATTTATTTTCATTACACCATTGTATTGATAATATTTTCAAATATTTAAAATATTTCAATTTCATATCAATATTTCATATTTAATATTATTATATTAATCAATCAATCTCTATATACACATATTTTATTTTTAAAGAGTATTCTTCTTTATATTTAATGTTTTTATTCAACAATTCTATATTTTATAATAATTTCAATATTAAATTATTGTATATTTAATATTCTTCGATATTTAAATACATCATATTTTGATGATGCTGAAAAGTAATTTTTTTTTATTTGGGTACTCCTAAATATTGATTAGTTCTCAAAATGTTTCATAATATAAATTTATGTTTTTATTTTCACTATCTCAATATTCTGATGATATTATTGGTGAATATTTTGAGTATTTTCATTCAATATATATTATTAGTATGAATCAATCATTTTTTTATATTCAATATTTTTATTAAAAAATCTTATATTACATTTTTATATCAATACCACTTTATTTAATATTCAACGTAATTTTATATTGATATTTTATGTTATATTTTTATCAATGCCAAAAGTAAATATATTTTTGGATAAACAGTACTCCTAACAAATATTGATTAATTCTGAAAATGTTTTGATTATAATAATAATTCCATAATATCAATAATATTTTCAATATTTTTAAATTTTTTAAATATTTTTATTCTATATCAATATTTTATATTCAATGTTATTAATTTCGATCAATATTTATGTTGAGTATTTTTCATAAACAATTTCCTCTTTTATATTATCAATACCACATTATTTTATATTCAATATTATTTATTATCTATTTCCTTATGGTACTCAAAAGAAATTAAATTTTTTTGATTTGGGTACTCCTAAAGATTGATTGGTTCTGAAAATGTTTCCTTGATACTTTTATTTTTATAATTATAGTATTTTTCATCGAATTCGTTAATATTTTTATATCACTATTTCATATTTATTTTATTATATTATCTCAATCAATACTATATAATTCAATATTGAATTACATTTTATATTTATATTGAATATTATATTTTTATTTCTATAATGCTCGAAAACAATTAAATTTTTTCGATTTGAGTATTTACAAATATTGATTAGTCCTCAAAATGTATTTTCAATATTTTTATTTTTATTTTATCAATATTTATTATTATAATATTTGTAAATATTTTAAATTCATATTAATATTGATTGATTTTAATTCTAAGAATAATCAAGTCATATTTATATCAATCATTCTTATTAATCAATTTAATATTTCATAATAATAATACTATGTTATTTTATATTTTATTTGCAATTTCTCTTACATATATATTTTTTTTTTTTTTCGAGGAAGTTGTAGTTATCAAACGAAATAATGTTCCTGAAGTAACCCTTTATTGATAAGTAAAGTGCGACAGAAATAATGAGTTTTGTAGAAAAAAGAAAAAAAAATGTATCGATTCGCTCAAACATATCCAAGGCCGTATAACTGTGGCAAAGTTAGTGAATAAAATATTCAACGGATGTGGGAATCTATACCGCTATTCAATGTAAAACATTTACATTGTATAGCAGTTGATACAAAGGAAAATGCTTACAATGTCAATGATTGATTTCATCACATAGAGCAAAGTTAAAGCAACTTTTTTTTTTAATTTCACCTTTTCATTCTCAATAAAAAAATATATACTATTCTCAAACTTTCTGTATATTTTTGCGAAAGATCTATGTTAAAAAAAACCAAAGTTTTCTAAGTCTGACCTTTTTGTCTTCAACAAATTTATTTATTCTTTGGATTTAGTAGAAATGATTAACTTTTTATTATTAATTCTTTACAGACTCATCTCCCTGGGTACATTGAAAGGGCCGAGGAACTCAAAGCCAAAGGCATTTCTGAAATATTTTGCATTGGAGTGAACGATCCTTTCGTTATGGCAGCGTGGGGCAAAGAACACGGTGCTGATGGAAAAGTAATAATAATTTTTATTAGTAGTATGCACTTGTCCAAAAGCTCTCAAATTTTTTGAAAATATCTTAAAGTTTTATATATATTTTTAAGATTATTTCAAATATAGTAGATCTCTAGAACTCAACAAAAATTTATGGCATTTTTGAGACTTTCATTTTTCACCTTCTTACAAATTTTTTATTAAAATTTCCCCTTCAATCATTACAATTATTATGGTGGAATGCCTTGGACATAATTTTAAAAAATAAAAAAAATGATTTTATTATTATTTAATTCTAGGTACGAATGCTGGCAGATCCAGCAGCCAACTTCACAAATGCCCTGGATTTAGTGGTAGATTTGCCTGTGCTGGGTGGAAAAAGAAGCAAACGTTATTCAATGGTTGTTGATGACGGAGTTGTAATGGAGCTCAATGTTGAACCAGACAACACTGGGCTTAGTTGTTCCTTAGCTGACAAAATCGAAGTTTAATTGTTATGAAAATTGTTCGAGTTTAGCACTTTAAGATTAATCATAGAAAACCACTTTTAGATTTAGGTTTTCTAGTTCCTGTTAAGTGTGGTCCATGCAACTCAACTTGAAAACGTGGAAGAAATTGATTTTTCTATTCTGGCATAAATGAACAAACAAAATAAGTGATTTTAACAGGTTGAAATATTTTTGAAAATGAAGCATTAAGTATTGTAGATAAATAAATTCCGGTGATTATAAATTCAAATGATACAGAATCTGTCACAGCTTTTGAGAGTCTGAAATTTTTGAATTAAGTTTATTTATCTCGCATAGAAATTCTGGTTGAAACTTAAATTTTCAGGTTGAGGTCACCTCTAGATTTTTGTAAAAGGAAAATAAAATACATTTTTTATTTCCACTATGTTTTTAATGATTCAAATTTTTTTTTCGTATTTGTAGGTGTCTTAATATTTTGTGTACAAATTGAATAAAAGTTTATCATCAAAAAATATTTTGTTTGATTCAATGGGAAAAAGGCTTATTTTTCTATGGCCCACTGAAAAAGAATCCTGAATTTTCGAATCGGCTCAAAAAAATTAAAAAAATTATGATCTTTTTTGTTAAAAAGTTTTATAAACTGATTAACAAATATTGATTTACAAAATATTAATTTCTTAATTAATTTTGTTAGAGTCTATACTTTGGTATTCAAAAGATCACAAATTTACGATTCGAAAAACTTGAGAGAAATTCTTAAACCAATTCCTTTGGAAGTTAAAAATTAAACACGAATTGTGAATTTTATTTATGCTGGGAAGCTTACAAAGTTATTGAAATTCAAAAAATAACTTTAAATTATCTTAAAGAAATGTAATTGAGCAGAATTTTTTTCAACTTGAATATTATGAACTAATTAAATTTATGAAACTTAATATAATTTGAAGAAATGAACCATTTTAAATTTGAACTATTTCCCGCTAAAATTATGTCACTACCAACCAACAAACAGCTGATTACTTTTTTTTATGTACAAAATTTTCTCTCTTTTTCTAACGCATTAAAAAAATATCTGCTATCCTTGTTTCCTATAATTGCACATGGATCATGTGATTTACATATATGCATATATATGTGTATTTCTGAGAACGTGTACGTACCGTATTTCCAAGAGAAAAAGCACGCACCGAAAGAAGCGAATCTCGTTCAATTTTGTTAGAATTCTAATTAACAAAAAAAGTATGTAATCTTATAATTGCTACCATTGCTATTAAAATTGTTCAATTGACACGTAGTTCGAAAAATTCGCCACCTAAATCAATTTATCAAAGTTTGTAAAAAGTCCTTTGACTAATTGTCATTTTACCGAAAATCCGTTAGCGTTTTTCTAATCTGATCATTGCACTAAGTTATCTAATAGTAATGACTTTTTTTAATTTGGCTTTCCTGATGATTTACTATCAATGATTCCTTTTTGTATGACTCAGAGAATAATTTTTCCTGGCATGGTTTCCTTTTGGTCAAAATTTTGAGGTTGTATTTTCCGGTATGGAAAATAATGTCTGATTTTCGACATTTTTATGCGATTTTTGAGCACTGCATATTTTTTACACTGAATTTTTTTAATTTTATCAAATTTTGTTTGGTTCTGTTTATCTTACGCAATTGCATTTTGTTTCTGGTTGTCAATTTTTTTACAGCGACTATTTTTTAACAAAATGTATTCTTAGTACTGTTTAACTTGTGAAAATGCACTGAAAATAATAAAATCAATTAGAATAACAATAAATCAATACATAGATTTTAAAAAAATATTTCGAAAAACTAATATTTTATCTATTATAATTTCATAAATGATAAAAAAATACATATTGCATATATATAATCTACTAGTTTTATGTATAACAAATATTTGAATGTATATTTTTTTTAACGTTTTATGGGCAAAAACAAGACTGCGGCAAAGAATAAAAAATTGAGAAATATTGAAGAAATTGTTTTTTATCAAATTAATTTTTTTTTCAAGAATATTATTTGCTAGTTAATATATTTTATGCTTATGTACATAATATATGAGAATATTATATATAATGAATTTGTTGCGAAATTTATAGAATGTATACTTTTTTATTGTTTTACTACTGCTTAAAATAAAGCATCATTCTATAAAATATCTTATAAATAAAATTTATTCACTTTTTCACGGGAATCTTACCTGTTAGTTAATATGCGTGCTTTTATTGGAAATATATTTATAAATGTTGTATATTTTTGATTAAATTAATGATTTTACATATGTAAAACATCTTACTTTATTTCTTTTTTTATTATTTATTTGACCTGTTTCAAGGAAAAAGTTATATATCATTCATTTTTAATACATTATACTTCTAAACGTTTTTCGCTTGTAGCGTGTCATATTTATTAGAAATTTTCTGAAGTGTACTGGCCTATTATTATTAATACGTTATTTGAATTAATATTGTATCCAAAATCAAATCAATGAATTTATAGGTACAAATACATAATTCTTACAATTCCACAATTTCACCTTTTATGTATCATAAAATCATCAATGCACAAAATATAGAACATGTGTAATATTTTTTTTTGTCATTGAGAATTCTTGTCATTGTTATTGAACTATTTATCTGAAAATTTATCATTGAAAAATCGGAAAGTATATTGTGATTATATTTTGAAATTTGATTCATTAATCTTATAATTTCTACAAATCTAAATCTCTAATTGATTTTTGCCACTAAGTGATGACTAGTTTTATAAACTCGAAGATAAGGATTGAATCAGAATAATGAATTCGATATTTTCTTGATTAAAATCGAATTTGAACTCTAATATCGATCTCAGAATATCCTTCGTTTTGAAATGTATCATGCAACATAAGTTAGCGTTCAATTGATTTTATCATCATGGAATTATAATCGTACAATAATAAATAAATTTGATAGCATTCTAAAAGATTTTAAAATAATGGAGTTTTTATTCTCATTAAATCAAAATTTGAGCACATTGCTGTCAATTTTCAAATGAAAAAATTTATGAGAACTTGACTTTGAATTGTATTAGTAAATACTTTAGTTTGACTGCAAAAATTTTTGTCAATATTTTATTTTTTGGAGTATGTTCTTGATTTTATATTTTTCAGTTAGCTCATTATTTAATTCCTCTTTTAATTGTTTGTTCATCACACTTGGAGAAGAAATAAATTATGAAACATTGATTTTCATACATTATATTTCTTATGTTTTTGCTTCAAGCCTGTCATATTCATTAAAGATTTTATTGGTATATTTTTTGATACATAATTCTAACTAATAATGTATCATAAATGAAATAGGTAAATTTGTATGGACAAACGAAAAAATCTCACTAATTGATAAAACCCTATTATTTAAAATAATTATTTATAAAATTAATCTTCTTTTTTCATAATTGTCACTGCATGTAAAGTATTTTGAGCGAATAACTTACATCAGTTTTTCCAATCAATTTGTTGACTGGGAAATTGAATTACTCGACTTGAAAAAATGATTTAACTGATTTCCCAGTCAATCAATTGACTGGAAAGATCGACGAAAGTTATTTTCTGAATTATAAAACTTAAATTTCAAAATTCTCACCATCAGTTAACATCAGACTCCACAATTTATCCTTTATTGTAATATAAAATCATCAAAGCACAAAATAAAGAACGTATGTTTTATTTTTTGTTAAAATTGAGAATTCTTACATTATTAAACTTTTAATCTTAAAGTAAACAGTAAAAATCAGAAAATATACTGAGTATATTTTGATACTTCTTGACTACTAATTTTATAAATTCAAAAAGATAAAGATCAAATTCATGAGTTTCATTATTTCTAGGATTCTAAAAATTTGAATCTAAATCTCTAAATAATTTTTAATACTGTCTTTATGAATTTGAATATAAGAATTGAATTCAAATAATGAGCCTCACTTTTTCTTGATTTAAATCAATTTTTAAACTCTTTAATGTACATTGAAACTTGCTTTGTTCTGAAATTTACTATGCAACATAACTGAGTATTTTATTTGAACCATCATTGTTGAATTAACAAACAATATATTTTTTAATATTATTTATTCTGAGGAATTGATAATAATGAGAACTTTAAATTTATTTTTCTTTCACAGATTTTTAACACTGCAAACATGAGTGACGACGGTTGGAATGAGACTCCCTCTTATCCAGAACCAACACATACTTATGGCGAACGGGTAATTAATCTTTCAATTAAAACCCTTAGTTCATAATTCCAACCATAATGCGGAAAACTTAAGATATAAAAAATCCTTGTCACTTCAGTCTTTATTGGATCAATTTAAAAAAAAAAAAAAAAAAAAACCTGTTCACCCTCGGACAAAAGTTTGAAAAGGGTAACATGTATATGTACTGAAGTCTTGCAAAAATACTAAATTCGTTCTTTTGAGAGAAAAATGATATATTATAATTATAATTTGAAGTTACAAGCTTACAAAATGTAAGTTCAAAAATTGAATACTTGAAAATCCTTTAAGGAAAATTTCAAAGTGGGAAACAAGCAAAATTTTAAAATTTGTGAACTTTGTAATTTTTATTCTAAAAACTTTTCAACAGCAAATTTGCAGTTTCTGGCTTTGAAAATGGAAATCAAAAATCAAATTTTGATGTTTCAATTTACATGAATAACTTTGATCAAAATTTCAATTATTTTTTTGAACACTTTCAAGAAAAAAAAGCGTAACAAAGTTTTTGTTCGATATTTTTTATTATTGTTAAAAAAAAATTCAATCAAGGGTTTCATGTCAGAAAACAAAAGCTTCAGAACTATGAGCACTCGCAAATTGACGTTCAAATAAAAGTATAAAAAAAAAAATATTCATCAATTGTCCTCAAGCTTTTTCCAATAATTACTCAGTATCGAAATTATGAAATATTTTTAAAAACATCAATCTAGAAAAAACCTCTCGCTTAAAGCCTGAAATTTTTTTCAAATTTACAAAATTAAGATAAGTTACAATATAATAATGACAAAAATTACAAAATTTTCCAATTTTTAATTAAAATCCAGCTCAAGAGTTCAGATTTTGTATATGTAGTTTGAACAGTTATATCTTTTTCATAATTCATGTACTATTCATTTTAAAACTGAATTTATGAAAAAATGTCTATATTCCTATACAGTATGAAATGCAGAGTATTCGATCATATCATTTTATAAAGAAAGAAGAAGAAAGAACATTTTGTGAACAAGAAATATTGATTTGTTGAATAGGAAACTAAGAAATGTTGAGTTACTGCCCATTAACTACTAAGGTTCCAAAATTCAGATTGTGATTGGTATTCTAAATTTGGATAATTTAAAAACCAAGAAAGAAATGAAAAATAAAGGAATATAGTATTGAAATACACATCCACAAATTCATTCTGTAAAAATTTCATTTGAATAGAAAAATGTTGAGTCCACAGAGTTCAATTCTATAATGTGGTATTAACCTGAATTGATTGTTGGCGATGTTTTTACAGTCTTTCACAAACAGCAATTACCGTAGCCAGCGGGATGATCGTGGGAACCGGGGAAATTTTGACCGTGGTTCACGAGGAAGAGACAATGATGGATGGAGAAGCGGCGGCCGCGACAATAATTATGAAAGATCCGATCGTGGGTCTTACGATCGTGGTTCCAATAGAAGTTATGGCGATGGAGGAGGTAATTTCTAGCAAAAATAAATTGTTATTTTCCAGAGCAGGAGAGTCAGTTACTAAGAGTCAACAAGTAATAGGAATTTTATCAAAAATTAGAAGTTATTATTTGGATTTGTAATTAGACTTGTGAATTCTGAAAAAATATTACTGTGTTTCAAAATGATTTTTCGAAAACTTGATTCATCACAGAAATGAAATTTAAAACTTTCATCTTAGACTATTTGTATTATAGTTAAATTTTATTTTATGCACATTCAGAATTATATGATTAAATAATTAAGATAAGAAGTATAAGTAAATATAGTTACATAATTTTGAAATTGAAATGTGTAGGGAGAAGAGGTGGATCGCGAGGTGGAGGAAGTTTCTCCTCTGGGCGGAGAGACGGGGATGAGTCGAAAGTTATCCACATTGACTCCTCCGATGTAGGACGCGTTGTTGGACGAGGCGGTATGAAAATTCGTGAACTGCAAGACCAGAGCAGTGCTCGTATCAATGTATGTAAAATTTCAGTCATTTTTTTCATACTGATTAACTGTTACGTACTTTATTTACTCCTGTATTTTATAATGCCAAAAAGTTCAATCTAAGTATAAGAATAAGAATATTTTTCATTCAAATTTTTTCAACGATTTGAATCATTAGAAATTTTAAAATGCTTTGTTCAAGTAATGAACAAAAAACAATACAAGTTTTGGTTTTCATGTAATGTTGAAGTCGAAGCTCCTTGTTAATATGACTGAGAAAATTTTATTTCTTTTGTCCAGATTGACAGATCATCAAGTGGTGACAAAACTGCAGTGACTTTGGTTGGTTCGAAAGATGCTGTGGAAAAAGCAAATAAATTAATTGACGAACTACTGAACCAGGGTGAAAAAATTACTTTTGTGACCTCCGAAGAATACGAAGAAGCGAACAAGAATGGTGCTGATTCTGATCCTTCGGGTCCAGCACCTTTTGATTGGGGCGCTGCGATTGCTGAACAAGTATGAAATTAAATTTTTTGATTACTTCAGAATTTCGTAAAATCAAATTAAATGAGGAATAATCTCTGTACACAAGAATGAAGTAGTATACAAATTTTTCTCGACTTTAGAAACTTCAAAATTAAAACATTTGATCTTATTTTTATAATTTACTAAAGAATTGTAAAATAGGAAAATACAAAAATTCAATTTTCACAATGTAGTAATGAATGTAGAGCACAGGTATTTTTATTTCATTTCGTTTACTTTTTATTTACAGGACCGAATCCAGCAAGAAAAATATGCGAAACTCACGCCAATCAAGAAAAACTTTTACATCGAAGCTCCCGAAGTTGCTAATATGTCTGCAGCTCAAGTAGCTAAAATCCGTGCCGATAGTAATAACATAGAAGTGTCGTACGTTTTTGAACCGGAAGAAGGTCAAAAACATGAGAAAATTCCTAATCCTGTGGAAACTTTCGAGCAATGTTTTTCGGTATGATTTCTTGTATAATGAATTATCTAATGACGATTTTTTCTATTCGTACTAGAACCGTCCAAATTATGTTGGTAAAATAATAATATAAATGAAATATTAAGTTGAAAAATTTTTACTCTTCAATATTTACTTGTGTTTTAATTTGGAATTATATGAAGATGATGATCAATGTTTTCTGAAATTATTTTCAGCACTTCCCAGAAATTATGCGAGAAATCCGCAAAAACGGTTTCGAAAAACCGAGTCCCATTCAAAAACAAGCTTGGCCTATTCTCATGAGTGGCAAGGATTTGATTGGAATCGCTCAAACCGGAACAGGTATTGCATTTTTAAAAACGGATGGGTGTTTTCCTTTGTGTTGATTTTTGTTTCATGCTCATTTTGTTTATTTGTTTTTCAGGAAAAACTTTGGCGTTCTTATTGCCAGCGCTTATCCAAACTGACGGCCAAATCGAGCCAATTAGCCAGCGAAAAGGACCTAATGTCTTGATAATGGCTCCAACCCGAGAATTGGCGTTGCAAATTGAAAAAGAGTGTGCTAAATACACCTACAAAGGAATTAAAGCGTAAGGAATCTGATACAATTGATTCTAGAAATAGCCAAAAAATTTGTAATTTAATTTTGAGAAGGATGTTAAAAACAACTAATCATGAATTTTCAAAGGTTTTTTGTTGGATATTTGTTTTTATACAGCTTCCCACAATAATGAGGTATATTATTTTTATTTTCAGTGTTTGCGTTTATGGCGGAGGTAACCGCAAAGAGCAGATGAACATCGTGTCTCAAGGCGTTCAAATTGTGATTGCTACACCTGGACGCCTTAACGATCTGGTGGCAACTGGATGCTTGGATGTGTCGTGTGTTACATATCTTATTTTAGACGAAGCTGACAGAATGTTGGACATGGGTTTTGAACCTCAAATTCGTAAAACTTTGCTAGATGTCCGACCTGATCGTCAAACTGTAATGACTAGGTAAAAAATTTTGATTTCATATATTTATTCATTTGTAGCAATCAAAGATACCAATTTTGGTAAAGTCAATAAATCAAGATTATAATTATCAAAGAATACCAGGTGTACTCCTAAGTAATTTCCGGTTTTTTCAATGGATGGCGTTCTGTTTTGTACCGCTGTTGGTAACACATACCATATGTCATTTTGTTCAGTCATATCGAGTGCTTGAACTGCATTGACATTTTCTCGAAAAAATCTTCCAGTAAGTTTTTATTGCGCTTCAAAAATGTCGAATTTTGTACCGAATTTTGAGCATATGCGCCATGCATTGCTTTTCATGTTCAATCAGGGGAAAAAAGTGTCCGAGAGCCACTGTGTGCTTGTGGAAGTTTATGGTGATCGTGCATTAACACTTCGAACATGTGAAACGTGGTTTCGACAGTTCAAAAATGGAGATTTCGACCTGAACGACGCCGCACGCTCTGGCAAGCGAAAATCGTTCGATGACGCCGAATTGCAAGCATTATTAGATGAAGACAACACGCAAACGCAACGACAGCTTGCAGATGCGTTGGGAGTTCAACAGCAAGCAATTTCCAAACGTCTGCGAGCCATGGGAAAAATTCAGAAGTGTGGAAAGTGGGTGCCCCATGAACTGACCAAGAGACAAATGGAGAATCGAAAAGTGACCTGTGAAATGCTGCTTCAACGATACAAAAGAAAGTCTTTCCTGCATCGTATTGTTACTGGTGATGAAAAGTGGATTTTCCTGGAGAACTCTAAGCGCAACAAATCGTGGGTGAATCCAGGTGAAGCATCGACATCGACGGCACGGCCAAATCGTTACGGTCGGAAGGTCATGCTGTGTGTGTGGTGGGACCAGTCCGGTGTTATATACTTTGAACTGCTGAAACCTGGTGAAACTGTGAATGCCGTTCGCTACAAACAGCAAATGAAAGATTTGAGCCGAGCCATTGTGGAAAACCGACCAGAATATCAACAACGACAGAAGAAGGTGATTTTGCTCCACGACAATGCGCCGTCGCATAAGTCGAAAGTCGTTCGTGACACGCTGGAAAGGCTCAAGTGGGAAGTGCTTGATCATGCGGCTTACTCACCAGACCTGGCGCCATCCGACTACCACCTCTTTGCCTCGTTGGGCCATGCCCTTTCTGAGCAGCGCTTCGACTCGTACGAAAATGTACGAAAATGGCTCACCGAGTGGTTCACCTCCAAAGGCAAGATTTTTACTGGCGTGGTATCCACAATTTACCAGAAAGGTGGGAAAAATGTGTAGAAAGCGATGGAAAATACTTTGAATAAAATAAAGGTTACGGTTTTTTTTGAATTATGTGTTTTATTTGCAAAAAAACCGGAAATTAATTAGGAGTACACCTGGTAAAGTAATTATATTTTTGAATTTTAAGATATAGTTTTGTATCAAATGAAAGGAGAAAATGGTAATAATTACTGAATGTTTTCAGTGCCACTTGGCCCCCAGGCGTTCGTCGATTGGCTCAATCATACATGAAGAATCCAATCCAAGTTACTGTTGGTTCTTTAGATCTTGCTGCCGTTCATTCGGTCACGCAGACTATTCACATTGTCTCTGACGAAGAAAAAATGACAATGGTAAATTAAGAAAAATTTCAGCATAAAATCAAAATACACAGATAATACTAGTTGAAGAAAATTTGTCAAAATAACTGGGAATCAACAAAAATTTGCTAGATGTTATATCTATATTTGATAATTTGAAAAAGTATTTAACATAGACAATCTATTTTGTATCATATCTTACAGTATACGAGGTGTGAGTTGAACATTAAATTTTTCAGATGTACGATTTCATCAACAACATGGGTCCTGATGATAAAGTCATCATTTTCTTCATGAAAAAAACAAGAGTTGATGACATTTCCAGTGATTTGTCACTTCAGGGTATTAATTGCCAGAGCATTCATGGAGGCCGAGACCAATGCGATCGTGAGCAAGCTCTTGCAGACATTAAATCTGGGGAAACCAGGATTCTTTTGGCGACAGACGTTGCCAGTCGAGGAATTGACATTGAAGACATAACGTATGTTTTTCTTTTACCTTTTTTGAAAAAAGTAGAAAAGCGAAAAGTGTCTAGTATTTTTGCAAAATCGAAATCCAGTCTTGTCAAATTTAAAAATATGAAGCTTTTTCGCTAATTTTGGAATTATCATACATTTTTGTACTATAAATGTGCTTTAGGAATTTTCGCTTTTACGATTTATAATTGCTCTTTGTAATATGTGAGTGAAAAAATAGAAACTGCTTTAATATTTTTATTCACTATATTTTTCTCTGTATTTAAGAGTTGAGAATTTCTGTATCACGCATTTTTGATCTAAAAAAGCAATATACTTGAATATTTGCAATTTCTGATCTCCATTTCAGGCATGTTTTCAACTACGATTTCCCTCGTGATATTGAGGAGTATGTTCATCGTGTTGGTAGAACAGGTCGAGCTGGGCGAACGGGCGAGAGTATTACTCTCATGGCTAGAAATGATTGGAGCCATGCCAAAGAATTGATAAAAATTCTGGAGGAAGCTCAACAGGCAAGTATTCTTAATTTTTTTAACTTTTAATAGTTTTTATCAGTTTATAATAAGGATAGAAGCCACAGAAAAAATATTGCTTCAATTTATAAAGAAATTTCTTTTTCTTTGATATAAAGAAAACTCGTCACTGATTGCACACAAATAATTATGGTTGAGTTTTTATGGTTTCAAGTGATTTTCTGTAATGATCTTTGATTGTAAAGGATTTATTATCATTATAACTTGCTTGGTGATGACATTTTGAATATTTGCTTTACAGGAGGTTCCAGAAGAACTGTTCAGCATGGCTGAGCGTTATGCCTCGATGAGAGAGAGACGAGAGAAGGAAGGTGGTTTCCGTGGAAGTGGACGCGGAGGCGGACGAGGTCGCGGAGGTGGCGGTAGTCGCTATGGAGGTGGTGGCGGTGGTTATGGAGGTGGTTATGGAGGCGGCGGAGGTGGTTATGGAGGTGGCGGCGGCAGCCGCTACGGAGGAGGAGGAAGATACTAATTTTATTGTTTTAATTTATCTTCTATCCACTTCTTATTTTTTACATTTTTGAAAGAGAACAGCATTCGAACGAATTTTGAAATTGATTTACATTTTCAACAGTTGCGTGAAATTGCAAAAAATATATTTGACTTCAGAAATAATAAACAGCCTTTAACATCAATGACATAGTTGATCCTTCTGGAGTATTAATTGACAAGTATTTATAACACTCTGTCAGCAATTCAATATTAAGGTAGTATTATGCTTAGAATGATATAAAAGTGCGATTCTATTTGTTCTTAAAACAAACGATATCTGTGATGATTGTACAAATTTTGTAATGGTTCAAAATGAGAAGTCATCCAGATCAGCGAGTTACTAAAATTGACAATTATATGGTAGTAAGGAATAAGAATGAAGGAATCAAGCGCGCTCTCTGAATTGGAAACCCATTTTTCTAGAGGAATTACTTGCTGTTAATGCTTGTGACTTCAGTTTTGATCTCGAATTTGTGAATAAGCGAATAATGGGATAAACTGATAAAATTTACCTCAGAATTTTAGTTAAAATTTGATTGAATTATTTGTATTGTTTTTTTATATGACTGAAATAAAAAGACGAATCATTGAATATTCGTTTTCGTTCACAATTGTTCACTGAAAAAACTTGTGCTTCAATGTATTGGCTTTATACAATTTATTAATCTGTACACTGTATTTTACATAGATTTACATAAGATTGTAAGAATCAGGCAATGTTGGTATAAATGCGATGAACTCCTTCCAGTTCTTCCAATTTTGGGTAAAATTTATTAATTAATTGCTCATCTTCTTCTGACAGATCGACAAGAATCATTGGTACGTGTTCCTCAGAAGCGGATAATATTTCGTATTTCAATTTTTCTAATTCTTTTTGAACCACAAACACTTTCACTGGGTCGCATGTAAACTGAAAGTTTACAATCATGTTTTGATTAAGAATTCAGTTGAATTTCTGCCTGTTTCAAAAACTGATTATGCAAAAAAAATTCAAGGTAAAACCTTGTATTGAAATATTAATTTTTTTTTAATAACAGGTTTTTATTTTATAATTCCATGATTAACATGAAAAATTTCGATTATGCTGTATTATTAACACTATCTGAATATATTTATTGAATGATATAATGTTATTGAAGACAGAATGAATTTAAGTTTATATCAGGATTAGATGTTCTTTTTTTAAATGTGTGGGAACTTGAATATTTTACAATATAACTGATTTTGATTTATACCTCCAGATATTTTGTTCCATCTTCTTCAATTTCTTCTACTTCTTCAGCATTTGAAATTATGGCATCTTCCATTGCGTCATCTAAAACTTTGGCCGCATTTGTTATAATGACGCCTTTGTGATCGAAAACACCTCTTGTACTTTCACACATTTTTAGTCTAAAATTGAACATGACATAAAAAAATTTCAATCATGTTAAAAACCAAAATCAGGGGTGTATGCATACATTTTAATCTAGTGGGTTTTGATGGAACGCAAAATATTTTATCATTGAGAATTTTACATTTTCATAGAAATAAAAGAGATTTCCAGTGTCATGTATTATTATATAAATGCAATTATTGAAATTTTTCAAAACAAAAGCATACTTTGTAAATATTATTCCACAAATTTGTAAGATTTATAACGATTTTGAGTGACCAACAGTTTCTCAAAGAAGAATCTTTTTTATAATTTTTTAGGTTCTTGAAACTCCATTAATTTTTCATTTAACAATTGAAGGAATTAAGATTGGATATTGTTATGAACTAATTTATGGTTTTTCTTTTTTTGATTACTATAAAAATATATAGTAAATTGTTAACATTGCAGATCAATGATTTTTGCATTTCTAATTGAAATTTCACTATTGATCAACTGAACATAGAATATTTGGAAATCTAACTATTCAAATTTGACATTACACCCCTAAATAAATAAAATAATCTCCAATAAATTAATTTACGCGTATTTCTTGCAAACTGATTGCACTAAAGGCTGCGTCTTCTTAATATTATCCGTCAACAATTGCAACATAAAATACGATTTTCCCGGACCGCGCAGCATAAGATAATGAATTTGAGCATTATCTCTGTGTTCCTGAATTTTTTTCAAAAAACTTTTTATCGTGTCGTGTGGCATATTCTCTCTCTTACACACTTCTATCGCCCTCTCAAGACCTGGATTCTGTTCTGGTTTGGCGCTTCCACCTCCTGCAAAATGTAAACAAACAAACATAACCTTAAAATATTTAAACAAGTCTCCCTTAAAAATCTCCACTCTACGTTCAAAATTTTCGTTTCGAATTCCAAGAATTAAGCATTTTATACTTGCGTGCAATCGCGATTCTCATTCCTTGGCATAATCTGTAAAACATAGTCGCTCTCTCGGCATCTTTCGCTCCTTTTATGTGTCGTATATTTTGCCATTTCGAATGGCCCTTGAATCTTTTTGACAGGTCAAATTCACGAAGATTTGTGCGATTAATTACGTGTTTGAAAACTCGAAACATGCTATGCAGTCAAAAAGAGTCAAAATTGATGTTAAATTGTTAAAAAACTAATCATTGAAATTGATTGAAAACTTTCGTACGTTGTTATGCTAGTTTGTGATGGTTTTGTGCAAGTTTGTGATGTTTGTGATATCGCCGAACACACCCGAACTTTGTCGAACATTGCCGAACGAATTCTCGGTTTTTCCCGAATATCGACGATTCGACAGGTGTCAACAACTGTCAATAGGTCACAATTGGTCACAATATTAGGTCAAAACAACAACACGCATAACAACAATATGCAAAAATAACAATGCATAACAATGCACAATGAATATAACGATTTCCTAACCCGTTATGACCCATTGTGTTGAGTGTTCGTTTCCTGTTTATTTTTTTCTCGGATGCAATTTCCCTGTAAAACGCAGTGAAAAATATAAGAATCGCCGATTTTGCAAGCATATCAATTTACTCTGTCGCGAGGTTATGTCTAGCTCACGATCGTACCTAAAAAATAGCAAAGTTTTTTTCGAATTTCCGGTTAAACGCGGTTTGTGATGATATAAATTTGCTCATGGAAAAAACGCCGGTATCATGAGATTCAACAAAGAACATTTGGTGGAGGCGAGCTTTGGTCCTGCTGATTTAGAGGGTCGATTAAATCACCGCAGAGCCCATAAATCAGGTGATTATAAATATTTATAATTTTTAGTTTTGTCTAGGGTCTAGATTTAACAAAGAAAATATGATATTGCACCAGGGAAATATGGGATAAATTGTTTACCCTTTTCATTTGCTAACTAACCTTTTTCGTTTTACTCTTTCTGTGAACAATTTTAAGGAAAATAATCTAAAATACACAGATATTTATTGTCTTCGTCCGATATTGATTAGAATTATTTTTAACAAATAATAATAATTACTATATTGTTATTATCTTGTATTATAATAAATACTAAATTTTCATGACCGGAATATTAATATTAATTTAAAATAATAATTTTATAGTTACTCGTATAATCATTTACAATGAAATAAATTAATGTCCGTGTTCGTGGACGTTCCAAACGTCTGCGAGTGTCCACGAACGTCCATCGAATTTTCCTTTATTTATTGTCGAAAAATAAAAACCTAAATGATTTTATTAGTCAATGAGGGTCGCTCTGTAACCAAATTGCGCAAAAAATGTTGATATAATAAAATAATAGAATTAACTTGTTTTTTTCGTCCATCTCAGACAGTGTACACAGACACTTACACGTGCACGGACTGTCAGGTACGAAAAAAATAAGTGAATTCTAGTATTTTATTACAATCATATCTTTCAATATCTTTTGCGTGATTCGGTTACAGAGTGGCCCTATCTGACAAATTACATCAGTTTCCATTTTATTTTTCGACAAACAATTGAAGAAGAACTGGATGAACGTTCGCGGACTTTTGTGGACATTAGGAACGTCTGTGAACGTCCATGGCAGACCGATAGGGAGAATTATTTAAATTTAATTACAATAAAAAATTTTGATATACTTCCAATTTTATTATTCAGACAATTGTAATTTATCTATATTTCATTACTGTTATACATATTACTATTTTTATTTTTATAAATAAATTCTACAAATTCAAATTATAATTATGATCTAAAATAATGAAAGTTATTGCATGCACCGCACCTTTAAAATCTTAAACACTAAAGACATGCATTTTCGAAAAGACAAATCTTGATGTCGGGAATTCGTGAACTCTGTTACAACATTTACAAACCTTTTTTCTATTTTAAATGTGTTCTGCAATTTTCGTATTCAATATTAGTTCATAAATGTAAGTTAATATTTATTGTGAAAGGTCTTATATTTTTTCCAAATTTGAAAATTTAATTTTTATTTTTAATCTATTCATTTTATTATTTATTGTTATTTTAAAAATGTTTTACCCTTTTTTATTAATATATTTCATATTTTATTTACAATTTTTTTTTGTTTTTGATATTTATAAATTTTTCATTTTATTGTGTAAGTTTTGAATTTTGTATTTTTGAAGTTTCCACGTGATAAATTTTATCACATTTTTATCCAGTTTTTTAAAAATCTTCCTACAATTTATATGATTGATATTAATTCTTAGTTATACAAAAATTGTTGAAATGCTTCCAGCTTTTATGAATTTCAACTTGCTTCCTACAGTGTTTAAATAAATTGATATAACATTTATATGTCAATAACAATATTCTTGTACATCTCTTGCATTTATTTTTAAAAACAGTAATACACATCAATTCGTAAAAATTGATTACGAAAGTGAGAAACGTTAGAAAAAACATAGTGCTCATAGTTTACAATTTGAAAAAGTGAATAAATCATATCAGAAATTTTTTGGAGAAATCTGTATGTGTTTGAAATTTCTTAGATTATAAATATGCCTAAATTCACAAGAAAAGAAATGACAAGGACACATAAAATTTTCTGTGTTAGAGAAATTCTGCATAATTTTTAAAAATTTCAAAAAATATATTTTGTAATTTTATTTTTCATTATTTAATTTACTGATGATTGTAATAATTATCATTTTTTAATTTTTTTCAATTACTTTATTACTCATTACATTGTACATACATAACAAAATACAATGATGTATGCATATTTTATAGGTTTTTTTTTTTTTTTTTTTTTCAATTTTTCCAAATATATGGAACTTTTTGTATGAAATAACAGAAAATTGGAAGAAAATGATAAAAAAATTATGTAAAGAAATTATTGTTTAGACAGAAATAATACTAGATAAATTCTAACGAATTGCTGAAGGCTTGGTGTTACAATTTTTATACATTCAAGATTCATAAATTTTTCATAAAATATGTTGTAGATAAAATTTATGAATTAATTAATTTTTTATTATATAATTTAATTCTCAAAGATTCAGAGGAAAAATTATCAAAACTGACAATTTTTTTACCAAGTTTTTAGCAGAAAAAATAACGAATAAATCTATTATTATTTTTTATGTAAAATGTTTTTGGGATACTAAGAATCTAATAATAATGAAAAATTATTGATATCAAGGAATTCAGCTGCAGTAATGAAATTTTTGAATATGGTATCGATTATTTTATAAATCAATAATTTCCCATAACATTGCGCGAAATCTTTGGAAACTTTCTTGCTATCTCAAAAGTTGATTATTCGAGAGTACTATCTTTTTTTAAATTACAAAATACATATTCCAAAGGTGGTCTCTTAAAACTGAATAAAATTGGTATGTTATTTTGGAAATATGCTAGAAAGTTTTAAAAAATAAGACAGGAGATAAAAATTCGCAGGCATTATATTTTTAATTTTCAAAATTATTTAATAATGATGTTTGGAAAAATGTTGATGATTCTCAAAAACTTTTTTAGAAAGAGTCTCATAAAACTTTTCATGATGAATGACATGTTTAGAACGATACATAGTTAATGTGATGACAATGTGAAAAAATGTAAATTCAAACCAACGAAATTCATGCAATAAAAGAAATTCACTATTAAGTTAAAACTGTCTAATTTGCCCACTAAAAAGTAGCAACTTGATAATTTAAAATTAAATTTTTGAGTGTTCCTAAAATGAATTATTCAACTTTCTCATATAAACAAATAATCTGCTTTTTTCAGGTTTCAAGGAAAGATGGTTCAAATTGAGATCCAATCTGCTGTTCTACTTCAACATCAACGACCTCGGGCAAATAGACACCAGGCAGCCAGCTGGTGTCATCATCCTGGAGGACTACAAAGTGAACCTGGACATGTCTTATGAAAGTGCTTTCGCTTTTAGTATATCCTTTCGTGAAGAGCACGAAAAACGCCACATTCTCAGTTGCCGCTCGGAATGTCAAATGGAGCAATGGACCGCCACCCTGAAAAAAGCCAGTTATGAATATTGGAGGTCGAGGTTGATAACCCTTCAGGAAAAGCTGTGCGAAAAAACAGGCAGGGATCCATTGCTGATGGTGCCCAGGAATCTTGGCGCTGTGCGCGACGAAGCCTGGGAATGCGTGCCCAGCTTCAGGTCCTTTCTTTCCAGTCGACCATTCGCCCAGTCCATCTCCATGTCTGGGTCATGAACAACGTCGCCGAGGAAGTGAAACTCATAGACATTTAACGAGTGTTTTTTGTGTTCGTCTCATCAGGGTTCCTGGTTTGTTTTCCTTTTTTCCATTATTTGGAGGCAAGTGAAAAACCCAGAAATATTTACCTTGAGTTTTATTCTTGATCTCCAAGTTCACAGGGTTTTAAGAAGCTTTTTGTAATTTATTGGATGTAAATGAGCTGAATTTTCAAATCAATTTTTTTTCTTTTTTAAAAATTATTTTAAACCATTTGTTAACTGTTTTTGTAAATTTTTTACATAAAGTAAGGAATCATCATTATTAGTAACAACATACTTTGATAATTAAATTATGAGAGTATTATTAAATAAATAAAAATTGATAAATTACATCAATATTTATCTAGGCTCTTTTTTCTAACGTTTCTAGTTTATTTATTACTTGTTATATCAAAAAATTGTTTATGATTCTTTTCATAATCGTCATGATAACCTCTATGCAACAATTTTACAGTTTTATAGGCCAAATTTCATACATTGAACGTGAAGACAAAAAATTAAGTGTCACTTTGTGATACCAATAAGTTTGCAATTTTTGTTTTGGTAATTTTTCTTGTTTTTTTTTTTGTTTTTATTCTTCCTTAATTTTACAATAAAAGAAAATCATGAAAAAATGAAATATGTGAACTAGAGTTAATTTTTATTCCACTATTAAATAAAACTTCTAAATTTCAAGGTAAAGTGAGGTTTTTCCATGACGCCTTAATGATTCCTTTTCTGCTCATTTTTTTTCTTTTTGGCATCGATTGCCAAAAACGATCTCTAGGAACAGATTTTATTAATGTTGTAGATCAAATATTTATTTTGTTTTTGACATTGTCTACTGCAAGAGTATTATTTTCTTTATCGCAGTTTTTTTTTTTTCTCAAGTTGTCGGGCTCGAAAGGTGGCAAGTCTACCTTAGTGTATGCATTGTTTATCTGATTTTTGAAATTTCAATGCCAAGTACTCGTACAACGAAGGTACTGCGTAGGAATGTATAGTTTTGGAAGATTAAATAAATGATATTTTTTATAATTGACTTATATTTGAATCGCTTTTTTACCATTAAGTTTCTTTAATTTTGCTAGACGTACAAAGTTTAGTTCAATCGATATTGAAACTTTTAGTTTTTTATATTAAAAAAAAAGCATGAAATATTTGGAATAATTTAAAATGGCTCATTCGATAAGGTCTATTTTTTAATTGAACCAGGCAATGTAAAAAAAACTTATGAAAGTGGCAATAAATATGTTTTAAATTAGAAATAGCACGTAGAACATTTTTTTTAAACTATTGTTATTGACTTAAATATTTCAGACCAATATATGAAACCAATAAAAAGGTAGTAATTCAGAATTTTTTCAAACTTTGTTATAATTACCTTATCAATGATTATATAAACATATTTGATAAAAATAATTGAATACTTTCTACATTTACGAAAAATGTTGAGTGAAAGAGTTTCTTAGTTAAAATAAAATTTTGTAATAATAAAATTAGATTATGTAATATTTAAATAATTAAATAATTTTGCCATCGATAGTTTTCAATCACTGATTTTTGAAAATCATATATTTTATGAATATTTCATCGAAATGAAATGATTTCTTGATATAATAGATAATAATTCTATGATTTTTGAGCTACAATGGTATGAGTCGATGAAGATTTGGAAACTAGGAATTGAAAAATCCAACATTAAATTTTTTATTTTCTGGGTACTCAATGAGTTATCGAAATCAAGCATAATATGATTCAAAATAGAAAATTCGATTTCACGAGCTTCGTAATACCGATAATTATACACTTAGAAAAGAGATTATTTATGTAATATATCAAATAAATGTGCACTTGATAATAATAAAAGAAGTATTCATTTGCTTCAAATAAACGTTATTTATTGTCCACAAATTGATACTTCCTCTCAGTAAAGTTATAATTAATTAACAGTTAACTAATAAGGTTTCTTCGATTAAAATAAACATATATTTCGCCAGTATCAAATGCATATTGACTTGATAAAAATAATCTCTTTTTTCAGCGTATATCTGAAAATTTCCAATTGGCATATCAAATGGATTATCAATTAGTTTTCCAGTTGAAAAATATTTTACAAAAATCTGATATCATAAATACAACTAGTTTTCGAACTGGAAATCCAATTAGATTTCTAAGTGAAAAACCAATTGTATTTGTGACATTTTTTTTTTTTTTTTTTTTTTTTGTAAAAAAATCCTCAACAGGACAAACCAATTGGTTTTCCAATTGGATATCTAACTGATTTTCCAATTGGAAAATTGAACGGGGAAACCAATAGTAACACCAATTAGACATTTTCAGCAGTATAGACAATATGAAGATGAAAAAAGGCGATTTTTGGAAATTCGTGAGTTAGCCCCTTTTGTTGTGGACCATTCATTTATGACAACTAACAATAGTTTACGAATTTTTCGATGATTGTGACTTTCTCGGGGAAAAAGTTTTTTAGACTGATTTGTGGTTGCTGAGTACAAAAATGACTGTCATTTATGTTTCCAAAGAAGCGTTTTCGAAATATTATTAAAAAAAATGTTATAAGATATTTTTTAGTTATTTTCAGGAATATCAAGAACAATCAAATCTATTGACCTGAAATATGTATTATTCGAAAAGTGAACTTGTTAGCTTTACGGCAGAAAATATTAGTTAATGAGTTATAGGTGTTGAAAGTCGAAAAAAGTGCGTACATAAACATAAGTAGTTTTCAAAAAATTCACTTTTCTTCAACTTTGAAATCTGTAATTTAAAAACCACTAAATATTTCTATTGACGAAAACAGTATATATTTCATGTTAATAAAATTGATTTTTTGTTATAGAAATTTTGGTAATACTGAGAAAAGGGCCGAAAAACACGTTTTGTGCTAATACATATTTCGAAAAAGCTTCTTAGGAAAAATAAAAAAAAAATTAATTTCATACTCATCAACCCGAAGTTAGTCAAAAAACGATTTTTCTGTAGAAGTTGTTAGAAGTACATTTTTCATATAAACGAATGCAATCTCCGGTATTTTGTTAAAAAAAAAAAAAAAAAAAAAAAAAAAAAAAAAAAAAAAAAAACAACGGTGGAAAGAGGGAAATTCTTTATTACGTGCAAAGTACCAGTTACAATTTAGCTGAAAACCAATTAAATTTCCACCAAGGATCGTGATAATTACTTAATACAATTGAAAAAACACATGGAGTTGGCTGACCAATTCATCAGATGGAAAGTCCAATTGTGTAGCTGTGTGGTCTAGACACTTGTTTTCTACTTCGCATAACGCGGGATCGAAATCCACCCGCAGAAATTTTTTTTTTCTTATAAAATTGTTCTAAAGCTCTTTCGTGTCTATCTTTTACTGTATATAATGAATAGCCCTTTTACCTGAAAACAATCTTGAGTGCGATTTGGAACCAGCGAATAAAATTGGTCGAATAGAAACTGATGAAGTCCATTTTCGGACCATCATATTCAGTCAATATTATGTATTAATGATTCATGCATATAGCTTCAATCTTTTTGAACGAAAATATCGATTTCGCAATCTTTGATCAATAGATTGACAATTATAGCTGCATCTGATTTAAGAAATATTGCACGAAGTTGCGGTCGTATCTTTGATAAATGATTCCACAAACGAATTGTGCTATGATTGTGCATTTATGTGAGAAACGAGTATGCAATCGTCCATCACATTTTGTGCGGAATGAGACGTCGTATAAAGAATTAAATGATGATGATAATGATGATGAATAACTGAATTTTTTAGTTCATTGTCGCATATTTAGAAAGCAACGTTTTCTCATTTGTGTATTAAATTGCAAATTACTATTAATTTTGAATAGAAAAAAAAAAAAACACATTTTTGAACATTCTGAGTATTTGTTTGTTTTTTATTTTTTGGAGAAAAGAATCCTTGTAATCGCGAGTAAAAAAATTTTTTTGACTGGGCTTCTTTATGATTGTTTTTATTGAAATGTTATTATAAGAGATTTTCCTGAATTTTTATAAAAATCCTGATGAGGACCCTATAGGAGGTCGAAATATTGATGGAATAAATATATTGAAGACAAAAATTGAATGTGACTCTGAGAGATCATTCTAAACCTTTCATTTATTCGATTATTTGTTTGTATGATTGTGAATATTGGCAAATTGTTTATTTCATCATGAATATGATCATGCATTTGATTATTCTTCGATCTCGTTCCGATTGCCGAAAACCACTAAGAAAGAGAATTTCGCGAGTTTACATTCATCAGAAGAATCTCAAGTGGGGTTTGTAGAAAGGATATTGTTGTAAAAGGAATGTTTTCTGAAATAGTTGATTTTCGAAAAATGTTTGTAGTTTTCTGACGAGGGCCGAAATATAGACCACGTGACTTGGTTTTTCATTGCTGAATACAGTTCTTTGGCTCTGAGTGATCATTGATATTTACTCGTTCCGAGTATGTTAAAATTAATGTTAAAATTAATGATTGCGGAACGATGAAGACGTATCTTTGTGTCGTATGAAGAGAAACCTTTCCCCTTCTCTATTCGTAACAGCTTCGTATTTTCCAAACATTTATTCCATGGCCATTAATGATCGCAGAGACTTGTGACGTAGCTCATTAGACAGGTACTTTTCCAACTTTTTCCGAAGTGCTTTTTCTCATTCCAAGTCACACGTGCAGTCATGATGCTGCAATGACTTCTACCCCTGGGTGATTGCAAATTTCAATCCGGGCACTTGCAAGGGACGATCGGTGAAATCACTTACGAATTCGCACACCGCGGTTGGAAACGTACGGATATACTCGCGAATAGATGGATGGAGATAAAGTACCATCATGTACTATCGACATGGTGGTGGGGCATGCATGTTGGAGGTCGGCGAGGTTAGGCTAGGATGCGCGATGAGGTTTGCGCAGGTGGCGCGATATTGGCCGCGGATTGATGATAGTCAGCAGTAAATATATGCTGTACTGAGTAATACTGATTCAGTACTCGGCCCGTGGTTGATGCACGTCGATGCAGCGAGAGAAATCCTGGCCGGATTCGACGGGGCGGGCCTGCTGACTCGACTAATGTTGACGAACAAGTCGCTGGATCGCGGCCGGTGTCCCCGCTCGTTGTAACAATCTGGACCCGTTTTCGTTTTGTTCTTACGTCGTACACATAAGTATACGTCCGAGCCGCGTACACGGCGCGCCGCGGTTTTCACGCGGCCGATTCGCGCGAGAATTCCCACGCGAATTCGAACTACGCGATCTCGCGAGATAGTGCGCCCTCATGTTTTCAAAGAGACTCGATGGGGGTAGCGAGGGTCGCATGTCCCCGAGTCATGTCTTGTTCTTGGCCTTGACGCCCCTTGCACTCGGATCACTTGCCCTCGCTCATTCTAGTCGTGAGTTTCGTTTACGAATGACGTTTCTGGCAATCAATAGCCTCACTGGGGTAAAATTTAGGACTTTTTGGTGCTTTTGGGGTGGAATGCACTGGGATATAGTAATTTTTGGAATATTATGACGGGGCGCAAGAAGTAGAAGCGTATTTTGTCATTTTTATCTTACTTGTTATGATACAGTAGGGTGAACATTGTTAGTTGAGTATTAATTTGATTGTACATGAATTATTGTCATTAAAATGGGTATGTCATTTTTTGATATAAAGATGGTTGTGCATCTTTTATGTTTACTAATTTGTTTAATCTATCTAGAATTTGCCGAGCAGTGACGTAGAAGACAAGCTGAAGTCTTCAGAATGAAAAATTGTGGTGAATAGATCGTACGGTCTAAACTTGAAAACAGTGAAATATCTTCCACTATTGACAAAAAGTGAGCAAGCCACTGAGAAAAAAATATAGTAATTGTTACAATACTCTATAGTAAACGGGAATCACTCTGTCATATTGTACTTTCTGCTAGATAATATATCGATTTTTGAAATAACATAATGTACATATTGTCAAATGATATTGTAGTTATTAGTATATTTTGTTGTATAAACTACACTACATACTTCTTGTACTTTTTGCAGTGTCATATTGTAATTCCTATTAATCCAGATTATTGAAAATTATAGACAGTTTTTTTCAGTGAACAGATCTGTACAGGTTCTTTTTGCAATATTTTTGTGTACTTTCAAGGTTACTATTTGGTAGGTACTATTTTAAAGGAATTTTTTAATACCTTCCAATATTCATAGTTTTGTAAGTCGATTTTTACATAGATTTCTAGAATATAATACTATACAAATCAAAGTTTCATAAATTTTTTCTATTCCAATGGACTCTTCAAAATACAGTATTTTATTACATTTCTATAAGCTTACTATATTTTCAGTATCTTATTGGATTTTCAAGAAAACAGTACCTTCATATAAATATTAATCATCTAGAGAAAAAATTTTAAGGTTTTTCATTTACCTTTTCAATATTTTTCATGTATGAAAAAATTCTTTTCTTTTTATCGATTTTAATTTTCATTCTACTTTGAAGTTTTTCTTCAATTTTCATAGATTTTTATCTTTTTGATGAATAACTATATAGATTTGAAAAATGCAGTATTCTAGATTTAAAGGTTTTTTATTACATTTTTTGTATTTTCATAGATTGTTCAATTTTATTATCTCAATATCTGTAGACAGTGACATAATGATTATCATTCAACTCTGTTGAAGCTATTAAAATTGCGAAATTTTTGAAATTCTCAGCAGACCGTAAAAATTGTCAAAATGTAGATATTTTCGTACACTGAGAAAAAAATATAGTAATTATTACAGTACTGTATAGTAAATGGGAATAACTCTGACATATTGTACTTTTTGCTAGATAATATATCAATTTTTCAAACAACATATAGTAAATATTGTCAAATGATATTGTAGTTATAGATATATTTTGTTGTAAAAACTCCTTTACATCTTCCGCTTTCTACTATACTTCTTGTACTTTTTGCAATATCATATTGTAATTCCTATTAATCCAGATTTTTGAAAATTCCATACAGCTTTTTCAGTATGCAGATCTGTATAGGTTCTTTTTGCAATGTTTTTGTATACGTTCTAGGTCTCAAGTGCATCATATTGTAATATGCTACGGTTTTCGAAAAAGCTGGATAAAAGTAATGTAGTTCATTTTCTCACCATGTATGGTAAAAAATACAGTTTGTATAGTGAAATTTGCATTTTAAGATTGAAAATTTCTCGAAATTATAGAGTAAACACTGACATACATATTGTGATTTGCACATTAATAGCGATTTTACTGTATAATGTTGTAACAAGTAAAATAAATATTGCAGATTTTACAATATTATCGTAAAAAATACAATGAGACTGTAAAAATTGCAATATTATTGTACTTTTTACGATACATATGACAGAAAGTACAAGATTTTTTTCTCAGTGGCACTGTACTGTAAACAAAATATATGGTATTTATCCCATACCGGTATTGAAAGCGACGTACCTGAAGTTCCAAACGTTTAAAATTAAACGAAAATAAAAACACTATGAATTTTTAAAATTTTTTTATGATAGGAAGTGCGATGAATATTTTTTTTGGGGAGCATTAAGTTTGTTGTTACGATCAAAAAGTGCTCAAAAGCAGCTAGTAATTTTTTTTTTGCCATATAAACTTATAAATTTTTTTCGTTTAATGTCAAACGTTTGGAACTCCAGGCACATTTGGAAGCAATTAACCCATTCCAGGGTTAGTAATTTTCCTATACCAGTGTATAGTAGCTTTACTGTATATAAATAGTATTTACCATACTTCAGTATAGTAGTTTTACCTTATTCGAGTATGGAATATCTCCAATAGTGGTTATAAAACAGGGCATGTATATTTTATTCTTCTACTCAGGAATAGTCGAAATTTTTCATCGTTCAGTAGTAAAATTAATATATTCATTTTTACTATACGAGACATTGAACAAATACATAAGCAATATATAGTAAATAAGCAATGGTCGTAGAAAAGTGTAGAATGAAGTATAGAAAAATGCAGATTTTCGGAAATTACTATACCCGGCATGGGAAAATTTACCAACTTCTTTTTCCGCATAGTTAAAAAAATGTTTTGAACTTGGCTAAGATATTTTTAGTACAGCGAGAAGGTAAAAATAATATTTTTCCATAGTAAAATTACTATATTTATCTTTCATATACCAGACATATAAAGAATTCATGAAAAGAGTAGTAAAAGTCCTATGGTCGAGGAAAAAATTCTATTATGGTATAGTAAATTTTGAGGTATAGGAAATTTACTATACTACGTTATGAGAAATTTACAAACTTTTTTTACAGTGTGGTGAATTAGTTGAATTCCACTATTTTACCAGTGAATATGTACTGCGAAACATTGAAGTTTCACATTTTCAGATTTGAAGAGTATGTTATATTATGGTAGTATACAGAATTCAATATCAGTTTATACATACAGTAAAATATTTATTTAATTACTTTACCTTCAACTATTTGTTTCCGGCTCCTACACAATACGATTTTCCAGATTCTAAAAAAAATTTTTGCACCTATGTGTAAGCATGGCGAAAATTTCATATCAAGTTGTAAAATTTACAATGTCAATAGCTTAAAATTACTATGATTTGCGAAAAATTAATAATATATACTATCATTAACAATACTATATTAAAGAGTACGTAAAAATATAGCAAAAAGAACTTAACTGATTTAGGTAAATACCTCCAAAACTACATGGTTTGATATGGAATTAAGAAATTGCAGAAAGTACAATAAAAGATGGTTTTTAGAACAATATATGTGTCTACTTCTACGATATCATTTGAAAATGTTAACAATCCAATATTACAAAGAAATCCCGATTCCACTGTAAAATATTTTACTGTAATAATTAGTAGATTTTATTTTTCAATGCATTGAAAAAAAATCAAGTACTTTTCGATATTTTTATGGTAGAGTTTATTAGGATATTGTTATTTTTACAATATTATGTATAATAGGTTCCAAGAAATTATTGCGTGTTTTGTCATTTGTATCTTATTTATCACAATCTTGTTGAGTAAGATTTGTGTATTGTACACTGAAAAAACCATTTGGTTGTAGGAACTAAGTTACTTGCTTAATATAGGCCCAACCAAATTTATGGTTCTCGTAACCAAGTTTGCGTTGCCGCAACCAAATTTTTGATCGACGCTATCAACTTCCTTGTTGCAAGAACCAAAAAAATCTTGGTCGAGTGTATATTGGTTGCTGTGACCAAGTATTTTTTTCAGTGTACAAATTACTATAGGTATGTCTTTTAGTAGATTGATGGTTATCCATCTACTAATTTCTCTGAATCATTTAATAATTAATTTAATGTATCTATAAATTGTCGCACAGTGTAATATAAAAAAAGTTTAATTCCATTAATTCACCAGTGAAATTATCTTCAAAATTGTGAATTCATTGTTTTCTATTACATTCAACTTTGGCTGAATAACTTTGTTCCATAAACCTTGGCATTTCAATCACAATTTAATCTTCTATTATGCAGGAAATACTTTGTAAAATGTTATTTTTCATCGAACGTTATCTTATTCTTGGTTTGTATTTCAACTCGAACCAGAGCAGTTTTCTGCAAATCTGCAAAATCTCAAGTCTCATTGCAATGTTTGTTAATACACGATTTTATTTTCTTCGTAAAGCTAGGCTGATGCGCAGTTTTTATTTTCCGACTTATCATTGCAACTAATTTTTCTCAAGTATAAGAATGAAATGAAATTTTTTTTTCTCACTGGAAAAAATGGATTGATCGCTGCAGTAATGAGGTTTAATTTAATTGATGTATTTTACTTTATTAAATTAGGATTTTACTAACATCTAAGGATCTTAGACAAATTTTTTTCAGTCAGAGAAATGTGCATTTCCTGCAGACTATAATTTGTTTTTCCGAACCAAAAGTATTTTATAGCTAAAACAAATTTGTTTACTTGCATTAAAAAATGTATTCAAGTGAATCAAATATTTGTTCGAGCCAACCAAATGCGTTTTTTAGTGAAATGTAACGTTTCTCGCCGATTTTAAGTAATAAAAGCCCCTTGCCAATTCTATGCTAACAATCGCGGCACATCCTGCTACGTCATTTTCCAGCTTGCGCATATTGGATTTTCGGCTACAAAAGCTGGCTTCTTAAATTCGAAGAGGATCATTCAAATCGCGAGGCGAAAGAAATTCATATAAGAAAGATCTTCTTGAAGGTCGCAATTTTTAGCAAATTCATGGAAAAGAATAAAGTTCCTGTTTATTCGCACAAATTCGTTAATCGTCACTTTTAAAAGGCTTTGCTTTTCTTCGCGTTCTTTCAAGCTGGCGAATTTATCAGAGAGAAGATAAAATGGAGATATCAATGATGAAGAATTAACTTGTAATTGCTCGAGTGCCACGACAATGTAACAATGCAACATTGATTTGTTTGCGATTTTTAATATGCAAATTGTTCTTCTCTCTGCGAGTTCGTGGTGATTATTCGTGTAACTGAAAATGAAAAGGAACGAAATTAATAATTGTCTTGTTGAAGGTCTTGCAGTAACTCAATTAATAAGTATTAATCATTGGTTCAAGTATTTTTGAAAAAGTAGGTTTAACTCATTTTTGTTTGTAAATATTTTATACTTGTTTAATTTTGGATGGAAAAATTGTATGTTCGGATTATTGGTATGGGCAAGATCATATAGAGGGGGAATTTTTTTTCTGATATTTTTGGTATTTTTCATATTTCTTCAGCGATTATTAAGGCGCGTAGGTAGAGGGGGGTTTTAGGGATTCAAACCCCTCTTGAAAATTAGGTAAAATTACTATGTTATGTAAAAATAATAAAAATTATGACAATAAATAACAGAAATAGAAATTCTTAAGAATAATGCAGGAAAAATGAAATAAATACTATCATTCAAAATATACTTGCTAAATCTTTTACATGAAACAATGGTTTCATGTAAGTACTCAAAGTTGACAATATTTGAGATTCTTAATTTTACTAGAACATAAAAATAACAATAGTTTTGGCTTCAGGAGAATTTTTAAAATGTAATTCCAATAATTAATGTTGAGCAAGGATCACTTAGAAAACACAAATTGTAAAAATTATTACAACCTAATAAATTATATATAAAAATATGACTTTACGAAAATTACAGAAATCTGAAAAAAATAAACCCTGAAGAATTGAATCCTAGAAATCTACAATAGAAATTCAGAAAAATACCAAAAAATTTTTGAGATCTTACAAACTCGAAAAAAATACTGAAATGATGCTAATTCTGTGAAAGAACTGATTTTTGAAAAATTAGAAAGAATAATCAACTTTGAATTTTAGAGCATTAAATAAAAAAAAATTTATATTTTATCAATCTACTAGGAATCTATAAAAATACAAAAAAGAGTTACAAGATCTTTTAAATACTAATAAATACAAGAATACAAAAAATTTTTAAAACACGAAAAATCTATATGGATGTGATTATCCTAAAAACCAATAAAATTACTGAAAGTCGATTTAAATTTGAATTCTAGAACATCGAATTCTAAAAGTCTAGATATTTCAAAAAAATCTTGAAAAATACACACGATCTATAAAAATTCGAAAAAAAGCTACCAAATTTTAAGGATATTAAAAAAATACGGAAATTCAAGAAATCTATAAAACAAATAATCCATATAACTGTTATTTTCTTAGATGGTTATAAAATTATTATATATCAATTTAAATTTGACTTCAAAACATCGAATTCTATAAATCTATATACAGAAATACTAGAAATGTTGAAAAATACTGAAAAAATCCTTCAGGTTCCGATAATAATAAATAAAACGAAAGAAATACTGGAAATCATGTAACTTTTTTGAAAAGTGTATAAAATTTTTAGTTCTGGAGCATGAAATTCTAGAAACTTCCTTATATAGAAATTCACGAGCGCACTAGAAAGTTCTTCAAATGGTATGAATACTAAAGAAGTACGAAAAAAAAAAAAAATCAAAAAAATTATTGGAAATCAGTGTGAAAGATACTGTTATTTTGTAAAATTATTCAAAATACTCAAAATTTTTAAAACTCCAGCATCAAATACTAAAAATCTATCAAAATGTCAAAAAACAGTATCAATTTAAAAAAAATATACATTATTAAAATTCTGGGACTCTATGAAATACTGAAACTTTTTGTTCGTATATTTTTCAAAAAAATACTCAAAAAATTTTGGAAATTCGATTCTTAGAATTCAGGAAAGTTATACAAGAACTCATTATATTATATCTGAAAATTTCTTAAGTTTTATAATTACTAAAAAAATCATGAAAAATACGCGTCTCTGGACTTCAAAAGTTGGACAACTTTTAAATCTTAAAATCCGAAAAATTGACAAATCCCAGAAGAAATTTATTTTTCGAAAAGTCCCTCCCGAAAATTTTTTCTGCCTACGCCCCTGATCAAAGTTTTATAAAGTTTGAATTTTTCTATAAATTTTTGAGAAAATAATATCTACACAGATTGAAAGTGTGTACATAATTTATTTCTAGAATTTTTGTGTTTTACGTTTTTTATTGAATTTTGTGGTATTTTCTCGCATTTTTATAGATTTCTAGTTTTTTATGGAGAGCCCTATAGATTTCTAGAATTCGAAGATATAGTATTGATAATTTTAATGATTTTGAGTATTCGAATTGATTCTTTAAAAAACAGTGTTTTTACATGTATGAATCTATAGTTCTCAGTACTTTTTGTTTTAGTTTTTTTTTAGTACTTATACGATTCGCAGACATTTCTTGTATTTTTTTAACATTCTGTATAGACTTCTAGAATTTTATATTCTGTAGAATTCATTGTTCAAAACATTTTTGACAAAATTATGTCTACGAATTGCTGAGTACTATTAAATCACTAGTATTTCTCTCATTTTCATTTTTACAGTACTTATGAAGTTGTATACGATTTTCTAGTATTTTCAAAGATTTCTCGAATTGCGTGTTAGAATTTTAATTTTTCAAATTTGTATGCCTAACATTGGCAAATTTTATTAAAATTATTACTGTTCACTTATTATCGCAAATATTGCTGGTATTTTGTAATTTCCTATCTGTTCAAAATGCTTAGGAAAAATTATAGTCAGAATGCCTTTTTTTGGATTGCTAAGGCTAATATGTAGTTTTTTAATAATAAATAAGACTATAAAATCGATTCAGTTAAACTTCATAACACTTCATTTTTGAATTCTAATTTGCTATATCATGAATCCTGGTATAGATAGGTCCTATATTTTACAACTGCTGATTTTCCGATCAATAATTTTTGAGCTATAGGTTTTAAGACGTATATTTCTGTGATTATAAGTTATACGACGCACAATTTAGGGGTATTAGAATTTCTGATAATCTCTTTTCAGTGATTTTATTTTTGATTGAATCAGATTGAATATAAATCTTGCACTGATTGACAAATCAGATCATCACGAAACATAATGGGTATACAAAAATGAGGAAGTATCGAATTGGTGATCATGATTCGACGCTTTATTTACGCAGAGCTGCAAACTTTATGGATTGAACCATCGTAGTAAAATTGACGACCGATCTTCTCGCAATTGACTCACGCAACACGCGACGGCGCCAAGTAAAATCGTGACGAATGTTTGCATTTTCCAATTACGATCCTCGGTCTTTTCGATAACTAGGTCGAGAACATTGATAAAAAAAACAGAATATGACAGAAAAGCCCTCGACTCTGATAATTATTTCGGCGATTCTGATCAGGAATTTTTATTTACAATGTCATAAAAAATGTTTACCTTTTTTTAACTAGGTAATTTATGAAATCAACCATGAATTATGGAATCATGAAACGTCTCTTGTGGGCTGACGAATTTTTCAAAAACATGAAATTCAGAATATATTAAAAACGAGGACATTATTATTGCACCACGTAATATTTTCTGAGAGTCAATATTACAGAATTACCATCCACGAAAATAATAGGATTGACAGTAGATAATGTATACAGAATTAGTGATAATTATCCATTCAGGGAGATTACATAGGATTATAACGAGTGTGGATACAGGGGAGTAGGGGGAATTTTCCCACTCTCGTAGAGTCAGATAAAGTTGTGTACGGTTTTAAACAATATTTCGAATGCATTTGCTAAATGTAAGCAACGTATATTTAATTTGCTTTTTGTTTATTTACAATTTTTCATATTTGTATGTGTGGTGTCAATTGTAGTCTACTAAACAAACCTGGGAAGTTTATAAAATATTTAATTCATTTTTGGAAATATCCAATGTTTCATATTTTTTGTTAGAGGAACCTTTTACGAACAAGCAGAATAAAAATTTTTAAGATTAGTCATTTTTTCCTTAAGTTATCGCATTTGCGAGAAAAATTAGCATGCACCAATAGAGCAAAATTGAGTTTTTAGACGAATTTTGGAAAATTCTCCACAGGGGCGTAGGCAGAAGAAATTTTTGGGAGGGGTTTTGCTGAAAAATATTTTTCCTTCAAGATATCATAATTTTTATTTTTTGACAATATGGTTACAAGAGAGCAATTTTGGAATATTTTACATTTCGGAAATTAAAAGTTATACAACTTTTGGAATCCAGAGTTGTAAATTTTTCATGTTCGTAAATAAGGGAATTTGATTTTTGTAATTTTCAGTCAGTAACTGAGGTTTTAATTTTTTTTACTAATACTTTTTGTATTTATACCACTTTAAGGATTATCTGCTACATTTTGAGTAATATGGGTTTCTATAGAGCTCTCTGAAATTCGATACTCTAAGAATCAAACTTCAAAATTTATATACTTGAATTGATTTTTAGCAAATTTCAACCACGTGGATGAAAGATATATCATAAATTTATATAACTTTCGTATGGTATATTACTCATTAAATTTTGTAATATTTTCTGTGATTTTTATATATTTCTCATATTTCTATGGATCGCTCAATAGATTTTTAGAATTTAAATTGATTTTCAGACTACAGTTCCTCTAATGAAGATTTTCAATACTTTTATTCCATATTTGTTTTAGTTTTTCTACAATAATAAGTATGCCTGTATAAATTGTATGTATTGAATTGAATAAATTTTTATTGTGTTCTGTATGAATTTCTGGAATAATTTCTAAAATTATAGGTATATAATTTCTATATTATAATAATCAGTATACTCCAGGACAGAAAGTTTTATGAATTTCTAAGAAAATGATGTCTACATTATTTTTATTTATTGAAAGATTTCTAGTAAACTAATAAGGTAGTAAAGTAGGAAGCTAGTTAACTACTAAACTAGTTAATAAGTTAGCTGGTATACTAGTAAATTACTGAAATTATAAAATAGTAAAATAGTCAACAATTAAAAAAGTCAAATAGTAAACTAGCAAACTCGTTAACAAGTAAATTAGTTAATTAGTAAAGTAGTAAACTTGTCGAATTTGCAATAGCAAACTGGTAAACTAGTATGCTAGTAAACTAGTAAGCTAGTTAAATAAAAAACTAGTTAGTAAACTAGTAAGCTGGTTAAATAAAAAACTAGTTAGTTAGTAAGCTGGTAAGCTAGTTGAATAAAAAACTAGTTAGCTATTAAACTAGTAAATTAGTGAGCTAGTAAACTAGTAAAATATTTAACGTATTTTTCACATTTTTGTAGTATTATATACGAAACCCTAGAGAATTTCTAAGTATTTTAATAAATTTCTTATATTTTTTTAGATTGCTACAAAGATTTCAAAATCTCGATGCTCTAAAATGCGAATTTTCAACTGTTTCCAGCAATTTCAAAAATTAATGATAAAATTTCAGTCATATAGATTTTCATGTTTTATATCGTTATTCTGTTTTCGTATTTTTGTAAGATTCAAAAGATTTCGTTACGTTGTTTAGAATTTTTATAGATTTATAGTATATTTAGAATTTGATGGCTTAGAATCCCAAGATTTATAGATCGTAGAGGCATTCGTCGAGATTTTTCAGAAAACTGTTTTCCATAGAATTCAATGATTTTAATCATTCTTTTAAAATGTTTATGAATCGAAAGATTTTTAATACTTTTATATGGATTTTATATAGATTTCTAGAATTTGATCCAAGATCCAAAGTTTTGTAAATTTTCAATATTTTCGTAAATTTTTATTTTTCTTGATTATTCACTGGGTTGCAACAATTTTTTTAAGTCATAATTTCTAAGTAATCCTATGTTTTGATAATTTTTCCATTTTTATTAAATATATACTGCTAACGTTTTCATGCATTTATTCGTAACTTATGTAACTTTTTTCAGGTGTACCTAAAATATTGATTGATTTTATCAGAATTTCGGGAGGGGTTTGAAACCCGAAAACCCCCCTCTGCCTACGCGCCTGATTCTCCACGGTGAAAGAACTCAAAATCAAGCAAAAAGAATAAAAATATGTGTCTCATTGATTTCGATAGACAAACTATAAAAAAAGAATTTCATGCAAAAAAAGACCTCATCTTAACTGCCTGGAAGATTCGAGTTGAAATGACCCTACACTGTTAAAAATGATCGCAATTTTTCCATACTTGTGTATAGAAAAATTTAGTAAATTTTCCATAAAAGTATTGAAAGTTTTCAACCCATATTCTGTATGAGATTTTCCCGATAAATAGGTCTGGAAAATTTTCCATATACTATGGGAATTCTTCGATTAATATGGAAGTTTCTCCATAATTTATGGAAGAATTCCTAGAGCGTATGGAAAATTTTCCAGATCGATTTATAGGAAAAACCCCATACAGAATTTAGGTTACAAACTTCCAATACTTTTCTGCAAGTTTTTCAACAGTGTATGTCTAAAACTTCTGTCAGTCCATATTTGCTGAAACCAAACATTTCTTCCAGTCTGACCTTGTCGAGATTAGGAACAAGAAGAATCCAATTCCTCGTCTTGACTCAAGACTTGAAAAAAAAAACGCAAAGGTTTAACAAAAGTTAATTGAACCCGATCGGCTGCAATGGAAATATCGAATTGGCGTTTTATCCCAAAGCTTTTAAAAGCTGCTATTTTATACTTCAGTCTCAGATATTTCAATCTCGAGTTTCCCTTTTCGCAATTTCAATAACGTATTCCACGAATCCTCTCATTATAATTTTATTAAAATGGCAGAAGGCAATTCGTACGGAGTGTTCGAGGCGTTAGTTTGAAACACGAAATAGCGTTTCCAGAGTGCTAAACTCGATTAGCTCTTTGGCGTAATTTATTATTAGCGCGTTATTGGGTTTCCAAAGTAATCGTAATTGCATGGTAATCGGGTTATGATTTTGAAATCAAGGATGCAAATGTTTCTTCGACGGCAGTTTTTTCTCTAATGGTAGCATGGTCGTTCGTCGCTGAGTTTTCAGTGTAAATACGATGATGAATCGCCTCGTCAAAAGAGAATTTATGAGCTCGATAATACGAGCGTCGTACATTGATTCGCTTCGATGCGTCCCGGGTCTTACGTAATTAATCACATTTCAGTTTTATCAATCGCATGTTGAGAGATGGAGCCGATTGCGCAAAGATCAAAGGGGTGAAATTGTCAGGGCAATAAACGTGGCGGAGTATCTCGTCATTTTTGTACCCTCGAATTATCTCCGGGGCAAGGGTTAAGGATTTTTTCTGGTAAAAATGTTTCTGGGAAAAAATCAAGGGCTCGAAACTAATTTGTCGCTGATTGATACTGATTTTTGCATCAAAACCCGTTACGAAAATTAAATGAAGTGCAGATGAAATGAGTTTGTTCTTTTTTTTGCGACTGCGTGGTATTGAATTATACCTGATTGCCTTTTTTATGAAATTCGTCGATGGACGAGAAGTGACTCGCTGTATCAGTTTCAAACTTTGTAATTGGTTTTTTTTGCAAGCACGCCCGCGTCGAGTTCATTCCTTGGTAAATGAATTTACTCACTTCTGAAACGTCCCTCCTTCCACCTTCGTCTCTGTTAGCGCGATTTTTATGCAATTTATCGAATCCTCGTTGTTTGAAACTTTATCAAACTTCATCCCTTCCGCGTTTTAGTAGCAAACAGTTTGAGTTTTCTCATAAGCCGAGTGTAAAGTTGGGATACTTGGAGTTATTGTGATTGCGAAAATCCATCAAAGCAAATTTCAGGTATTTATTTTTTTACCTGAAATTTATTAGTCCTAGAGTACAAAAAATCAGGAATTGGAAAGTTACCTCAAAAAATGCGTTACGTTACCGTTACTTGAAAAGGAATAGTAACTCGTTACCGTTATCATTTTAATGAAGTGACGTCCCGTTACTTTCACGTTACTTTTTGGAATAAATTGAATGTGAATAACAAGACATCGAAAAACTAAGGCTGAAAAAAACAACATCAACGTACTCGTGGTTTTGTTCTATAGAAATTGTTTATTTCAGATATAATAAAAAAATGTTCATTCGTACTTTTTCATCCTGAAAAAAACCAATCAGCTTGTTCAAATTTTCATATTTTTTTCAATTTCACAAAATTTCTGAATATGACATTTAATTCAATGTTAACAACAAGGAAACTTTTGCAAATTTAATAGATTTTTGAGAGAATCTCAACACCTACCAAGATTTTCTGAATTTTTGAATTTTTTGGTATATCTCAGTATGTATAACATGTTGCAGGATTTTCTAGTATTTTTATGAATTTGTACTATTTTTCTGTACATTGATATATAGATTGCAAGATTTTCATTCTCTAGAATTCAAAGTTCATTAAATTATTTGTATTAAAGAGAATTTTTCAGCGAATAGTGTCTATGAAGATTTTCAGTTTTTTTTTTTTTTTTTTTTTTTTTTTATACTTTTTCAATTTTTCTGCGATTTGAAGGATTGTTCAGTATTTCTGGAACTATTCGTATTTTTCAGGATGATAGAATGTTGCAGAATTTACTAGTATTTTTACATGATTTTAGTATTTTTGGGATATATAATGTACCTGCAGTTCCAAACGTTTAAAATTGAACAAAAATAAAAAATATATGAATTTTTTCATTTTTTATCACGATAGGAAGTGTGACGAATATTTTTTTTTGGGGCATAGAGTTTGGTGTTACGATCAAAAAGTGCTAAAAAGAAGCTAGAACATTTTTTTTCTCTCATATTAACGTATAAATGTTTTTTGTTTAATTTTCAACGCTTGGAACTTCAGGCACATTGATCTAAATTGGTATATACATTTAAAGAATTTCGAACTCTAGAATTTGAACATAATGAAATTTTTCGTGTTTTACAGGATTTTCCAGAAAACAGTGTCTTGATAGATTTTTACTTATTCCAGTACTTTTCGTATTTTTTCAATTTTTCCACGATTTCGAGGATCGTTCAATATTTTTATATATTACTCTATGAATTTCCGGAATTCGAAAGAATTTCAGTGTTTCATATATTTACACGTATTTTTCTTTACGTGGTTTCTTTCTGTATTTTTAAGCACTTATAGAATGTTGTGGAATTTTGAGTTTTTTTTAAAGATATCTCTTTGAATTTCCAGAATAAGATAAAATTGGAAGTTCGAAATTTCTGAAGTATTTCGATCGATTTTGTAAAAAACAGTTTCTTTATAGATTATAGACCCTTAATATTTATTTTTTTATTTTTCACAGAATTATACGATTTAAAAAATTTACTTGTCTTTTTATAGGCTTCGATAGACATATATTTTTAGAATTCAAAGCTCGAGAAACTAAAGTTTTTGGATTCCTGGAATAACATACATTTTTCAAGAATAAAATAACATGAAACTTATCAAAATCTTGTATTTTGAGTATTTTTATTTTTTTTTTTTTTTTTTTTTTTGTATTCATTATATTCCGCAAGATTTTCTAGCAGGATCTCTAGATCTTACAGATCTTCAGAAAATGCAACGCTTTGAATTGTAAAAGTTACCAATAAAAAGTAAAAGAGCATATTCTTTGTCAATATTTTCATACAAATAACTTATACTCCACATGGTTTCATTAAAAATTATAAATACACAATTTTTTATTCAAAAATGAGGAAGTTGAAAATTACTTATATCTCGTCAGTTTTAGATCATTCTTTAAAAAGTTACCGATTTAGAGTTCCCTTAATATTTTTTGTATTTTTCATAGAGTTATCTGATTTGAAAAATTTTTTTATCTTTTTATAGACTTCTATACACATATATTTTTAAAAATCAAAGCTCGAGAAATTGAAGTTTTCCGATTCCTTGAATTATATAAATTATTATAGAATCAAATAAAATAAAACTTATTAAAATCTAGTATTGCTAGTGCCTTTTTTTGTACTGTTTGCGTATTTATTTGTTTTTTTTTTTTTGTACTCATTATATCCCATAAGATTTTCTAGCAGGATCTCTAGATTTTACAGATCCTGCTATAGATTTTGAGATCCATAGATTTTAAGTATTTTTATATATTTTCATGCGAATTTCTAAAATCCAACGCTTTGACTTGTGAAAGTTTATAATAAAAAACATTTTTACAGAAATTACTAATATTCCACATTGTTCCATTAAAAACTATTATTATGAAATTTTCTATTCAATAATGAGGAAGTAAAAAATTACTTGTATCTCAGTTTTAGAACATTCTTTAAAAAGATACAAATTTTTCCAAAAACTTTATGAGACAGATAAAAGTAACGTAAAATAACCAGATATTCGTTACTCGTTACCGAAAAAAAGTAACTCGTTCCCGTTATCGTTACTTGTTAATTAACGTAACGCGTTACGTTATCGTTACAGTAAAAAACGTAAAATTTTAGAGTAACGCATTACCCCAAACCCTGTAAAAAATATGGAAGAAATAATTCTTGTTCATTACAATCATTTTGACCTATTTTTTTCTGAATTCGTTATTTGGTAGAAAACTAATCGCAGCTTCAAAAAAATGAATTCACTTTTCGACTAGGCACAAAAAAATTCATCTTCATTAATTCAAACGTCGAATGTGAGCTCAGTGGAAATGTTTCCTCTATTATTCAACGTCGTCGAGTGAAAGTTGAATGCGTACTCGAAAAATGATTGAAAGTTTCGACTCAAGAGGTGCTTTTATTTTTCCTATATGTCCGATATCTTTTTCTACGTATTGAAGCATTTATTTGTGACGCGAAACGCGGAATCAGGTTATCTAGTAAACTGAAAAGCGAAGAAAAATAAGTTATGAAACAAGCAATATGGATGTATCGGGTGTGGCATACAGAAAATCCGAATTTGAAAAACTGATAACTCATTTTTAGCCGTATGGTAGTCCAATATTGTGATAAAATAGAATTCTGCCGGGCTCTAAAAATCACAGAGAACCTAAAAAATCCTAATTTGAAAATTATATCATCTTCGCGTTTATCTGATGGCGCCAGCTGATTTTCAATGGCCCAATAAGCGGTTCACTTCGGAAATTCCGCCCCAAGAGTCTTTTCTTCAAATAGAATAAGCAAATCAATTTCGCCTATTCAAGGCAAACCTCGAATTCAGGGACGTAATCGCTTTGCGTTTTCATTCAATTTCGTACCTGCTGTGCATAGCGTAACTAACATGTTCTAGCTCCCAAAAGCCGGTCAACTACTATGAATTGAATCAAGGCCAAGTCATCTTTTTCCATCGTCGATATCATTGATCGCCATTTACGTGTAATTTCCATTTTTTGAGGATTTACCAAACGGGCTGAAAATAGTGAGATTCTTATGAATAATACAGTTGCAACCTATTTTCTAAAAATATATGTGCATCGTGTAGTAAATGTGTAACCTCTTAAGAACCTGAGAAATCTGCAATGTACATAATGTATTGATTTTGTGTCGGACAATTTTAGATATTCGTTCAAAGCTTGAAGAATTGGACATTTCGGATGTTATGACAAATTCATGAACACAGAAGCACAAAAAACCAGTACATCAATTAATCTAAATTTTCGCGATGATTAGATAAATTATTGATTCCCCCGATGTCACATATTTCATGACACAAGTGCTTGACAAGACAGGGAAATAATTTGAAATAAAAAAAACCCAATGAAAAGGAAATAATATTCAAAAGCCACATGGAAAACTTCAATGGGAAATGATTCCATGAATTTTTATCGAAGATCGCAGATAATGGAAGTGATGCAAAGGTCGATTCTTCAGCGAGTTCGTGTATACATTTTTCACTCGGCTTGTAAAGTTGGCAAATATTTAAATTTTCGCGTTATCAGTGCCCTTGACAAATTCTCGCAAAAATTTATCGCCCCTTTTACTGCGTAATCCGGATAGCTTTGAATTCGTTCCTCGTGTAAATCACACTCTGAATGTGAAACAGTGCAAGTTTCGTTAGTTTTGAAAGTGGGATGATGTAGTACTGATTCGTCAGTGGATGCTACTGAATGTAAAAAAGATCTACACATCGATCAATTTTGTTAGTTAGGACACGTAGATTGGATTCAAAGAAAATTAATCCATTTACTGAAATGTTACAGTAGTATTGCTGTTGATAAAACAAGTGGTTCACTATTTCACAAGTGGTTTTCATTTGGAAACATAAATACTTCATCTTGACCAAACAGTGAAAATTTACTGAATTTTCAATACCTATCTCAGTAGAAATTCGCTGAAAATCCATTGAAATTGTACTCAGTAAGATACAAAAATCATGTAAAAATCACTGAAATTTTGTTAGGTTAGGTTAGGTTAGAAGATACGTTAAAAAGAAAATTTATCCATTCACTGAAGGTTTACAGTCATATTGCTTTCAGTAAAGCAAGTGGTTCACCATTTCACAACTGGTTTTCATTTGGAAACATAAGTACTTCAACTTGGCCAAACAGTGAAAATTTACTGAATTTTAAATGCCTATCTCAGTAGAAATTCGCTAAAATTCTATAGGAATTTTACTTGGTGAGATTCAAAAAACTTGTAAGAATCACTGAAATTCTATTAATCAAGATTTGCAGATACGATTGAAAGGAAATTTATATATTTACTGAATAATAAAGTAATATTTCTGTTGGTAGTGCAAGTTGCTTACTATTCTACCAGTGGTTTCCATTTGGAAACATAAATACGGAAACTTGACCAATCAGTGAAAGTTCATTGAATTTTTCATCCTGTTCCAATTGGAAATTCGCTGAAAATCAACAGGAATTTTACTTTGTAAGGTTCGAGCTGTGTAAAAATCATTGAAATTTCGTTATTCGAGATTCGTAAGTAGATTCATCTTTTTTCTGAAACCTTACAGTAATATTTCTGTTAGTGATGCAATTCGTTTACTATTTCATTAGTGGTCTTCTTTTCGAAACATAAATACTTCGACTTGACCAAGCAGTAGAAAATTCACTGAATTTCCCATGCTGTTCTGAGTGGAAATTCGTTGAGAATCGATAAAAATTTTACTTCGTAAGATTGAGAAAACGTAAAAAAATCACTGAAATTTTGTTATTTAAGTTTTGTTGATACGTTTAAAAGAAAATTTATCCATTCACTGAAATGTTACAGTAATATTGCTGTCAGAAAAGCAAATGCTCACTATTTCACTAGCATTTTCGTTTGGAAACATACATACTTCAATTGGACCAAACAAGATCAAACAGTGAAAATTCAGTGAATTTTCAATGTCGTTCTCAATGGATATTAGCTGAAAATCGATAGGCATTGAACTGTTTAAGATTCAAATGTAAAAATTACTGTAATTTTGTCATTTGAGGTTCGTTTGAAAATATTTACCCATTCATTGAAATGTTACAGCAATATTGCTGTTGCTACAATAAGTAGTTCACTATTTCACCAGGGGGTTTTATTTTGAAACGTAAATTCATCAATTTGACCGAAGAGTGAAAATTCACTAAATTTTCGATGCCGTTCTCAGTAGTAATTCACTGAAAATAAATAGGAATTTTTCTGTGCAACATTTTAAAATGGTATTTAGCCATTCACTGAAATGTTACAGTAATATTTCTGTTGGTGATGCAATTAGTTCACTAATTCATCAGTGGTGTCCATTTGAAAATATAAATACTTCGATTTGACCAATCAGTGAAAATTCATTGATTTTTCGATGCCGTTTCAAGTGGAAATTTGCTGCAAATCCGTGTATCAATTATAATTTGTAAGATTCAGAGTGCGTGTAAAAATCACTGAAATTTTGTTAATCAAGATTCGTAGATACGTTAAAAAAAATTTTATCCATTCACTGAAACGTTAAAGTAATATTACTGCTGGTGATGCAATTAGTTCACTATTTCACTAGTGGTTTTCATTTGGAAACATAAATACTCCATTTTGACCAAACAATGAAAATTCACTGATTTTTCAATGCCGTTGTCAGTGGGATTTCGCTGAACATTGATATGAATTTTACTTGTTAAGATTCCAAAAGCACGTGAAAGTCAGTGAAATTTTACTATTTAAGATTCGTAAATACGTTTCAAAGAAAATTTATTCATTTACTGAAGTATTTCTGTTAGTAATGCAATTGGTTTATTATTTCATTAGTTGCCTTCATTTGGAAATATAGATATTTTTACTTGACTAATCAGTGAAATTTTATTGAATTTTCAATGCTGTTCTCAGTGGAAATTAGCTGAAAATCGATCGAAATTTTACTTCGCAAGATTCCAAGAGCGTGTATAAATTATTTAAATTTTGTTCATAAAGATTATTATTTTGTAGAAACGATTTAAAAAAATTGTATCTATTCACTGAAATGTTACAATAATATTTCTGTTTGTAGTACAAGTATTTCACTTTTTCACCAGTGGTCTTCATTTGAAAACATAAATACTCTAATTAGACCAAACAGTGAAAATGCACTGAATTTTCAGTGCCGTTCTCAGTGGAAATTCACTGAAAAACGATAGGAATTTTACTTTGTAAAATTCAAAAAGCGTGTCAAGTTCATTGAATTTTGTTCAACAAGATTCGTAGATACTTTTAAAAGAATATTCATCCATTCACTGAAATGTTACAGTAATATTTATGTTGGTGATGCAATTAGTTCACTATTTCATCAGTGGTTTCCATTTGGAAATATCAATACTTCGATTTGACCAAGTAGTAAAAATTTATTGATTTTACGATGCCGTTTTAAGTGGAAATTTACTGCAAATCGATGTATCAATTATGCTCTGTGAGATTCAACGAGCGTGTAAAAATCACTGAAATTTTGTTTACCAAGATTCGTAGATACGTTTATAAGAAAATTCATGTATTTATTGAAATTTTACAGTAACATTGCTGTAGGTGAAGCAAGCATTTCATCATTTCACTAGTGGTTTTGATTGGCAAACATATATTCTCCATTTTGACCGAACAATGAAAATTCACTGAATTCTCGACGCTCTTCTCAGTGGAAATTAGCGGAAAATCGATAGGAATTTTACTTTGTAAGATTCAGAGAGCGTGTAAATTATACACAAAGTGCGCAGGTTTGTTTTAGTCGTGTCTTGTTCGCGCGTGATCAATGAAACGCGATTATGTACGGCTTGTCTAGTTTCAGTTGCTCCCTAAAGGTTTTGCTATCGACGGATCCCTGCGCGAGATAATCTACCAGCTTTGATTTTCGCGGTAGAAGGGTTTGTCGATAAGGCAATTTTATTCAAATCCCTGAGTTTAGAAACTTGAGCAGACTTGATTTTAGCTCAGTTGGATTACGATTTTGATTGTTACATTAAAACTTTAATGTACCTGAAGTTCCAAACGTTTAAAATTGAACGAAAATGAAAAATATATGAAATTTTTGATTTTTTAACACGACAGGAAGTGTGACGAATATTTTTTTGGGTAGGATAAAGTTTGATGTTAAAATAAAAAGGTGTTCAAAAGCAGCTGGACAAATTTTTTTTCTTATATTAACTGATAAATTTTTTTCGTTTTATTTTAAACCTTACTAGGAAAGTACAAAGATTAATTTTTTGAATTAAGCTATAGAAATTAAACCCTGTGATAAAAAAATAAATATTGAATAATAATAATAATAATAAATATTTCCGACATTTCCCAAGTAAAGGAAATTGATCGTTACACATCTCACAGTAATAAATGTATTGCAAAATGAGTTTTTCATGAAACATACAATATTTTTTCTCTCAATGAAAAGAGCTTTCCACTAGGAAAAACCATCAGAGAATTTCCAGATGAAATGCCTGAGGCAACTTTATATAAACTAATTCGGTTAACTTCACTCTTCCGCAATTGCAAATGAAAGAAACGCGGAATTTCCCACGAATTTCTCAATTATTTTCCGATTGCTAATATGGCTGACGTTTTTCGTAAAATGCAAAAATACTACTTCGGTGTAAAAACTGACCAGGGAATATAAAAGTTTTACGAACAATTTTGGATTATTCTTTATTGTGAAAAAAAGCACGAAAATTTCTAACGCACGTTTTCCTGGTTTCGTGAAAATTAAGTTATGTAAAAAGTTATTATGAAAAAGGATTTATGATTGCCATTTGAAATTTTTGGGGATTTTTCGTAGTTTTTACGATTCTTGAATATTTTTAGATAACATTTACAGAATCAAAAAGAAACAATAATAATGACAAAAATTTGTATGAGTACATTAGAACTATTAAAAATTTAGGAGAAATTAGGAAAATGTGATTAGCAATGTAAATCTCATGTCACAGTTTTCAACAACTTTCATGATAAACCTATAACTTACTCTCATTTTAAATTATCATTTCAGTTTAACATCAAAAATCCATTTGGACCAGGATGCTCGTCATTTGAAAGACTGTTTCGATTACTTGCAGATGTATAATATTTCACTTGTCGACGTAAATAATCCCATTTGCTGGCTTTTATGAGGTCGTTTCTGTCGTTCCATTCGCATTATGCAAGCCCCCCGCGCTATTAATAAACTTATAAAATTATTGCGTTGTAACAATCTGTTGAAATCACTGCGACTGCATGGAGAAATTACGTCTTGCAGACACTTTCGTATTTGATAATGAAACGCTTGAAAGTTTGAAGAGCAATTTGCATAGGACGCGAAAAGGCCTCGAAAAGAGCAGTATCGAGTGAATCGAGGCTGAGCCACGAAAAGCCCAATTTGAAATCTGATCTTGGGACGATCTTAAATAATCGAAGAATTATTCTTTACAAATATTTTATGAATGTGAGTTTTCTAATTAGCAGGAATTTTGGAATTAGTAATGGCGCAATTAAGGAAATTACTTGAAACTATATATATGTTTATTTTTTTGAAAATACACTGAGAAAAAAATATAGTAATTATTACAATGCTGTATAGTAAACGGGAATCACTCTGACATATTGTACATTTTGCTACATAATATATCAATTTTTGAAACAACATATTGTAAATATTGTCAAATGATATTGTTATTATAGATATATTTTGTTGTAAAAAATCCTCTACATATTTCGTTTTCTACCATACTTCTTGTATTTTTGCAATATCATATTGTAATTTCTATTGATCCAGATTATTGAGAATTCCATACAGCTTTTTCAGTACCTAGATCTGTATAGGTTCTTTTTGCAATATTTTTTTATACTTTCTAGGTTTCTAGTGCAGCATATTGTAATATGATACAGTTTTCGAAAAAGCTGGATAAAAGTAATGCAGTTCATTTTTGATGGTAAAAATTACATTTTGTATAGTGAAATTTGCATTTTAAGATTTTAAATTTTCCGAAATTATACAGTAAAAACTGGCATACGTATTGTAATTTGTACATTAACAGCGGTTTTACTATATAATATTGTAATAAGTTACATAAATATTGCAGATTTTACAATATTATTGTAAAAACTACAATGATATTGTAAAAATTGCAATATTATTGTAAAAAGTACAATATTATTGCACGGCAGAAAGTACATTATTTTTTTCTCAGTGTATCATTCTACATTTTTGCGAAAATTTAGGTTTTTCCTATGTTATGTATTTCATAAATTTTTGAAATATTTAAAATACTTCAAGTCCAGTAAATAAAGATGAGAAATATTAAAAAATTTTCCAAGTCTCTTCAAAATTTAAAAAATTAATGGGAAAAAATGTTAATTACATATTTTAGTTAGAAATGTAATAAAAAAACGTTATTGTAAATAAATCAATTCGAATAGAAGTAAAATAACGTAGATATGGTTTTTAAATGAATTTTTGAAAATTTGTGCAAATTGAAAAAATTTCGAAAGGTTTCCAATACATATTTTCAAAATGTTTGTGGAACTTTTCAACGTTTTATGTTATTTTAGTGAATTTCATTACAAGCATCTGATGTTCAAAAAAAAATATATTATTAAAAATATATTAATGCAATTTACATTTTGCAGATTTTAAATTTCCTGGAATTATCTAGTAAAAACTGGCATTAGTATTGTAATTTGTACAATATAATAATCTTTACTTTACAAGATTGTAATAAGTAACATAAAAATGGCAAATATTAAAGTAAAATTGTTAAACATACAATATTATAGTAATGTTTAGTATACATATGTCAGAAAGTATAAGATTTTTATCTCACTTCGATATCTGATTTTATCAAACTTAAAATAATTAAAAAAATTCTCAAAATTTAATCAACATGTATCAAAATCTTTAGGAACCATAAAAAAGTGATTTCTCAAAAATTTGTTAAACTATTTTGAAAATTTAGTAAACATGAAAACCCTCAACAATATACTTGGAAACTGAAAAGTTTCTCATAAGTTTTTTGCAAATAACAAACGCATACACATTCAATAAATAATTCTGTAGAATATTTTGTAAATGACACGAGTTTAACTAAAAAAAAATGTCCATCAGAAAATCAAAAGTTAAAGTTGTTCAAAGTTACAACTCTCTCGAATATTTTCCTACAAAACGTCAAAAAACCTCATGATTTTCTGGATGAAGTTAAGATGAGCACAATGGTATATATATATATATATATATAGGAAATTTCAGATTATTCTTTTCCATCATAATATTTCAGATGTTTTCCAAATGAGCATGTAATTTTCCTTGTATTTATAATAATCTTTTACATATCGCCATCATTCAAAAATCAGTATACAAGATTGATGTGAAATTTCTTAAATAGAAATAGACAAAATAACAATCCAATTTTCGTAATTGTTTTTATTATTAACAAGGAAACTTATTTTTCTTTTGTGAATAGCAAATTCGAAAACTTTTTCAAAGAAATGTTTATGATGATCGACGTAATAAATTTTCTAACACGAGCTCAATTGAATTTGAAAGCTCAACAAAGAATGAAATTTTTCTTGGTTCCCTTTCATTAAAAAAATTGTTGCATTTTACTGATCTTACAATTCACATAATTCATATCATTATTCTTTCAAGATCATGGATCAAATTACTGCTGTCTTTTTTTCCTACTTTTCTGAGACGAAAAATCTTGTCGTTTCGTATAAGATTTTCATTGCATGCTCGCTACTTCCTTTTGAATTCAAAACCTTTATGCATAGGACTTTTATACATGCTCTGAAAGTGAAAAAAGTTGGAGCCATCAATCTCGAATTCTTGCGCCTTCTGCAGCGAGGGCTCACGAAAAATTCCACTTGAGAGAAACCGAATAGAAACGTGATACAGCGTCGCGTCATTTTTTGAGACAATTTCCATCTGTCTCCTGGCGCGAACATCCAGAAACTCGTAAATTTTCTTCACTTTGTTTACGCGACGCGAATATTTTCCTAATCTTGCGCCAAGAGGAAAGATTTTCCTTATCCAAGCAAGTTTTCATGAATTTTCTAAAACATTTCCGCGATTTGCGAGTTCTACAGAATACAAAACAGTCATTTAGTTTTTCAAATAATGGACTTTTCATGTCAAATATTTTATACACAGTATTTTGATTTCGTGGAAAAAATATTTATTCATGCATCATTTCATGATTGTTAATTTGTTTTTTTATCTAAATTCATGAAAATTGCCAATTTCTGGTACGGCCTCTAAATCTCGTTACAATTATATTACTGGAAAATCAGCGTCCGTGAATATTAAGTCGAGAATTTTTTCCTTGCACTTTTTTCCTTCGTCGGAACGACGCTGTTATTCAGAGGTTTAGAATAAGCTGGAATCTGCTGGAGACCAGCTTTATAACAAGGGACTTTTAATTTTTTCCTTTTCTTAACACGCTCCTTTTTGCGACCGTATTTTTCCGAGTTTTAATGTTCACACGCCCGCTGTTTCTAGCCATGTATATAATAAACGGGGCTTCTAAAGTCACGAATTATTTTTTTTTTCATGCTCCAGAAACGTTGCAAATTATGTATTATTCATATTTTTGATTGAAAATCATTTAAATAAATATTTGTGATTTTCTAAGGAATTGACATTCTACAACGTTTAGAAAATGACAGGTCTTGAAAATCGATGCACTTTTAGTACATTTTTTTTTCAACTGCGAAGATTTTGTGTTGCATTAGCAGTTTTCAGGAGAAAAAAATGTAGAGTAAGATTATCTTTTATTGCAGTGGAATAGTTGTAAAATTAGTTTGATATACAATGAAAATAATGAAGCTGAAAAAATATAATAGGATGCATGTTTTTGCTTGATTTCAGATGGAAACGTATGTTCGTTACGACAGTTCCAGTGTGCTAATTCCAGATGTATACCGTATTCATGGTAAGTGAAATGGAAATCTTTATTACAAAATATTTACTCTTATTTAATTCTATTATGAAGTTTCATCTCTGGAAATAAGGAAATTAAATGGAAAAATGAATGAATTCTTGCTAAATTAGTTTTTAAAATGATTCATTTCTTTTCCAAAAGTTTCTGTTTTTCATTTGCACATCATAATTTTCCGCCATCCCTGAAATTTGACCTGGAAATATTTAAACTGTAAAAGACAAGATAAAATCTTAAAAGAAATCGCTGGTTTTTTTACCTAATTAACAATTCCAATTTTCCTGGATTTTTATTTTTTGTAAAAAATTCTCAAACTTTGCACCGAGTAAACGCCATTTTCAGTAATCGCATGTAAAAACAGTTTCTAATTAACGTAGCAAACACATTAAACAGACACAACTTGTTTATAAATTTTGTAGCAACAAAACAGAATTATATAGCATTTCGTCCTTGGCAGTGTTGAATTATTATTCTCATCCTGAAAATTGTTCGGTTGCTAATTACCTTTCATATGATTATTGTTATGAAGTTACGGTTTTACATTTTCACAACTCGTTTCAAACTCTTGCAGCTCAATGAATTACCGCCATTTGTCAAAAAGTTGCTGCACGCTGTTTTAATCAATAGAATAAAGAGCATGGGCTGTACAAAAATAAAGTGATGTTTTCTGTTCTTTTCAAGTAGTAAAAATTCAAAATACAGAATGAAATGTTTCGAAATATCATAATCCAAGGATATGATTTTGTTCTATTATGTTTAAGTTTAGTTGAAAAAACGAACGTTTTTCAAAAGGTTTATCAAAATGGTAAAGAGCAAGCGCGTAGGCAGAAGGAGTTTTTTGGGGGTCAAACCTCTCCCGAAATTCTGATGAAACCAAACAATATTTCATGTGATAATGAAAAAAGTTACATCAATGAACAATAAAAATATAGGTTAGGACAAAATGCATGAAAATATGACATTTTTTTGAAGCTATTTGTCTGCACTTTCATATGACATTTTCCAATTCATGCTCAGGCTACTAATACAGCAGTTATTCAAAGTTTAGGCTACTATGACGTTTTTTATTTTTCAGAAATTCACAACTCAAAAAGTTCATTTTTGAAAAAATTCTTATACATACCATTTTAAAGCTGTTTGTCCGCTCTTACATATGACATATTAAAATTCATGCTCAGCTTACTAATACTAATGTTAAATGGCTACTAATACTAATTTACATATGTCATATGAAAAAAAATGCATGAAAACGTTAGCAATATTATATTTAATAAAAAAGTAAAAATTATCAAAACGTAGTATTACGTAAAAAATATGAATCAGAAAAATTGTTGCAACTCAGTGAATAATCCAGAAAAATAATAATCTACAAAAACGCTAGAAATTAAAAAAAATTTTAAATCTTAGATCATTAACTTCCAGAAAGCTGTATCAAATCCATATAAAAGTAATAAAAATCTTTTGATTCATACATACTCTAAAAAAATAATTAAAGTATTGAATTTGTATGAAAAATCTGTTTTCTGAAAAATCTTGACAAATGCCTCTACGATCTCTAAATTTTGGTATGCCAGAGTATCAAATTCTAAATATACTATAAATCTATATAAATTTTAGAAAACGCAACAAAATCTTTTTATATTCCAAAAATACGAAAAAATAAAAATGACGTAAAACATGAAAAATCTATATGAATGTGATTTTTTTATTAACTCTTGAAATTACTGACAACCGATATTCGCAGTTTAAAGCATCAAGTTTTCTAAATCTCTATGGAAATCTACTAAAATATAAGTAATATATAAAAAAACTTGAAAATCCTCCAGAGTTTCGTATATTATATTACAAAAATGTGAAGAATAAGTTTACTGGTTTACTTGCTAACCAGTTTACTAATTCACTAATTCACTTGTTAACGAGTTTACTAGTTCACTAGCGTATTAGATTACTAGTTTACTAGCTTACTATTTTTCTTTTTTTTTCCTTGTTTACTATTTCACTATTCTACAATTTCAGTAGTTCACTAATTTACTAGCTTACTTGTTTACTAGTTTAGTATTTGACTAGCTTACTATTTTGCTGATTTACTATTTTTCTAGCTAACTAGTTAACTAGCTTTAAAGTTTCTTAGATTACCAGTTTACTTGCTTACTAGTTTACTAGTTTACTAGGTATCTTTCAAGACAGAAAAATCATGTAGAAATAATTTACTTAGAAATGTATAAAACTTCCTGTCCTGGAGCATAATTATTAATATAATACTATGATAATACATATATTATGTTAGAAAGTATTTTAGAAATTCATATAGAAAACAATAATAATGAATCTAATTCAATTTATACAATTTCTACAATTAAACATACTTTTAATTGAAAAAAATACTAAAAAAATATGGAATGATATTATTGAAAATTTTCGTAAAAGAAACTGTCGTCTGAAAAATCTGTTTAAATTTTCGAAATCGTTGAAAGTTTTAATACTTTAGCATCAATTTCTAAAAATCTATTGAGCGATCTATAGAAATATTAGAAATATATAAAAATACCTGAAAATTCTTCGAAATTCGATGAATAATATACCATACGAAAATAATAAAAATTGATGATGTACTTTTTATCTGTGTGGTTTAAATTTGCTCAAGAATCATTTCAAATATATAAATTTTTTAGAAGTTTGATTCCTAGAGCATCGAATTTTAGAAAACTTTATATAAACCCATATTACTCAATATCAGATAATCTTGAAATTCGTATAAATACAAAGAGTTGTTATAAAAAGAATTAAACCCTCAGTTACTAATTAAAAATCACAAAAATCGAATTCCATGGTTTACGAACATGAAAAACGTGCGACTCCGGAATCCAAAAGTTGTATAACTTTTAAATTCCGAAATGTAGAATATTTCATAATCTCTCTCTCTCTGGTAACCATATTGTTGAAGATTAAAAATTATAAAATCCCCAAGGAAAAATATTTTCCAGAAAAACCCTTCCCGAAAATTTGTTCTGCCTACGCTCCTGGCGAAGAGTATTGAATTCCAGCAATTAAGATGTTTATTTTAAGCTAACGAAGTATTGAGAATTCTCTTGTGTTCAGAAAGTTACCTGTTACATGCAAAAAATTCAGTGTTAAAAATTTTTTTTACGACAATAGATATGTAAAATATTAAAAGCACCTACTAATTTTATGTATCTCAAATTCTCAGTTCATCTTCGATACAATTTTTGAAATCTGCTCACAAATTCAGAAAAATATAATTCTGATGTTTCAATAACTTGTTAAGTCACGAATTATTATTCCATACATGTGAATATTTTTGTTAATAGGCTGTGCGATGGAGCAGACGATTGCCTCGATAATTCAGACGAAAGCATAGCAGAATGCAAAGGTAGGTTTAAAAGGGGATGTGGATTAAACTCCGCGACGCGAACAAGAGCACCCTAGAATAATGTCACATCTGAACATCACCCGAGCGAATTCAAACAATAGCAGGATTCAAATGAAACGCGTCTATCGAAAAGAGTCTCTGGCGGCTTTTTCGCAGATTATCACGAGACTTATTCCTTTGCAATAAACCACCCTCTTCGTCAACACTTTTCATCTTAAAAAAATCCTGAAAACTCGCAGAAAATTAGGTCCTATTTGTCCATCGTAAAACTAAGCTGACTTGTCAAGTGCAGCATGAGAAAGTGACATTTTTTAGTTGCAACGAAGAGTTTTTTATTACAAGTTCAGCTGAGTGATAAACTATCGGAAAAACAGTAAAATTTTCGTTGACCTACATAAGCCGCGATTTCTCGCAGTAAACGAAACCTCAAACGCGAAATAAGATCCACCCGGATAAAAGTTTTCCATCCCTTGAAAATTGAAGAGCCAGCTTTCCAAATACGCAAATCAAGGCGAAAGCTGGAGTCATCACTTTTTATCAAGACGATTTCAAGTTGTATTCGACCAGCCCTGGGATATGTGACATTCGCGTAACCATCAATTGAAGAGTAATTAAAACTTAGCATCGGAGATGAAGTTAGCGAAAAGGAAAAAAAGGGGGAAAATATTCCCGCGATATCGATTCGAGCGTGACGAATTAATGCGCGACGTTCCTCGGATACTTTAAGCTAGACGAGACTTGAAGGGAAAAGTAGAGTGTAAAAACCCTCATAAATTATGGAAAAAACTAAGTCCGTGGAGATGAAAATGAAGAAACGTCGGAACTGCTGCTCCGCTGGGATTGAAGCAATTTACGAAACTTGACGGAGTTAATTTACTCTGAATTTGTTGTAGCGATAATCCTCTCGCAGCGACGCGCAATTTGGCGAATTTTCAATGTTTGGCACGACTAATCATTCGTTCGCTCCAATGAGCGAGCTACGTATGAACGAGTGATTTGTGTGCCGAGCTGACAGATGAATTTCGCAATTATCGCGATGATCGCAATTCCGTTTTGGCACCGCGGATGCTCCGAGGACCTCTATCAACGAATATCTGTCTATACCTTATAACCTGTTCAGATAGTTTACTGGGCTCATGGTTCAACCAATGTGTGGACTGTTGGAACAAAGTGATAATCATTTGGAAATTGAGGTTATAGGTTTGCATTAGTCGAGAATCGATTATTTTAGATAGTCATTCCAGTATTTAGTGCTAGAATAGTCATTTTCAAGGAATGAAGATCAAAAGATTACGGATCAAGAAAAATCTTGAAATGCAAATCAAGGCTTTCAAATAAATGACGCCAAGTTCTGGGAAACCCAAGAAAAACTTTTCATCAAATAATTATTCACTCACGATATAATGCATTCCGTTCGCTTCACTTAATCGAATTCTTCAACAAGCTTCCACCGAACTCGTATTTCCAACTCGAAATAAACAAAGTCGTACAAAAGTTTTTTCATTAGAAGAATACAGAATGCAAGTATTTCCAAATTGAACAGTCGCGCTTTCGCAAGAGTCGGAACTCGAAGGCAACATTTTACCCAGTGACTGTTGATGCGAAAGAACTTGTCATATCTTTTATGCATTTGAAAAATGTTGAAAGTGAATGGCAAAACTATTAGAAATTATAAGTTTTAAAAAACGAACAATAGGTGCGAATCCTTTTATTGAAGTGGGGTGCAAATTGGGAAATAATAGAAAACATATCCTTACTTAGAAGATGATGAAAAGTAGAGAATTTGGTTGCGAAAATTGAAGAATTCTGGGAAAAATACACCCATAGAAATTGAAGGGTCATTATTTTTAAAATCAGTTTGGTCGTCACTGACCAAATCACCGATTTCTCTCAAATTTTTTAAATAGTCACGTAAACTAGTTTGAAAACATACGTATTTTTTATTTTAGGCTTAAAATTGGTTTTTGTCAAGAAATTCAGATTTTAAATTAGGCTGTCAAATTCAGAGTAACCTCACTTTTGTCGAAAACTTTTTTTAAATATTTATTTCTCGTCAGAAAATCTATGGATTTAAATTATTTTTGTATGGAAACGTTCGAAATCGTACGAAATTTATGAATAATGTATTGCAAATATTTCTTGTAGCATTGTTGAATTGTTATTAGCGTAAATGAAAAAAGTGTGCAAAATTTTTGAGTAAATAGTTTTCATATTGCATCATTTTTTTTCTCCCGTTTTTTTTTTTCGTTGACTGGTAAAGGTATAAACTACATTCTGTAAAAGCCGTTACATGTTCAAACGTTTTGTTCGTAATTGAGATTTTTTTCCGATTTTCCAGCCTGTCATTAACGAATGATTATGAAATTTCAATATATGTTCACTTTTCTTGATCTTAAGACACTGTAGTATGTCCCATTCGATAATAAAGTATATTTTGAATGAAAATTTCCCAACTTTATTTTTCATTACTCGGGATATAACATGACATCAGTTTTTCGTTCGTGACTTTTGAGAATAACTTATTATCATATTTACTTGCGTGGACCTGGTTTGATTGTAAAATTTCTTTACATATTGTTTATAGATGATAATTACTAAATTAAGGTTATATACGGACAAGCATAAAATGCATTGTAAACGCGAAGATATTCGAGGAATTGATTAATTGTTATACATCAGACATTATACTTTATGATTTCACACGTTAAAAAATACTAAAATTCAAGAGATTTCCTAAATAAGATTGCAAAAATTGAAATTTTTTATTCTTCTTTAAAGTAATTCGATGTATCCATATTTAAACAGAATAATATAATGACGAAAATCATCTTTGTTTACCGAAAAAACATTGAAACGTGAGCACGTTGAACATGTTGAATAATTTATTTAGTTTGGAATAAAATAAACGTTTCTCAAACATAAAATATCGTTTTTATATGTATTTACTTTGCTTCAAAATGTAAGGAAATTTTTTAGAAAATTTGAAAAAATGGATGAAAAAATTGATGACATTATCGCATAATTCCGCAGTTGAACATTTTTTCCATAGATAATAGACCTACCTTCAGAATTCTACATGAACATAAAAATGTAATAAAATGTTTCAGATAAATAAAAACGAAAGTATTCTCATGAAATTGTGTGTGATTATAAGTATTTTAGCAATCTAGTGATCCGCGTGAAAGCTTGATTTCAAGTTGTATTTCAAGCTGTTGAACATCTAGTTAAAAATTTTTTGTTCATTATTTTCGTTTAGAATATATATCATCATTAAATGGAACATTTTACAATGTCTTAAGATCAAGAAAAGTGAACATGTATTGAAATTTCATAATCATTCGTTAATGACAGGCTGGAAAATCGGAAAAAAAATCTCAATTACGAACAAAACGTTTGAACATGTAACGGCTTGTACAGAATGTAGTTCATACCTTTACCAATCAATGAAAAAAATGGGAGGAAAAAAATGATGCAATATGAAAACTATTTACTCAAACATTTTTTACACTTTTTTCATTTACGCTAATAACAATTCAACACCGCTACAAGAAATATTTTCAATACATTATTCATAAATTTCGTACAATTTCGAACGTTTCAATACAAAAATTATTCGAATCCATAGATTTTCTGACGAGAAATAAGGATTCGAAAATAAATTTTCGACAAAAGTGAGGTTACTCTGAATTTGACAGCCTAATTTAAAATTTGAGTTTCTCGACAAAAATCAATTTTCTACCCAAAATAAAAAATACGTATGGTTTGAAACTAGTTTACGTGACTGTTTAAAAAATTTGGGAGAAATCGGTGATTTGGTCAGTGACGACCAAACTGATTTTAAAAATAATGACCCTGAAATGATTAATTTTTCTCTATGAGAAGCTTGAAAAGTGAATCTAATTATCCAGTCACAATAAAATTTATGAATTTCCTGAATCATGTCATCAAAAGATCTGTAAAGTTATAAATGAACGAACCTTTGCAACATTTTTCTAATCACACAATAAATACTTGAAAAGTTTTGATATCAAACAGTTTGTTCTTCCTAGAGCATCAGAAGTTGAATTTCATGCTGTGGGCATTCCATTCCAGAACACTCGCAACATTTCCGATGTACTTCCTCGAATAAACGTGCGATCTTTGAACTTTTACATCCAAAGTATATAACTCCCCAGTATTTCCCAGTCCGTGTACAGAATGTCTTCCAAAATTGATTGCACTGCTCAGTCAAAAGCTTCATTCTTCGTAACCATCAAGCTTGCATACTTTCACCTCTTTTTCCATCTGCGATATTCGCGTTTTATTTCTCGAGGGAAATACCTCCTGGCATGCAAAACTTGATGGTCTTCAATTTTAAAACATTGTTGAATTCACGGCATTCCGTTATGAAGTTTTTTTTTGTTGAAAAATAACGCGAATGACAACGATGAAAGCAACAACCTCGAGTGCTTAATCTTGACGTTTCTGGAATGTAATTATGCTGGAATTCAGCGTTTTCCGGGGAAATGGATTAATTGCAAGCTCAATGGGGATGTGTGCGTTAAAAATGTAATTACAATTTTCATTCAAATTGCAAGTATATCATTTTATTCCGGTTAATCAAAAATTGTCTCCATGTTTACAAATCCCCGTTTCCAATTCTACAATTTGGCGAACGCAACCTTTACACATTTCGTTCAATAAACAAACTCTACCTTTTATAAAAAAAACCCGGTTTTCACTCGGTATCTGTTTCATGTTACATCCGTAACGCAATTAAAATGTGCAACAGGAATCAGAGTTATCGAATTTCATGCTGTATTTTGTAATGAAATTTCGAGTTTCGTAACAATTTTAATTCGTTGTGAATTCACGGTGAAATCTGGCAATGCAATTATAATAGTTCCAATTCAATGAACGCACAGTAGGATTGAAATGTTGGATAACATTTACAAAACTGATTTTATAAATTCTTCGGGCTAATTCACAAATGTCACGAATATCAAACTCTCCAAAACTTTGACCCGCACATGTGTCGCTTTAGCTCGAAAAGTCAAATATTACAAGCCGACTTGAGTCCAAAGTATTACACCGTTCTGCAATTCACGAACTTCAATTTGCACCAGAGGAAAATTGTTCAGACACATGTAACTTTACGGAAGCATTAAAAATGCGATGCATTTATCAAAGGAATAATTCCGTGCGCGGTAAAACCCAAACTTCACTCTGATTTCACATGAATTAATTCACATTTTACCTCCAGCGTTGCAAACACAAACGTGGTATTCTTTGTTCAGTGGTTGTTTATACACGTCCGGTAAAACGGTAAACGTGAAATATCAAGCATCCACAATGTAATATTTAACGTTGATTTTAATTAAATCGGTTGTTAAATGGAGATTATTTTACGATTTCAGTCATTCCTCGAATAGTTTAAATGAACCCATCATACTTCATTAAAATAAATGGTGGGTGTTATTTAAACCGCTTGCAAAGTCCAAACTTCCCTCGCGGTAACTTTACTGTCTGCTCGGGGAAATTGTGATTATTTTTAAAATCCTGTTCGAACATTAAAATTGCCTTCAACAAGGTTCTCTTCCGTCGTGAAATTTGCCTTGAACCAACAAAGATTTTATAGAGCGTTCAACTTGATACCGAAACCCATTATCAGACGAGTCTGTTCTAAGCTGACCAAAAGTAACTTAAGCATGCTTATAAATTAGGGAATAATTGCGCTGTAGGAAGTTCGAAAAAGTGAATTGAAGCCTTTGGTTCAAAGGCTTTTGAATACCTGAAGCTAAGATGAGCTTCCTTTGCAACATAGCTAAACTAATTGATGGTCTACTTGTCAAGTCACGATGGGTTCTCGAGGACTATACCCTTTTTCAATCAGTTGCTGTAATCTTGGGGAAGGACTAATTTTTTATGAAGTATGGAAATCCTTCAATTAGGTTTTAGAAGTTTTACGGAAAGTGCTGTTTTTTGGATTGGAGCAGGAAGAACAATATGGTGGTTTGAGTGGAGCTGAAGAAAAACAAAATTGCAAGATATATACATATTTTTGTTCTAATGATATAGTTATTTTTTTAATTTGAATAGATTATGTTATGAAACATATTTGTTTTTGTTGTTTTAATATATTATAGTATATCAACTTCAATACTCAAACACAGATATTGGTTTGATTATTCAAGATTTTGTTTTTTTATTTTTAGATTTTTGAAGTGGAACAAAGCTGTAGGCAAAAAAGTTAGGTCATATGAGAAGAAAGGAATATTCGATGGAGAAATTTTTATTTGTCAAGTTTTTTTGACAGTGTACCATATACCATAGTAGTATTTTAATTTAATGACCAAAGATTCTTGTTCCTTTTTCCACAGTTCTACTGTGTACTTGAAACTGAAAGTTTGTCTAATTTTCATATTTCTTCGATCATTTAGGACTAATTTTTTTTTTTTTTTTTTCAATTTATCCATACAGTCTTGTAAAACAACCCGTATATTTTTCAAGCTTTCGGCCACAATTTGGCTCTCATCAAGAATTAAATCTATCTCAACCAGGGATGTGAGACTAGTAAATTTACCGGTAAATTACTGGTCATGACCGTCAATTACGACAAGAATGTTTTGGTCAATTTGGACCGTCAGTTTACCTTACCGGTCAGAATTACGATGATTGTCAAAATTATTACATACCCAAAGACGACTTGAAAAAATGTTCATCTCGTTTGTTATTGCATCTTTCTTGTTTTCGTTGAATTTTTATACAAAAATAGAAACAGATTTTTTGGTTCCTTAAATAAATAACAATCATACAATTTCAACCTTTCTATTCGAAAAGAATCATTTATAAAGAAATAAACAAATTACTTAATAAAAGTTTGTTGTTGATTAGATATTTTCCTTCGGTATCTTGATATACAGAAAAATTTCTATTTTATGTATTTCACGTCAGTTTTAGATACTAATTTTAAGACAAGAGTAGTATACTTCTTACTGTTAGGCATTGTAATTATTGTGGAACAGTTTCGACTATTGCATTTTTTTTATCAGAATTCTTTATTTATTTTCCTATATGTATGGCTAGTATTGGCAAATTTATCCGAATGTTGTTATAAATATAGTAGAATATGAAACAAATTTCATCAAAAAGTGCAATATTTGAGACTGAACTACAATCGTAGTTAGTAGACGAAACTGAATGAAACATAACTCTAATTTTGCGAATTTTCAAAAATTGTAAAGGAAAAAGTGTTTCAGAATTTCCTGAAGCATCGATGGTTTTCTGATGATTCGCCGACTTTGGACACCCTGTATATTGTCCAGCAAACGCAGTAGTACAGTAACACTCATGAGTTTTTCCTGAAAAAATGGAAAAGCCATTTATGAAATGTGAAATAACAAGATTGGTGATTTTCACCTGGAATTGGTGGAAATCATTTTGTCAGTTAGGTTAACTCACATTTTTTCATCGAATTTCGGTAATTACTGACCAGAAATGAGCTCTGACGGTAAATTATAATTAGAGAGTTTCTGAATTTGACCGTAAATGACAGTAAATGACTGTCATAAATTACCATGACCTGACCCATTTTTTTTGACCGGTAAACTCACATCCCTGATTTCAACCCAACACACTTCAGAACATTATCTTCTAGGGAAGGCTCATCAATTCGGTCCCAATGAGGAAGAAAATCCCTCATCTCGTTGCAATCAAATTCGGAACATTATTTAGTTTGAAAAGCTACTCGTCAATTTGGCTGGCTCAAACAAACATATCGTCAATATAACACCAAACAAATATTTGGTTAGCTTAAATAAATTTTTGGTCCGAGCAAACAAGCTTAAATGGGCCATAGCATATTTTTGGTACAGACAAAAACATATTTAGCAGTCATAAATATTAGTTTGACTGAACTAAAATTTGTTGGAGTCCAATACAATTTGTTCACCTATACCAAACATTTATTCGAGTCAACCAAATTTCTGTTTGGTCATACATCGACCAAACGTTTGTTTTTGTAGTTCGTGATAGTGATAGTTTGTCCTCTTGTTAGAATCGCAACATGCCGAATAATTGATTCGGAAAACGCCACACAATTTAATCCCGAGTGCATGATTGCGGCGGAAGTCATCTTGAGGCAAGTGCTAGTTTATTATGTGTCGTGTCAGTCGAATCCCAGTGCTGGTTTCTCCTTCTCATTATTCAGGACCACCCCTTTCATCGGCACGCGTTATGCATTAAAGCCGCTCGGGAGACACTCGATGCCATCTGATTGAGAGCGAGTATGCTTTGGGAGCACTTACTTCTGAAGTTTCCTCCAACAGCGTAAACAATACGCTTGTTCGCCGGGGACGTATTTTTCATTATCACTTGCTCTCCGTTCTTTCCACTTCTTCCGACTCCGCGATGCATTTAATTCAATCGGACTTGGCACGGCGGCTCGATAAAAATTCATTAACTTGCCCGAGCAGTTTCCTTCTCCGAAGAAATTGATACACTTGAAAAACGTCGAAAACTTGAGGGAACTTGGAATTTTCGACGTGTAAACATTTGTGGAGGGTACAAGAAAAACTCGAGGAAGAAGGAATCGGAGATTGAGGAGTTATTTGGCTTCAGGCATAGGGTGGGTGTTGAAAACTTATTTTTGTGATTTTTTTTTTGTACTTGGTATCTTTTGGAATTAATGGAAGATGTGGCAATTTATGTGAATTTACAAAATTGTACAGATATTTCATTATAAAGTAGCAAAGTTGAAAATGATTCAAGCGAAAAAAAAATGTTCCAATCAGCTTCAAATTATGTATATAGTATTTTTTATGATTGGGTAACGAAAAGGAAAAAAATACCTAAATTTTCGATAGAATGATCTCAAATCCAAGGAAACTGCGTATAATAATCCAGGCGGCGGTAACCAAAACGGAAGCAAGTGAAAACAAAGCTGCGAAGCAAATATTTGAATAATTAATGGCGCTTACTTCAGAAAAGCTTCTTAGAATTTTAATGTTGAATTTCCCCCTTGCAAATATGCACAACATAATTCCAGATGATCTTGATAACGTTATTCTCTCTTCAGCTCGTACTTCAGAAATAATCATTAATTTTCAAATACCGAATTGGGTCTAGAAGTTTACGAATTCAATACCCACTGTTCATAACACCCCTTGACATATAATACTGTTGTGAAAACTTTGCCAGCTAAAAACTAAAGCCCTAAGTCTTGCAGTGAAATTTCAAAGAGAATCAGATGTCTTGCTGACTATTCAAAATTCAACGCCAAACTTTTCCTCGAGTTCGATTCGCAGTTAGAGTGAACGTGAAGTTCATTATTTATACATCGATAGTTTGCTTTGTTACGACGTGCTCTCAATTGTTATAACAGGGATCAATAAATAACATGTCACTGTTGTTTGCTGATCCAATGGAGCTTCGTACCTAAAATTGTCAAAGGTTCGACTTCTAAAGGACATGTTCTGTTCTAGACGTCCTTGTTCTGGTGTCCCAGGCCCGTGCGGACGGGGCGGGGGGCGGGGGGGGGGGGGGGGGTTGTGAGTTAGAAACACCCCTAACGAGATCATTCAAACGATTTCGATGAAATGCTTCTATTATTGGTTTTTACGTTTTGTTATAAATATTGATATCTTGGATTGCATGATATTTTGCAGAAAACAGCGTCTGAGTAGATTATTATTTCTTTTTGGTATTTTTCGTATATATGTCTACGATTTGAAGGATTGTTCAGTACTTCGGAAACTATTCGTATTTTTCAAGATCTATAAAATATTATGGGATTTTATAGTATTTTTATATACTTCTTGCATTTTCATTTAAATTGTTATAGATTCCGAGAATTTCGAACTGTACAATTTTGAGTTTATTGAATTTTACGTGTTCAAAGGATTTTTCAGAACACAGTGTCTCAATAGATTATTTATTTATTCTGGTATCTTTCGTATTTCTTCAGTTTTTCTGCGATTTGAAGAATTGTTCAGTATTTCTGAAATTATGGATATTTTTTAGGATGCATAAAATGTTGCAGGATATTCTAGTGTTTTTATATACTTCGGGCATTTTGATATAAATTTTTATACATGGATTTCGAAAATTTCAAGCTCTAAAATGTGAAGTCCAATTAATTTTTCATGTTCCAAAAGAGTTTTTTAGAAAACAGGTGACAATAGATTCATATTTCTTTCAGTATCCTTCGTATTTCTTCAGTTTTTCTACGATTTGAAGTTTTCTTGTATATTTCTGTATAAATTTCTGGAATTCAATGCTCTTGTTTTGAAAATTGTATAGATTTTGAATATTCCATAGATATACTTGTATTTTTCCATACATGTATTTTCTTTTTGTATTTCCTAGTATTTATAGAATGTTAGAAAATTTTAAGGTTTTTTTAAATATATCTCTTTGAATTTCAAGAATCAGGTTTCCTAGAATTGAAATTTTAAAATATTTGCAGTATTTTGATCGATTTTGCAGGAAACAGTTTCTTTACAGATTTAGAGTGTCCTCGATATTTTTTTATTTTTGACAGATTTTTTAATTTGAACGTTTTTCTAGTGTTTTTATGTTTTTCTGTACACACATATTATGAAAATTCAATGCTCGAGAAACCGGAGTTTCTTGATTTATTAGAGAAATTTTCGAAGAATGTAATAGCTTTTTAAAAAAGTAAATAATGTCTTGTATTTTTCGTATTTAATTTTTTTCTGTATTCATAAAATTACGTAAGGTTTTCTAGCATACTCTATAGATTTTAGGGATCCTGCTATAGATTTCAAGAACTAAGGTTTCAAGTATTTTCATGTATTTATATGCAGATTTCTAAAATTTATTGCTAGAATAATGCAAATTTCTAATTAAAAGTGAAAAAGCATACTCTTTGTCGATATTTGTACATATATTACTTATATATCACTCTGTTTCATCTAAAATTATGAAATTATACAATTGTTATCTGAAAATAAGGAAGTTGAAAAATTACTTATATCCAAGTTCCAAACAATTTCTTAAAAAGTTTCAAATCGTGCTAAAAACTTGATGAGACAGATGTAAAATGAATAACACGATTTTCGTTACTCGTTACCAAAAAAAAAGGAACTCGTTCCTGTTATCGTTACTTGTTAATTAATGTAACACGTTATGTTATCGTTGCACGAAAAAATGTAACGTTTTTGGATATTATAATTTCATTTGACTTATTGTATTTGCATTGCCTCTTAAGCCTCTTAAAAAAAAATTGGGAAAGGGCCATAACTCTACCATTCGTTGAATTTTTACATCAAATAATGTTTGTCTATTATAGTTGACAATATTCTATCAGAATAATATAGCTTCCACGTAATAAAATTATCTGCTATATACATCAAAAACTAATCCAAACCGTCCTAAAAAAAGGTGTATAACCCTTTAAATCACGAAATATGTGTATAGTGTAGTAATAAAAAGTGTTTCTTTTTTTTATTTATTATGCATTCGTTATACATCTAAATGTGAAAAAGAAATAATAAACGTGTTTTTCGCAATTGCGTATCTGTAATTATTGAGTTGCTTGTGTTAAATTTTTTGAAAACATAACAAAGATTCAATACATAAAGTAGAAGTTGTTGAAAACAAATGATGTTTTGATATTGCCTTATATATTTGATCATTTATTGAATAATTAATTTATATATTTATTTCTGTATTCTACATTTATTATCGACATCACTATGATTGGACCATGTACTGTCAAACCAAATCAATTTCAATTGCATGTCATTCTTCAAGTACAACATAAAAGTTGAACCCCCCCCCCCCCTCAAATACAGGGTTCTGTGCACGGGCCTGTGGTGTCCTATACAATTTGTTTATTGTTTGGATCTCCTGTTCTATTACCTTTTTGGTAAGAATTGAAATATCAATGTCATTTTGATGATTCCATTCCCTTGTAATAACAGCCTGTATTTCACACCACTCGTGAGAATGTTGAAATACACGGATTCGAAAAATCGAATAGAGCCCCCCGTTTTCTCCAAGATCCTGGGTCTCCTCGGGTTGAACTCGGGATTACGATGATGGGTTTTTTATTTGTTAACTTAAGTAATTTATATTTAGACGTCACTGGGTTTAGCAAGGTTTTATTTTAATTTGGATTTAAGAATTGGTTTACAAGAATTTACGGTTTTGAACAGCACGATTTTGAATATGTTTCTTCGGGGAGAAGTACTGGGCAAAGAAAAAGAAGCATATTTCCCAGTTGGCACCGACTTATATAGCCCCTAAATTACATCGTACGATTTTTTAGTCACGTAGCTCTCATCTAGAATACATTATTACTTCTATCGCACGTTGACACAATATTGGAAATTACCAAAAAAACAACGGGACGTGAGCGATTTGATTCTCGTATTAAACGTTGATAAAGACTCTTTCATTGACAATTTAGGAAATCACTGAAATTACGATAATCTACTTTTATATTTAAGTTACTCAGGAATTCGTTTATCGAAGGGGTCATCTTTATAATTCTCTTGTTCGAACGAAAAGGTAAAACGAGGATTTTTGGAAATATGAATATTGAACTTTTGGTAAAATGTTTTATAACAAAAAGAGGTACATACATCACACCCTGATCATTTCGTTAGAAAATGAAAGTTATTTTTGAAATTTGGCTAGCTTCAGAGGATTCATAGTTTTTAGACGCGAATCGAAATGGAATTTCTTCATTTTCCGGATGAGGTCGTTCTGTCACACTGTCTATCATAGATACCAAAAACAGATTTCGTTAGTTTAGTCGAAGGCGTGCATAAATTACGAATGCATTCTGATGAAACGTTTCACTGTAGGAGGCACACGCGTCTTTTTGTGCCCAAGCCACGAATGATCGCGTGCTGAGAATGCGCATCTGATGCAATAAGACACCGCGCTTGAAGTAGAAGTTCACGAGGACAACCTTAACCCGGGTCTCGAGATACGCAAAGCTGAACCCCGCTAAGTTTCCCATGGTATCTATTCAGCGTATCGGAAATTGGGGAAAACCGGTAATTCACTTTTATTGGCGAGGAACCGGGGAAGCCGTAAATTTTAAGATGAAAGGAGAGTTGAAAATAACATTTGAAGTTTTTGAGAAAGAAGGGAAGAGAGAGTGAGATGCAGGGGTGGCAGAACATGTGGGTATGGTTGGTAGTAGTGCACACTTGGAAAATTCTGCGTGGGGAAAATATCTAAAAATATATGTATGCAAAATGCAGAAATTTATAAATTGTAGTTTTATCGACTTGTGAGACTTTCGAGAGCTCAGAGGATTGATGGAAATTGTCTAAAATTGTAGATTTTGAGTGAAAACTTTTTGTTTTTGAAAGTTTTGAAGATCACACGCAGTTTTTGTAGTTTTACAGTATTTTCGAAAATTTTTATGATTTACAAAATTTACGTGCATATTCTGAAATTCTACAAATATGATTTTTCAGAATCACTGGGAATCTTCAGAATTTTAAATTTTTTCTGTTTTTAAAAACAAATTTTCACTTCAAACGCTGTAGACTATTCAATTTTTCGTAATAATGAAAATTTGCCTAACTTATACAAGATTTTTCTTAATTTTCAAATACTTTTCAAGTATTCGAAATTCGTATTGAAAAAAAAAGTTTTATACTTCATATTTTGAAAAATATGAACACAATTCACAAAATTATTAAAAATATTCTAAATTCTACAAAATTTTGATTTTCCTAGAATAATTGACAGTTTTTGGGATTTCCGAAGTGTTATGATCATCCGAAATTTTGAAAATTTATTAACTACAAAAAACTTCCACAATTTTTCGAAAATCAGTGCAAATAATGACAATTTCTTGTGATTTTTCAAAACTCTTCAAATTTTTTAGGTTTTTCTTAAAAAGTTTAAAAAACACTATCATGCATACTTAGAGGAAATTAAAATTTAATGAAATTTTGCCAATTTCTCGAATTTTTCTTTAACTATAAATGAATTATTGGCAATATTAAGAATTATAAATGTTGTCTTATTTCGAAACATTTTCACATTCTAAACGTAATCAAACTATTTGAAATCATCGAAATTTTATTAAAATTGTCTAACTTATCAAGAATTTCCTTAGTTTTTAGATGCTTTTCAAGCATTGTGAATTTTCATGAAAAAATCTAAAATAATATTTGTATGCATCCTCATTTCATCGAAATACATACAATAATGAATCCCATTTAACAAAATGATAGATGTTTCATAGAAATTTCGATTTTTTTAGGATAATTGACAGTTTTTGAAATTTTTAAAGTGTTATGGTTTTAGAAAATTTTTAAAGTTTCTAATAACATCAAACCAACTACTCAACACTTTCAAAATTTCATAAAATTTGTCAAAATCGTAAAATTTTTTGGTGATTTTTAAATATTTTACAAGGGTTATGAATGTTTGTTTGAAATATAGAAAATATTTTATTGTATATTTTGAAAAAATATAATGAGAAACACAATCCATAAAATTATGAACATATTCTGGAATTTTACAAAAATTTTGATTTTTTAGGATAATTGACAGTTTTTGGAATTTTTATGATTTTAAAAGATTCTTAAAGTTTCTAATAACATCAAGCCAATTACTCAAAACTTTCAAAATGTTATACAATTTGTTGAACTTGTACAATTTTTTAGTTATTTTTCAATATTTTTCAAGTGTTCTAAATTTTTGAATAAAATATGAAAATAATATTTTCATATTTTGAAGAAATATAGTAGGGAATACAATTTATAAAATGATGAACATTTCTTGTTACTTTACAAAAATTCTAATTTATTTTAGATTTATTTACATTTTCTATAACTTCCAATATTTTTCTGATTTTTACAACTTGCAAAATTTCTAACATGATACTAACTACTCAAATTTTTTAAAATTTATAAAATGTTGAGCTGTTCACAAAGATTTCTTTTGACTCTTAAGGTACTTTCCAAGTTTTTCAAATTGTTGTTAAAAATTTGAAAAAAAAACATGATTCTCAACACAATCTACATGTTTTCTAAAATTTCACAAATTCCGTAAATTCCTGAAAATATTGACAAACGTCAAAATTTTCATTGATCATAAAAAATTGTCTTACTCAATAGGAACTTTCGTAATTTTAAATCTTTTTCAAGTTTCTCACTTTTTTATTTGAGAATGTGAAAACATTCAAATACGTATTTCGACGGAATACAATAATAACCCCCCCCCCCCCAAAAAAAAAAATGGAGTAATTTACTACTTATCCGGAAAAAATTCGTTCTGTCGCCTGTGCTAAATTAAATTTGATACATTTTTTCATGGTACTATCTCCCATCCATTGAAAAAAAAAATTTCTCAAATTTTGAAATCAATATTACTCGATTCATTGCAGAAGTGAAAATTCAGCAATATAAAATTTGTTACTTTTGAAATTTTAAGCCTTCTAGAATTCTGCAATGCTTTGAAGATTGCTGTGTGGGTACGAAAATTTTTTATATCAGAATCACTTTAGGTTAAAAATAAATGAGGTTTGTTTTTGACTCTGGTCCTTGAACAAAAAATGTCATTTTTCTAAATCCATTCGACGGTTACCAGAAAATTTCTCACTGACAGGAACACAAAATACATTAATTTTTCATGTTTCGACATCAGCCACTGTGTTTCATCCTCTTCTTCTTCAATTATGTTCTAATCAAAGACTCTTGCAGTAAATCGTGAAAAAAACTGTATTCTAGCAGTTGGTGAAATTGTTTTTTCGAAGTCGAAGCGTCTCATTTCTCGCTGTAATTGAGAAAGGACATTTTTCTGCTAATGGTTTTCGTCTTTCATTTCTTTCATAACATTGTACTCGCGCGCCATAACGTTCATTCGAGACGTTACGTGCAGCCGAGCAGAAAATTGGTCGTTGCGCCAGATGATTATCAACCAAAGTTGTAACGCAAGAAACTAACTCGGTCCAATTAATAGTTGACGATCTAATATCAACTGGTTGAATCAAAAGTTTAGGGATAAAACTCAAGTTTTCACGTGTTGTAAGCAAAAGCTGAACATACTCAACAGTTCGAAAACGTTTGAAATCAGAGTCAATTCACTCACATCGCAAATCGAAAGTTTCGTGATTATAAAAATTAATGATGTTGCTTGTTTTGAAGTTCATTTTTGACTTGTTAAGATATTAAACATTTTAGATTGAGTTATTTGAGCAGCTTGAAATTTTCTTGAAAATATCTAGAAAATTTTATCTTGATGTGCTCAAGCACTGTTTTGAATTTCTTGTAAAAAACTAATTACAGTTTTTCAATGGAAAAATTATCATTATTTTTCTCATCGTAAGATCCAAAGCGCACAGTTTTTTGCATGTTCATGTAAATATTAATTGCGCAAGAAGATTGAGTGTTTTTTGAACCTGGAAAGAATAAACAATTAGAAATCTGTCATTCGTTTGATTTATTGAGAAATGGAAAAATCTAAAAAACATTTTTCATAAACATTATCAGTTAATTGTTACCTGATAAATGATTTCGTACACTAACATTGTAATTTTCTTTAATGAAGTATTTATTTATGTACTGAGTTATTTAATATAAAATATTATAATGAACAAAGTTATTACACACTGATTCATAATTTTTTCACAACCCAACTTTTTTTCATATAAGTTCATTGACTTTCGATGCCTTTTTCATCATTTCTTTAAAGAAACAACGAAAAAGACTTTTCCAGGGAATAAATTGTTTCCCTTTGTCAAGCTTCGTCCCGATCGATGTTATCGAAATGACACTTTTTACTTTAAAAAAACGTCGACATCAATCCGAACTTTGCACTTAGGAAAATTGCAGATTCTTCGAGGTGAACAAGTGAACAGGATTTTTTGTCTTTTGTCATTGGAAAGGTTTACAACTTGATTATGTCGACAAAGATATCCAATCAATGACACTCAATTCTTGGCATTAAAGTTAATTTTTTATATCCAATAATAGCTCTGTGTTAATCTTTTAAAAATTGTTCCATTCATTCAATTACAATGAAAAACGGGTTTAGTTTTTTTGTGTAATGGAAGTATGTAGTTCAATCACAAAATCCATTGTATGATAGAGTGTTTATTTTTTGTAGAAAATATTTTAACGAAGCACACATTTTCGTCTCCTTTGTTTGTTGTATGATATGAAATATCGCTAAAAGGGTTAACATATCTATTGAGTGAAAAATTTTGATTTAGATTGAACGAGAGACACGTATTTTGTTCAAGGAAAAAATAAAAATGCACACACCTTTTTTTAATTATCGACAAATTTCAGATTTGTTTGAAAAGTATGGTCAATATTTTTATCGTTGCTTGATGACTTTGGTTGTTAGAAAAATGTGTAAGCAAAACGTTTTTTTTCTATTTTTTGAAAAATTTGTATGAAAATTTGTGTTGTCGAGAAATTTTGTCTGGAAAATTTTTTGTGTGGTTTTGAGTAAACATTAAATTATTTTATAGTTGTAGTTATTTAATTTGGAAATTTTTGATCAACAATGAGTAATATATAATGATTGTTTTTTTCGTTTCCATGAATTTCAGTGAGTTTCAAAAATATACTAGAGATATTTAAAGTTATAGTTTTTAGAAATTTTTAGAAAAATTAATCAGTTTATATCAGATTTTTAACCAAATACTCAATGTTGCAACAACTCTAGCATTGTTTAAAAATTTTTGCACTTTTCACAATTTTTTAACCTTTTGCAAAAACAGAAAACTGTGAATAAATTTTGAAATATGTCTACGTCCTAATAAGGTTTTGATCTCAGGTGTAAAAAATGATCAAACCGAAATTCTTCGACCATACTTGTTTCTATCATTTTAAAAATGCTGTTGGTAATCGAAAATTCAGCAAATTTATGAAAAATTTTTGATCCACAATCAGTAATATATAATCATTGTTTTTTTCATTTCCATGAATTTCAGTAAGTTCTAAAAACCTACTAAGAAGATTTGAAGTTATAGTTTTCAGAAATTTTTAGAAAAATTCATCAGTTTTTATCAGATTTTTAACCAAATACTCTATGTTGCAACAACTTTAAAATTGTTTAAAAATTTTTTCACTTTTCACAATTTTTAAACCTTTTACAATAGCCGAAAACTATGAATAAATTTTGAAATGTGTCCACGTCCTGATAAATTTTTGATCTCAGTTGTAAAAAATAATTTAACCAGAATTCTTTTATCGTACTTGTTTGTATCATTTTAAAATGCTGTTGGTAAAATTCAACGAATTCAACGAATTTATGAAAAATTCTAGATCAACAATCTGTAATATATAATCATTGTTTTTTTCCATAAATTTCAATAAGTTCTAAAAACCTACCCAAGAGATTCAAAGTTATAGTTTTTAGAAATTTTTAGAAAAATCCATCAGTTTTCATCAGATTTTTAACTAAATACTCTATGTTGCAACAACTCTAGAGTTGTTTAAAAAATTTTGCACCTTTCGCAATTTTTTAACCTTTTGCAATAGTAGAGAACTATGAATAAATTGTGAAATGTGTCCATGTCCTGATAAATTTTTGATCGCAGTTGTGAAAAATGATTTTTTTTTTAAATGCCTGGGATTGTGATTTTTCAAAGACTCTGGATAGTTTTTGGCAAACGTTAAAAAAATTCATTGTATTAGAAAATTATGTCGAAAAAACTACTAAATTTGAATTTTTTTAAAAAATTCGACTCCCTGTACAATTTTCTACAATATTTACAAGAATCGATGTAATTTCTAAAAATTGCTAAAAATTGTAAGGCTTGTAAAAAGCCTTGTTGAAAAGTCTGAAATTTTATGAAATTCGAAAATTACTCTAATACACATTTGTAAAAACTGAAATTTTGTTTATATATTTTTGTAGATAAAACCGCAAACATCCTGTGCTATTTTTAAAAAAATTATCAAATTCTAGAAAAGATAAAATGACACAGAAAAACCACGACAAATTTTCTTTTTTTGGTAGCATTCACGAAGATTCTTATAAAATTTTTTAATCTTGAAAAATATAGAAGAAAACAGTCAACATCGATTGAGGTGCTTTAAAATTTTTCTTTTATCCTTGAATGAAGATTATTGGTTCGAACAAAATGTTTAAAATATATTCCATTCAAAATTATTCGCGAATCCATTTTTGGATTTTTACTTACAATGCAGTGAACATTAGAAATGCATTCAAGACACGAAATAGATCTTGCGGAGCAAAATAGCAATCTTATTCCATTGAGGATCCGCGGAGTTTAACAAAATTAATTTCAACCAGGCTGCAATCGAATTCTAGAATAACCAAGTAAATTGATTCCCTGCCAACCTGCTATAATGGGACATCTTAGGATCATTAAGATTCCCAGACGTTTGTTTTGCTATAACCTTATTTGCATATCTGATATACATGCAAAACAGCGCAAATTAACAAGTTTTTAGCAATTAGAGTCCTTTCGTAGACTAAACATCAAATTGCGAGTTGCTACTAAGGAAGCTAATTACGGTAGTTTACGGACCAACTTGTTAACATGTTTGCTTAGGGGGAAGTTCAAAGGTAAAAATTTGACTTTACCTATGAGAAAGTGACCTATTGTTTGAAGAATAAAAACCGATAAATTCATATTCCTGAAGATCTATTTAAAAACGAACGAAATTGTAATCAATGTTCACATATCATCTTGTAGTTGGAGTACTTATTAATCATTGAAATTCAACTATCATTCTTTTGCTTTTAATTTCCCACGTACAACAGTTGAACTCATGTTCAGTTTCCACGTAACGAATTTCGCCCATAAGTCTCTTACTTACTAAATCCATACTTGAAAAGAATATCACAGTCTGCCATAACTTGCTAATGAATGATCAAGACAGGAAGGATGTTTTGTGTGATAACTTATAAATTAAGGAAGCTCGGACTCGAAATTGCTCGCCGTGTACGGGCTCAAAGTTATAGTTTTCCCTGTAGAAAGTTCGAGAAGCACGTTTAGCAAGTTCTCGTATCATCATCGTACTCTGGGAAAAACTAAATTCATAACCATTATTATGATTGGCAACGAAACAAAATTTTTACTCGCTTCCGCGTGAGTTGGAGCAGAAAGCGCAAGTTTCACGTTGCAGTATTTTTGTCTAAATTGTAGGTCAACGCCTTTTGCTGCGGCTCCAGCTCTCTTAGGGAGAGATTTTTAACGTTTTCTCTGTAACCGCGAGTTTATAAGTCTATCCCAAGTTTTTGTTTCTACTTGCTAGATCAAAGGATTGTCGGAGAAAAGCATCTGGGATTTTTGGGTTTGCTCGGGCTAAATAGCGTCCGATTGCAGGAACGAGTTCTTTGAAGATACTTGGGAATTGGATGAATTGGATCAAAAGCAAAGATTCAAAAGAAACTTGGAACGAATTGTAGGTTTTTCGATACAATTGGAACGTTGATTAAAAGGGAATAGGATTTTTGTTGTTTAATTGTTGGAAATGGAAATGGAATGGAATTAAAAACCAGGGTTTGGAATATTACTTAAAAAAATGTAACGCGTTACGTTACCGTTAAAAAGGTGAAAAAAGTAATTCGTTACGTTGCAGTTACTTGAAAGGAATAACTCGTTGCCGTTACCAGTGAAAAAAAGTAACGTCCCGTTACTTTTTGGAATAACTTGAATATAAATAACAAGACATCGAAAAAATAAGGCTGAAAAAGACAATATCAAAGTCCTCGTGGTTTTGTTCTATAGAAATTGTTTATTTCAGATATGATAATGTTAATCCTTACTGTTTCACCCTGAAAAAAAATCAATCAGCTTTTTCAAATTTTTGGATTTTTTTTCAAGTTCACAAAATTTCTAAATATGACATTTAATTCAATGTTAGCAACAAAGAAACATTTGCAAATTAAATAGAATTTTTAGAGAATCTTAATACCTACCCAGATTTTCAGAATTTAAAAATTTGTTTGTATTTTTCAGTATGTATAATATGTTGCAGGATTTTCTAGTATTTTTATAAATTTGTACTATTTTTTTGTACATTGATATATAGATTTCGAAAATTTCACCATATTTCATGCTCTAGAATTCAAAGTTACTTAAATTATTTGTATTTGAGAGGATTTTTCAGCAAATAGTATCAATGAAGATTCTCATTTCCTTCGATTTTTTCGATACTTTTTCAATTTTTCTACGATTTTCAGGATTGTTCAGTATTTCTGAAACTATTCGTATTTTTCATAATGTAGAAAATGTTGCAGGATTTTCTAGTATTTTTATAAATTTGTACCATTTTTCTGTACATTCATATATAGATTTCAAGAATTTCATCAAATTTCATGTTCTAGAATTCAAAGTTACTTGAATAATTTGTATTTGAGAGGATTTTTCAGCAAATAGTGTCAATGAAGATTCTCATTTTCTTTAATTCTTTTGATACTTTTTTAATTTTCTACGATTTGAAGGATTGTTCATTATTTCTGAAACTATTCGTATTTTTCATAATGTAGAAAATGTTGCTGGATTTTCTAGTATTTTTATAAATTTTTAATTTTTTTTGTGTACATTGATATTTATATATTAAGAATTTCATGCTCTAGAATTTAAAGTTCATTAAATTATTTGTATTTGAGAGGATTTTTCAGCAAATCTTGTCTATAAAGATTTTCATTTCCTTTGATTTTTTGATACTTTTTTAATTTTTCTACGATTTGAAAAATTGTTTAGTATTTCTGAAACTATTCGAATTTTTCAAAACGATAAAATTTTGCAGAATTTCCTAGTATTTTTACATAATTTTAGTAGTTTTATAGTATAAATTGTTATATACATTTCAAGAATTTCGAACTCTAGAATTTGAAAATGATGAAATTTTCCGTTTTTACAAGATTTTAGATTGTGTGTCTTGATAGACTTTTTCTTATTCCATTACTTTTCGTATTTCTTCAGTTTTTCTATAAGTTCAAGGATCGTTCATTATTTTTTTAAATTGCTGTATTAATTTCTGGAATTCGAAAGATTTTCAATATTTTATATATTTACACTTTTTTTTCTTTACGTATTTTCTTTCTGTATTTCTAAGTATTTATAGAATGTTGTTGAATTAAAAGTTTTTTCAAAGATGTCTCTTTGAATTTCCCGAATGAGATAGAATTGAAAGTTCGAAATTTCAAAAGTATTTCGATCGATTTTGTAGAAAACAGTTTCTTTATAGATTTAGAGTACCCTTTATATATATATATATATATATTTTTTCACAGAATTATACGATTTGAAAAATTTTCTCATTTTTTCATAGACTTCGATAAACATATATTTTTAGAACTGAAGGCTCGAGAAATCTAATTTTCTCGATTTCTGGATTTACATTAATTTTTCAATAATCAAATAACATGAAATTTATTAAAATATAGTATTTCGACTATTTTTCATATTTTTTTTTTGTATTCAGTATATTTCATAAGATTTTCTATCAAGATCTCTAGATTTTACAGATCCTGTTATAGATTTCCAGATGTCTAGATATTAAGTACTTTTGTATATTTTCATGCTAATTTCTGAAATTCAACGCTTTGAATTGTGAAAGTTTCTAATAAAAAGTAAAAAAGCATATTCTTTGTCAACGTTTTTACACTAATTACTAACACTCCACATTGTTTCATTAAAAACTATCAATATAGAATTGTTTATTCAAAAATGAAAAAATTCAAAATTACTTATATCTCAGTTTTAGAAAATTCCTCAAAAAGTCACAAATTGTGCTGAAAATATTTATTTATTTTTAGCATATGTTTATGTTTTTGTATTCATTATATTCCATAAAATTTTATTGCAGGATCTCTAGATCTTACAAATCCTGCTATAGCTCTTGAGATCTATAGATTTTGAGTATTTTTAATATATTTTCATGCGAATTTCAAAAATTCAACGCTTTGAATTGTGAAATTCTCTAATAAAAAGTAAAAAAGCATATTCTTTGTCAATATTTCTACACAAATTACAAATACACCACGTTGTTCCATTGAAAATTATTAATATAGAATTTTTTATTCAAAAATGATAAAGTTAAAAACTACCTATATTTCAGTTTTAGAACATTCCTTAAAATCTTACAAATTGTGCTAAAAATATATGAAACAGATAAAAGTAACGTAAAACAACGGAATATTCGTTACTCGTTACCGAAAAAATCGTTCCCGTTATCGTTACTTGTTAATTAATGTAACGCGTTACGTTATCGTTACAGTAAAAAATGTAACGTTTCGAAGTAACGCGTTACTTCCAAACCCTGCTAATAACTGCGTTATTGCATTGAGCACTAAAACAAATCATACTCTCGCCACAATTTAAATAATATTCCCGTCGGTCGTTTGTTATTTAACTTTACATCCACAAGAAAAATATCCTGAATTTCCCACTTCCTCGTATTTCATTTTTCTGCCGTGCACTATTTACACAATCCGAGTAAAATTCTCGCGCTAACGCATGAGTGGCGGTTTTTCCACTCCAAAAAATTTGATTTACCTCGGAGGAATTCGAAGACACGAAAATTTCGCCTCAGAGAGATATTTACGACGAAACCAGTCATGAAAAAAAAACATAAAATTTAGTTTTGATGATTATTTATCGACGTAAAAATATTTAATTCGAGTTTTCCTTGGTTTTCAGAATTATCATAATTATTTTCAAATGTAGAATCGTGCTTTTGCAATTGTAACATTGGAATTCATTGTAGGCTCAAATTGTTTGCCTTCAAGGAACTGTTTGCAGTGAGCAATGTACTTTTCATCATGCTGTTCTACAAAAGGAAGTAAAATTTGCACAGTTCTTCAGAAATGAAAATTCGTTTTCTTGCCTCGTTTTCATAAGCTTAATTTCAGATGTCTTTAGGAGAATGATTTTCTTTGCTTATAGGTTAAAACATGAATTTTATATTTCGTTTTAACAGTTACTGGCTAAATTAGTTGGAATTCATATTTTTCTAGTGATCATTGCCAAATTTTTATTTCACGTTTTTTGTCTTCTGTTTGCATGTTTTTTAAAAAGTTTATAAAATATCGAGTTACATCTCGTCGACAACTCACTTTTCATTTGAGAAACTTATGAATAGAGTTCGTTAGTAAAATAAGTAGTAACCAGAGAAATGGCAATAGAAAATAATACCACGAAACTTCAAACTTTGAAGCACGATTTATTGAAAATTTATGAACATTGGCGAAACAATAAAACTGTAAAAGAAGGAATATTTCGCTCTGCCTGATCATTATTTTGCTCAGTCGCATTTTTTTCTTTTTTACCGTGGGAAATTTCTTTTATAGCGCTTTTCCGTCGTTGAATTGTAAGCCCACTTCTTTGGAAATATGTGCAATATAACCATTGAGCTTGTTCTCGAATTCAGTTACGACCTTTTCTTCAATTTTTCGTAAAATTTAATTTCAGATCACAATTTTCTCACGTATATCCCTATTCAAATCATTTTATTTGAACATAAATGATGGCGTTTCAAAATATTTTTCCTCAAGAATAAAATACTGAAGGAAATATGAGAAATAATGCAAACCTAAAGTAATCACATTTTCTGAATTATATTTTCTTAAAAGGCCAATTTATTAAATATTCATATTCTAATTATGATAGTGGACTTCTAGATACAAAAATTATTAAAGTGATGTTTAAACTGATGGAAAATTTTGCGTTTTAACGAATATTTTCAATGTATGTAAATAATTTTGATTGTTTTTTACATTTGATTATAATCTACCATGCAAGTGCAACTGAAAAGTAATGAATATTTGTGTAACATAGTTTTTTAACAAAACATCAATTTATACACTACCTTTTTCGATTAAAATTTTTATTTGATCATTTACTCACGAAGGAAAGCTTTTTTATTCGGAAAATGGGAAATATTAGCCTCAGGCTGTTTTCGCTATATTCTATATAAATTTACCTCTTAAAAAATTACTCATTTCTGTTTACTTTGGAATTAATTTTCGTTCTAACGTAATGAGGGAAATAATCTTCTTTATGACTGATTTGATCAGAATTTTAACATCATTTTTTAATACAATCACAAGCTATAAATACATTCATATTATTTGTGATTCTGATGATTCTTCATTAATTTTGTTGTACAATTTATTAAAAAATGGCAAATTCTTCAGTTAATTCGAAGCAGTTTTTTTTTCAAGTTACACACTTTTTTTATGCCTTGATGAAATTGTAAATATTCCAAAATTTTCAAAAATACATAATGTAAGAATGAGTTGAGAATATGTGAAGTTTCTTTTCCCTGAGGGGAAATTTTTTTGGAAATATTCAGCTGCAATGTCATTTCATCTTGAAATTGTAAGTTTCTTTTATGCCTCGCAAAACGTGCAATACTAGCCTCGAGCGTCTTTTGCGACAGAGAATTTTGAAGTATAATGAAATCACATCAATTTTTTATGAAGAGATAAATTCTCGTCTTGAATTTAAAAAAACTTACTTTCTCAGTTTTTGTCACGTTGGGAAAATTCGAATGTTTTTTATGAAAGATCATAGTATGTCGTAAACTTATATTGTGAACATTTTAGTTAATTCATGTATTTTATTAATTTTAGTTTTTCCAGTAGGATACTTCGATCATGTGGAATTAAAAAAACACGTATTTTTAGAATTTTTAAAATGAGAGATCCGAGTAAGAAATAAATTGAAGATTTCATAAGTTAACCAAAATTAAAGGTTTTCCGACTTCATTATCAAAATAAATTTGAATATTTGAAGAGTTGGAAGTATTCGATGAATTCCAAAACTCAAGTTATACTTGACACTTTTTCAATGTATTGATTAAAAAGTTCGTCACCTATGAAATTTTTTTCACAATTTGACCCTTTTGAATTCAAACAGTTGAAAACGTTTCATGTATTTTTTTAAACTCTTTCACGATTTGAAAAATTTTTGAAAGTTTTAAGCAGTTGTGATTGTTTAATAGCTAATGACATAGAAGATTCGACTTACTGAGTGTTTGGGAATTTCATTGTGGCTATACAGTATATACAGTTGAAAAATTGTGATGTTTTTGATAGTACTTACAATTAAGACAGTTTCGAAAATTTGTAAAAAGTATGTGAACATTGCAGATCCGAAAAGTAACCAAAATAAAATTCATAAAAAATATTTTTACCTGTAAAACTGTTAGGGTTTCATTAACTGTTTATTCATCAAAATTGTTTTAAGTGATTGTTTCAAAATTTCAAAACTGGTAAATATGTTGAAACAACCGTTCGTTATTGCTATTCTTGAATAAAAAATCTTACCAAAAACTTTGTTTGATTTGTAAAAATTTAAAAAAAAAAAATGGAAATACATAGGTACTACAAAAAATATCTTACCCAAGTTCAAAACATTTTTCAATAATTTTTTTAACTATACGGTAAAAAAAGTTGGTAAATTTTTCCATGCCGGGTATAGTAAATTTCCGAAAATCTGCATTTTTCTATTCTTTGTTCGACACTTTTCTACGATCATTGCTTATTTACTATATTTTGTTTATGCATTTTTTCAATGTCTCGTTTAGTAAAAATGAATGTACATAATAATTTTACTACAGAACGATAAAAAATTTTGACTATTCCTGAGTACAAGAAAAATATATACTTGCCCTGTTTTATAACCTCTATTGGAGATATTCCATACTCGAATGAGGTAAAACTACTATACAAAAGTATGGTAAATACTATTTATATACAGTAAAGCTACTATATACTGGTCAGGAAAATTACTAACTCTGGAATGGGTTGTTTGCTTCCAATACCGGTATGGGAAAAATACCATAAATTTTTTTTACAGTGTACTGTAATTTGTACAATATAGAAATTTTTACTGTGCAATATTGTGATAAGTAGAATAAAAATGATGAAAATTGCAATCTATATTTATGCACACATATGTCATAAAGTACTGAATTTTTTTCTCACTGCACTGAGAAAAAAATCTTGTACTTTCTGCCATATATATTGTACATTTTACGATAATATTGCAGTTTTTACAACATAGAACCGCTATATTGTACAAATTACAATATATATGCCACTTTTTGCTTTATAATTTCAGAAAAATAAAAATCTGAAAATGAAAATTTTACTATACAAATTTTAATATTCACCGTACGTTTTTTCATCGTTTCCTAAGGTCGGCCAAGTGGGAACAGGTGGCGACCGGGTTGTTTTTCTCGCCCGCAATTTATTTACACATGCATTAAAATAGAAAAAAAATGCTTTGCTTTTTTCCAACTTTTTCGAATACTGTATCATATTACAATATGATGCACTTGAAACCTAGAAAGTACACAAAAATGTTGCAAAAAGAACCTATACAGATTTGTTCACTGAAAGAACTGCATGGAATTTTTAAAAATCTGGATTAATAGGAACTACAATATGATATTGCAAAAAGTACAAGAAGTATAGTAGAAAGCGGAAGATGTAAAGGAGTTTTTACAACAAAATATATCTATAACTACAATATCATTTGGCAATATTTACAATATGTTGTTTGAAAAATTGATATATTATCTAGCAAAAAGTACAATATGTCAGAGTTATTCCCATTTACTATGCAGTACTGTAATAATTACTATATTTTTTTCTCAGTGTACGAAAATATCTACATTTTGACAATTTTTACGGTCTGCTGAGAATTTCAAAAATTTCGCAATTTTAATAGCTTCAACAGAGTTGAATGATAATCATTATGTCACTGTCTACAGATATTGAGATAATGTTTTTTGAACAATCTATGAAAATACAAAATATGTAATAAAAAACCTTTATATCTAGAATATTGCATATTCCAAATTTATATAGTTATTTATCAAAAAGATAAAAATCTATGAAAATTGAAGAAAAACTTTAAAGAAGAATGAAAATTAAAATCGATGAAAATAAAAGAATTTTTTCATACATGAAAAATATTGAAAAGGTAAATGAAAAACCTTAAAATTTTTTCTCTAGATGATTCATATTTATATGAAGGTACTGTTTTCTTGAAAATCCAATAAGATACTGAAAATATAGTAAGCTTATAGAAATGAAATAAAATACTGTATTTTGAAGAGTCTATTGGAATAGAAAAAATTTATGAAACTTTGATTTGTATAGTATTATATTCTAGAAATCTATGTAAAAATTGACTCACAAAACTATGAATATTGGAAGGTATTAACAAATTCCTTTAAAATAGTACCTACCAAAATAGTTACCTAGAAAGTACACAAAAATATTGCAAAAAGAACCTGTACAGATCTTTTTACTGAAAAAAAACTGTCTAGAATTTTCAATAATCTGGATTAATAGGAACTACAATATGATATTGCAAAAAGTACAAGAAGTATAGTAGAAAGCGGAAGATGTAAAGGAGTTTTTACAACAAAATATATCTATAACTACAATATCATTTGACAATATTTACTATATGTTATTTCTAAAATCGATATATTATCTAGCAAAAAGTACAATATATCAGAGTGATTTTACTATACAGTATTGTAATAATTACCATATTTTCTTCTCAGTGTGCAAGAAAATCACCCACTTTTCCATGACCACTGCTAATCAGCTTTTTATCCGGAAAATCATTCTTGCAATACTCTTCTCGAAAGCCATTTTGTCGCGATGCCAGGTTCCTCGTTTGCTCGCAAAACGTGTAAATATATAGATATATAAGGATCGAACGGACTTGAGGTACGAACGTGCTTTTTCCGCGTGTACGTAGGTGTATGGAAAAGAGTATGAGTCCTACGCGACAGCGTCGTCGGCGTCCGAGGCGAGAGGGTCGCGCGCGCCGCTCTTGTTCCACTCCCGTAGCGTAATCGCGCTTTTCCCGTTTTCCGCGAGCGTGGAAACTGGTGGAAACATGCTCAGTGATGAAATCGAGCGCGCCCCGTGAACTCCACTCGCGAAAGCGCGCTCGTTAAAATGATTTCGCCGAGGATTTAGACCGTTGTGCGAGCACTACCTTACATAGCTTGGCCAAATGAAGCATTTTCCGGCGCCGATTTAGGGAGGAACAATTTCCGCTTTCCATGCGACGTTTCCACGGGGAAAAACGCTCGGATAATGAAGTTCTCGCGGGAATCAAGGCTCTTGTTCGCGTTGTGTTTTTGTGGCTTTTTGTGCGTCGCCCGTTCGAATTCCACCAGTTCAATAGCGGATTTTAACTATTTTCCAGTGTCGAAGAAATGCACGGAGGAAGAGTTCAAGTGCAAAAACGGAAAATGCGTGCCTAGTTCGTGGAGGTAAATGGGGGTTGGAAAAGTTTGATGGGTCGTTCTGTGAATATTTGGTAGTTATTTTTGCTTTGGGTGTTTTTTTTTTTAATTTATGAAAGACAATGAGTATTTTTAATTGAGTTTGTTTTATTTTTAGTTAGTTTTTTTTGAAGAGAAATGATGAAAGGAAAAATTAACTGGTACATGGATTGTATGAGGAACTAGTCAAGTTTTAGGGAGTTAATAAGCATTTTTGAAAATTTATTCAGTTCCTTTTTGTAATTTACTGAAAGTTTCAGGGATTCATTATCTGCAAAAACTGTTGTGTTTTTTACAGTTTTGATGAATTTTCGCGTAAATTATATGATAAAAAATGTTATTTTCTCGAATATTTTGGAAAATCCATACAATTTTTATTAAATTTACTTTCAAAGTGGAAAAAAGTTCTGTAAAATTTTCTGAATCACGAGCAAGTCGAAAAGTTTTGTAAAAAACATAGTAACTTTTGACATTTTTTTCAAGAATCAAAAGTTTCTCACGCTTACCAGAAATGTTGAAGTTTTGACGGGAAATTGTAAAAGTTCATTGCAGTTTTCATGGATTCGATTGGTAGCAAAAACAAATTTTCAACTGATGAAATGAAATTTTTCCATTTTGCGAGAAGCTTTTGAGAACAGATAAAATTTTTTCCAATTTCGGAACTATATTTTTCTTGAGGTTATGAAATTTGATATTTCAACGTTTCACTATTTTAACATTTGATAAGTTATGGAATATAATTCGTTTTTTACAATAAATAAATAATTATAGTAACCGAACATTGATACAAGTTTTCCAGAAGTTTTACATTCAAATTTTTTAACTTTTTTGGAAAATTTTTGGAATTCTCATGCTTGTCTCGTCGAAAAATTTGTGAAAATACTGTTACATTCACGATTTCTTGCAAGTTTTAAAAATTGCTTAAAATCAAATGAAAATTTTTTTTTTATTTAAAGATAATTCCTTGAGCCTTAATGAAAATTCGATGATTATTTTCTTTCAACAAAATGAGATTTGAAAAACGATTTGAAAATTTTCGATAATACTTCTCTGATTTTTCGAGATTTCAAGCAGTTTTTGTTATTTTTTAGGATACTTTTCATTGTTCTTAAAGCCTTTAGGAAATTAGTAAAGAAGTTTCTTCTACTTCTTAATGATAAAAATAACAATCTTCAAGATTCTCTGTATGTTCTAAAATTTTAATATTATTTCTTGAACTGCTTTATAACTTGAATAATCATTAATAATGTAGACAAAAATCTTTTATGGTTTTTTTAATTACTTGTAAATATTTTGAAAAGTTTCCTTATTACACAATTCTATACTAAATTTCGTGAAATTTGTTAAATTTTATGTAGAGTTCGAAAAAAAAGCAATTTTCTTCAACATTCTTACAGATTCTTTCAACTCAAATTGTTCAAAAATTGTTAAAGGAATCGTGCATTCTCTTCTTCACTAATATTTATAAAATTATCTACAACTTTAATTTAAGTTCACGTTGTTCATGCATTTTTTTATTACTGAAAAAAATTTCTAATGTATCGAATACGGGGTGTATTTTTAGGTGTTTTTAGCGATATTTGAAAACTACATCGTTTTTGAAAAGTATCAGAAATTAAACGTTTTTCCAATCGAAATTATTTTTAAAAATGTTATAAGATAAAGAACTTTACTGAAAGTACAGAGAATGCTTTGAAAAATATCTATTTTTTAATGATTATTTAGATTGATAAAATTCACAAAGCGATAAAAAAATCTCGAATAACCCTACTAATTCGCCAAAGGTCTGAACTTAGAAGAAAATTTTGAAAATGATAGTTAGCTATCTTTCAAATTTCAAAAAATTTTGTAATCTTAGTGTAAATTGAAAAAGGCAATTAAATTATATTTCCTGAGTGAATAGTGACAAAAAAAATCAAACATTTATGGTCATTGACGATTTGCAAATACCACGTTAAAATTTTATACATGCGAGATTCAAAATTATTATGCATTTATTAAATATTTTTCAGCTATCTTTATTTCTAAAAAAATCAAACACAAAAAAATACAATAACAAAAAAATTATAGTTGTTTTATACTCTGGTGAAAATTTAGAAACTTGTGTCATGTAAAATACAGTTTTGCAAATCCATATGAACAGAATCGTTCACAGAATGATCACATCAGTAACTACAAAAATTCAACATCATTAATTTTATAAAAAATTCCCAAAGCTGTGACGGTGAATTGGATTGCTCCGATGGGTCCGACGAGGATTCAGCAATTTGTAGTGAGTTTTTACATTTTTTTCATTATTATGTAACAACAATATTATTTATAGTAACATAAATATTAGCAATGTAGAAAAGTATGTGTTGTAATTTTATGCAATATCATATCTATTCTAAATTTGTCATATTTTCAGTCTTTTTTTAGTAATTACTTTCTAGGATTTTACATATTTTTATAGTATCTTTTTCGATGAAATCCTGCTTTATAGCAATGATTTTTCTTGTCATTTCTTCGTTTTCCAATCCTGACAAGCAATATTTTTCCACTTTTTCCCTTCCCTAATAACGTCATTTTTCGTTTGAGAACAGCAATAAAGAATGTAAATTGCCGTAGGAATGGGTTTTTCAGGGTGCTACGAATTCAGAGAAAAAACTTTATGTGTATTTTTTACAGACTTAGAACAGTTCTCCAAGTTTGTGAGTGCAGAATTTTTAATTTATTTCATGCTGTTATTTGTCAGATGGAAAAATGTGCATATTTATGAAGAAGTAATTTTAGAGTTGTTTCTTGTTTATTTGAAAATGTGTATTTTTTTTAGGATTTTAAATATTAAATCAAAAAACTGATAAATTTTTTGCCATATGATCAAATCGATATTTGGAACATAGAAAAATGAATTTGGAAATAGATAAATAAACTCTAGCATTGGATATAATAGAAAAATATGGAAATGTGTGTTTTGAGGTTAAGGCTTTTTCTAGGTAATAGAGAATGAGAAGTTTGAAAACTTTCAAGTTTGCCAATTTTATGAGTTATTGCAACCTAACTTTAGACATTTACTAATAATAAAAACTGAACTTTGAGTTTTAAATACGAAACTAGATATTTCTAAACATCACGAAAAAGGAAATGAATGAAAATAAAAACAATCTAAAAACGAAGTAAATAGAATACAAAATACGTAATATTTTAACGCATTATCAACAGAAAATATCATATGTTACAGCAATTCAATTTTCGTTTTGTTTTCTTTATTTTGTAAATTGTTCCAGACGTGTCAATAGAACCGAAAACTTGCACTTGACAATGTATAAATGAGAAGTCGCTCGATTGAAAGTCCTTATTTGCATCGAATGAGTTCGCAATAAAAGTTCAGGGTCTACTAGCGAACGTCAGTCGTATCAATAGCATTATCAAGGGAAAATTTTCTTTTCTAATCATTTCGTAATGAACAAACAAAGATGAAAATTGCATCAAAATACATAGAATTGAACGTAATGTCAAGCTAAAGCTCGCACAAAATCGTGTATTTATAATCAAGAGGAAAATTTTGCTAAAAAGAAAGATAGAAGATTTAATTCGATGATATCTGAATTTTGAAATGTACTAATCTTCTCAGTATGATGAATTATACAGAAAAATCAGACGATAATCCAGCTTAGCGACTGTCAAAAGTAAAAAAAGCTCCTCGTTAAATTGTGAATCAACAAAAACCGTGTAACCAAGATTAATGGGCAAAATTCCACGTCGCTAAAAACTTCCTTGAAAGTTGGACGAGCACGCCTAAACTCGCTCAAATAACCAAGATCGATTTTCTATGGGGATACAATTACCCCAACGTTTTGTCATAAAAACGTGACCATAACACGAAAGAAACGCATCGAAGTTCCCGACGGGCCATTTGGCCCGTAACGCTTTCATAACTGCATTTTTCACGAGAAAACTTGTCCCCAGGAGTTCTTAATTCTGTTTGTTAGAAAAAATAAAGGAGCAGGAAAAGAGTATCAGAGTGATAGTCGTGAAATTAGTCCAGCCTTTATGGAACTCAGGGCTTTGCAAAATCCTTTGCCATTAGTGCTACTTTGGCCTTCCGGGCATGAAAAACTCACTGCCAGGCTCGGTTTGACGCTAACGGTCTGGATGGAAATTAGAAAGGCGAAATTTTTCATGTCCCGTGTTTCGGTGCGTTTAATCAACGATAAAAAGGCACTCTTTTTGGTAAATACTAATCTTGTTTAATTAAAGACACTTTTTTGCAATGCCAGTGGCGTGGAATTTTGAGTCGACGTTTTGCAATTACTGTAATTAATTTTTTTTCGAAACTTGGAAAATTCTTACGTAAAGAAGGAAAATATTTTCAGTGGAAAATGAAATACCACTAGACAACTAGTAAGCTGGTAAACTACTAAACTGGTAAATAAGTAGGCCAGTGAACTAGCAAACTAGTGAAATTGTAAAATAGTAAAATAGAAAACAAGTGAAAAAGTAATACAGTAGAGTGGTAAACTCGTTAACAAGTAAATTATTTAATTAGTAAACTAGTAAACTTGTCAAATTTGTAATAGGAAACTGGTAAACTAGTAAGCTAGTTAAATAGAAAACTAGTGAGCTAGTAAGCTAATAAACTTGTAGGCAAGTGAACTAGTAAACTTGTAAACTAGTGAGCTAGTAAACTAGATAGCTAGTAAACTAGTGAGCTAATAAACTATTCAATAAGTAAGCTAGTGAACTAGCAAACTCGTTACCAAGTAAATTTGTTGATTAGTAAACTAGTAAACTTGTCAAATTTGTAATAGGAACCTGGTACAATAGTAAGCTAGTTAAATAAAAAAACTAATGAGCTAAGTAAGTTAGCAATCTAGTAAGCTAGTAAACTAGTGAGCTAGTGAACTAGTAAACGAGTTTACTCGTTAAGAAGTAAATTAGTTAACTAGCAAACTCGTTACCAAGTACATTAGTCTATTAGTAAACTAGTAAACTTGTCAAATTTGTAATAGCAAACTGGTACACTATTAAGCTAGTTAAATAAAAAACTAATGAGCTAAGTAAGCTAGTAAACTAGGAAGCTAGTGAACTCGTCAAGAAGTAAATTAGTTAACTTGTAAACTTGTAAGCAAGTGAAGTAGTAAACTTGTAAACTAGTAAGCTAGTAAACTTGTGAACTGGTAAGCTAGTAAACTAGTGAGTTAATAAACTAGTCAATAAGTAAGCTAGTGAATTAGCAAACCCGTTGACAAGTAAATTAGTTGATTAGTAAACTAGTAAACTTGTCAAATTAGTAATAGTAAACTGGTAAACTAGTGAGCTAGTTGAATGAAAAACTAGTGAGCTAAGTAAGCTAGTAATTTAGTAATCTAGTAAACTAGTGAGCTAGTGAATTAGTAAACTAGTAAACTCGTTAAGAAGTAAATTAGTAAACTAGTAAACTTGTAAGCAAGTAAACTAGTGAACTTTTAAACTGGTAAGCTAGTAAACTAGAAAGCTAGTAAACTAGAGAGCTAATAAACTATTCAATAAGTAAGCTAGTGAACTAGCAAACTCGTTAACAAGTAAATTAGTTGATAAGTAAACTAGTAAACTTGTCAAATTTGTAATAGTAAACTGGTAAACTAGTGAGCTAGTAAATAAGTAATTACAAAAATTAATAATTTACAAAACCCTGAAGGATTTCTAATTATCTTCATAGTTAACTTATATTTTTGTAGATTGCTACTGATATTCAAAAAACTCGATGTTTTAAAATGCGAATTTCGATCTATTAATAGCAATTTCAAGAATTAATGATAATATCACATTCGCATAGATTCTTACGACAATTCTTACGTAAAGAAGGAAAATATTTTCAGTGGAAAAGAAAATAATAATTATTTTTCTTCCCTTAAATATTGAATCTTGAACCATCCCTTGCATCACAAGTCATCAAAACCCAACGACTTAGGGAAGGGAAAATGTTCCTTATACCAATAATATATCATAAACGTTAAATAAACAAACGATGAACGACAAAAGGTGCGATCCCATGTGATGAGATGGAATTCGAATGCAGTCCAGGAATTTGCATCACCAGTTCGTGGGTCTGTGATCGCCAGTTCGATTGCCCAATGGGGACAGACGAATTAGACTGCGAACGTAAGCTTTTTACTGAAATTTTTCAGCAGCACTCGGTATCGCCTCGGACCTGCCTGAATCCAAGGGTGCAAATTGTAGATGGTTTTTTTTTTTCATCGAATCGAGTATATGGGAGCCTGCAATGGTTTAATCACGTTGTTTAATTTGGTTGTAGGCAATAAGAATTGCACGTCGGAACAGTTCACGTGTCGTTCGGGAAACGGGGAATGCGTCTCGCTCACGTGGTTCGTAATGCTTTCATGCATTCATTATTTATTCTTGAAAAAAAAATTCGTTCTCAGAGCTTTTTTTTCCGAAGGCTCTGCGATGGAGCGGAAGATTGCACGGATGGCTCGGATGAAGCAGAATGCAGTAAGGGTTTTTTTCACATTGCTTTTGAATTGTGGCATGTTGGTAAAGGTTGCACTGGAGTAGGGTTTTTTTCGAAAATAAGGGAATATTTACGTTTCTATAAATTTCTTTCCTGATAAAGAGATGGGAAATGATTCGATATTGTTTTTGAGAGAATAGTTTTTGTCAATTTTACCAAACTTATTTAACTTATTATAAATAATGCGAATTGTTGTGATATTAATTATTGATAAATAGGAGGGTGGTCGTTAAATAGCATTTTGATGTCGTCACCTTCAAGATAGATTGCGAATATTTTGGAAAAAATTACTATAATTTTCAGATTTTGAAAATAATATTAACTCGTGCTAGAAGTTATTTTTTTTGCAATTCAATTCGGACGCAAAAAGTACTTCAAAAATCAATTCAATGCAGAAAATTATTGTATATTGTTATGCGATATTCCAAGGAATTTACCAAGATACTGGATCAATATTTTTTTCGTAAACTTGAAGTCAAAATACCAAAAATCATTAAAATTTACCCTTTTTTCACTAGAACACAGTATTTTATCAAATAACCGATTCAGCATTGTGGTTAATTTCAAATTCAGCATAGGTTGAAAAATAATTAATCTTTACACTGATAAGCATTCTTGATCATTGCACAAGTATGATAATTGCATGCTCGTTATTCCAAAAACTTCAGCATTATTGTTTACAAAATGTACTCAGTAAAGAAAGTTCTGAGAAGCTTTGTAACAATGATTTTTTTGTACGTTAAATTCCATACAAACAAATGAAATTTTATCTATAAGACAAAGATAAAAGTGACAAAATTGTAAGTAATCATAATCAAAATGATTATATAATAAAAATGTACTAATTATCATGATTTTTGAACATTGAACGTGGAAACATCTAATTATTCCAATGATCACAATTATAAGTGTTTGAAATGATACTGATTTTCAATAATTGGTAAAGAATATCTTTTTTGTAATAATCGTCATCATAGTTTGAATGATAATAATAATAACAATAATGATAATAATAATAACAATAATAATAATAATAATAATAATAATAATAATAATAATAATAATAATAATAATAATATTACTATAAATAGTTATTACAAAATAGGGCTATTTATAAATTTCATACTGAAAACGCAGTTGCCTTTGCTTTGAAAAATCAATTACTTATACAGTTTGTAAATAAGAATTAATCGTAAAATAGGAAAAAATATAACAATGCCTCCCCACTACCTAATTTTCACTTTTTAATAGCCCTGTTAATAAAAGTAAAAACAGAACATTTTTGTTTGTATTCAATCTGAAATATACAATGTTTTTAACTGAAATTTTTCAATGACTTATCATCGACAAATTTCATTTCTATATTTATAAATAAATAATTGACTTACAATATTTGTTTAAAACTTTTTTACTCGGGATTTTTCGTTTTATTAAAGATAGACATATCATTGTATGCATAATTCATAAATATAAGATATAAAACTTAATTATCATTCATCACAATGACTGTAATTATCATATTTTTTTATTACTTTTCGAAAGGTAATCATTGTTTTTATGGTTTTACAAGAATTATCCTATTAAACTGCGTGGAGTTGGGCGTATAGAAAATTTGTAAGAAATTTAAGACTTTGTAACATTGGTAAATTTTGTCAATACTCTAATTCAAATTTCTAGAAAAACGAGCATGTGACTGAATATAATTTTAGAATTATCGAGAGTACTTATACGTAAATAAAATGTTTATTTTCTAACTATTTTGCATGAAACTGATTTATTAAATGCACAAATACTATTGGTATTGTAAAAACACTGAATTTCAAAAATCTTCGTTATTTTGACTTGAGGCTCACAAAAAAATATCTGATTATTATTTATAATGTTTTTGCAGTTTGCTGTAATTTTTTATTACAATTCGCCACGGAGAACTGATTTCAAAAGTGTTACAATCGTCGGAAAAAATTATATAGTGTCTTGTAAATATTATACTCTTTTATATGGCAAAAAAGATGAAGAATTTAACGACATTGGTTTACGTTGTTTTTAAAAAAAGAAAACTTTAGTTATTTTTTCCGAAATATAACATATATTCAAAGAATTTTAGGGGCAAGGCTATCAAAATTTCATTCAACCCTTTCTAATAATCACCCTTATTAATATTTGCCTGCTTTAATAGATAAATTGATTGTATTTTTTTTCTTTCAAACTGATTAGAAAATTTGGCGGGGGGGGGGATTCATTACGAAGTATTACAGTCAAAATAAATATTCATACAAAATAAGTATAAAAATATAATTTTCAAATGGGAGAGGGTTCAAAAAGTTTATAAGTAACGTTACGAAATGAGTGAGCAACCCTCAAGGCTTGCTGCATTTCAACCTGCTAAAAGTTTTTATGAAGAATCTTGTAAATAATTTATTCGATTGGAGAATCAATACGATTCTACATTTGTCGAAGTAGCTGGTAGACATACATTTAAAAATGCAATAAGTTGGAACTCAGTCAACTTTACCGAAATTTATTCTTAGCGTATGAACTCGATTTCCATTTATAATTTTACCACTTACTCAATTTTCCAGTCCTTATAATGAAATGAATGATCTTTTGGATGCAATTTTCATACAATGCTTTTCAGTGAATGTCAATGTTACCACTCTTTGCGATATTTTACAAATAATTAATTCAACCTAAAATTCCCATGCATGTAAAGAACTCGATGCATCGTTCTCTCAAAAGCAAAAACATTATTTCTCGGTTACACTCCAGTTCATCCTTTGCAATTTAGCAATATTCACCTACACCGGGAATTTTTTCGCGCGGTATCATTTTCACGTCGGCGAAATTGTAACAGAAATTTGCAGCATGTTGCGAATTTCCCCGCCCTTTATTGCCACGGTTCCCTTTCACGCGAGTGTTTTCTTCTGTATCGTTAATTCCGACCGCGCGCGAGCTTGTGAAAGGAAATGGAGCAAGATTTTCGAGTTCCTCTTTTCCCGCGCTCTACATTTTCACCCCGCGAAAAGCTGGAAAAGTCCAAACTTGTTGCCAGCATTTTGAATGAATTCTCCTTGATTTTTTCAATGCGAGTCGCATTTTCGAGTGATACGACCTGGTCTGACGCGCGCCGCTGCTAAACCTTTTTTTGTGTACAAAAGACCCGTCTGACATTAATTGGCTTACACTACTTGCTCTGTTGAATTTGTAAGGTTCGCGCGACTGTGCGATAATGCGCACAGACGAAGAGCTCCTTTTGACGATGTCATTTCTCGCGCCTCGTCTTACAGTAATTAGAACGGTTTATTACGTTTTGTTGAATTCACGAAGAGATTAACACGTTACATTTCATGCTAATTAATCCGGGATTCTAGCGTGGAAAAAATTTGATTCGTAGCTATGAAGAGCTTTTTTCAACGATTGGCGTTCTTTTTTTTCTACAGTGATGTTGCAGGGGCGTAGGCAGAAAAAATTTTCGGAGGGGGGGGGGGGTTCCTGAAAAATGTTTTTTCTTTCGGATTTCAAAATTATTCATCTTTGACAATATGATCACAAGAGAGCGTTTTTGAAATATTTCACAATTCGGAATTTAAAAGTTACACAATTTTTGGAATCCAGAATTGTACATTTTTCATGTTCGTAAATAATGGAATTTGATTTTTGTAATTTTCAATTAGTAACTAAGGTTTCAATTTCCTCAACAAATAATTTATGTTCTCATAGCAAGGATTATCTGATATTAAGTATTATGGGTTTCTATAAAGCTTTCTAAAATTCGATGCTCTAGGAATCAAACGTCTGAAAAATTTATATATTTGGATTGATTTTTGAGCAAATTTTAACAACACAGATAAACGGTACATCATAAATTTATATTTTCTTCTTACGCTATATTATTCATTAAAATCTGTAGTATTTTCTAGTATTTTTATATATTTTCAATATTTCTATGGATTGTTCATAAGATTTTAAGAAAATGGATGCTATATAATCGAAGCTTAAACGATTTTGAGAATTTAAATTAACTTTTCAGGCGACTGTTTCTTTTGTAAAGATTTTCAATACTTTTATTGCGTATTTTTTCAGTAGTTGTACAATCACGAGTATGTTTAATTGTATAAATTGTATAAATTGAATTGGTTGTATTATTATTTTTTCTATAGGAATTTTTTAAATAATTTCTACTATCATATATGATCATAGTAATAATAAATATGCTTCAGGACATAAAATGTTATAAGTTTCTTATAAAAGTATATCTGCATACTTTTTATGTATTCAAAAATTTCTAGTAAACTAGTAAGCTAGTAAACTTGTGAGCTAGAAAAAAAGTAAACTAGAAAACTAGTAAGCTGGTAAACTACTAAACTAGTAAATAAGTAAGCTACTGAACTAGCAAACTACTGAAATTGTAAATAAGTAAAACAGAAAACAAGTGAAAAAGTAATACAGTAGAGTAGTAAACTCGTTAACAATTAAATTGATTGATTAGTGAAATAGTAAACTTGTCAAATTTGTAATAGTAAACTGGTAAACTAGTAAGCTAGTGAACTAGTAAGCTAGTGAACTAGTAAACTAGTAAACTCGTTAACAAGTAAATTAGTAAACTTGTAAACTGGCAAACTAGTAAACTTGTAAGCTAGAAAAAAAGTAAATTAGAAAAATAGTAAGCTGGTAAACTACTAAACGAGTAAATAAGTAAGCTAGTAAACAAACAAACTACTGAAATTGTAAAATAGTAAAATAGAAAACAAGTGAAAAAGCAAAACAGTAAACTAGCAAACTTAGTAAATTAGTTGTTTAGTAAACTAGTAAATTTGTCAAATTTGTAATAGTAAACTGGTAAACTACTAAACTAGTAAACAAGTGAGCTAGTACACTAGAAAACTATTAAGCTGTTAAACTACTGAACTAGTAAATAAGTAAGCTGGTAAATTAGCGAACTACTGAAACTTTAAAATAGTAAAATAGAATATAAGTGAAAAAGTGAAACAGTAAACTAGCAAACTCTTTAACTAGTAAATAAGTTGATTAGTAGATTAGTTAACTTGTCAAATTTATAATAGTGAACTGGTAAACTAGTAAGCTAGTTAAATAAAAAACTTGTGAGCTAGTAAGCTAGTTAACTAGCAAACTCGGTAACAAGTAAATTAGTAAACTAGTAAACTGGTTAGCAGGTAAACTAGTAAACTTGTGAACTAGTAAGCTAGTAAACTATTAAACTAGTGAGCTAGTAAACTAGTAAACTAGTGAGCAACTAAACTAGTAAACAAGTAAGCTAGTAAACTATAGTAAGTCAGCGAACTAGTAAACTTATTTTTCACATTTTTCTCATATAACATTCAAAACCCTGAAGAATTTCTAGATATTTTCATAGATTACTTATATTTTTGTAGATAGCTACAGAGATTTAAGAAACTCGATGCTTTTAAATACGAATTCCGAACTATTCTTAGTAATTTAAAGAATTTTAATGATAAAATTACATTTACATAGATTATTCATGTTTCACATCAGTATTATTTTTCCGTATTTTTGAATTTATTAAAAGATTTTCTTGCGTTTTCCAGAATTTTTATAGAATTATAGTATATTTAGAATTTGATGCTTTAGAATACCAAAATATATAGATCGTAGAGGCATTTGTCATGATTGTTTAGAGAACATTTTTTTCGTATGATTTAAATAATTTCATTATTCTCTTAGAGTTTTTATGAGTCAAAAGTTTTTAAATACTTTTAAATGGATTTTATATACACTTCTAGAATTTGATGATCTAAGATTCAAAGTTCTGTAAAATTTTTTAGAACTTTCGTAGATTTTTCTTTTTCTTGACTATTCACTGGGTCGCAACAATTTTTCTGATTCATATTTTCTACATAATCCTACGTTTTGATAATTTTTCCATTTTTATTAAATACACACTGCTAACGTTTTCATCCATTTATTTGTAACTTGTATTTTTATTGTTTGTCGCTGAAACTTTTTTCAATTTTACATGAAATATTCATTGATTTTATCAGAATTTCGAGAGGGGTTTCAAACCCTAAAACCCTCCTCTGCCTACGCGTCTGTAATGTAGTATAATATTACAAAGTTTGGATAGTGCAAACGAGTAACGAAATGTCAGTTACTTAATTTCTAATTAATAAATTATAAATATAAAATCAAACTACCTTATTTAAATATATTCAGCTTCTTCCGGATTCTTCAGACTTTAATCGCAATCGGAATATTCCATGATTGTGACAGTATCGAATGATTCTTATGGATAAGCTTCACTTTTTTCAACGTTCGTTCCGCTCGACTGGTCTATATTTCATCCTCGCTTAAATCGAGATTTACCGAACAATACTTTGTTTCCGGGAAATTTAAGACTTTTTTTTCATCGAATCCGCTTATTTCTCCGAGACGTATTGGCTTCAGCGTTTCGGAATAAAATTTCGATCGAACGTTATCTACGCTCTCTCGGCGACGGATGCTACCAGGCGAAAAGTATAAAGATCATTTTCCGGAACGCTTGTACGCGTCGAGCATATCGCGCTACGTAAAGCGCATTCGCAAGTAAAATGTTTCCTGTTTTTGTTTTATGTTGTTTTTTTGGATGGGATGGGATGTTGCTTTTTTATAGTGGATGGGTTTGTTGAAGGAGGAATTCAGGGTATTTTTAATCAAGGTGTCCAAAGATAAGAGTTCTTGATTGGTCTTCATTAGTATATCGTGTTTTTTTAGGGATTAGTAAATTGATAAATAGATTATATTTGTGGGATTAGTAAAAAATATTGTACTTTTTGCTAGATATTTATAACAGTTTTTGTCATAATATATAAAAAATATTGTCAAATAATACTGCAGTAGTAGATATATATTGTTGTAACGTTTCATTTTATACTATATGCTACTTTTTTTGTACTTTTTGCAATATTATATTGTAATTCCTACTAACCCAGATTTTACAAAATTCCATACAGTTTTGCTAGCGTTCAGATCTGTATGGTTATTTTCGCCATATTTTTTTGTAATTTCTAGAATGTCTTATTGTAATTCATACGAAATTTAAGTTGAAAACATTGTAGGTTTTTCAGTTCAGTGTCAGAAAGTTCTGTACTATGACATACATTGTATTTTCAAGTTCCAAATTCTTAGTTCCCTTCAGAAGTCAACTCATATTCATCAACTTACTCAAGAGCAAACTTCAACATTTGTACATGATTTATTTTACATTATTTCGATTCAAGAATTGCAAATTCATCGATTTCCTCTGCAACTTCAATAAACCCAATGAAAATTTCATCCCCATTCCTCAACCAACTCTCGAATTTTTCAAGCGTTGGACATCTTGATAAATCAAATCATAATGATGCTTGTTCCCTCATCATCACCGCTCATGAGAAATAATGAATCAATTTTACGCGAGAAAACTCGAGATGCGCGACTACGGGAATAGAATTCATCCAGCATGCAAATTTGCTTTAGCGATCATCCACGTTACACTGATAATGAATTCAGGTTGCTGTTATAACCTCTGGAATAATTCATGCTCGTGGAATAATATCACATTCATAATTTGAGCTAATTAAAATTAATGCTGATACCAGAGATCAGCGTAACTCTACATTTCCGAATCCTGTAAAAGCATTGTAAAAACTCAAGAGAAGTTTTTTTCATAGAAAAGTACCTCATAAAAACCGCATGCAAGTATTGCAGTTTTAGTTTCATAGTCAAGCTGTAAAAAATTTAACAAAGTTTACAAAATTTGGAGGGGCAACTTTTTTACAAGGCGCTTCTTGTGTTGAGCATTTTATGGTATAAGTAAAGTTGCATGAATTTAGGTAATGCACGGAGAAAAATCGAGAGTAAATCTCACTAAAAACGCACGAAAAATTACCAAACTGCTGAGAAACGCGGGATAATTCCGCATATCAGCAGGAACTATTCCAAAAAAAAGAATATGTACCGATCGTTTTGTAAAAATTTCTTGCAGTAAGGCTTTATTCACATTTTTTCTCTACACTTTTCCTTATATGCAACACGTATAAGCGTGCGTTAGTGTCGGTATGCGCGCCGAGGAATTCTATTTATAGTCGCCGAAAAGTGCGTTTGTTTTCTTTGCTTCCCTACATAAACTTTCACTCAACTTCACTAGGTGGCTGAATGAAATTTTTTCTCAGTTGCGAATTATTGTGGAAATCCTTTACATACGAGTGAAAACTACACACAAGAAAACGAATTCAGGACCATGACTGAACATTAGCAATGAAGCATCAACACCGAAGTATCTCTTTTCATTCTGGCATCAATTTCTAGCATCAAAATTTCTACCATTTCTACAGAAATGAATGTTTATGAGAATGAAATTTTTTATTTTGATAAGATTTTAAAGGTTCTAAGTCACTAAAGATTTGCATAATGGAGTTTCATTATTTAAAATTCAAAACCACATCATTTAAAATCCTTCGAGGACGATAATTCTTCTTTTATTTTGAAGTAAAAAGTATTCAAAGAATCGGACGAATCAGGTTTCGAAGCATGTAATTTTTACCGAACATTTAGCATTCTGTCTCAAACATGGAATTTATCCCGCGTTTTTCAGCAGTTTGGTAATTTTTTGTGCGTTTTTGGTGAGATTTACTCTCAATTTTTCGCTGTGTGAAGGTAATGTTACATATTCTTATAATATTCGGATTCAAGATACTATGAATAAAGTGGACAGATAAAGTTGAAAAATTAATTATCTATCCTCTCCTTTTTCAGAAGTCCATAAAATTACATCTTTTCCAAGACATAAGGGAATTTTCACTTTCTCCCGCTAATCGCATAATCTACTATTTAAACGTGAAAAACTTTAATAATTTCTTTTTCTACGAAATTCGGGGCATCGATCGTTGGTTTTTATTTTCCCAAACTTCTTTTTGTGCGTTTTACATGAAAAATTGATCTCATGAAGCGTATCGTATTTTTTATTCGACGCATGTTTGCAACGGACAATGAAAAAAGAGAATGGTAATTTTCGCAGATGGCACCTGTCGCTCGGATGAATTCACGTGCGCGAACAAACGGTGCATTCATCAACGCTGGAGGTTGGTACAATCAAAAAATACCCTTACTTTTCGATTGAATGTCATTGCAAAGCACTCGCGAATTTGCAGTTTTGCGAGTACGTGTTACTCGGAAATGATTTCCGGGTTGATTAATGGCATTGTTCTATAGAAACATGAAAAACGCTGCGGCAGAATTTTTGCTGACGCTTATAAGAATTAATGTTTCTGACGGGGGGGGGGGGGGTTGGCAGAGGGGGTTATGGAGGTTCATACCCTTGCCAAAATTGTGATGAGTTAATTATTATTTCATGGAAGCATACAAAAAGTTACATCAGTAGAGTGGATAATGGAAATACAAGTGACAAAAAATAATGCATTAAAGAGTTACTGATATCATCTTTGGAAAAAAGGGGATAACTATAAAAACTTAGGATTACGGAGAAAATATGAATTTGGAAAATCGTTTTAGTTTTGTGAAAAGTAAAAGAAAATTGAAATGTATGAAAATACTTAAAATTTCATGATCTTTCAACAAATTCTAGAAACCTGTAGATAATTCATAGAAAAAAATAAAAAAAAGAAAAAGTACTAAAAGTGATTGGATTCTATGAAAAAATTGTTTTATCGAAAATCTCGACAAATGGCTATCTACAAATTTTGGAATTCTAGAGCAGCAAATTTTGAAAAGCGTATATAGCAATGCATAGTTACACTATAAGTCTATGAAATTTCTTTTTAAATATTCAAAAAATACGCAAAAACAAGAATTTAACCAAACATGTGAAATCTATATACATGTGATTTTTTCGTAAATATCTATGAAATTACAGGAAACAGATCGAAATTCGTATTCTAGAGGAATGAATTTTCTAAATCTGTAATAGCAATCTGAAAAAATATTAGAAATCTATAATATACTGAGAATTCTTCCAAGCTTTCGTATGTAATAGAAAAATGCGAAAAATGCTAGAAATCTTTTATTACATAAAAACTGTGTAACATAACTTTCTTAGAAATTTATGAAACTTTGAGTACTAGAGAATATATCATACTGATATATTTCTCTATATAATTCTATTATCATATACATTTCTAAGAATCATTACAGAAATTGAATTTGAAAAGAATAAAAATACATCCAATTCAATTCAAATAATTTATACAATTGGAAATTTTATCAATTTTATGTATGCTGAAAAAATTTGAAATTGACAAATTGAAAATCTATATAGAAGATAGTGTTTTCTAAAAAATCAATTTAATATCTCATAATTGTTGAAAGTTTCAATACTATAGCATCAAATTCTAGAAATCTATTGAGTGACCTATAAATAAACTAGAAATCTATAAATATATTAGAAAATACGACAAAATCTGATAAATAACATATTATACGAAAATTCTAGAAATCTATGAAATACTTCAAATACGTGTAGTTACATTATCTTCAAAAATCTGCTAAAATATTCCAATTTTTTAAACTTTCATTCCTAGAGCATCAAATTCTAGAAAGCTATATAGAAATTCGATTGTATGAGAAAATCCTCTTAGTTTTATGAATATCAAGAATGTTAGTGAAAAAATTTTAACTTCCTTGACTTTTTGAAAATCATAAAAATCGAATTCCAATATATACGAATATAAAAAATGTGCGATTCTGGACTACAAATGTTGTATCAGTTTTAAATTCCAAAGCGTAAAAAATATGAAAATTGTTCTGGTATAACAATATTATCCAAGTTTAAAAATTATGAAATCCCGAAGGATATATATTTTTTTAGAACCCCCCCCCCCCCCCCCGCCCCCTGGACATTTTTTCTGCCCACGCCCCTGATTTCTGTTTGTAAAAAGATGTGCTTGATTAGATTTTTGACAAATTGATATATCTCAGCTATTATATTATTCGTTACCAAATTGTGAAATTGTTGAACAAAGTTTTGCAATTTGATTATATTTTTCTTCGCTTTCTTGAATTTCGTAAAATTATAAACAATCGATCTTGTGTAAGATTGAAACATTGTTCTTAAGGTCTTGGATTCTCTTATCATTCTTTTGACTGGAAATTTTCGATAAGTTAGAAAGATTTTTCTAAAATTTCAAGAATTTGACACCCTTTCCCAAAAAAGAATTTTAGATCTGCCGCAGCGAAAAAAAAAAAAAAAAGAATGTATTGAATACGATTTTGGTTAATTTTCAACCTTATTTCACATATCAGTATTATTATTATTATTTTTTTTTTTTTATTAAAAATGAAAAATCTAATAAATGTTTGTTCTATCTATTGAAATCTAAAAATTAAAATCAACATACTGATATACTAGTATCCTGCAGAAATATTGAAAAAATATAAATTCAATATAGTATATTCATACTTAGAGTATATTATTCCAAATCTGTTTTTTTACTATCAACTTTAAAATAAACATCGCTCTTCAGTAAGTGACAATCAAAAATTCTGTCATCATGCTATTTAAAAGCTCTCTAATTACAAAAAAATTTATTTAAAAAAAAAATTCAAACAAAAAAAATATGATAACTCTAGAGTGCTCGGAAATTCATCAAAGTATGACAATCTACAATACCTTATTTGAATAATTAATTTAATATAATTATAAACATTGCCACGTCACATAAAATTAGCCAAAACAGAAAAAAATTTTCTGGTGAAGAAAAAATGTGCAATTGAATAAGGTGTATGTTTTTTAAAATGGTGACTAAAATATTGGAATCTTTGACCTTGACCTAGGTGTGACCTTGACGATGACTGCGGCGATGGAAGCGATGAAAAAAATTGCCAACCTTCGACATGCCGACCAGACGTAGAGTTCGAATGCGCCCCAGGCTATTGCATTAGCTCCAGTTGGAGATGCGATGGTTAATATAAAATTTTTTTTTCATTTCATGCCTTATTTCAGTTTGCAGATTTAAATAATTTGTGCATTTATCTGAGTTTTCAATGGTTTTCAATTATATTTTTTAATTATAACCTCACTTCATTAATACATAACCCTTTAATGTTAAAATTGTGGAATTTAATAATAATAGTATATAGTTACAACTATAAAAAGTTTTACAAAAATTATTTGAAAGGTTCACTGTTGACTAGTATTTGAAAATCCATAAAATAAAAATTCTTCGAAATTCAAGTTGCATTATTTTAAAACCTCAAAAAATTTGAATGATAGACAATCTTCGTTTCTCAAAAAATCTGAATTTCACTTTCCAAATTTGTGAAATCGAATACAGAGTTGTCGAATAAAAAAAAGTATCGATTTTCCTAAAAAAACAATTTGACTAATTAAGAGTCTGTGAACTAAATACATTACTGTGTAAGAATCTTTCAAAAACTTGTGATTTTCAAAGAGTAAAGATCTCTCAAAATTTAATTTAGGATTCATTAAATCTTGCAAACCAACTACTTCTATATTAAAGATTTCCAAGCAAGGAATTTCTTACCGCACATTGCATATAAAATCTTGGTGACATCTTTCATCCCTTTTTCTCGCGAAGTAACGACCCCTCAAGTTTCTAAAAGTAAAAAAAATGGATAGCATTTTATGAGAAAATCTTATCACTCTCATATTTTTCCAAATGGCGTGTTATAAAACTCTGTCGAACAATTTCTTCTTGCTATTATTTTACAGTGTTTGTTTAAACGAAATTCGTCGCAAACAATGGAGAAATTTTTATTAGAAACACAATTTATTTGGCTCCAAATTTTCACGTTTGAAACATGAAAACGACATTTTTTCACTTACCACTTTCCACAAGTTATATGAAGGCAATTTTCAATCATTTGAGTTTTACGTTCGGAAATTAGTCGAGTGAAGTTTTCGATGAAAACTTGAACTTGTGGAAATCTCATATATTTTCCAGGGTTGCTACCTTGATTTGAAACGAAAATATCAAATTTTCAGGGAATATCTCGATCCCTTCCACACGTATGAGAAAAATAGATGGTTCGAAAGTTTCTGGCAACTTTGTTCCTAGCCTCTTTTTCTTCTTATCTTGCGTTACAGTTGATCCTGGTTACAAAATTCGATTTGTCAAAAACATTCTGAGCCATGCATTTCATTATGGAAAATTTTTACTTTTTAAATCAAAGACATTTAGATTGCCCTTTTGAAGAATTTTTCTTACAAACAGAATATTTTTTACATAAATTCAATACTAAAATTATGTGAATTATTTGCTTGAAGGATTTTTCTGCAAAATTTTTTTTTTATATTCACATCATTTGAATTCAACTGGAGTTTTAAAATTTTCATTATGATTGCATTTTCAATGCATTATCTAGTTTTTTGTCACCGACTATAAATTAATATCGGATTGAAATTATCTCGTAATTTATCTGAATCATATTACGTAATTATTCTCTAAAGCTATGCAAGCAATTTAATGTTAGTTTTAATCGATTCTCTACCAAAAGTGATGACGTTGATGTTAAATTGGATTGCATGTATTTTGCTGATGAAATAACATGATTTCTGATGCAAGTTTCATACGAGATTTAATATTTTCCTGTTTGATTTTTGATGAGATGAGTCAAAATAATGAAGTAAATATTATCGTAGAAAGAACAGTTTTTAAAAAGAACCAAAATATTTTTGAAAGTTTATCAAGGTTATTAGAATTTTTCAAAACTGTCTAAAGATTTGAAAATTTCCACTACATGCAATCAATGGAATCAAGTAGATTCTTACAATTCATTTAATATCAAAAAAGGTATGAAAATATTGTTCAAATGTTTTTACCAGTATCTCATTCAATAAATTTACTTTGATGGTGTAATTTGAAAAAGTTGAAAAATACTGTAAAATTTTACAAGATAAGGTTAGGTTCTTTATAATTTTAAAAACTACTGGGAAATTCTAAAGAAAGTATTCACAAACTTCCAGAAAAAAATTCCTGGAATTTCCAGTTCTTGGAAATTTAAATTTATTATGTCAGTTACCTCTAAAATTACGAAAAATCTTATTTAAGACCTTAAATATATACACTTTTCGAACCACTCTCTGACATAAAACACTTTTTCATTTTCTCTCATAACATTTCCTCTTAGAATTCAGATAGTGGTCAGAGAAAAAGAGCAAAACCTGTGAAAATAAAGGTTTTCATTAAAAACTCGATTCAGATAATGCCCAGTCATTAAATCAGTTATCAAGAATCGTACCAAAAAAGCTATAATTTCACTAAACTAGGTGATTACGACTGTCGCGATCGATCGGACGAAAGGAATTGCACAGGGCATTTTCCACATAAAAAAATCAGCCACTGCACCGAACTCGAGTTCGACTGCGAGGACGGAATTACTTGTCTTTACCAGTCATGGAAATGTGATTCTGTCAACGGTAAATACTAACAAACAAATAGTATAAAAAAGTCTTAAACAATTAAAATGAATTTGATCGTCTGTGACTCGTGAAAAAAAATTTTTTCCATTCAGGATCTTTTTATTGTCACTTGGATATTCTTCTACTGAGATAAAAAAATATCTTTTTTTCAATCATTTTATTTGTTAGTGTTTTATTTTGAGAAAAGAAAAATGTTTTTAATTCCTAATATTATTAAGAGTAGTTTTTGTAAACTGACATAGATGATTGAATTTGTTGTTATTAATGGATGCGTTTTTTCATGTATTTTTTGAATCATGTATTTTGATTTTTTTTTTTTGATATTCAGACTGTCCCAATGGCCTCGATGAATCTCCCAGAATCTGCGAGAATATGACATGCAGATCGGACCAGTTTCAGTGCAGCAATCGCGTGTGCATAAACGGTAAATAATTCTTATTGTTGATTTCAGTTTTTTTTTATACCGGAATGTTGAAACGAAATCGATGATTACTATCATGAAATCTATAAAGTTTATGAATTTAAGAAGCAATTTTCGAATAGGTTATGATTTTCGTAATATTTTTCGAATGTTTCAAGAAATCAAATTTTTAGAAGTGAGGAAAACCTTTCTTTTAATTCACGACCATATTTTAAAATCGGTGTAACAAATATCGGATTCTAAAAATATGCCAGACATAAAAAAAATTCGATTATCGAATTTCGTAAGGTACTGGAAAGTTTTCAATGATTCATCATTACTTGATGTAAAAACGAGGAAAAAGTTTTTTAATATTTAAAATATTCGATATTCTCAGCCAATAATTAATTGTTAGAATTCTGTGTGAAAAAAATTAATCCGATCACGTTCATTTTTCTCATTAATAAATCTCATTTTGTACCTACATATAAATGTTTGGCTGGGTATTAAAAAGAAAAGAAAAATTTTCAATGGAGAAAAAAAGATGAAAATCGTTTAAATTTGTTTTGCAATTTACTTTTAACGTAAAAACTTCTAAATTTATTAATTTTCAAGTCTCTTTCATTCGTCTACCAAAAAATTATATTATTATTTTTAAAAAACGTAAAAAAATATAATGAGGAAAAAATCAGAAAATCTAAAAATTTACTACCTTAGTTGATATAAGCCTTAAAATTTTAAAACTTGGAGAAATTATTTCATGTTTATTACTATTTTTCCCAATTTTTTTTCTGATTATTCATATTGTTATTTTTTTGAAAACTTTCAGAATGCTCTAAAATCATCGAAAATATCATAAATCAAAAATGTGAAACGGACAATTACAAGTATTTTATTTTTTATTGAAAATACAAGAAAATCTATAATATTTAACTATTTTTTTTTTATAAACGTCTGAGAAAAAGAATACCCCACTCTCTACATGAATAATTATTCTCATATCTGAAAAAAGTTTTCCAGGATGAAATTCGCTCGTACATTTTTGATCAGTCGTGCTTTTCGTATAAAAACTATTGATCTTCGTTTTTTACTCCAACACTCCATATGTATGCATTTTTTTTTCGCATCGTACATAAATAACTTCCTAAATACTCAACTTTACGAATTCCCAAGTAGTTTTAATTCATTCTGAAACTACTTTGGATTAGTCCTCGTATAAATCAAAGCTAGATAACAGATACGTTCCGTACTTGCAAAAAAGTAACGACCTAAATTTATTTTTATTACAACTCAGTGAAATGACAAAGTCACTTTGGTAATTAAACGAGAAACATAATTGAAGTTTCTGGTTACTCTTTAAATATGAAATTAACTCGACCCTTAGTAATAAAATTAAGGAAAAATATAAATATATCCCTTTAATTTTTACTTGTAAAAACATTTTTCAAGAAAAGTGTTTAAGAGTTCAATCCTCAAAATTATTTTAAAAAAGTATTTTTCTTAAGTTATATTCTGCGTAAAACCAGCAAAAATAAAACACAAACATGCTTCTGGAACAACGTTTGCAATAAATTCAGCGATATACACGCAATCTCTCAAAAGACAAAAGAGTTGAATTTTCAAACGCTTTTCCAGACACAAAGACCATGAATAAATTGGTCGTCCGAGTTTCGCAAAATAGGTAAAACTCGGAGGGGATTGGAAAAAGATACGTTAATCCCTCGGACGAGATGCGCAAATGAACCGATGTAAAAAGAAAGTGTGAAATTCCAGTAAGAAATTACAGGATGTCTAATTGGAATTTCCACCAGGGAAAGAGAAAAAATTTGCTCGTTAGTTTAGTTTCATATGTATGGTGAACAGAACGGACTTTCACTATTTTCTGGGTCTTATTTGTGTTAAAATCGTAGTTAATGAGAATATTTTGTTATTGCAATACATATATAAAATTTGAATACATGTTTGTATAGAAGGGTAGTCGTTAAAATGGTTTAGGTGAAATTTCGATTCAGTAAATTGTTACTAAATAATTGGCAAATTCCCCGAATTTTTTCGGATTTTTAGAAAATGCGAACCTGTGCAGATGGAACCGTTTTTTTCGCCATTTGAATAACATGGGATTACATCATGAACGTCCTATAATTTCTTTTGGACACAAAAATTACTCCAAACATCAGTTCAATGAAGAAAAATATTGTTTATATTTATTATATATTTCATTATAATATATGAAATAAATTTCTAAAATGCTTATTATCATATAAATTTTTTTGCTAAGTTTTAAACATGAAAATGGCATATTTCTTGTGAAACAAAATAATATCAATGATTGATCAATATCTGAATTAGAGGAATTATAATTCCAATGATAATTATAACAATTCCCGGTGAAAAAAAATTCGATAAATTTTCCATTATAGTATTCGAAGTTTTCAACCCATATTCTGTCTGAGATTTTTTCCCATTTTCACAATAAATAGACCTGAAAAATTTTCTGGAAAATTGATTCAAAAATTTTAATTTTTCCATATTTAAAAACTTCTAGAAAAATATCACAGAAAAGATGAATTAAAAATTCCAATACTTCTATGAAAAATTGCCTATCTTTTTTAACAGTGAATGATTATGAATATCGTTACTATTAAATCTATATGGGAAATTTGATTATTCCAATAACAGCAGCATCAACAACAATAATAATAATAATAATAATGATAATAATAATAATGATGATTTTCGCTTGAAATCAACGATTTTTGTCATGATAATAATTTTCACATTGAAGATGATGGTAATAACAGTTATTAATAATAACAAGAATATTTTCGTTTGTGGGTCATTATCGTTCATCTTTATACTTTTTATCATAAAAATCATTACTATATACTATATGAGAATAATGATAATGATTATAAATAGATTATTCATGATTATTCATTATTATCAATAATAACTATAATAATTATTATAATATAGTAATAACGAAAGAAACAAAAAATCTGTTTAAAGGAAAAGCTCCTAAGGAATTAATTCACTCATTAAATTTTGTGTTAACTCGAATAAACATTTTTTAAATAGCCAGCGCTGACGTTATAACCATCGTGTAGAATGATCTTGAATATCAGAAAACGTGTTCTACTTTCATTTTCAATATAGATTCAATGTTAACCATATTATTTAATAATATTATTATTATCATTATAATATTTGTATTATAATGATAATTAATAGTTGGTATTATTGTTTCACAAGTTATATGTATACCACTTGCATATGTGAAGCTTGGTGAAAAAAAAATTTTTATCAATAAAGAACCACTTGGAAATTTATTTGGTTATGAAATTTTGTAAAAACTTAAAAAGAGCCTTTCTTAAAAAACTATCACTGAAGTTATAACAATCGTAAAATGATCTTAAACATAAAACACTATAATTTTTTGTTTTTCGACTCTCATCTCACGGAAGTAGTATTGATTTAGAGACTCGATATTTTTTTGCGATATGCTATAACTATAAAAATATTTCACTGTATTAAACTGATTTTTAAAGCGATTCTTGTGTCTGCAAAAATTATAGACTGTTTTTAAGACAAAGGTCTCATGTTATTCAAATAGCGGAAAAGACTCTCTCTGAGTTACTTTTTGTTTATAATTTGAATTTATACACGTTTCGACACTTAATTTGGACCATCAGCAGGCTATTAGACAAAAGGGCATTACAAATCAATACGAATTCCCTTTAAAAAAGTAGTTAAAAAATTCTCGTCTTGCAAAAAAAGACAGAAAACCATATTCCAATCAAATCAGTGAACTGGAAGAACCCTCAAACTATCAATCCAAATCCCCATCATCATTATTAATGATGATGGGGAGTGGGATATTTGGTGTATAATGATTCATTATACATAAAATATCGTCCAAGAAAAAACCTCGATGGCAGGAATTCCCATTGCCATGGTGACAATAAGATACTGCAAGGGACAATATTTTTTAGTTACCCTAGAAATCTGGGCAGATGCTGCAAGGAACGATATCAGATACCTACCAGGACAATATGATACCTACAAGACAATATGATTTCGTTCCTGTACGAATACACATCTTTGTAACAGACAGATGTATTCTTATGTCAGGTGTTGAATAGAAATTGAAAACGTATTGTCATCGTGACGATTTCCACTTCTCATTGTAAGAACTATTCAACATTCCCAAGTTCTAACAATAAATCCAAACCCTGCATATTTCGAAAACCCAGTTCATCCCTGAAAAACCAAGTGTGGAGAGACTGGTATTTTGGTTCATCAGGTCACTTATTCTGCGATGGTAAGGCCGACTGTCCAGACGGTAGCGATGAAAAGAATTGCACGAGTAAGCCGATCACCTGTAACCCCTTGACCGAATTTGAGTGCAGCCCGGGCTCTTGCATCCCCCTCGAGCACGTATGCAATAAAAAGCCGGACTGCACCGGATGGGAGGACGAAAGTGCCGAGCTTTGCGGCGTTAATGAATGCTTGAAGAACAATGGCGGCTGCTCGCAAATTTGCGTCGATTTACCAATTGGCCACCGCTGCGATTGCCACGCCGGTTACAGGCTCATGGACAACAAAACGTGTGACGGTAATTTCCCCGTCCCCAAATCTTTATTGCACATCGTTTTCCGATTCCTCGCTTTTCGCCGCGATAAAAGGCCGAGGATATACACGCCAGGGAAAAGCGCTTCGCCAAAACTGCTGAAATTTGCCGAAATTTCGTTGGGTTTATCTGTTACCTCGGGGATTCGATGGTTTTGTAGCTTTCATTCCGTACACGGAGAAAAATCGATTGTTGAGAAAATGATTTTAAGAAAATTTTTCCCCCTGAAAAATCATTTTTGCCCCCTTTAACGTACAGACCTGACTACACGGAGAAAAATCGAGAGTGAATCTCACCAAAAACGCACGAAAAATTACCAAACTGCTGAGAAACGCGGGATAAATCCATGTTTGAGACAGAATGCTAAACGTTCGGTAAAAATGAACTGCCAGAGTGATAAAAATTACCAAACATTCGGCAAAAATCACATGCTTCGAAACCTGATTCGTCCGATTCTTTGAATACTTTTTACTTCAAAATAAAAGAAGAATTATCGTCCTCGAAGGATTTTAAATGATGTGGTTTTGTATTTTAAATAATGAAACTCCATTATGCAAATCTTTAGTGACTTAGTACCTTTAAAATCTTATCAAAATAAAAAATTTCATTCTCATAAGCATTCATTTCTGTAGAAATGGTAGAAATTTTGATGCTAGAAATTGATGCCAGAATGAAAAGAGATACTTCGGTGTTGATGCTTCATTGCTAATGTTCAGTCATGGTCCTGAATTCGTTTTCTTGTGTGTAGTTTTCACTCGTATGTAAAGGATTTCCACAATAATTCGCAACTGAGAAAAAATTTCATTCAGCCACCTAGTGAAGTTGAGTGAAAGTTTATGTAGGGAAGCAAAGAAAACAAACGCACTTTTCGGCGACTATAAATAGAATTCCTCGGCGCGCATACCGACACTAACGCACGCTTATACGTGTTGCATATAAGGAAAAGTGAAGAGAAAAAATGTGAATAAAGCCTTACTGCAAGAAATTTTTACAAAACGATCGGTACATATTCTTTTTTTTGGAATAGTTCCTGCTGATATGCGGAATTATCCCGCGTTTCTCAGCAGTTTGGTAATTTTTCGTGCGTTTTTAGTGAGATTTACTCTCGATTTTTCTCCGTGTAGTCAGGTCTGTACGTCAACAATCCAGAGGCGTAGGCAGACAAAATTTTCGGGAGGGGTTTTTTGGAAAATATTTTTCCTTCGGGATTTCATAATTTTCTATCTTTGACAGTATGAATACAAGAGAGCGATTTTGAAAGATTATACATTTCGGAATATGAAAGTTATGCAACTTTTAGAATCCAGAGTTGCACATTTTTTATATTTGTGAATGATGGAATTCGATTTTTGTGATTTTCAATTACATAGTAACTAAGGTTTTAACTTTTTTCACTACAACTTTTTGTATTTTCTGATAGTGAGTGATATGAGTTTATATAGAGCTTTCTAAAATTCAAGGCTCTAGGAATCAAAGTTCTAAAATATTTATGTTTGAATTGATTTTTGAGTAAATTTTAACAGGTAAAAGATACTTCATAAATTTATATTATTTATAGTAAGGTATATTATTCATCAAATTTTGTAGTATTTTCTGGTATTTTTATATATTTTCAATGTTTCTATAGTTTGCTTTGTAGGTTTTCAGAAATTTGTACTATGTTATTAAAACTTTCAACGATTTTGAGAATTTAAATTGATTTTTCACACGACAGTTTCTTTTATGAAGATTTGCAATACTTTTATTATATATTTTTCAAGTATTTCTGCAATCAAAGGTATGTTTACTTGTATAAATTGTACAAACTGAATTGAATGTACTTTTATTGTTTACCTTATGGATTCGTAGAAAGATATCCAAAAATATGTATAATTATAGTATTATATAAATGAATAAGTAAGTAAGGTAAATAAGTAAACTGGTGAGCTAGTAAACTTGTCAGTTAGTAAACTACTAAACTACTGAAAAAGTAAGCTAGTAAACTAGTTAAATAAAAAACTCATAAGCTAGTAAACTAGTTAGCTAGTGATATAAAAAACTAGTTAGCTAGTAATCTGGTAAACTTGCTAACAAGTAAATTAGTAAATTTGTAAGTTGGTAAGCTAGTTAACTCGTAAGCTAATTAACTAGTAAACTACTGAATTACTCAAACTTGAAGCCAGTAAACTAGTTAAATAAAAGACTGATAAGCTAGTGAACTGGTCAGCTAGTTCAATAAATAAACTAGTAAGCTAGTAAACTCGTTAATAAGTAAATTAGTAAACTTGTAAACTGGTAAGCTAGTTAACTAGTAAGCTAATTAACTAGTAAACTAGTAAAGTATTGAGCCAGTAAACGAGTAAACAAGTAAGCTAGTAAACTAGTAAACTAGTAAACTAGGAAGCACGTAAACTAATAAACATGTAAGCTCGTAAACTAGTTAGCTAGTTAGCTAGTGAACGAGTAAATTATTAGGCTAGTGAGCTCATAAACTAGTAAACTTATTTTTCACATTCGTCCAGTTTAATTTACGAAACCCTGGAGGATTTCTAAGTATTTTTAAAGATTGCTTAGATTTTTGTAAATTGCTACAGGTATTTATAAAACTCGATGCTTTCAAATGCGAATTTCGATCTATTCTCAGTAATTTCAAAAAATAATGATAACATTACATTTATATAAATTTTGTATGTTTTACATCGTTATTATTTTTTCATATTTTTGAAATAATTAAAAGCTTTTGTTACGTTTTCTAGAATTTCTATAGATTTATAATATATCTTCAGAATTTGATGCTTTAGAATCCCAAAATTTATAGATCGTTGAGGCATTCTTCGAGATTTTTCAGATAATAGTTTTTTTATAGAATTGAACTAATTTCATTATTTTTTTTTTGAATTTGTATAAATCGAAAGATTTTTAATACTTTTACATTGGTTTTATTAGATTTCTACAATTTGATGACGTAAGATTCAAAGTTTGGTAAATTTTTAGCATTTTCGTTATTTTTATTTCTCTCGATCATTCACTGTGTTGCAACAATTTTTATGATTCATACTTTCTACGTAATCCCACGTTTTGATAATGTTTATTTTTCTATTCAACATGTACTCCTAAAGTTTTCATGCATTTTTTGTATCTAATATTTTCATCGTTTATCGATGTAACTTTTTTCATTTTTGCATTTAAAATTTATGAATTTTATCAGAATTTTGGGAGGGGTTTGAACCCCCAAAACTCCCCTCTGCCTACGTGCTTGCAACAATCAATTGAAGAAATGCAATTTGAGAGAAGAAAAACTTATTTATCATGATTTTCTAAACCTACTTTTATGAAATTTTATTTTTTTACTGTACAAATTAGCTGAAACTAGGCTCCGTTCCGTAACTGTAAAGAAAAATTCGATAGAATTTTACTGCGCACTTGCTTTTGGAAAAAATTGTGATATCTAAGAATCTCAGAGGGGACAACGATGAAGATAGAGGGGTTTTTGCCCCCTCCCCCTGGCTAAGGGCCTGACTATAGAATAGTGAAGTTAAGAAATAAAGTTTCGAATCAGCAATGAAAAAAATTCTCCCCCCAAAGCCATCAACTCGGGTTAAGTTTTGGCGAAGTTGGGCGACGTAATTCTTGCAGAAGGAAAAACGGGGAAGATAAGGAAAACTCATCAACAATATTCTCCGTGTCGTTTTCCCGGCTAAAGTTTGGTGTTTCTTTTTTCCTATTGGAAGACGTGGACGAGTGCTCGGAGCCCGGAAGCTGTTCGCAATTTTGCCTGAACGAGAAGGGCGGTTTCAAGTGCAGTTGTGCCCCGGGTTATTTGAGGGACCCGCGAAACTTGACTCGCTGCAAGGCGGCCGAGGGACATGCGAGCCTCCTCTTCGCCAGGCAACATGATATTCGCAAAGTCGCCCTGGACCGCCAGGAAATGACTGCCATTGTCAACGACACGAAAATGGCGACGGCCTTGGACTTCGTTTTTCGCACGGGAATGATATTCTGGAGCGACGTTCGCGAGACCAAAATATACAAGTGAGTTAAAGAAAAGAATTTTATTTCTTCTGTCAAATTCGTTCACTAGCCTATGAAGTTCCAAACGTTTAAAATGAAACGAGAAAAATTCAATTAATAGAGGAGAACAATTTTTTTCTCTCTGCTTTTGAACATTTCTTGATCGTAACACCAAACTTCATGCTCCCCAAAAAAAATTCGTCACTCTTCGCATCGTGATGAAAAATAAAAAAAATCATGTTTTTTTTATTTTCGTTTAATTTTAAACGTTTGGAACTTCAGGTACATCACTAGCCTCAAGATCGAGAAACATTTCAAGTTGAAAAATAAATAAAATAATAATAATAATAATAATAATAATGATACGTATTAGGGTTTGGGAAATACTTGAAAAAATAGTAACCCATTATTGTTACTGTTAAAAAAGTAACAATCCGTTAATTTCAGTAGACTGTAATAAAATGTAAATAATAAGAGAAACTAAGAATGAAAAAAAATATCAATGCACTCTTAATATTATATCAGAAACTTTATTTTAGATTCAATAAAATAGTCTGGGAAGGGAAAATGTTTTACATGCAATGATGCAATTTTCGTTGAGTTTAAACAAAAATTTTTGCTGAAACAAAACATCAAATTATGAGATCTGTCGATTGTTTAACGAACCCTCCATAAATAGTTTTTTTAAGCCTGGAAAATTATGAAGCTTTTGTAAATTTGTACTATTTGACTATGAGAAAAAAAATCAGTAAGTACGCTTGTTCGAATTTTCATTATATTTTCAAATTCGAAAAATTTCTAAGTATGACATTTCATTCAATGTTAGTAGTAAGGAAAAATTTGCGAATTTAATGGATTTTTGAATATTTTTTACCTGGATTTTAAGTACTTCTAAAACTATACGTATTTTTTAGTATGAATAAAATGTTGCAGGATTTTACTGCATTTTCATATATTTCTAGTATTTTTATAAATTGATATATAGATTTCAAGAGTTTCGTCTTTTAGAATTCGAGGTTCATTACATTTTTCGTATTTAAATTGGTCTTCCAGAAAACAGCATCTCTATAAATTTTTATTTTATTTAGTATTTGTCGTATTTCTTCAGTTTCTGAACGATTTGAAGGAATAGATTTTTAGTGTTTTATATATTCTATAATATTTATGTATTTATATTTTGCATTTCTAAGTATATTTATAAAATGTTGAATTTTTCTGTTTCATCTCTGTGGATTTCAGAATGCCTTCTTGTGGAATAAGTATTACCATCAATTTTCCAAAAAAACAGCATCACCATAGATGTATAATACGCAATTTTAATATTTTTTGTATTTTTCAAGGATTTTTTCGATTAAGAGGATTTTCTTTTACTTTTATATACTTCTTTATACATATACCTCTAGAATTCAATACTCGAACAATGAAAGTTTTATTGACTTCTGGAATTAAATAATTTTGGAAGAATTTGATAGCATTTACAAGAAACTACCTACAATCGAGAATTGTTATTATTTTTCTTACTTTTATGAAATGTAATATAGATTTCAAAAATTTTGTGCTCTACAATTCGGAATTCATTAAATTTTTTGTATTCGAACGGTTTTTCGAGAAAAGAGTATCTCCAAAAGATTTGTATGTATTTTTGTGCTTTTCGTATTTCTTCAGTTTTTCTAAGATTTGAAAAATTTTTCAGTGTTTTTATGTATTGCTTTATTTATTTCAGGAATTCGATGCTCTGGTTATTTAAATTTTACAAATTTTATGTGTTTCATATAATATTTTATTTTTCGTTTTTCTCAGTATTCATAAAATATTGTAGAATTTTCTAGTTTTCTTTAAAGATATCTTTTTGAATTTCGAGAATGCGATTTCCTGATTTCTAAAGTTCGAAACATTTGAAGTATTTTAATTGATTTTTTAAAAAATAATGTCTCCATACATTTAAAGTATGTATTTTTATTACTCCTCGTATTTTCTAATTGTAATAATTTCTACGATTTGAAGAATTTTCTAGCATTTTTAAAGACTTCTATGCATTCTTTTAAAATTCAATGGTTAAGAAATCATATTTTTATTGATTTCCGGAGTTTTATTCATTTTTAAAGAATTTAATATCATTCAGAAAAAATTACTAAAAATCTGGTATTTGAAGTATTTTTCGTATTTTTATAAATTGTTGTATAGAATTCAAAAATTTCGTGCTATAAAATCCGATGTTCATCAAATTTATCGTATTTTTATAAATTGTTGTATAGAATTCAAGAATTTCGTGCTATAAAATCTAATGTTCATCAAATTTATCGTATTTTTTGAGGATTTTTGCTATATGAAGGATTTTCTGGTATTTTTAAAGACTTCTATGTATACTTTTGGAATTCGATGCTCAACAATTCATAGTTTTACTGAGTTCCAGAATTTTATTAATTTTAAACAAATTAAATATCATTCAGAAAAAATCGCGAAAAATCTTGTATTTTAATTATTCTTCGTATTTTTATGAAGTGTTGTTTAGAATTCAAGAATTTCGTGCTATAAAATCCAATGTTCATCAAATTTCTCGTATTTTTTTAGGATTTTTGCTATATGAAGGATTTTCTGGTATTTTTAAAGACTTCTATGCATACTTTTGGAATTCGATGCTCAAAAAAATCATAGTTTTATTGATTTCTGGAATTTTATTCATTTTTAAAGAATTTAATATCTTTCAAAAAAAATTACTGAAAAGAATCTTGTATTTTAAGTATTTTTCGTATTTTTATGAATTGTTGTTCAGAATTCAAGAATCTCGTGCTATAAAACCCAATGTTCATCAAATTTCTCGTATTCTTTGAGGATTTTTACGATTTGAAGGATTTTCTTCTATTTTTATAGACTCCAATATTTTTAAAAGAATATAGTAACATTTAAAAGGAAATAATTAAATTTCTTTATTTTCAGTATTTTTCATATTTGTCATATTCATTGAGTTTCACAAGATTTTCTAGCTAATCTATAGATTAGAAGTATCATTATAGATTTCTAAAATATATTGCTCTCAATTCTAATAATCTCTAAAATAAAATCAAAAATCAAATTTCCCATCAATATTCATACACAACCTACTAACACTTCACTCTGTTACATCGAAGAAATCACAAACATAGAAATTTTCAATCAAAAATAATAAAGTTCAAATTACTTCCATCTCAGTTTCAAAACACTCCATAAAATCAATCACACATTACTTACAACACTCTTCTCCCAAACCTTGTCAACATTTCCTGACTCGAAAAAATTCCAAAAAGAAAAAAAAATCATCCAAAACCTGGTTCCTTCCTGCACTCGACATAAAATCCGCCCCTTGAAATAATTTTTCGCCGTTTCGCCTCTTCAGATTTCTCTGTAGGATTCTTCAAACTAGACGATGGCAATCAAGAAAGTGCTTCGACATTTCAAACGGCGTGAAATAAAATGCATTGTGTATTTTTTTACTTCCTCGCAGAGCTCCCATTGACGAAGGAAATGAAAGAACGGCCGTAATAGACAAGGATTTCACAACGACCGACGGCCTCGCCGTTGATTGGATCTACAACCACATTTATTGGACTGACGCGGTTAAGGACACTATCGAACTCGCCAATTTCGAAGGAAACATGAGAAAAACCTTAATTAGAGACCGAATACAAGAGCCGCGCGCGATAGCTTTGAACCCTCTCGAAGGGTGGATGTTCTGGACCGATTGGGGCGAGGAGGCAAGGATCGAGCGGTCTGGCATGGACGGAACTCATCGTTCGGTAAAAAAACCTATTCACTTTCAAATCGAAACTTTGTAAACTTGGATCGTTTCGAGGCAAAGAATGTATCCCAATGTCATGAGAACTTGAAACTCCACGAATCACGCGAAAACGATTCCAGTTTTTAAAGTGATCAGGAATGGTCGTTTTCAAAGTCCATGGATGTAAATCTACACTGTGAAAAAATACGGAAATTTCCTATAGCATGGTACTGCAAATTTACCATTCTTTCATGTTTCACATACTTGAATAGAAAAATTTCCTTAAAATATGGAATATGAGTATAAATAAATTGGAAAGTTCGAACTAATTGTAGAAAAATTATTGTAAAATTATGGTGAATTTTCACTACAAGGTAATGGTTAATGACTTTCGTATCAGTACAGTAAATACGTCCTCGAATGGTGAATTTGTTGGAAAGTTTATTTTGTAGGCCGTAGGAAGAAGGTGTTCATGAATAGTTAGATTGAAAAAAGACGTATGTTCTCTTTTTTTAAGTCAATTATTAAAGTTTAAACATTTACGTGAATTAAAAAAAAGGTATAATGTAGATTTGACGTTGGTGTAGTGGGTGAAAAATTTATTTCGTTTTTTTGGGTTGGAAAGAAGAATTACGTTTTCTCGAAGTCATTTTGTCGTATGGATATCTCGTGCAAAAAACCAATAGTATCGTAAAGCGACGGTTTGATATCCTCATTTATCGAACGCTCGAATAAATAAACGATCAATGCCACTTTTACACCTATCGTTCAAATCGACATGAAATGGCCCAATTTACTAATGGTGCTTCCAGACCGTTGCAGTGAGAAAATTCAGTCAGGTATCGGTTTTAAATTTCGATTTTTTGGGAAATGGTAGCATGAGTGTAGCCTAACAATTTTCAAAAATCTGTATTTTGATAGATTCATGTAGTATTTGTCCAATTTCTCAGAGATTACTGAAAATAAGAAAAATTTTTAGAGCAAGGGAAATTTTGGTGAATTACCTAAACTGTAATGTTTATTCAAACTGTTAAAATAGTAACACGTTTGTCGTGCAAAAATCGTTAATAATTTCCGAAATTTTAATGGATATTGTAAAACTAGGAAAATATTGAAAAAACTCGTCCTGCAAAAGCTTCCGATGCTTAGAATAATTTCAATAAAAATCTGGGCAATATAAAAATTTAGAAAAAGTAAAAACATTCGAAAAGTTTTTTTAATTTCCTAAAATGTTAAAAAATTTGTTAGATTGTGAAAAGTTTTTATGATTCTGTAAAATATCAAGAATTGTAAAAAATTCTGAACAATATAATGTAGAAAAATTTTCAATCGTATTGAAAACGTCGATTATTGTTAAAGTTTTTATAAAAGTTCAGAAGTTATGACATTTCAAAAAATTGAAATTCATTAAGAATATGAGAGATTTTTAATAAATCTGACGACTTCGGTAATACGTTTTGGAGAATTGAGAGAATAGAAGCATAATGTAAAAAATTTTAGAAATTTCGTAAAACTATAAAAACTGTGTGGGATTCAGATAATTTAACAAAAATCAAAATATATTTATTCACCAGTATGTACAAGGATTTTCAACAATTCAGAACAGTTTGAAAAACATAGAGAATTTCAGATATTGTTGATAAATTTTCTAGATTATGCGGAAATGTGTAACTTTTCATGAAACTTAAGCTGCTGTGTAAAGTTCACAAATTATGAAAATATCAGAAAATTTTTTGACGTGCCTTAAAAATAAAATTTCACTCCAAATTCTAGTCAGATTTCACTCTGAAAAAACGAGTTGAATTTCACTTCAAGAGGAGTGAAATTTCTCTATTTTCGAGTGACTTTTCACTCAAGAAGCGTGTGAAATTATTATGAGTTTGCATAGCAGTATATATTAGGGTGGTCCTTAAAATGGGTTTGGTCGAATTTTAATCGCGCCGGCCCCTAAATTGGTTCCAAATAATTCAAAAAAAATCCCTGAATTTTTTCGATTTTTTATCCAACGTTAACCCGCGCCCCTGGAGCCCTTCTTTTTCCCATTTAAATAACATGGCATTTTGTCTTTATCGCAGTCAATATTTTTTTGCCGCCATAAAAATCGGCTTAAAAATATAGTTGACACGTAAAATTCCTCGTTAGGGTGGCAGCAAACAACAAAAATATCAAAACCGGTCAGTTACAGTATTTCACACGTAATATTCAATCGGATATAAAATCGGATAATATTCGATTTTGCGAGTTTTACGTGTTCCAACTTGTTATTTCACTGAATATCTCTAATATTCCATATTGTAAGTATATTTTCCGCATTTTGTTGATGCTTGATAACAATTTGGGACATTGAGAAGTAATGATGAATTATTTATTATCGTTCAATAACGAATAAGAACAATTATTCATAACAAAACAGTAAAAATATCAATAAGAATCGTATTTTGGAGTATTTCACAATTTTTTGTTCATCAGCAACAGGAAAGAGCAACTAAAGTTTTGTATTGTTCTAAAAAAGCTTCATAATAGTGTAGAAATAAACATATCATTTCAAAATTAGGATTTCATACATATTTTACAGATTTGATAACTTTAACTGTAGGAGTTTTATTACTAATTATGAAAATGTGACATAATCGTACTGTAACATTATATCAGTAACTGTTCGAATCAAGTTGCATTGCCATTCTTCGAGTAGCATTAGAATTATAAATATGTATGGCACTCAGTCATAGAAAGCTTAGTATATCAAATTACAAAGTACACAAAAATCGTGAAATACTCCAAAATACGATTCTTATTGATATTTTTACTGTTTTGTTATGAATAATTGTTACCATTCGTTATTGAACGATAATAAATAATTCATCATTACTTCTCAATGTCCCAAATTGTTATCAAGCATCAACAAAATGCGGAAAATATACTTATAATATGGAATATTAGAGATATTCAGTGAAATAACAAGTTGGAACACGTAAAACTCGCAAAATCGAATATTATCCGATTTTATATCCGATTGAATATTACGTGCGAAATACTGTAACTGATCGGTTTTCATATTTTTGTAGTTTGCTGCTACCCTAACGAGCAATTTTACGTGTCAACTATAGTTTTAGGCCGATTTTTATGGCGGCAAAAAAATATTGACTGCGATAAAGACAAAATGCCATGTTATTTAAATGGGAAAAAGAAGGGCTCCAGGGGCACGGGTTAACGTTGGATAAAAAATCTGAAAAAATTCAGGGATTTTTTTGAATTGTTCGGAACCAATTTAGGGGGCGGCGCGGTTAAAATTCGACCAAACCCATTTTAAGGACCACCCTAGTATATATACAGGGTGTACCGAGATCCCCGTACCAAAAGAAAACCCAATATTCCTTTTTGAATTCTGTATCGAAAAGTCCTTTACCACTTTTCAAAAAACTCAAAATGGAAAAAGTCATTCAATCCAAAAGTTTAAACAATAAATGCGCTCTCTCGACAAGTGGGGATAAAATCCATGAACCAAACTTTACCCAAATTTTTTTCATATTTTTTAGAGTCGAAAAGTCCTTTGCCACTTTTATCAAAACTCAAAATTGAAAAAAATGTGCGAATTGGAAGTTTTGACCAATCAAATTTCTTAGATTTCAAACTCGAATATCTTTTTTGATTTTGAGTTTTGTCAAAAGTGGCAAAGGACTTTTCGACTCTAAAAAATATGAAAAAAATTTGGGTAAAGTTTGGTCGGTGAATTTTATGCCCACTTGTTGAGAGAACCCATTTATTGTTTAAATTTGCAACTTAAATAACTTTTTCAATTCTGAGTTTCGTGAAAAGTGGTAAAGGACTTTTAGATTCAAAATTCAAAAAGGAATATTGGGTTTTCTTTTGGTACACCCTGTATATATAAATGTTTGTTTGAGCCAACCTAACTGGTTTTCGAGTGAGGATTTTCCCAGGAAGTGTATACGACCTGACCATTCTTTAACTGACTTCCAACCTTCGAGGCCATCGCAATATTTTTAAATCCGAAGGGACACCTTTGCTCCAGGTGATCGTCGGCAACGACGTGAAATGGCCAAACGGCATAACCCTGGATCTGATCGGTAAGCGCGTTTATTGGGTGGATGCGAAGCTGAACATCATCGGTTCGTGCAACTACGACGGGACCGGTCGTCGTACGGTCCTGTACTCGTTGGACGTTCTGCGCCATCCCTTCAGCATCACGACTTTCGAGGATTACGTGTACTGGACGGATTGGGACAAAGAGGCCATTTTCAAAGCGAACAAGTTCACGGGATCGGAAGTCGAGGCCCTGACTTCCCTGAAATCCGTGCAGCATCCAATGGTCGTGCACGTTTATCACCCGTACAGGCAACCCGACGGCATTAATCACTGCCAGGCAGTGAATGGACATTGCAGCCATTTGTGCTTGCCGGCGCCGAGGATCAATTCCAACTCGCCGCTTTTGAGCTGCGCTTGTCCGGACGGCCTCAAGCTTTTGCCGGATAGCCTCATGTGCGTCGAAAACGGTGAGTCATCCTTTTTCTCCCTTATTCCGGATCATACGAAACTTTTTATTTTGGCTTTTTTTGCAGACTTGGAGGGAAAGGGGGAGGTATTTGGGTCTTTGAAAATGACGTGAACGAAATGAAACTAGTTCAGGGGTAAGGATCTCATTTCTGAAGAAAAAAAGTGAGGAAAATTTTTTTTAACAAAGTAGAATGACGATTTTCATGTGGTTTTGGAGAAAAAAAGTCTTCATTGTCCCCGAGTCACGGGCGGTCATTGGGTAGAACTTCGAAAATGAGTGGGGATCGTCATTGTAATTGGTTTAATTTTTTTTGTTTTGGTTTGGAAACGAGATTCTTATCCCTGAAAACAGGTTTTTGAATATTGAAAAACGATTGAGAATTGCCCGAATTGTCAATAAATTTGTTGATTTGTACATGAATTAACAAAATAAGCTTAGTTTTCAGAAAGTTTCGGTATTTTACTGCAGTTGTGACGTTTGGTGATTATTTTTTTTGTTGGCAGTATTAGTTAAGTTCTTTTTGGTCGGGTGGCATTGTCAAGAAGGGAGAGAGAGAAAATAAAAAGACAAGATGGCGACAGAAGTCCAAACAAACAAAATCATTCAGTCATTATCCGACAAAATCATACAAATACAGTCCACAGAAACAAGGAATAATGAAAAATAGTCGATCAAATAAGAACTGCCTTTTAGGCAACAATTTTTTGTGTTTTACAGTGTTATTTATCACCTATCGCTAGTTATTTTGAACCTTATGAAAACCTTATAAAATTTTTTTGATCGATTCCTTATCAGAAATTTCATTTTCTTATAAGGTTTTTTATAAGGATCAGGGATTTCATGTGTACATAAAAAATTTATAAAAATAAGTCATTAATAATTCGAGCATTATTGATTAGAAAATTACATGGAAACCTTATATGGAATCAAAAATTAATAACGAGTAATCAAAATATGTGAAAATTATCCAAAGTATATTTCACGAAATCTAGAAAATATAATGTAAGTTCATGTCAGTTCTCGAGGTTGAACAAAATTCGAAATTTCTGATATTACTTATCCAGAAATACAAAACAACAATTTTGGCTTCTGGAGATTTTTTTTTTTAAACGAGATGTTCATTATAAATGTTTAGCTGGAACAAAGAAAAAGTCAATTTTGAAAATCGTTTTAACCGAGTGAAACATCAAAGAAAATTGAAATTAATGGAAATCCTGAAAATCTGAAGAAACTTTGAAACCTAGAGTATCAAATGCTTAAAATCTACAAAAAAATCTTCATGTACTAGAAAATTCATACACTGAAAAAATCTAAACTTCATTATACTCAAGAATTTGTACAAATATTAATAATTATACAATGATATTGATTAAATATACATATTATATAAGATATAATTTATTAAAAATTTCGATTATGTTCCTTTTGAAAAACTACTTTCATTGTGAAAGCAATATCTCTGAATTCTTTTTTAACGTAGATTGGTTTTTACCTTTGTTTCAAAACAAAGCTTTGTTTATTTATTCGCTCATTAGAGTTTTCATTACTTTCATTATTCCTGTAATTGTGACTGACTTTTTTAATGTTGTTGGTAACTGCATTTGTTGGAAAACTCTGACAGAATTTCATTACTGAGGTTCATTCTATTTCCAGCAAGTTTTCTGGTGCAGAAATTCTTTTCAGATGGGAATCAAAATAGATTTCAAAAAACACAAATTTCTATTCAATTCATTAACAGCGATGAAAAACATTGTTTTTTCCTTTTTTTTTTAAACTAACTTAACCATAATAAACAAAAAAGAAAAATTCTACACAAATTTTCAACAATTTCTGATTTTGTATATTTTGTGAAGTATGTTCATTTACAAAAGGCCAAAAAAACGTTTATAGAAAATTTTTCAACTCTATAAAATTTTTGTTCTACAACTCTAGTTTTATGTTTCAGAAGCTTCAAGCTTGAAATTAAAATATTTTTTCAAAGTCCACAATTATTTATGACGAAAGGTTTTTTGTAAATCATGACAGTTCATTAAAGTTTCAAAAAGTTCTCATTTTATCTATGAAAATTTCTTCCCATAAAAGAAACATGCAATACTCCCAAAAATACTCCCAAAGATTCAAAAATGTGTATAAAAAATCCAACATTTCAGAAATTTTTATAAAATTCCAGCAAGTGGTATATGACTATTAATTTGAAAAAAGGAATCGTGAAGGTTTTTTAAAATTTCAGATAATCTTGTACGACAAAACAAAATACCTTCATTTTTTATAATGATGGCTTGAAATATAGAATCACATCGTTAAAAATCTTAAAGAAAAATGACCAACAAACGACTAGGTGTCATCAAAAGCAAAAATTTTTCGTTCACTGAGCGTTTCGGCGATCATTATCAGAAATTACTTCTAAACAACGTTCTCTTGATCACAAAATTATTTTAGCAATTATTTTCTGCAAAAAAACAACTGCAGAAATCAATATCTTATCAAAAATACTTGTGAAAATAAATTTTGTTAATTTATATGATGAGTAAAGCCATACTCCACAAAATTAAAATGCTCGAAATTCTTAATTCCAGAAAAACTTTTTCTTTCATTCTGAAAAAGTGAAACTTCTTTACTTACTGATATTACAGTTGATTTTCTAATTCTCTAATAAAAAATATCAACTTTCCTCATTTCTTAGTGTAACTGCAAAAATCAATATCTTATCAAAAATACTTGTGAAAATAAATTTTGTTAATTTATATGATGAATAAAGATATACTTCACAAAATTACAATGCTAAAAATTCTAAATACAAGAAAAACTTTTTTTTTCATTCTGAAAAAGTGAAACTTCTCTATTTACTGCTATAATAGTTGATTTTATAATTATCAGGGCAACCGAAAATATTTATTTAAATAAAAAATATTGAAATAAATATTTTGACTGTAAACGTCAATAAATGAATATGACATTTACTATACATATTCCGTCAACATTATAGTTTTTAGGAAATATTCCTGACTCTTTTGCCCTCGAATATGAATAAATCTCGCGATTCGACAAATGAATGTAATTTGGTGCTGCTTTTAGTTTTTTTAATTTTGACACCAATGTAACAGAAAAAAATATCTTATGAAAATTTTATCGTCCATATATCAAGCAAATTTTTGTCATTGGGATAAGTAAGGTTTTTGTTAGCCTAATAACTTGTTATTCTGGTATAAGAATAATTTCTTTTAAGCTAATGAAAATATTCCTTGTATCAATACAACATTTTTGTTTGATATATGGGCAATGAAATTTTCATTGGATGCATGAAACATTTGTTTTCGTTTATTATTACAAAATTAGAATCCCAATCAACACGAAAGTGAAAATTCACTATTTGGAACAATGTATCTTAATTTTGCAGTATGTATTCACTTCTTCATCATGCAACTTGTAAAATTGAAGTGTTTCTTTTCCAGATTCACAGATAACAAAATATCTTTCAAACTATATCTCCAACCTTTCATCCAAATAAAACAAATCACCCCATCCCCCCAAGTCTGCAAAATTCCCAACCCTCAAGAATCCCTTCATTCATTACCTCAAAGTTTTGCATCGTCATGTGCACCGAATGATCGTAATCCCGAAACGCATTCCATACAAGATCGAAAAACGCTTTTGCATGACATTACATTTGCCCTCTTTCAAGAGAATATCCACAATCGAAACAGGAACAATCGCATGTACCCCGCAGCAGTAATTCCCTTCCCAGTTTCAATAAAACTAGATAGCTTCATTCTCATTTTTTTCCATTCGTAAATGCGATCCCCCAAGTTCGCTTTGTCTCGCGATAACGCGTACCACGATAAAATTTGGGCAAACCATCGGCTTTGAATTTCATCCGGTTTCATTTATTCCCTGATCCGTCGATAGCTCAATGCCGACATTTTTTATTTCCCAACACATCCATTGAGTGTAAGGGAAACGCGTCAAACTCCCAACGATTTCGTGAAAAATTTCCCGTTGTTGACGTTCGCACGTTTTATTTTGCTTGTTTTCGCTTTTTTTCAATATTCATGACTCTTATTTGCATCGATGTTGCATGTGAAATGGGACATTGCAGTGACCACAACAGCGGCGCCGACGACGCAAGAGGTAACAAAGCCCTTCAAGAAGCTCGAGCCCTTCAGCGTGGCCTCGACTTCCAGTAAGTAAACGGCCTGATTACATTTTGTACTTGGATTGAATTTCGTAGCTGCACTGATTGCGCTGTACGCCATTGCACCGAGGCATGCTCTTGCATCAAACGAGTTTTACGTGCGGAACGACCGCGATTCATAACGAGAATCATTTCCATTTCGGGGGAGTAAGCTCGTTTGCCGGTGTCGTTTGCTTTGCCGGGGTGTCCAGCGGCGTGGAAAAATTTGTTATCCGTCCCCCCGACCCAGTTTGGGCTTCAATGCACGGTCAATCGCGTCGGCATCCCTTATGAAAAAAACTATTAGCAACTGTTGGGAACTATTAGAGACTATTTGGAATTATTGGGAAACTATCGAGAAACTATCGAATGATTTTAATAGTTCTACTAGTTTCAATAATTTCCCTTCTTATAGTTTCCATAGTTTCAATAGTTCCTATATATTCCTGCCAATAATTTCAATGATTGAAATAGTTTCAGTGATGTTAAATCATTGTAACTATTAACTTCAATGATTTTGAATCATTTTCGAATCCGATTTGAAATCACAATTTAATGATTATTTGCATGAAAATTGTGGAAGCACAAGTTTTAGTACAATTTTCGAATCGGAAACAATTTTCAATCATTTTCAAGATTTTCAATGATTTTTAATCATTTTCAAGATTTTCAATCATTTTCGAATCCGATCTGAAATCACAATTTGATGATTATTTTCATGAAAATTGTAAAATCACAATTTATAATGTAATTTTCATATTGTAAATGATTTTCAATCACTTTCAAGTTTTTCAATGATTTTCGATCATTTCAATGATTTTCAGTCATTAAAATGGTTTCAATGATTTTCAATCATTTTTGAATCCGATTTGAAATCACAATTTAATGATTATTTGCATGAAAATTGTGGAAGCACAAGTTTTAGTACAATTTTCGAATTGGAAATAATTTTCAATCATTTTCGAAATGTTCAATGTATTTAATCATTTTCAAGATTTTCAATGATTTTCAATCATTGAAATAGTTTAAATGATTTCCATAGCTTTAATAATTTATCTTCTAATAGTTTCCATAGTTTTCATAGTTTCAATAATTCATCTTTCAGTAGATTTCATAGTTACTATGGTTTCAATAATTTCCCTTCTTATAGTTTCCATAGTTTCAATAGTTCCTATAATATTCCTGCCAATTGTTTCAATGATTAAAAGTTTCTATGATTGAAATAGTTTCAATGATCGAAATAGCTTCAATGATTTTCAATCATTTTCAAATTCGATTTGGAATCACAATTTAATGATTATTTTCATGAAAATTGTTGAATCACAATTTATAATGGAATTTTCAAATTAAAAATGATTTTCAATTACTTTCAAGATTTTCAATGATTTTCAGTTATTAAAATAGTTTCAAAGATTTTCAATGATTTTCAAATCCAATTTAAAATCACAATTTAATGATTACTTGCATGAAAATTGTGAAAGCACAATTTTTAATGCAATTTTCAAATTGGAAACAATTTTCCATCATTTTCAAGATTTTCGATGATTTTCAATGATTTTCAATTATTTCAATGATTGTCAGTCATTGAAATAGTTTCAATAATTAATCTTCTAATAGTTGTTTCCATAGTTTTCATAGTTTCAATAATTTATCTTCCAGCAGATTTCATAATGTCTATAGTTTCAATAATTTTGGAAACTATTGAAATATTGGAACTATTGGAAACTATAGGATTAAAAAACTATTGGAAACTATTGATCAATAGTTACCAATGTTTTTCGATAGTTTTTTTTCACAAGGGATTGTCAGATTGGCCAGATGTTGGGTCCGGATTGACCAACTGCATTCGTTACTTGCGATAACTAGGCATCGGAAATGGTCAATTAGAGGACCTTTGTTGGGTCGTGTTGAATGTCATGTAGTTGGGATGGAGGTATTTGTCATTTAGAAGGGTCGAGAGTTTGGGGAGATTGGGCTTCTTATTGATTTGTTTCCAGATGTTGCAGAGAGTGAGATTTTCTTTGTTTGTAGGTTGAAAGTGGTATTTATGAAGAACACTGGGGGGTTGGTAGTGGAGGAAGAAAGTCATGAGGTTGATGACAGTAATTTAGGTTATTTACATGATTTCTGGAGTTATGAAAATCATGGAAGATGACGAAGAGTGATCTTTGATTTTCAAACGTTCTCTAGAATGAGTTTTCTTTTTCTATTTGTAGAGTAAAAAATATCATTTGCAAAAATGATTAATAAGTAAACACAGATTGGAAAAATTCATGTGGTTAATGACGGAAATTTCTGTTACATTCATGATTTCTAGAGTAATGAAAATCATGGAAGATGATAAAGAGTGATCTTTGATTTTCAAGCATTTTCTACAATGAGTTTTCTTTTCATATTTGTAGAGTAAAAAATATCATTTGCAAAAATAATTATTAAGTAAATACAGATTGGAAAAATTGATGATGTTAATGACGGAAATTTCTGTTATTTTCATGATTTCTAGATTATGAAATCATGGAAAATGATGGAGAGTGATCTTTGATTTTCAAACGTTCTCTACAGTAAGTTTTGTTTTTCTATTTGTAGAATAAAAAATATCATTTGCAAAAATGATTAATAAGTAAACACAGATTGGAAAAATTCATGTGGTTAATGACGGAAATTTCTGTTACATTCATGATTTCTAGAGTAATGAAAATCATGGAAGATGATAAAGAGTGATCTTTGATTTTCAAGCATTTTCTACAATGAGTTTTCTTTTCATATTTGTAGAGTAAAAAATATCATTTGCAAAAATAATTATTAAGTAAATACAGATTGGAAAAATTGATGATGTTAATGACGGAAATTTCTGTTATTTTCATGATTTCTAGATTATGAAATCATGGAAAATGATGGAGAGTGATCTTTGATTTTCAAACGTTCTCTACAGTAAGTTTTGTTTTTCTATTTGTAGAATAAAAAATATCATTTGCAAAAATGATTAATAAGTAAACACAGATTGGAAAAATTCATGTGGTTAATGACGGAAATTTCTGTTACATTCATGATTTCTAGAGTAATGAAAATCATGGAAGATGATGAAGAGTGATCTTTGATTTTCAAACTTTCTCTACAGTAAGTTTTGTTTTTCTATTTGTAGAGTAAAAAATATCATTTGCAAAAATGAATTATAAGTGAACACTGAATTGTAAAATTCGTTTCATTGATGATAGTAATTTATGTTATTCTCATGATTTCTAGAGTAATGAAAATCATGGACGATGATGCAAAGTGACTTCAATTTCCAAATTCTACAATAAACCTTGTTTTTTTATTTATTGCATAATAGCATTTCTGAAAATAATAATTAATAAATAAACACTGAAGTAAAAAAGTCATGTGGTTCCTGACAGTAATTTATGTTATTTTCATGATTTCTAGAAGGGATGAAAATCATGGGAGATGATGAAAAGTGACTTTGATTTCCATATATTTTCTACGATAAAATTTGTTTTTTTATTTATTGAAAAAAAACATTTATGAAGATAATAATTAATACGTAAACAATGGAGGAAGAAAGTCATATGGCTAAGGACAGTAATTTAGGTTTTTTTCATGATTTCTAGAAGGGATGAAAATCATGGAAGATGATGAAAAGTGACTTTGATTCTAAACGTTGTCTACAATAAGCTTTGCTATTTTATTTGTAGAATAAAAAAGATTATTTATAAAAATAATTGATCGGTAAACACAGAATGGAAAAATTCATGTCTTTAATGACAGATATTTATGTTATTTTCATGATTTCTAGAGTAATCAAAATCATGGACGATGATGGAAGGTGACTTTGATTTTCAACGTTGTCCCTCATAAACTTTGTCTTTTTTTTTTGTCAGTTTAAAAATATCATTTCAAAAAATAAGTAATCGGTAAACATTGAAAGGAAAAAGTCACGTGGTTAATGACAGTAATTTAAGTTATTTTCGTGATTTTTAAAGTAATGAAACTCATGGAAGATTATGAAAAGTAACTTTAGTTTACTTCTCAATTCCTCGTGGAGTTGATTTTATTTGAATTATTTTCTACTCGCGCGTTAACACAGAAAAAAAAAGGTTCTAGATTATTACAAAGTGATGCTGTCAAGTGGAAATTTCTATTCAAAATCGTAAGAACTATACTGCCTTGATGATTATATTATTCCAAGGGCGTAGAGAGATAGGGGTTTTAAGGGTTCAAATTCTTGTAAAGTTAAAAAATCTCAGATGTAAAATGAGTCAAAATAATCAAAAATGTGCACACTGGAACTGAAGGAACTCCGTATTTCAAACTTGAGAATTAAATGTAAATTTGAGAAATTTACAACTTCGGAATTGCAATGTTTTCTGAAGTCGAACAAAAGGATATTTAGGTATAGAGAGACTCAACTTTTTCCTGTGAATTATAAAAATACTGAACAATTTTATTTTTAAATTTCACTTTTTTTTGTGTTTCTTATTTACGAGAACTTGAAACTTTCAATTTCGATAGTTTCGAAGTAAACATTCAATGACGAAACGAAAAAAGAATTTAAAAAATTTTAATCGGAGGGTTTCATTTTAAATCGTAGAAAGTTCACTGCCAAATATTTGGGAATTACAACGACCTGCATCTTTCAAAAATAAAATGCTACTCGTACGTTTTAATTTTTTTGGTTAAAAAATATTGAATATAATTAAAAAATGTAACAATGATAAGAATTATTATTCACATACTTTTGAATCATCATCCCAAAACATTTTAAGCGTAACAATTTAATTAGTTTTAGATAAATTACGAGATTAAAACAGGATACGGAATTATTAATTCCAATTACTCACAAGTAACAATAACCTATAGCTTGTTTGACTGTAAATCACGAATATCGATTTCCGTTATGAAAATATGTAAATGAAAAATTTTTGTTTATGAAAAGCGTGACTGAATTCTAAGAGCTGGAAAACGTAGAAATTGAACGATTTGGAAGAATTGGAAGAGTGAAATAAGATCAAATTAGATGAAACGATTTCAAAATAAAAAAAAAGTTTTGATAAGCCTCCTCCGAAAATTTGTTATGCTTACGCCCCTGGATTTTTTCATTTATATAATGTTGGCTATTAGCATTAATTATTCCATGTTAGGTTCTTTTGAGAATCATTTGTAATATTTTGAGATGTAGCAATTTTTTTGTCAAAAAATTTGCAGAAAAAAATTAATAACGTTTCAAAATGTGCAAGAAAGTGGTGAGAGCTTTTTTAATATCTTTATAAATAAATAAAGCTGCATGAATAAATACATAAATAAATAAGTATCTATAAGTTTTTTAGCAATTTACTAAGAATTTTTTTTTAACCAAAATTAATTGCATAAGAACTCAGACATTGTTAAAATTTTTTCGAAAAAAGAGAATAACGTAGAAATTTTTGATTTATCTTGAAAAATCTGAAAAAATCAAGAATAGCAAAAAAGTATTGCAAAAATTGTTTTTCTTTTTATGTACTTGATAATTCATAAAAATTTCAAAGATACAAAACCTATAAAATTGTGATTCATTTAAACATCAGTAAAAAAAATTTTAAAAACTAGTCCGCATTTTTAACAATCGTTCTATATTTTTTTATTATCCTCAAATATTCAATATTTTACAAAACAGTCGTTCAATATTAAATATTATTATTTTCAATATCATAAGTATATTAATAACCTTCATTAATTACCTACTTTTTTGTGGCAATATTGAGGTACAAACTGGAATTTTGAAAATGAAGCAATGTCTTCAAAAAGTTGAAAAATTTTTTGACAACAAATTATATTTCTATAACTCCACCTTTTTACGTTGCTATAAAAATAGTGAAGCGATCAAAAAACATCACTTTCAGAAAACTTATTAAAATTTCTCGAAATGGAACAGAAATTTGCCTAACTTGTAACATTTTTCATGACCACAAGCAAAAATACTTCCCTTTTCGAAATCCACTATACTTTCCTAGAAAATTAAAACGAGTTTAAAATCTCTATCTCAGTATACTTCACATACATACTCAAAAATTCCCTTCATTAGAAAAAACCCTCCATAAAAATATTCACGCTTAACATTAAAAAAAATTCTTCAATAATCCTTATGCTCATCGCCTTAATTTTCCAAAAATATTAAAAATTCTGTTATAATAAACAAGTTCCCTTCAACTTCTTCCACCTAAGAAAAATAAAAATGAAAAACCACCAGACACCCTGACAAAAAAAAAGTCGCAATCTCGCGGTCGTTTCTGGCCACACTCGCGCGTGCATGAAAAAAAATAGGCAATGGCGCGCGATATCGGAAGCCGATTGGTAAAATTCGAAATAGGAATTGAGGGATTCTTTTTTCATGAAAATTCAGGTCCGGCGAATCCGTTCGACGTCAGCAGCGTCGATGCAGTGGGCGAAGCCGCCGCCGATCCTGGATTAGTAGCGGCAATAGTCATAGGTGTGGTTTCCGCGGGGCTTTTGCTACTGGCAATGGTCGCGTTCATGTGCTACAGGCACTACCTGCACCGTAACGTAACGAGTATGAACTTCGACAATCCCGTGTACAGGAAAACCACGGAGGATCAATTTAGCCTAGAGAAAAATCGGTTTCCTCTTCCCACAAGTATCGGAGAAGAGGTAATCCACAGACGTTTGTCCCACAAGCCGCCAAAAGTCAGGGGGGCCTTCGAAAAAGTTGCCAAATTTCTTGGTTCGAGAGGTTCTTGGTCTTGAATGAAGTTGGAATTTAGTAGTCCTTTTGGGAGGAATCAGTAGCAGAGATGGGAGGAAAAATGAACAACGTAATTTTACAAAGAGGAATGAACTAGAATGTTAAAAGGGTTTATTTACATTTATTTCAATGCATCATTAGATATTTCCCTAGTAATTTTGATCCAAATAAAAACATCATAAGAAAATGAAATTTCTTATAAAGAATCGATCGAAACAATTTCATAATGGTTTTTTTTTATAGCATTTCATCAAATACATTATTTTAAAAAATTGCAGGTTCTTATAAGGTTTTTATAAGGTGTACCTTGTAAGAAATTGGCTTTTTCTAAGAAATTTCTTTTTCTCAGAAGGTTTTTATAAGAATCAAAATTACTAGGGTTATCCTAGTAAATCAATCATTATTTATTCTTGGTTATTCTTGGAAATCAATTTGCAAGCTCAAGCTTTTACTTTTGAAAATACATCATTTTCTGTAAATTAATGCAATCATAGTATTTCTTTTTGAGTCTCTCTGTATTTTTTTCCAGTATGTATACCATTTAAAGGATTATCTCGTATTTTTAAAAATTTTTTACATTGATTTCTAAACATCGAAGCTCTATGTTTAGGGTTTCATAGATTTTTAAGAAAATTATATCTGCATACATTCAGAGTATTTCATGAAGTACCAGTATTTTTGTATTTTTTTTATTCTGTACTATCGAATAATTATTTAAGGATACTCTAGAATTTAAAAAATATTCATAGCATTTTTTTAGATTGTTATATAGGTTTTAGGAATTTAATATCTAAAATTTGAAAACTATCAGATTTTCAGTATATTGAAGAATTTTCCAGGAAGCAGTATTTCAAAAAATTACAAAGTATTTCATTGATTTCCATTACTTTTAGTATTTGTCGTAATTTTACAGTATTCTTACAGTTTGAATGATTTTCTGGAATTTTTATTGAGCTTCATATGGGTATCTGAAATTCGATGTTGTAGAATTCAGGGTTATAAGATACTTTAGTAATTTAATATTTATGAACATGGATTATCAGTATCTTACAGATTTCTAAGATTTTTCAGGTTTTTAATAGATGTCTAGCATTTTTAAAAATCCTAACATTGATTTTCGAAATCGAACACTTCGAAATCTAATATTTTGGATATTTCAGTATTTTTAACGATTTTTTATAAAACAGCATTGTCATAGACTTCAAGTATTTCACAGATTTCTAAAAATTTAATTTAATTTTGTATTTTCTCAATATTAGTAAATATTATTGAAGTTTTAACTATTTTGATGCATTCCTTTGTGAAGTTTCAAAATTGCATGGTTCAGGACTGAAAAATTTATATATTTTTATTATTCCAATGATTTTTCGAGAAAATAATATTTAAATAGAATATCAGTATCATAGAGATTCCTATTTTTTTAGTCCTTTTCATATTTTTCAGTATTTAAGAAATTTCTTAATTTTTTCAAATTTTCTTCTAGATTATTAATATTTTCGTGAATTGCTGTGTTGACTTTAGAGAGTTCAGGCTCCAATTTTTTAACTTTTATAGGTTCTCAATATTTCAAACGATTTTTCAGAACAGAGTTCTTTCGTGTATTTTTTGTGGTTTAAAGAATTCTTGTCATTTTAGTATTTTTTACATTTTTTGAATATTCATCAGACTTGAATGATTTTGTTGAATTTCGATGAATTTTTTACATACATTGATATTTAGTAATGGATATATTTCTAGAAATGGCATCTACAAGAATTTTCAGTAATTAATAGATTTTTAGTATTTTTCATATATTTGACTTGTATTAAAATTTAGTAGGATTTTTCAGTTTTTTTAGTCATATATAGTATATTTCAGAATTTCTGTATAGGTTTCTAGAATTTCGTACTGAAGAATTTTTAATTTGAGAGATTTTTGGTATTTTTAAATATTTTTTTAGAAAACAGTATCTTATAAACTTCAAATGTTCCACAGATATTTAAAACTTTTAGTTTGTTCTATATTTTCGAAATTTCCTAAAATTTTATTACATTTTCTAGTATTTAAATATACGAATTTAAATTTTCGAAATCTCATAGTTTAAAATTGAAAATTTTATACATTTTTCTCTACTCCATAAATTTTCGAGAAAGTAATATCAAACATAGAATTTGAGTATTTAAAAGTTTCTTATTTGTTACAGTCTTCTTCATATTTTCCAGCATTCATAAAGTTATGTAGTATCTAAAATACTTAAATGAAATATATTTAGTATTAGGTAGAAACTTTGTTCATAGTAATTTTTTCGTCGTCTGAACAATCACAAAATACAACTGTGTAAAATGGCAAAAGTTGATTAGAAATACTAACAAAATAATTACTTACAGCTTTTCGTAATTTTCAAGTTTGAGAAATTTTTTTCATATATGCTTTTTATTTCGATTTTCATAAATTAGCGTGCCTTTTCAAATCGATCAACAAGTTTCGAGAAAAAGTTACCTTACAGCTGAAAAAACTTTTGCGTTCTTAGTATATTTTCACTCTTTTGAAAATTTCTTACAGTCAATAATATTTACAGTAAGTTGTCAAGAATTCTTTATAAATGTCAGAAAATGCAAAGTTTAAACTATTTTGCTTGTCAGTTACAATACTTTAAAAATGTGAAAAAATCATCTATGGAGATACTGACATTTTTATAATCTGAAATTATTTTCCATAAGAATAATCAAAATTTGTTTAATTTTCAATACGATTGATAACTTGGTTGTAATACTTTCCTAAACTCTTAAAAAAATTTTTTTAAATAATTTCGTATTACGTTAAAAAATTTTAAACTTTCATTGAGACTTATCGAAAAGTTCTTTTCACGCATGAAAAGTTTTCGTATTTTCAAAATTTATGAAAATAAATTTTCGAGTAGTTGCTATCTATAATTTTGTGTAATTAAAATTTCAGAAAAATGTCACATTTTTTAACGTTGGTAATTTTTGGAATATTCGGAACAGAACATGAAATCACATCGAAATGAATGTTCAAAAAATTCAATGAAAAATTGAATAGTGACGGATAAAAAAATCAATCCAGTGTCAAAAATACTATAAGAAATGTATGCCTTACATATGAATACTCAAATCACCTACCAAATTCAAGTTCATGAAATTTCCAAGCATTGTGACCATATCCATCAATAAATTTGGCTGCATAATATAATCTTGCTGTGGCAACAATATCTGTAAAAATCACAGTTTTTAAAGCATAAATACACATCAAAATATATGATCTTGCAATTTATTAATATTCTCTCCATTCAAATCTATCAGTCTTTTTTTGCAACATCCAGATTCTATCAAGAAGCATAATTTCAACATCAACACTATTTTTGCATTAAATTAATCATTGAATGTTGCTGCAGCAGCAAAACATTTTCCTCGAATTTCCCGAAAATTCCCCTGACTTAACAGGATCAAAGGCTATAAGTTACTTGTTGGAAAATGATGGGCAATATTGTTGTTTACAGGCACATGAACCGCTTACTAGTCCTGGTACGAACGACTATGTTTAGGATAAAACCCGCTCGACGGGAAATAGGTAAAATAGGGCTCAGCAGGCTGAGATGGAAAAGGCGGAGAGTCACGTTCGAGAGTCTGCTGCCTGCCAACCAATAAGCTGTGATTATGTTTATTTTTTATACGTATCAACTACGTATGTTGTCGTTTTCCCGACATTGCAATACGAATTTGTTATTTTCGAGCATGAAAGGAGAAGCCTAATCAGACTTGCATTCGCGAACAATGAACATCATTTAGAAACATACAAAATTACATCATCATCTGATGACCTTATTGGGCGAAATTATTTTTGTTTTTAGACGTTTTCTAATGTTTTTATCGATGATGGTCGCACATTTTTTATTGCGTTCAGTGATTTAAGGGTTTGGAAGTTCTGAAGGACTTTGGATAATTTTCTCCTTTTTCTGTTACATAAAAATTGACTGTAACCAAAGTCAACGTTTCAGCCCTTTGAAAAGAGGATTGATATTATTTGAAACTCCTCCTGCTTTTTCCCGATCACGTTTTCGTTTGGAAAATTCATTCATAGAGAAAAAGCAGAAACTGTCGATATTGAAGCTTCAAAAATCTACTTTTTCTCCACTTGTCAAAAGGTCAATATCGCTTTTCAGAACTGTGCATCTCGTAAACCAATATGCAGTTTCCGATGAAAACTCGATCGTTTTTTGGTAAAAAAGATATTGATGTTGTTTATTTTGTACAGTGAATAATATACATTTATTTTATTTATGTTTTTTAACATTTGCTGCTTCAGAAATTTACTTCTGAAATGGAAACAGACGAAGTTGTCTCCAACACTTTTATGTTTGAAAAATTCATTTACAGAGGAAAAAAAAGGTGAAAACTGTCGATATTAAAACTTCAAGACTTTACTTTTCCCGAGCGTCCAAAGGTTAATATCACTGCGAAAACTTCCTATCTTGTCAACCGAAACGTCGTATTCGAGCAAAACTGGTAAAATGAATTATCTGTGCATGTTGGGATTGCGAACTGCCTTCGATATTCATTTACTTCAAGGAAGAACATATGCCAGATACTTAGGTTTTTTGTTTGACTATGAGTTATTTTTGTTATTCATAGTTTTGACCCTCAAACTTTTTATAGTTTTTTGCATTTTGAGTTTGATTTTTCAAGTTGGCAGTTTTTTTATTCTGGATATGTGTTGAAATCTTCGTGTGATAACATTCAAAATTTTGGAGTCAGGTATAGATTTATGGTTTTCTTTTAATGATGTCGGAATAATCCAGATTTTTTTGTTGTAGAATATAAATTTCGAAACTTTAATCTACAATTTTTAAATGGGTTGAGGAAAAAAGTGGTAAAAATTTTATTATTTCCATAGATCAACTCTTAGATTGTTTTTTCAATGTTTTTTTTTTTATCTTTAAGAGTAAATTTTTGAATAATTATTATTAAAAGTGTCCATCTTTTACGTTTATTTAACAGTTCTCAAGTATGAATTAATTTCTTCTATGTGAAACTTCACAAATAGAAATTCATTATTTCATGTTGCAATTTTTAACCCCTGTAAATTTCAATTCATTTTTTTTTCAATGTTTGCAAATGTTATTATTTTTCAGTTTCCAAACGTAAATTTTCACGTAAACAATTTTAGGTTTAAAAATCGAGAAATTTTAAAGTTAATAAATTACAGCCCTAGTAATTTGTGTTCAGATAAAGTTTTTATGAAACTCTTTATAAAATTTGGGTTTTTTTCATAAAATGACGGCCTTTTTATAAAATGACTCGATAAAATGACGGCCTTTTTATAAAGTGGATTTTAAAATCTACTGTAAAAAGATTCTGTCTTTTTATAAAGACTTTATAGAGTTTTTATAAAGTGACTTTATAAAAACTGATAAAAGCTTCATAAAAAATTCCTCTTTTTATAAAGTGACTTTATCAAAAAAGGGAAATTTTATAAAAAAAAAACGAAATTTTTTAAGGAGTTTTATAAAAACTTTATAAAACCCAAATTACTAGGGAGTAATCTAATCAATTTTTTTCAACCTGAAACAAAAATTCAGAATTTGAAGTATTAATTCTTTAAGTTTCTGTGTTTCGCATTTCTAATTTTTCTCATTCCAATAATTCCTTATTTCGAAGAATATTAACATTTTTTAATAATTTTTTTATGTTACGATTAAAAGCAACTCGAATTATTATATCTTTTAAGTCTCAAATAAATTTTGAAATCGACCTAACAAAAATTTAGTTTTTTAATCCTATACGCAGATTTTCTTATTTAGCAGATATAGTTGGACTTTCAAATTGAAAAATTTTATATTTCCAAATATTTTCCACAAAATACCTTTCGTTTAAAAACTTTTAGCTTAATAATCAAATCCGAAACATCCAAAATAAAAATCTCTAGATTTTTATATTTTTCTAATAGGGAATAATGATTTCCTTAGAACCTCAAAGCCATAAATGCAAAATTACAAATCGAGGATATTTTTTTTATTTTTATCTAATCGCTGAATCCCAATGAATTTTTTTTCCTATTTTTCGCTCTAAATCCATAATTTTCATATCAAAAAAAACTTTTTTAAATTCTTCATGCATAAATTCTCATCATTTTTGCGACATGAAACTATAAGGTCAAATTTTCATGAAAAAAGTCATATCGAGAACAAACTGTTAAAATGAAATAGTACCACATTTCTAATTTTAAAAAAACACAAAATATAAATATTCCGTGCATGTCAAGTTTTCTCCTTTTATGAAATCAGGGGCTGAGAATCCGGACGAATTTGAAAAATAAAAATAAAAAATTTCCCTGTATTAAAGATAACCCCATTCGTGAAAATTGTACAAATACCACAAAACTTCGGAATTATAATGAATTTGATTTGATTGATTGAATTATAAAGAAAGCTTCGAAAATTTAATCATGAAAATTGAGGATTATAAATAAAATTTTAAATTCATTTTTCGAAAGAAATTTAAATTTCCTAATGCTTGTTTTGACAAAAACTATGAAAAATTTTCAGTTTAAATTTTCAGATTCAGTGTTGAGTATACGATCGTTCATGTATAGAAAATTCGAATTTTGAATAATGTTGTTTAGTTCAAGATTTCTACAATAATTAAAATGAAAATTAATTACGATAATTCTGCAATGATTTATTATTTTTTAATAAATAAGTAATGAATTATTGGTTATAAATCATTTTTGATTATAGTTATCGACGATCATCAATGAATTATTTGTTCTAAATGTTGAGTAAAGAAGACGTGAATGTAGTAACTCTTGATTTTCAGCCCCCAATGACGAATCTCTCACGAGCAGTGCTTAGAGCACGTCCAAAAATATGTAATATTTAATGTAATGTAGCGTCTGCTCGTGTTTCACCGAAGAAAAAAGATTGGATCGTAACGTAAGTAAAAAATACACCTTACATGAATTATCGTAATTATAACGTCCTAGATTACGGAAATAGGTGTAATAAGAGCAGCTCAATGACTCTAATAAGCGCGCACGTTTGTCCACGTTAATCGTGTAATCTCAATGGAATGCGATTTTTTCAAAGTCGAAAGCCACGGCGTTATTTTTGGAGGAACGCTTGTTAACACTCAACTACCTGAAAAATCGCTGTATAGCTTTAACGATATTTTTCGTAAAATACCTATATGGTAATAAAATAAGCGTACGTCATGATTTGGTAAGGATATTGATATTTTTTGACGAAAACAGTTATTTTCTTTCAACGGGAAAACGTCAAACATCGGTCTTGCGAAAAGAGGATTTTGAGCACCACTGAAACAAATCATTATTTTGATGATAAAAAATTTTAAAAACTGTCTATATTTAATATATATTATTTTCTTCTAAAAAATTCAGGAAAGGAAATGACATGAATTGAAAGTGTATGAATCTTAAAAAATGGAAATCTAGTTTACAAAACCATGATAACGATGAATGATTTTATTGTAGCATCTTAACAGCCTTTTTCAAAGCTGTAATGTTTCAAAAATGAGTGCTCAGAATCCTCTTTAATTGATCGACAGCCCGGGAAAAAGGAAAAATTTTGGCGACAAGGATGTAATGTCCGGATAAAATATGGTTTTGCTGAAAATGAAATTGAAAGAAATTACTGGTGGTGTGTGCTGTTGAGAGAGGGTGGCTCCACTGTGATTGAAAGATTCCATGTTTCATACGTGGGACGTTTAATGGCGAATCTTACACTTTTTCTAGGATGTGGAAAAATTTTTTGTTTAGTATACGATCTTTCATGTGAAGAATATTTGAATTTTCAATAATGTTGTTTGATTCAAGATTTCTACAATAACTGGAATGGAAAATTAATTACAATATACAGTAGTTACGATAATTATACAGTTATTTTGTAATTAAAGTCATATTGAACTGTATTTCAAAAATACAGTACAATTGTACAGTTATTGATCATTTATAATTTATAAATAATTGATAATAATGATGATTCATAATTTTTGATTATGATTATTAATAATCTTTGAATAATTTTTCATTATGAATGTTTAATAGTGATGAATTATAATTACAAACAATTATTTATTTATTAATTAAATAAGTAACCGTACGATTTTGCAATTATTGTATTTTTAAAATGATATCAGTAATTTTTTTCTACAATAATTGGAATGCAAAGCTTTTCGAATTCGAAAATTCGATTCCAAAAGCATTTTTCCAAATGAATTAGGAAAAATTATTAAAAATGGATTTTTCTAACGTCGCGGAATGTAAAAATGTAAGGCTTGAATATTTTTGATTTTGAATGATTTTAAGTTCCTACATATTATTGAGGATTTTTTTTAAATGTATAGATTTTTAGGGAATTTGATGATTTAGTCAGTTTTTGGGGAACTTCGGAAAATTTTCATAAAAAATCCAAGACTCAGATATCCATATCATACTTGGATTTTGCATTAAATTTTTGATGTTATACAGAAATATTCTGTGAATATTTCGTGAATTTCAAACAACTTTCGTAATTTAAACAATTCCAGAATGTTTAGTTGTTTTTTGAAAGTTTCTAACCTAATATTTGATACAAATTATCAAAATACTTAGTGTTTGAAATCAACAATTCAAGTGTACAATGGATTGAAAGATTAAAAGAATACTTGAAGTAATTATTTGAAATTGTTAAGAACTAAAAAATGATGAAACAATTTTTTCTGAAATTTAAGACCCTGCTGAAAATTTCCAATTGGTATTGTAATTTTAAATTTATCAGTAAAAATGACTATTTTCCCAGTTGGTTTTCTAGTTAAGTTATCTAAATAAAAAATCAATTGGATATCTACTTAGAAATTTAATTGGTTTGCCATATTGGAAAATTTTTTATCAAAAAACATGTCACAAATACAATTAGTTTTTCATTTAGAAATCTATTCAGATTTACATTTAGAAAACTTTCTAGTTTTTCTGACGTAAGTTTTTTTTGTACAAAATTTTCTAATAGAACAAACCTAACTAGAAAAACAACTGAAAATCCAACTGAAAAAATTGAAACTTATTTAATCAGAATTTTCCAAAATTTTTCTAGAATCCCCAGGAAATTTTGAAATTTCATGAAATTCTATACATTATCTTTGTATTGTTTGATCCTTAATTTTCTTGATGTTTTGACTCTAAATTCTAAATGTTCAAAGTATGAAATATCGCGCTATGAAACTCTGATATCAGAATAATAAATAAAAATCTTTAAAGCACAACATTTTTTATTCTTCTGTTAAAATTTTTCTGGAATCGGATGATTTTTTTCTATCCAATTACAGTCTTAAATTTTAATATTTTTCATTTCAGAATCCTAACCTAAAATTGAAATTTCGTTAATCTCTATTTCATGAATCAAAAAGCGCTTAAATAATTAATTCCTAAACGGTTTATTTAATGAATAAAATTCTCCAACTTCATTCAAAACTTGACAACGTATAAATTTTCTCATTATTATTCAATTATCATCATAAATTGTTTTTTTCCATCATTCTTGCATGCAAAAAAGTATGTACTGAAAAAAGTTTGAGCTTCGACATCAAATTCACCAGGTACGTCTGACCTCGTAGAATTTCCTAATCCTTCTGTATAAAGTCCAATCGAGCCTATTCTTATTTATCGAGCGCAAGTTCATGTATTTTTATATTTTTACTCCTGAGCGCGTAAAATGTACATTTTTTTGTACCAACGTATGAGATTACTCTAGTTCTTGTCAGATTGTGACACAGTCATAGATGAATTCCTAATGAGTTTGCACGTGGAGCATAAGTCACAAACCTGAGTGCGTAGAAAATGTTAAGAAAAAAAAACCCGAACAAATCGTAAGTGTAGAAGCTCAATGTTAATTTAAGTTAAGAGACGTGAGGGAATGATGTGGATTGCAAAGCATAGGTTTCACTCTAGCTAATCTATTTGCCAAAATTGTGTCAAACGTACATAATTTTTATGCAGTATGTCTCATAAATCGGGAAGAAATAATGTGAAATATATTGAAAATAATTGTATAAATAAAATCTCAAAACACCAGGACTGTCTTTATTATTTTTCAACTTTCATGTTTTGATGAAATGTTTCAATGATTATTTATCGTTAAAAACTTCACGTTTTTCCTATGAAGATGCAAATCTTTTCCGGATAGAAAACCCACGAGATTTTCTTCCAAAATCGAATGCAATTTCGAAAAGTCTCTGGACGTTTCTGAACTAAAATAGACCCAAGCCACGCGTTTGTCAGTTGGCAAACTTCCATCCGTTTACATGTCTTGGATTTTATATAAAGAAACCGCTGAAACGGACTTTAGTGCCCCAGCAAAATTCGAGTGCAACGGAAGGAACTGTGTAAAACGAACATGTCGGAAAAAGACTCAGTAAGATGAATTGTACAGAATAGAGTAATTCACGAGATTTGCCGCAACTTTTTGTCGTGTTTTTCAGAAGACAGAGAAGAAGTACAAAATTCTACTCAGCGATCGAGTTGGGAGGTATGTCCTATATTTTTCATCAGTTTTTGAATAAATTTACAAGTACGAAACCAAATCATTTGAATTAAACTTTACTCTGAATGTATTTCAAAGAGGGAAAATCGTACACTGAGAAAATATACAATAAAGTTTGGATAAGTAATCATTTATAACAAAAATCTCGTTGGAATTTTCGTAATGATTCCTGCACGAGTAATTTAAATAATTGAGAGAATATACTTTAAATTAGATAATAATAATAATTTGCGTAACATATGGTTTGCAGAAAAAGTATTTAATCCACATTGATCTATAAAAACTGATTTAAAATCTGATGAGACATTGTGAAGTATTGAAATATATTTCAAATAAATTTTTTTTCAAATTTCGAAAAAGAATCGAGGAATGGAAATTTTTTCAAATTTTACTGTTTTTTATCTAATGCTGGTCGTAGCCATAAAAATATTAGGTTTAAAAAAACTTTGAATTTACATTGAAATTCAATGACTTATAACTGAAAAATGAAAAGCTTGCTAAAATCGCAAATTCGATAGAAAATCGTGAAAACCAGAGCATGGGTGAAGCATTAACAAAAATTTAAGTATAAACAAAAAATTTCATACATAAATATGTAACATCAGTTAAAACCAAAAATAAATATTTTAGTGTTTGGTAGATTTTATAATTCAAACTTGTGAAATTGGGGTTCGACAGGGGCGTAGGCAGAAAAAATTTTCAGAGGTGTTTTTCTAAAAAATATATTTCCTTCGAGGTTTCATAATTTCCAATCTTTGATAATATGGTTACAAGATAATGATCTTTCAATTTTCCACATTTCAAAATTTAAAAGTTATATAATTTTTAGAGAACATAGTCGCAAATTTTTCATGTCGGTATATAATGGAATACGATTGTTTAGATTTTCAATAAGTCACTGAGAATAAAATTTTTATTTATTTATAAAAATTTGTAAGAAAATTATGTCTTATATACATAGTTTTTAAACAATGAAAGATTTCTAGTATCTTTTTTCAATTTTCTAGTATTCATTATTTTGATAAATTTTTAATATTTTTGTATATTGGTATATTGACTTCAGAAATTCGATGCTTTAGAGTAAGAACCTCGATCTTTTTTCTGTAATTTCATAGATTCATGGAGAAATTACATTAAAATACATTTTTTATGCTTTATAAAGTTGTTGTTTTTTTTTTTGTATTTTTGAAGGATTTATAATAGATTATGTCGCGTTCTCTAGAATTTCCCTAGATTTATCGTATAGCTATGTATTGCTATATACATTTTTAAAAATTTGATGCTCTAGAATTTGAAATTTCATAGATCGTAGGCATTTGTTGAGATTGTTCAGGAAACAGTGTTTTAAAATAATTCAATTACTTTCAGTAATTCTTCAGATTTTGTATGCGTCGAAAGATTTTCTAATATTTTTATATGGATTTTATATAGATTTTTAGAACTTTATGATCTAATTATTAAAGTTCTTCAGATTCGTAGCATTTTTGTTTATTGAAATTTTTTCTATATTATTCACTGGAATGGAAATATTTTTCAAAATTTCTATAATCTACGTTATTCTATGTTCTAATACTCTTGACCTTTTTGTGAAATATAATCTAATAATATATTTATAACGTTTTATGCATCATTCTTGCAATTTCATTGAAAGAAGTTTTTCCATTTTTACATTAACTAGTAAATGATTTTATCAAAATTTTTGGAAGGGTTTGAACATGAAAAATTTTGAAAAACTCATTCAATCATCAAAAAAATCAACAAATATTTACAATTCACACCAATATAAAAGAATAAAAAATAAGGAAATCCATTCCAACTCGTGAAAATCAAAATCTTTCTGAAAATTCATTTCTTCGATGTTCCTGGTATACATGTCCTTTTCGGTACATATGAAAATCAAGAAATCTTCTTGAATAATTGCCCTTCATTTTTCAAGGGTTTCAGCAAAGTTCAGAATAATTTTTCACCCGTTGCTCGTGACGTTATTACAAGTTTCGTCGCATGCCTCGAATTACTTTGTGATTTACTCCTGCAGCGTAAGCAGCCGAGTAACGTAATTACATTCCTTTGTGACCAGAAAATGTAGTGACTATTACTCTCGAAGTTACGATTTTGTTACGAAAAAAATTCAGTTAGATCGAATAAGTTGCTATACATGTATTACTTGATCCAAAAAAAATGTATTATGATATGGTATGCTGCATAATTTCTGAGTAATTGATTTACAAAATCAAAATTACTGAAGAATCTTCCAACGTTATGATATCTAGAAGAGAAAAAATTTTCATAAACTCTTTATATTTCTGTGCACAATAGATCAATAATATTCTTAAGAGCCTACAATATTTTTCCTCCAAAAAAAAGGAAGAACGCAGTATTCTTTCGAAATTGGAATTCCCTGGCGCAGTGACACTTAATTTTCGTTTTTCCTCGATTAGATACATGGTCGCGAATAAAGATCTGGAAGCAGGAGAGGAGTTTTTATTAGAGCCAGCTTTCGTAGTGGGACCTAAAGTTTCCACAAATCCCTTGTGCTTATCTTGTTACGCGCCCTGGCCGCCCGCTGAGGATACCCAGCCGTTATGTTCGAAATGTCGATGGCCTGTTTGCGATTCCACTTGCGAAAACGACCCTCGGCACAAAGATTACGAATGCGCCGTGAGTTGACGGCTTCTCTTTTCAGGAATCCACACCGTAGAATTAAACTCAAACCCAATCAACCGTGGCGGAAACCCTAATTTTCTTCAGGAAGGATTATCTAGTCAAATTTTGTTCACTGAGGAAAAAGTATAGTAATTATTACAATACTGTAAAGTAAACGGGAATCACTCTGACATATTGTTCTTTTTGCTAAATAATATATCAATTTTTGAAATAACATATTGTAAATATTGTCAAATGATATTGTAGGTATAGATATATTTTGTTGTAAAAAAATGCTATACATATTCCGTTTTCTACTCTACTTCTTTCACTTTTTGCCATATCATATTGTAATTTCTATTACTGTCCGTCAAGTTAAAGCGTGGTTGACTTTTTTGGTGAAAAAATGTATTCAATCGATTGATTTTATGTAGCGATACATTCGTCAAAGTTTCAAGCAAAATGCTTTTCTAATAATGGGGAATGAAAATGCTCAACATCTCATGTTTCTCAAGCTTTCGGCTTTTTATGAAGCCCTCCTCAGGAAATAGTATTTTCTCATCAAACAGTATTAAATTTCATCAGTCGGATTCATTTTCTGATTTGTCGATATAAGCGTCGTCGAAGAAACTAACTCTACGGCGTACAAACAGGCAATGATGTACACCATAACGAAAAATGCTCTTCTGTCAATATTTAGTTCACCCAAGTCGAAATTAGAATCAGAATTATAACCAAGTTGAACCTATTAGATTGGATTTAAAACCTTTGTGACCTATGATATCTGAAATAGCACGCGATAATTGAAAATTTTTTTTATAGTATAGAAGACTCCCCCCTTCCCAACTTTGAAATTTTTTTTCATCCTTTATGATGCAGGTTTCGAAAAAGCAGGATAAAAGTAATGCAGTTCATTTTTTTCGCCATGTATGGTAAAAATTACAGTTTGTATAGTGAAATTCGCATTTTAAGATTTAAAACTTTTCGAAATTATACAGTAAAAACTGGCATACATATTGCACAATTCGTACATTTATAGTGGTTTTACTGTATAATATTGTAATAAGTAAAATAAAGAGGTATTTCAGATTTTACAATATTATTATAAATACTACAATGTTATTGTAAAGATTGCAATATTTTTCTAAAAAGTACAATATTATTGTACTTTTTACAATATATACGGCAGAAAGTACAAGATTTATTTCTCAGTGTTCTATGCTACTTTCGAAGAAATGAAAATCTATTTTAGGGAATTAAGGTAGAGTATTGACTTTTCGAACTGTATCAAATGTGAAATAAATTACTTACAAAAAAGTCAAAGTTGTCAAATCTGGCATAAACTGCTTCTATTAGAACTTTTCAAATACCATCAAAAGCATTTATAACACAATGTCACTGATTTTCATAGAGATATTATAGAAACTGTGCAATAATCGCAAGAAAATGTTTAGTGAGTCAATTTGTTGGAATAAAATGATGAACTCAATTCAAGACTACTCATTTAATGAGTTTCATGTTCCATGCTAAATAAACACAAACTAAATATCTCTTAAATGAAAGTCTTTTCAGTTAGAAAACCCAATTAGAAAATCTGCAGGAGAATCATTTGAAAATTTTCAGCTCTCACCCAAAACAATTTCACTTGTTGCCATGAAAACCCATTCCATTCTGTTCGCAACTGAACATTGTTTCTTCGAAATTCCATTCCCCTAAAGAAAAGAAACAACAACAACTTCTCAAATCACGTTTAAGCAGATATGGAGGAATGAATTTAATACCAAAACTCGAGCAATGGTCATTAAAATGCTACCAGGTTTTCGCCGGAGCTTGCGAGGCGTTCAACTTGTCGGCGGTTCCAAGGGAAAATTTAGAAAATGGAGCACCGCAATTCGAGTGCATAATGCCGTTGAGATTGCTTTTGGAGTCGGAAAAAAGTCCTGATAAATGGTTTGATGAGGTGAAAGAAATGGAGGCACATAACGAGGAGCGAAGCAGAAAAAATCAATGGAAGATTGATCACGTCAATGTCGTTAAATATCTGAGAGAACGCTTGAAGCTCGATAGGTACGAAGGGATAAAATTTTTCGTCGTTACGTCGCAAATGATGATTGCATCTCGCGAAAGAATTCAGCCATTTCGAGTACAATGTGATTCAATGCGACCATTGAATGTTTCAATCAGAAAAGGGCCAGAGAAAAAATCAAGATAGCGGAGAACTAAAAAAGTTGTTTGGGGCTTTTATGGTGGATTTTTTTGCTCAGAATCACATATCAAATCGATACAGGCCCGAGCGGGCGGAGAGCGGGGAGGGGTGTCAGAACGAGATCTTTCAAACGATTTCGATGAAATGCTTCTATTATTGGTTTTTACGTTTTGATATAAATTTTTATATCTGGCATTGCATGATATTTTTCAGAAAACAGCGTCTGAATAGATTTTCATTTCTTTTTGGTACTTGTCGTATATATCTTTTACAATTTCAAGGATTGTTCAGGAATTCGGAAACTATTCGTATTTTTCAAGATCCATAAGATGTTACAGGATTTTCTGGTATTTTTATATATTTCTAGCATTTTCATTTAAATTGTTATAGATTCCGAGGATTTCGAAATGTAAAATTGGGAGTTTATTAAATTTTACGTGTTCAAAGGATTTTTTTAGAAAACAGTGTCTCAATAGATTCATATTTCTTCTAGTATTTTTCGTATTTCTTCAGTTTTTCTACGATTTGAAAGATTGTTCAGTATTTCTGAAACTATTCTTAATTTTTAGGATGCGTAAAATGTTGCAGGATTTTCTAGTGTTTTTATATAGTTTAAGCATTTTTATATAAATTTTTATACATGGATTTCGAGAATTTCGAGCTATAAAATGTGAAGTTCAATAAATTTTTTATGTTACAAAAGAATTTTTCAGAAAACAGGTGTCTCTATAGATTCATATTTCTTTCAGTATCCTTAGTATTTCTTCAGTTTTTATACGATTTGAAGGATTGTTCAGTTTTCTTGCATATTTCTGTATAAATTTCTGGAATTCGATGCTCTAGTTTTGAAAGTTGTATAGATTTTTAATATTCCATAGATATACTTGTATTTTCCTATAGATGTATTTTTTTCTTGTGTTCCCTAGTATTTATAGAATGCTGGAAAATTTTCGAAGATATCTTTTTGAATTTCAAGAATTAGATTTCCTAGAATTGAAAGTTTGAAATATTTGCAGTATTTTTATCAATTTTGCAGAAAGCAGTTTCTTTATAGACTTAGAGTGTCCTCAAAATTTTTTGAATTTTTAACAGGTTTTTTAAATTTGAACATTTTTCTAGTATTTTCATGGTTTTCTATACACATATACTATTAGAATTAAATGCTCCAGAAATCGAAGTTCCTTGATTTCTGGAATTACAGAAATTTTCGAAGAATCAAATAGCTTTTGAAAAAAAAGTAAATAATATCTAGTATTTTTCGTATTTAATTTTTTTTCTACATTCATAAAATTACGTGAGGTTTTCTAGTATAATGTATAAATTTTAGGGATCCTGTTATAGATTGTAAGAACCAAGGATTCAAGTATTTTTATGTATTTATATGCAGATTTCTAAAATTTATTGCTAAAATTGTCAAAATTTCTAATCAAAAGTTAAAAAGCATACTCTTTGTCGATATTTGTACATAAATTACTAATATATCACTCTGTTTCATCTAAAGTTTTAAAATATAGAATTTTTATCTGAAAATAAGGAAGTTAAAATATCACTTATATCTAAGTTTCAAAAATTTCTCAAAAAGTTACAAATCATTCTAAAAACTTGTTGAATCAGATGTGAAATGAATAACACGATTTTCGTTACTCGTTACCAAAAAAAAAGGAACTCGTCCCTGTTATCGTTACGTGTTAATTAATGTAATGCTTTACGTTATCGTTACACTAAAAAATGGAACGTTTTTAGATATTATAATTACAGTTGCCTCATTGTATTTGCATTGCCTCTTAAGACTCTTAAAAAAAAATTGGGAAATGGCCATAATTCCACCATTTGTTGATATTTTTCTCATCAAAGAATGTTTTTATATTAAAGTCGACAATATTCTATCACAATAATATAACTTCCATGTAATAAAATTATGTTCTATATACACTAAAAAATAATCTAAACCGTCCTCAAAAAAGGTGTATCACCCTTTAAATCATAAAATATGTGTATAGTGTAGAAATAAAAAGTGTTTCTTTTTTCACTTATCATGCATTCGTTATACATCTAAATGTGCAAAAGAAATAATAAACGTGTTTTTCGCAATTGCGTATCTATTGTTGAAAACATAACAAAGATTCAATATATAAAGTAGAAGTTATTGGAAACAAATCATGCTTTGATATTGCCTCATATATTTGATTATTTATTGATAAATTAATTTATTTATTTGCTTTTTTCATCTACATTTATTATCTACATCACTATGAATGGACCATGTACTGTCAAACCAAATCAATTTCAATTGCATATCATTATGCAAGTACAACATAAAAGTTGAAACCCCCCCTCCCCCAAATGCAGGTTTCTGTACACGGGCCTGAATCGATAAATGACTGAACTATCGGAATGACGCTTGAGAATCATCCACTGTCACAATTCGTCATAACATTTAGGTTCTCTGAAACTGACGTACAAACAGCCCTCGGAATATTGGAAATCAATTGTCACGAAATACGAACAGAGAAAGGTTACGAAGCTCGAGCTTTGTACCCCATAATGTCGATGATGAATCATTCGTGTGTTTCAAATACGAGCCACAGCATATCCATCCCTGATTACAAGTGAGTACCTAGCAATTGTAATTGTGAAACTTTTCCCATCTCAACTCTCTAACTATAACAGACATCCAAAGTCTGCAGACAATCGCGCTTTGTTCTTGTCAATTACGTCACGTAGTCTGAAGAACGTCAAAATTTTCATTACAACTTCCTCTCTGACTCTATTTTTTTTGTGACGGTAAAATTGAAATTCGAATCTGTGGGAAGAAACTCGATTACTTGTCACACTTGCTACTCCTTCACCCAATATAGCCTTCAAGAACTTGGGATTCGATTGTACGTTGGAAAATGTGGGGCCTGAGATTAACTTTGGAACAATCTTTTGTTTGAAATTGAATTTCGGTGAAGTTACTTCTTCTGTTTGATATCCATTTTGTGAACGTCAGTTGGTGGGAATTTGAAACGTTTTGTTTTTGAATTCTATGAAAAATTCACAGTGGCTGTAAAATTGGGAGATTGCTGGAATAAATCGAAAGGATGAGCTTTCGAAGCTTGATTTCCGCTGGAAAAGTTTTATGGGAAAATTAAGGACTGGGGATATTTTTTTATTGGATTTTCGCAAACATGGGTTTTCCATTTTTAGAGTGCACTTAAGAGTGGCAGTAAAAGTCCCGGCTGGGGGAGAATTATATGGGAGTTACACCTACTCGTTTTTCCCGACGATGATAAGGCGGGAAAATCTCCTTGAATCCCGACATTTCGCGTGTGCTTGCCCGAGATGCTCCGATCCTTCGGAACTCGGATCTCACGTTTCAACATTAAAATGCCATAAATGTGACAACGGCGTCGTCATGTCCTTAGACTCATTAGGTAATTTTACTGTTTCTGGCGTCTTGAACCTAAGAAACTTCAACACTGGAATTCATATAGAAATATTCATCCATTCAAAACATTTCCAGAAATTTTCGAGGAAGTTGCAAGATCGCTAAGTTTATTTAATTTCCATTGATGATAAAAAAAAATGAATCATTTCACCCAAAATTGTAAATTTGTATGCAAAATACTTTTCACTCTTTTTACTAATGCATTATATATTTATTTTTGTGAATTTTGTCATGTTTTACAATTCGCTGTTTATTCAAAATTGTTCTACATTGTAAATGAATAAGAGGTAGTAAAGTTTTTTCATTACTCTAATAAATTTTTTATTCCTTATTTCATTGTTGCTAAAGTTTCCACCATTAACTGAATTTTTCTTTTCAAATCAATCGTTCGAATGAATATTTATTTACATTAGAAATATTTGTAACTTTCAGATATATAACTGTTCGTGTACTAGGTGCTGCGAAAAAATTGGGCAGCTCTATTCATCGGAAAAATTCTGGATGAAAATACCCAAAAATACTCACGCAAAAACGTTTCAATTAACGAAGTGTAGTTTTATTATATCTTCAGAATTTCTTACGATTAACAAAATTTATCAACATTTACTTAAATTCTATACTATCTTCAAAATTTCCGAAATCATCAATCATTTCTAGGCGATAAAATGTGTTCGGATTTCAAACATTTTTAATGATATTACTCGGTTTCTGTTTTAGAATTTCCCACAGTATGTATACACAATTTAATGATAATTTTCTGACATTATACAGATTTTTCGAACTTTTAAGATTAACGGATAAAGAGTTTTTAAAATTTTTAAAATTTCCGAAATTTCAAACATAATATACACCATTTAGAATTTTATATGGATTTTTCGTAATTTGTGAATACTTTTTACATTTTTCAGATATTTATTGATCAATGATAAAAAAATTGTTGTACACTTTTTGAAAAAATATGCTAATGAACACAAACTTAAAAATTGATGCAAATTTTCTCAAATTCTAACAACTCATAGAATTTTTTAGAATTATTTAACAGCTTTCAAACTTTCAGTGTCTATACAATTTCTTGAACTTGTAAAATTTCAAGTAAAATTGAAACTATTTAGAACTTTCCAAATTTTTTAGAAATTATTCGAATTATTAGAATTTTTCGTAATTTTTTTACATCTTTCAAGTTTTTCCAGATTTTCGTTGATTGGCGGAAAAACATTACTGTACCTACATATTTTTAAAATTTATGATAATGAGCACAACTTTACAAATTCATGAACATTTTCCAAAATTCTTAAAGCTCTTTGGATTTCTTAAAAATTTTCGATGTTATTTTCATTTCTGAAACTTCCAAAATTTGAGTAAAATAAAAACTATTTGAAACTTTCCAAATTTCATAAAATCATTCAAATCATTAGAATTTTCCGTAATTTGTTTATACCTTCCAAGTTTTTTTAGATTTTAATTGATTAATGGAAAAACAATACTATACCTACATACTTTTAAAAAATCTGTTAATCAAAACAACCTATAAAATTCATAAACATTTCCCAAAATTCTAAAAACTCTGAATTTTTTGAAATTATTGATCAATTAAATTTTAAATATCTTTAAAATTTTCAATATTCCTTTCAATTTTTTAAACTTCCAAAATTTTAAATGAAATACACAGTATTTATAGCTTACGAATTTCATAAAAATTATTTAAATTTATAAAATTCTTTGGAATTCGTAAAAAAAAGCTTTTAACTTTTCCAAATTTTCATTAATTATTACTTTACCTACATATTTCGAAAAAATGAACACAACCTTCAAATCTGGAAACATTTTCCTACATTTCTATAAATATTTCGTACTTCGACAATCTTCCAAATTTTTAATTCTTTTAAAATTTCTGAAATTTTTGAAATTTCAAACATGCCCTCCACAAACTATCCAAAACTTTCAAACCATATGAAAATTTGAACGTTCCATAAGGATATTAATCTTAATTTTTCGATAATATTAAAATTTTCATGATTTTTCTTTTAAAAAATACAAAAAATTACCATAGACATTAAAAAAAAAAACGATTGAGCATGATCTACAAAATTTATAAATATTTTTTGGAATTACTGATAATCAGTCAGTTTTTCAATGTTTTCCAACTTTTCAAAATTTTCGAAATTTCAAACCGAGCGAACTATTCGAAACAATTTCAAATTTCTGAAAATTCAGTTAAACTTTTAATCATTTTTAAAATAGTATTCTACAAGTTTTCATATTTTCATAATAATGTGAATATTTGAAGCAATGTAATAATGAACACCCTCCCCCCTCTTGTTATAAATAATCTAGCACTATCGTCAATTTATGAGAATCGTCTACAAAACAAATATCTTCTTCTATGATTCTAGAAAAAAAAAACAAGTTTTTCCCAATTTTTTATGTATCAAAGTTGACTATTTTGTTCACTTATACAAAATTAAAAATCTTTTTCACTCTTTTGGAAAAAAATGAACAAATAAGATCATGTATTCCACTCTGTGAAAAAAATTTGTCCACCCCAACCTCGATATTCAAAATATCTTGTTTTTTTCGACATTCGTGGCATAATACACTTTTGATAAATCGAGCTTTCTCTGTTTTGTGGTAAATCATGAATTCATCGCATTCAAAACGCTACGAAAATGTATTCGCAGATCCCGAGAGTAGATGGAAATGTACGCATTGCGAGTACTCGACATCTGGGCCAGCAGTAATGAAAATCCTGAAAATAATTCAAGCAGAAGTCGACGCGGTCGAGGCACTCTCCGGCGCGGAAGGACCCGACTCCATACAAGCCCGGGAAACTCTCATAAAAAAATATCACTCGATATTCCATCCACACCACGGTTTTTTAACTATCATAAGGTTTCCTTCTTCATTCAAATGCATAAGAGACATTCATCTGAAGATTTTTATGACGTCATATTACGTGGAGGAGATTCAAGACTCCACGAAAATTCGAAAATCCACAAGAATACTTCAAAATTCAGAGAGTCTTCAGAATCCCATGAAATCATCGAAAATTGAACGTGGAAAAACTTTCAATGAGTTGAATTGAATTTTCGTAAAACTATAAAGAAATTATTTATCATTCAAGAATCAGATTTTTCTAAAACTACACAAATTTTATAGTTTGCAGTGAAATAGTATGAAATTACGTGAGCCTTTGAATTTCCCACATTTGTGATTTTTTTTCAATTCAATACTATGACGATATTTGACTCCTTTAAATTTATGAAAATCAGAAAATTTACTACTTAAGCTTGCACAAATTGTTCCTTTTCTTTTTCAGATATTCTTTGTGTCAATTATACGGTCGAGTTGAAGGTATGAAAACCATAAAATTCTGAATCAGTGATCGTTGTTCACGAAAAACAATGAAAAATGTTATTTAATTACAGATTACTGTTTAGACGATTTACCTGATATTGTATTGGAGCATAAAGTCGATATATGTCGTCTTTGTTTGCAAGTTCTCGATGTGATAGAACCTGGTTCATCTCGGGCTAGAGGTGAGTGCAAGTCAATCATGCGAAGTTAGTACTTCATACTGAACAACAAAATTTTTATTTACGATCCTACTGCCAAGCATTGTGTGAGAAATAGAAGTACGAAATTTTTGTTACGTGAAAAATAAGTAACAAAATTCATATTTTTCATTGTAATACTAATTTAGAAAGCTGTGTCAAAGTCCCATTGAATGACAGAAAAATTATCATTATTTTTATCTTTTTTTTACCTGAAAAATTTATCATTTTTAAGGGTAGACTTTTTTTTAGCAATGATTTTGTACGAATTGCATGCACCTATGTTGTTATTGGCAAGAGGACAATGGTCTGCAGGGGTCATTGATAATGCAGCTCTGAAATCAAAAATGACTGAAGCAGCTTGTGTTTTGAAAGAAGCTGTTACAATTTTATGCTTGGAGCCTGTAGATAGTCCAGAAGGACAATTAGGACTTGCAGCGAGGGAATCTTTGGTAGAACTTGAAAATTCTTTGACAACTATGTAGTCTTGTAACCAGAGAATTGTAAAAAATCTTGGTAATAAACAAAATTTCTTCAGATTACACAAGTTATTTTTGATTTTTTGAGCTCCCTTTGAAATATTGCCAACTTCAAAATACGGTATTTTCCAAAAAAAATATGGGCTGAGTTTAGAATTCCTTTCAGTTTCATACAATTTGGCTTTATTGACGTATTGACATTATTCTCGTTAGTTAAAGAAGGTTCGGCACTTTGAATAAAGCGATCTATTAGAGATTTCTGGTTTCTTGAAAGTCACTTTTCTTCGACAGTTATTGAAGGTATCTTCACAATTTTCGGACGATCGAGGGGCATTTTTCCTAGGTCAAAGGAAAGATTGAAACAATGTACCAGAGTATTTATATTTTATAATAATAGACTGATTTTCAAATCAAAATGAGAAATCTACTTTCGTTCCTCAAATTTCAAATAATTGGCAGGATTTTCCAGGATTTGGAAGTGACGCGTTATTTATAATTTGTTTGGAAGTATTTTGAATAAAAAGTAATAATAGTAATGTGTAATTTGTATAATAATTTATATAAAAATATTTAGTAATTTTTATAAGAAAAGAATATGCTCTTTCACTTTTTATCAGTAACTTTGACAATTCAACGCGTTGAATTTTAAAAATTAGAATGAAAATATATAAAAAGACTTAAAATCTATAGATCTCAAAATCTATAGCAGGATCTATAAGATGTAGAGATCCTGCTAGAAAATCTTATGGTATATAATGAATACAAAAAAAATACATGCAAAATACTCGAAATGCTAGATTCTAATAAATTTTATGTTATTTGATCCTTTAAAAATTTATGTAATTCCAGGAATCGAAAAACTTCCATTTCTCGAGCTTTGAATTCTAAAAGGTATATGTTTATAGAAATCTATAAAAAGATGGGAATATTTTTTGAATCGTATAATTCTATGAAAAGTACAAAAAATACTAAGGGCATTTTAAATCTATAAAGAAAATCTTTTCTACAAAATCGATCGAAATACTTCAGAAATTTTCAACTTTTAATTTTATCTTATTCTGGAAATTCAAAGACATATCTTTTAAAAAACTCGAAATTTCACAGCATTCTATAAATACTTAGAAATACTGAAAGAAAATACGTAAAGAAAAAAAAGTGTAAATATATAAAATATTGAAAATCTTTCGAATTCCAGAAATTCATGTATATCAATTTATATCCTAAAAATACTAAAATCATGTAAAAATACTAGAAAATTCTGCAACATTCTATCATCCTGAAAAATACGATTGTTTCAGAGATACTAAACAATTCGTAAAATCGTAGAAAAATTGAAAAAGTATCAAAAAAATCAAAGAAAATGAAAATCTTCATAGACACTGTATGCTGAAAAATCCTCTCAGATACAAATAATTTAATAAACTTTGAATCCTAGAGCATGAAATTCTTGAAATCTGTATATCAATGTACAGAAAAATAGTACGAATTTATAAAAATATTGAAAATCTTTCGAATTCCAGAAATTTACACAGCAATGAACAAAAATAATGAACGATCCTTGAAATCATAGAAAAACTGAAGAAATACGAAAACTACTGGAATGACTAAAAATCTATCGAGACACTGTTTTCTGGAAAATCCTCTAAAACACGGAAAATTTCATTATGTTCAAATTCTAGAGTACGAAATTTTCGAAATGTTCATAACTATTCATATTATAAAACTACTAAAATTATGTAAAAATATTAAGATATTCTGCAACATTCTATCATCCTGAAAAATACGAATAGTTTCAGAAATACTGAACAATCCTTTAAAATATAAAAAAATCGAAAAAGCGTCAAAAAAATCAAAGAAAATGAAAATCTTCACAAACATTTTTTGCTGAAAAATCCTCTTAAATACAAATAAATAAATTAACTTTGAATTCTAGAGCATGAAATTCTTGAAATCTATATATCAATGTACAGAAAAATAGTACAAATTTATAAAAATACTAGAAAATCCAGGAACATTTTATACATTCTAAAAAACACAAAACAATTCAAAAATTCTGAAAATCTGGGTAGGTATTAAGATTCTCTCAAAAATCTATTTAATCTGCAAATGTTTCCTTGTTGCTAACATTGAATTAATTGCCATATTCAGAAATTTAGTGAAATTGAAAAAAAAAACAATATTTGAACAAGCTGATTGATTTTTTTTCAGGGTGAAAAAGTACGGATTCACATTTTTTTATTATATCTGAAATAAACAATTTCTATAGAACAAAACCACGAGTACGTTGATGTTGTTTTTTTTCAGCCTCAGTTTTTTTTTACAAAAAGTAACGTAAAAGTAACGGGACATTCCTTTTTTAAGTGGTAACGGCAACGAGTTACTATTTCTTTTCAAGTAACGGTAACGTAACGCGTTACATATTTTTAAGTAACTTTCCAAACCCTGGAATTTTCCTGATTGACGATTGAGTTTGGAACGAATTGCAGGTCAAATATTTTGAAGAAAATAACATTTGCAAATTTAAGGAAAATGAGTCTATTAAAAATTCATGTGTTTCAACTATTTTGTATTACTACTTAGTCAACAAGTCGAGAATGTCTTCCAATGATTCTGTGGCATCGAGCATCCAAAAAAATGAGATGATTGCTGTTATGTAGGCCACGCTAGACTCAGCTGAACTTGTCCCCATGTAATTTGCAAAAGTCTCCAATGGCGAACCAGGTTTCAAGCCCATTGCTCCATTTAGCTGTAGTAACTGATAAGCAAAAAATTTCACAACAAATTACACAACCATTCGCATTTTTGAAACCATATCAACAATTTTTCAAAGTTCTATAGATTCCACTGAAATTCAACAAACTTCAAAAAACATGCAAAAGTAACTAATAATCTTGTCTGAAAAGTTTTATTGAATAAAATTACGTATCATGACCATAATTACACTTTTTATCAATTACTGTAATTGCTTTAGTCTGGATCAAACTTAATTACTCGAATCGAAAGATTTCAAGCGTTCAATACTCGTGAACCAAATTGCATCTCACCCCTTTGCTGGTTTCGCTTGTTAGGGTCGAGGTCCACTTTATTAAAGGTATCCAAATTACGTTTATTGTCAGGTTCGTGACCAAAGCGGTGACAAAAATCTGCAACACAGTTCGGTGCAGTTTGAGTTGATGGAAATTGAAGGGTAGAAAATTGATAGAGTTTTCGGATCAAGTTAACTATTTGGAGAGTTGAATGTCATTCAAGCAAAAGTTTTCTGTGCATGATGTTTTTTACATGAATGAACCAAAATAAGTTGTCATTACAATACGTAATATGATTAATACATAACGAATGTATAAATTGATGAACCCTTCCATAAACTTCTCGTCTGAAAAAAGCTCTGCAACGTATATTTTTTGTATAGTTTTTTTTTTTATAATAGTTTACTTAATGGGGTCATAAAATTTTCAAAATGTTTTCACAAAGCTTCAATAAAGTTTTAATTCATTTTACGGAAATTATAGTCAACAATATTGTCTTTTCTTCTCCTCACTTCGTAAATATACAGCAAGTGGAAAGGCGGCTCTTTCAAGGACCTCGGCCAAAGTTTATACTCTGCTAAAAGACATAGAGCTGAGCAGAGGAAAATAACTGAAGCCCAGGACATTCTGATGTTGGTCAGATTTTCATCTTTGAGTTCTTCTTCTTCAAAGCAGAAACCAATGAAGCATATATCTCTGAAGTGTATGTACAGCCCTGTCACGAACACCACTACCCAGTGAAAATTGAAATTTTCTGCGAAGTCCTTTATTCCATCCATTTTTCCGGAGAGTTATTTTCTTTCCCTGTTTTTGATGACAATAGTTTGCAATTAATTATCCCTTGATTTGTTGTAGGTAGACAAAATTTTTGGGGTTGGGGGTTTCTAAAATATGTAATTTTGGGGGGGATTTCATGATTTTTAATCATTGACAATATGGTTACAGGAGAATGATGTGTCAATTTTCGATACTTTGGGACTGGAAAGTTATACAATTTATGGAGTCCAGAGGCGCACATTTTTTACGTTAGTATAAAATGGAATTCGATTTTTTATGTCAATAAGTCACTGAGGTGTAATTTTTTTACTCATACTTTAAGTATTCATTAAACTTGAAGGATTTCCTAATATTAATAAACATCTCTACAATTTTATGCTATAAATATCAAAGTTGTAAGAATCCAAAAGATCTCATGAGATTTTCGAAGGAAATTAAACCACACAGATTTAAAATAATTCATAGATTTCTAGAATTTTCGTATAGTAGGTATTAATCAAGTTTTGTTCTATTTTCAAATTTTTTCCTAGATTTCTAGCATTTCTATATTTTGTTCTATTAATTTATAGAATTTGATAGTAATTGAAACTTTCAACGATTTGTGCATCCAAATTAATTTTCTAGAAAACAGTATCTTTTTAAAGATTTATAATACTTTTATTTCATTTTTTTTATAGTATTTATACAATTAAAAGAATTTTCAATTTTATAAATTGCATAACATGAATAAGATGTATTTTTATTGTTTTCTATATGAACTTCTAGAATAATTTCTGGAATAATGTATAAGTATGTATCTAATACGTATGGAATTGTATTAATTTTTATTCTCTAGTATTCAAAGTTTTTTTAATTTTCAAGAAAATTATATCTACATAGTTTTTATGTATAAAAAGACTTCTAGTTTGTTTTTTGCATTTTTCTAGCATAATCCACGAAACCTTGAAGGAATCACAGTATTTTCGTAGATTTCTTGCATTTTTGTAGATTGCTACAAAGATTTCAAAAAACTCGATGCTATAAAGTGCAAATTTAGCAATATTCTCAATAATTTCATAAATTAATGAGACAATCACAATTATTAAGATTTTTCATGAACTATGGGGTTCTTGTTTTTTCATTTTTTTTTTTTTAAGTATGTAAAATATTTAGTGCTGGTTTGTAGAATTGTTATAGATTCCATAATATAACTTTCTATTGCTATAAACGCTTTTTAGAATTTTATGCTCTAAAATTTCAAAATTTATAGATCGTAAGCATTTGACAAGATTTTTCAAAAAACAGTTTTTTCGTAAAATTCAATTACTTTTAGTATTTTTTCAGAGTATTTGAAATAGATTTCAAGAATTTGATGATCCAAGATTCAAAGTTTTTTAGATTTTTAGCATTTTCGTAGATTTGAACTTTTCTTCATCATTCAATGGGTTAAAACAATTTTAGAAATTCATATTTTCTACGTAATTCTACGTTTGAATAATTTTAATTTTTTTATTCAATATACATTACTAACATTTTCATTTATTACTTTTTGTAACTTGTATATTCTTCCTCTGGAAATTTGGGTTTTTATAAAGTTTTTATAAAACTCCTTATAAAATTTGAGTACTTTTTATGAAATTTCGCTTTTTTCATAAAATCACAAAAAAAGCAATATTTTACAAAGTTTTTATCAGTTTTTATACAGTCACTTTACAAAAACTACATAAAACTCTTTATAAAGTGACGAAATTTTTATAAAGTAGATTTCAAAATCTACTTTATAAAGATTGTGTCTTTCTATAAAGTTTTCATAAAGTGACTTGATAAAAAAAGCGGAATTTTATAAAAAATACCGAAATTTTATAAGGAGTTTTATGAAAACTTTATGAAAACCCAAATTGCAAGGTTTCATTATTTGCTGATGCACTTTTTTTATTTTTACATTAAATAATAATTAATTTTATCAGAATTTCGGTAGAGGTTTAAGTCCCTAAAATCCCCCTCTGCATACGCGCCTGATTTGTTGAAATATTTGTTTATTACAAATGTCGCAAAATCGACATTTCCTGCATGCACATGACATTTTTTTTCGTTCCGGTTTCAAAATTTTATTTGAAAATTAACGATTTTGAAGTCAAAACGAGAAAAATTTTTGATTGTTTACATTAACTAATATCCTTATTCTTATTTAATTATTATTATAAATTGATGGTTATTGGAAAATCTATGAAAAAAATTTTTTATTGTTTCTGTTGGTATTGTTACACAACTTTTTCGTCATTTATAATTAGAAATACAAAAAATTTTCAAATATTGCTGTATTCCTGCTAAAAATGTCCAATTTATTTTCCGATTTGAAAACCAACTGGAAAAATGGCCATTCCTTCAATTAGTTTCCCAATTGGTTACTCAGTTGACTTTGTCCTATTGGAAACTTTTGGTTGAAGAAACTTGTGTCACAAGTACAATTAACTTTCTAAATAGAAATCTAATGAGATTTCTAAACAGAAAACTAATTATACTTGTAACAGCAAGTTTCTTTGTTAAAAATTTTCCAATAGGACAAATCAATCAGATATCCAATTGATTTTTCATTTGTCCAATTCAACTGGAAAACCAATCGGAAATCCATTTTTCCAGTTGATTGCCCAATTGGAAAACCAACTGCAAAACGAATTGTAAATTTCCAGCAGGGTTGATATTCAAATTTTTCGATTTCTCAAAAAATTCAGAAAATTTTCCAAGCCTTCTTAAAGTTTTCATAGCTCCCTATAAAATACCATCGAAATTCCTAGAATTAAAAAAAAATATTCTACGGTACTTGAAACAATAATAAAAATAAATTTACGAAACCACAGGAATTTCCAGTAACAGATGTTCCCCAGAAAATTAACTTTACCTCGATGCGTTCTTGCGATTTTGTATGGCCCTCCAGACAATAAAAAACCGACTTGTAATGTTCGTCGACGTGGCGAAGACATGCAATTTGAAAAAAATATAATTTTGTAAATAAAAAACTTGACTTTTTAGCAAGCGTAACCTATCGCGAAAAGTTGTCAAAAATTTCCCCGACGTTCCTTTTTTTTCATCACTCCATGAATTTATGCACTAATGGAAAATAAAATGTTTCTACAAACAAGACGAATTTGACAGCTGAAAAAAATTTATTGCAAATTGAATGGCATACGTAATTTTCCAAATGTATCTTGAAAATCTAAATTTTAAGTAGATAATGAGAGAAGCTTCATTTTCATCAATTTAAGTGTCATTTTTTAATTTCCTCATGAAACTTCCATAAAATGATAGCTAGTTTAGAATGACTGAATATTTCGCTTCTTACGTATTATCTCAATGAAGATAAAGGTGTTTTTTTTGCATCTCGCTGCAAATTTTAAAACAAGTTTCCAGGTTGAGTGACTTGAATGTAGTTACCAATGTTTGAATGAGCGAATCACTCCGCGAATTCATACATACAAAGCGGGTTTTAAAGCCGAAACCGTATCTGATAGGATCCACGCATATGATAATAGAATTTTGCAAGTTGTATTGAAAAAGTTCACTTTATTATATAACATGCGTATTCTTCATTTGTACTCTATTTTTCACGCTTTTTCACGTTGAATGGACGTGCTTTTCATTCCCAGTTTCATTTTTTATTCCTCTGAAATTGCTTTTGTAATCGCCTTTCACACGTAGAGTGAATTTTCTTTAAATGCATGCAATCAATAAGTTGAAAATAAAAATATTCACAAAAACTCGTGTTGTTAAACAGTTTTAGTAGAATAATATTTAACGAGATCTGAAGTTTTTCGTAATCTGTTCCAATATTTTCTTACACTAAATACTTGAAAATAAGTTCTAGAACTTCGATACGCAGTAAACAAATAAAAAATGAATAATTGACATTTTCATTTAATCGGTCAATTGTTTGTCAATGTCGTCTTATTTGTGTTATTATGCCAATTGATCGCAAACTTCTTGCGATGATTTCGCTGACAAAAAAACCTTTTATCCAATTCTTACATGAACGAAATATTCTGGTACAAATCCAAAAATTCGAACGTACATTAAAAATTTATTAGAGCCAATTTTTCGAATTCGCTCTGATGAACAAACAAGAAATAGGCCAATCGTTAAAACTGCTCGATAATCGAAACCACGTACGTTTTTTTTTATAATAGAGCATATCACACAGAGCTTATCAGACGACGCGAAATTATCAGGCGTAAAATTTATAGCCTTCGTCTTCGTTTTGCAAGGTGATCGCTGTTACTAACAATTGATAAGGAACGAGAAACGCAGTAACAAGATTGATTTTTCTTCGCGATCTCGCATCGATGAAGAATTTTTCGATTGATGAAACTGATAGCTCGTCAGAAGTTATCTTTGGAACAATGTAATTTTATGTTGAATATGACGCTTTGCACTTATTGATGAATTGTTTATTATCCTTAGGTAGTTTGGAAAATAAATAACAATCAAAGTTACGTTGGAAAGAGCTTTTAGACATTTTGTCTGTTTGTTTTTAATTTTCTGCTAATCAAAGATTCGATCTTGCATGAGTATGAAATTTTTGTTATCTATTGTGTTTCTAGAAATTTATACAAAATAGATACTTAAATTTAAGTTTGATATCGAATTATATTACAATCTAAGTTTGATTTTGGATTCAACGAAATTTGCTAGTAAATTGAGTTGGAATAGTGCAATACCACGTAGAAATTTTAATCTACTGGCATGAAAACTAGATTATGATTGCGTGAAAACTGTGATTGATAACACATCATACGTCTTCGAAATTTATGTATGAACCTTGAAAAACATAGAATTTACAGAAAAATGAAAAGTTTGGAAAAATGAACCATTTACGAACACTGTTGTAAACTCAAAATATGATTATAGAAATTTTCGAAAGATTCATAATTTTTAGACTTTATGGTTATCAAGAAAAATTTTCTGAAACTTTTCTACTGATTTTAGAAGATTTTAGTAGTATAATCTACAAAGCTCTCAAATTGATTTTTCAGTCATTTGTATAAATAATGGATATTATGTACAAAAAATATATGATGCGTTATTTCGATTTTGGATTATATCACAGCTGGATCTTTTTTTTTCAGGTTCTTTTCAAACCATTACTCAAAATTAGAGAAAGTATTGGAAGGTAAATTATTGAAGCTATCAAAATTATGTTGAATATTGAAGTAGAATCATTGAAACTATTAGAACTATAAAAATTATGAGAAAAGAAATTATCGAAATCATGAAAACTATGAAAACTACTGAAAAAAATTATTAAAACTACAAATACTGTAGAAACTACTGGAAGAGAATAATTATTTAAACTATTAAAACTATATTATTATCATTAAATAGTTTTTCGCAGGATTTGAAAAGATACTTAAAAAAGTGTAACGCGTTACTTACCGTTGCTTAAGTGAAAAAAGTAATTCGTTGCGTTACCGTTACTTGAAAAGAAATAGTAACTCGTTACAGTTGCCACTTTTGAAAAGTAACATTCCGTTTCTTTCACGTTACTCTTTGGAATAAATTGAATGTAAATAACAAGACATCAAAAAACTAAGGATACAAAAACAATATCAACGTAATCGTCCTTTTGTTCTAGAAATTGTTTATCTCAGATAAAAAAATATAGTTTGAGAAAGAGAAATTTTATTTTCACTGTAACGAATTCCCTCATTTCCTTGTTTTCCTCAAATTATCAAACTCTGTATCTCATTATCAAACATCTCTACCAACGCATACTGAGAAAAAAATCTTTTACTTTCTACCGTATATATTGTAGAAATTACAATGTTATTGTACTTTTTACAATAACATTGCAATTTTCACAATATCAATGTAGTTTTTACAATAATATCGTAAGATCTGCAATATTTATTTTACTTTTTACAATATTATGCAGTAAAACCGCTATTAATGTGCAAATCACTATATGTATGCCAGTTTTTACTGTATAATTTTGGAAAATTTTAAATCTCAAAATGCGAATTTCACTATACAAACTGTAGTTTTCACCATACATGGCGAAAAAAATGAAGAACATTACTTTTATCCAGCTTTTTCGAAAACTGTATCATATTACAATATGATGCGCTTGAGACCTAGAAAGTACACAAAAATGTTGCAAAAAGAACCTATACAGATCGGTGTACAGAAAAAGCTGTATGGAATTTTCAATAATCTGGATTATCAAAAATTACAATATGATATGGCAAAAAGTGAAAGAAGTATAGTAGAAAACGAAATATGTAGAGGAGTTTTCACAACAAAATATATCTATAATTACAATATCATTTGACAATTATTCAGAATTCGATCTTCTGGAGCCAAAACTTAAATAATTGGAGAATTATTTAATTTTTGGCTCCCAATTATTCCCAATTATTATCCCATATCCCTTCTGGAGCCAAAACTTAAATAATTGGGGAATTATTTAAATTTTGGCTCCCAATTATTCCCAATTATTATCAAATATATCCCAATTATTTAAGTTTTGGCTCCAGAAGATCGAATTCTGAATAATTATACTTATGAAATGGAGCGTTTTGACAATATTTACAATATGTTATTTCGAAATTGATATATTATCTAGCAAAAAGTACAATATGTCAGAGTGATTCCTGTTTACTATACAGTATTGTAATAATTACTATATTTTTTGCTCAGTATAACACACTGAGTGTGTTACAGCGTGTTACACTGAGAAAAAATATAGTAATTATCACAATACTGTATAGTAAATGGAAATTACGGACATATTGTAGTTTTTGCTAGATAATATAGCATTTTTTGTAATTCATATTGTAAATAGTGTCGAATGATATTGCAGTCATAGATATATTTTGTTGTTAAAACTCCTCTACATATTTCGTTTTCTACTATACTTCTTTCACTTTTTGCCATATCATATTGTAATTCCTATCAATCCAGATTTTTGAAAATTCCATACAGTTTATTCAGTAAGCAGATCTGTAAAGGTTCTTTTTGCAATATTTCTGTATACTTTCTAGGTTTCTAGTGCATCATATTGTAATATGATACAGTTTTCGAAGAAGCTGAATAAAAGTAATGTAGTTCTTTTTTTCCGCCATGTATGGTAAAAATTACAGTTTGTATAGTGAAATTTTCATTTTAAGATTCTAAATTTTCCGAAATAATACAGTAAAAACTGGCATACATATTGTAATTTGTACATTAATGGCGGTTTTACTGTATAATATTGTAATACGTAATATAAATATTGCAGTTTTCACAATAATATTGTAAGAAATACAATGATATTGTGAAATTGCAATATTATTGTAAAAAGAACAATATATATGGCCGAAAGTACAAGATTTTTTTCTCAGTGCACTCTACTTCCAAACCCTGGTTCCTCAATGATCCCCCACTAATTTCTAATATTCGCTAATAGTTTCGTCTTTAACGTCCTGAAAAACCTGAAAAATTCAGGAAGGAGGAAACTCTCGTTCCTTAGGGAAGACCGGAGTATCGTTCCAATAAATAATCGCGTCAATTCACGATGTCCATGGACCAACGGAGGAGCGCGCGCGCTCTCGTATCGACCAGATTCAGCTGAACCAGCCGACCAGCGCTGAGACGGGATGTAATTGTTGCCGGCACGCGGACGACGCCTTCGATTTACGCCGTCAACGAGATAACGTCCGCTAAAACTATTCGCGAAATCACTTATCCGCGAGTGACGTCGATGCATTTCAATCTAAGAGCGATAAATTCTCGATGCTCATGGAAAATATGACAATCAAAAGATGAGGAAGAAGTGATTTTATTCAGTTCCTGAGATTAAATCGGTGGTGCTACAACAATGCTGTGATCAATTACCCGAAAAAAAGCAATATTAGGATTTATTTGTACAAATGTGAATTTTCATCTACGTGGGGACGAATGTGTTTTTTCTCATGGTGAGTTTGAATTTGGTGGTGAATGATAATGAAAATTATATGTAGAAGTTGAAAGAGTGTAGGTGAGTTTTTACTGAATTTTTTTTTTTTCAAAGAAAACAAATAGTTTTAAATGATTTTGTAATTGATATTGCAAAACATGAATTTTATATCAAAAATTCATCTTTTGGATTTTCCTAAATGGTTTCGAGACACATGAAAAAGTTTTTTTTTTTCAGAATTGTTTCAGCAACGCAGTGTTATACGTGGGAAACAGATTCGAGATATGATAAAGTTCGTGAATGTTGCGCGATAAAAAAATTTACATCCAGAATGTTTTTTTTTTTTTTTTTTCATTTTAACCATAGTTTATCAAGTGGTTTGAAAAAAATAAAGTTAGTCACATCCGAAAACCTAATGGAATAATGATTATGAGAACTAAGGATAATTTTATACCAAATTCTCTCAAACTGGAATATACTAAATGTAATTTCTTTCAAAAAATCATGTGATGGATATTAGATATACTGCCTATAAAATTTTTTCTAAACCTTTTCTGAAAATTGCGTTTAAAAAATAACAGCAATTTTAGTGCGGAAATTTAAGTTTCAACGTAAGTTTTTCTTTGTAATTATGCACGACGAAATTCACAAACTGAAAAAAGTTTTTTTTATTTTGAAGATCTTCTTTTTTGAAATTATAATCTTCAAGCTCATTGAATCTTAGAATTATAAAGTTATGACATTTTGATTCTGGAAGATTTAATTTTTGAATACAATATTCAAGTCCAAATTTGGATTAATTTAAATTTTTTGATTCTTAAATTCATATTGATCTAACTTCGAAAATATGTACGATCTGATTACAAGATTATTTTTGGGATTTCAATTTCTGAATATCTAGTGTTCAAGATCTATAAATTTAGAATTTTATAATCCTTTGACTCAATTCTCAGAGATTGAATATTAGACTTTCAGATTATGAAACGTTCTAATTGTAAGTTTTAGATTACATTCGTAAAAAAATTACGAGTATATTCACTTTTTAATTACACAAACTTTCATCCTGAAAACTTCTTATTTCATTTTTTTTACGTTCTCATCGTCAGTCACCAGATTTTGGAACTTGAGAATTCCTAATTTTATCATTTCACTTAAAAAGTTCATTTTCGAAACGAAACTTGAAAACTTGATCAACGAAATCAAGAATACAAATAACCGGCAATCAAACTTAAATACTGTAGCAGCTATTATAAACAAAAAATTCTTGCAGAAATTCAAGGAAAAAACGTCGTTCGTAACAACCAGAACCAATGAAAATACGAAACGATCATGATTACAAATGTCGATACAGAAAACTTGAGGATCACCCGAGTTCAAAGCGAAACCTTCAATTACAAAAATGGCTGTTTATTGTGCTTATAATCCTCCTCATAGGGCTCCTTACCCTAAACACTTTCAACAAAGAAAAGTACCGGATGACACCATACAAAATTGGTAATTTAACAATTTTCTTTACAAAATAAAGCTTCAAATTAAAAGCTTCAATACACATAACTTACCGAATGTTATTAACGTTAATTGAATTTTATGCAAATTTCAATGTAGTTCCAGAAGATGTGTCTGGCACAACACCACGTTCTCCAGCAATAACCCCAGGGTATTTGGTCTACACAGAAGGATGCCGTATTCCAGCTTACGATCCATTAGATCCTAATGTTATCAGTCGTTTCATCAAAAGCGATAAAAAACTAAAATGCGACACAAAATTCCATCCACGACTCGTTGAATCCAACGACACAGCAATATTCATCAATTACACCTCCAAAATCCATTACTACGAAGATCATGAACCTATTTATTGCTGCTGGAGCTCCTTTCAAAGGGCAGCAGATGATGACAAGCAAGTTGTGTAAGTAGTTGTAAAACTAGAAATGAACTAATCTCCTAACTAAATTCTTGTGTATTTCCAGATTCGATAAAGCCTGCAACACTTTCGAAGGATCAGCAACAATTGAGGAAGAATTCATACGAGTCAAGTGCTGGAAAAATCCAGAAAACAAAGTAAGCCCATAGAAAATTCATAATTATCTTTGAAAGCTGCTAAAAATGTTTCTTTTTCTTCCCAGACCCTGTTAAATCTACAGAAAGTCGATACAGTCTTTCGAGACTACTTCGCATTCGTGCCTACAAAACCCTCGCTCGAAAAGAAACTCAGAGAATTGAAAAACCTCCAAACACGAGATTCCTACAGTATTCTAATCGTCGGATTAGATTCAGTCTCCAGAATGAACATTCATCGTCAAATGCCAAAAACAGTCGAGGCTCTAAAAAAACTGGGTGCGATTGAAATGTTGGGCTACACAAAAGTCGGTGACAACACTTACCCAAATATCATACCACTTCTCACAGGAATGTCAGAAAAAGAATTCGAAGACACTTGCTGGCAGGACAAAACAAAGACCTTCGACGATTGTCCTTTCTTGTGGAAAAACTTCAGCGAAAAAGGATACAAGACAATATTCGGAGAAGACGCGTGTTGGATGTCAACCTTCAATTATTTGAGACCAGGATTCCGCAAACAACCCACTGATTATTATCTCCGGCCTTATTGCGTAGCAGGCGAAAATGACATAGGCAATACTCATAACATGAATGCAGATATTTGCGTTGGGAGCACCATGAATTTCGTGAATTTGCTGCACTACACGAAAAAAGTGGCAAGGAAATTCGTCGATGATTCGTACTTTGCGTTTTTTTGGGAAGCCAGCCTCACGCATGACTATTTTGACTATCCTAGGTTTGGGGATGAAGATTACAGCAAGTTTATAGGTTTTTTGGAGGAAGAGAATCTTCTGAAGAAAACTGCACTCATTTTCATGAGCGACCACGGAATGAGGTTAGTACTTGCAAATATTTTACTGCAAATCAAGCCTGTGTATAGAAACCTATATTTGAGGGGGGGGGGGGGTTCAACTTTTATGTTGTACTTGTAGAATAACATGCAATTGATTTGGTTTGACAGTACATGGTCCATATTCATAGTGATGTAGATAATAAAGGTAGATAAAATAAGTAAATAAATTAATTTATTGATCAATGAATAATCAAATATATAAGGCAATGTAAAACATCGTTTGTTTACAATAACTTCTACAATATGTATTGAATTTTTGTTATGTTTTCAACAAATTTAAGACAAGCAACTCAATAATTACAGATACACAATTGCGAAAAACACGTTTATGATTTCTTTTTCATATTTAGATGTATGACGAATGCATAATAAATAAAAAAAGACAAAGTTTTTATTACTACGTTGACTATACACATATTTTATGATTGAAAGGGTTATACACCTTTTTAACGACGATTTTGATTATTTTTTCATGTATATAGCACATAATTTTATTACGTGGAAGTTATATTATTGTGATAGAATATTGTCAACTTTAATATACAAACATTATTTGATGAAAAAAATATCAACAAATGGTGGAGTTATTTTCCCAACTTTTTTTTAAGAGGCTTAAGAGGCAATGCAAATACAATAAGCCAACTAAAATTATTAATATCCAAAAACGTTACATTTTTTAGTTGAACGATAACGTATAATGCGTTACATTAATTACCAAGTAACGATAACAGGGACGAGTTCCTTTTTTTTTGGTAACGAGTAACGAAAAACGTGTTATTCATTTCACCTCTGTCTCATCAAGTTTTTAGAACGATTTGTAACTTTTTAAGAAATTTTTTGAAACTTGGATGAAAGTTATTTTTCATCTTCCTTATTTTCAGATAAAAATTGTATAATTTTATAATTTCAGATTAAACAGAGTGATATATTAGTAATTAATGTACAAATATTAACAAAGAGTATGCCTTTTCACTTTTTATTAGAAATTTTCACAATTCTAGCAATAAATTTTAGAAATATGAAAATACTGGAAACCTTGGTTCTTAAAATCTATAGATTATGCTAGAAAACCTTACGTAAGTTTATGAATACAGAAAAAAATGAAATACAAAAATATCAGGTATTATTTACTTTTTTTTCAAAAGCTATTTGATTCTTCGAAAATTTCTGTAATTCCAGAAATCAAGAAACTCCGATTTCTCGAGCATTGAACTCTGATAATATATGTGTATAGGAAACTAGAAAAATACTAGAAAAATGTTCAAATTTTTAAAATCTGCTAAAAATTCAAAAAATATTGGACACTCTAAATCTGTTAAGAAAATGTTTTTTGCAAAATCCATCAAAATACTGCAGATATTTCAAACTTTTAACTCTAGGAAATCTAATATTTGAAATTCAAAGAGATATCTTTGAAAAAACCTCAAAATTTTCCAACATTCTATAAATACTAGGAAATACAAAAAGAAAATACATGTATAGAAAAATAAAAGTATATCTATGGAATATTAAAAATCCATGCAGCTGTCAAAACTAGAGCATCGAATTCCAGAAATTTATATAGAAATATACAAGAAAACTGAACAATCTTTTAAATCGTATAAAAACTGAAGAAATACGAAGGATACTGAAAGAAATATGAGTCTATTGAGACACCTGTTTTCTGAAAATTCTTTTGGAACATGAAAAATTTATTGAACTTCACATTTTATAGCTCGAAATTCTCGAAATCCATGTATAAAAATTTATATAAAAATGCTTAAACTATATAAAAATACTAGAAAATCCTGCAACATTTTACGCATCCTAAAAATTACGAATAGTTTCAGAAATACTGAACAATCTTTCAAATCGTAGAAAAACTGAAGAAATACGAAAAATACTAGAAGAAATATGAATCTATTGAGACACTGTTTTCTAAAAAAATCCTTTGAACACGTAAAATTTAATAAACTCCCAATTTTACATTTCGAAATCCTCGGAATCTATAACAATTTAAATGAAAATGCTGGAAATATATAAAAATACCAGAAAACCCTGTAACATTTTATACATCTTGAAAAATACGAATAATTTCAGAAATACGGAACAACCCTTCAAATAGTAGAAGATACATACGACAAATACCAAAAAGAAATGAAAATCTATTCAGACGCTGTTTTCTGAAAAATATCATGCAAAGCAATATATCAAAATTTATATCAAAACGTAAAAACCAATAATAGAAGCATCTCATGGAAATCGTTTAAAAGATCTCGTTAGGGGGGTTCTAACCCTAAACCCCCCTTCCCGTCCACACGGGCCTGCTACAAATTATAAATAGTAAACAACCTTTCTTCTTCATGTAAACTGTAACTTCCAGATGGGGTCCATTTCGCGAAACAGCCCTAGGAAAGATGGAAGGAAGCCTTCCCTTCGTGTTCCTGGTTCTTCCAGACCAATGGAAACGAGACTTCCCAACAGCCTACAACAATTTGCAATACAACTCTCGCAGCCTAACAACCCCATACGACCTACACCAAACCCTTGCAGACCTACTCGAAACGAATGACCTATCAGAAGAATCCTTGGAAGATCGCGCAAACGATTTTTCCGAAGAAACTTTGCCTCGTGGTATCAGCTGGTTCCTACCGATCCCGGATCGTCGCGATTGCGACTTGGCCTACATTCCGGATCATTACTGCCAGTGCCACGAAACCAGCAATGTTTCCCTCAATGACTCCGCAGTCATTAAAAATGCCCTTTTGCTCGTCGACGAAGTCAACAAAATGCTCAAAAATTACTCTTCCTGCGCGGTCTTGAAAATGGAGACCATTCTGGATGCCAAGATGTGGAGCAACCAGGATGACCTGAAGAAGGGCGAGAAAAGTTCCGGGGTTGATTACACGGTGACGTTGAAAACTGCGCCTGGTTCGGCCATTTTCGAGGGTACTTTTCGGGAAGGAAACGGAGAAAACACCACACTTCTCGGCGACATCAGTCGGATCAATGCGTACGGTCAGCAAAGTGCCTGCATCGATAATGCCCACATGCGGATGTTTTGTTTCTGTATTTGAGACCGTGACATATCTCCGTAGCTTAGGGTCACAACGAAATAGTGCTTTATGCTGCCAGGAGGTGAAATTCCAGAGACTTGTTCATTATTTGTATGATCAAGACTGGCATTTGGAACAGCAATGCAGCTACTTGTTCTGTCATTGCAACCCTGTGTTAATGTGTGGATTGGAAGAGAAGCTAACATGGATAAGAGATTGACAGGAGTAGAAGCATTGCTGAAGTAATTTTGCGGCGATGGCAGTAAATTTAGATTCATTCGGTTGAAATCCTCAGCTTCGTCTTGGTCTTCCAAATTTGGAGTCTTGCCTTCTGGCAGGATACAGTGCTTTTTCTTGAATTTGCCCTATTTGGGTCATGTTTTTTTTTCTGCTCTGTTTCGCTCAAGTTGCCATGTTACGCTTTTTGCTCAGATTTAGGAAAGAGCTGTTTTTGCTCCGCTTTTTAAGCATGGGAAGTGTCACTTTTCGGTGAATTTCAGAACACAGGTTTTGTCTGTGGTTGTATGTTCATGAATAGGTGACGATCAGAAGCATAATGTTACGTGATAATTGGGTGAAGGATTGCAGTTTTGTTCCTTGGTAAATTTTCATAATTCATGACGTTTTGCACGGTTTCTAGATTCTGAAGGTTTCTTATTCATTGATGGGTGAAGATGAGTTTCATAAGATTTATCTCATGTGTATGATTTTGGATTTCAAGGTAGACCTTGTTGGAACTTTTGATAAGAAGATAGTTAAGAATAATATATGATTTACAGTTTTGGAAATGCTTGGTTTGACGAAAAGAAAAATTTCGGCCCAAGGCGAAGCCGAGAGTTGTAATTGTTTTGTCAGAAAAGGCAATTTCCAAAACTGACAATACCATATTTTATTGACAGTTTGCTAATAATTCACGTCCAAATGTCCGATTAGTCGCAAATTGTCAGTAACGAATGTTTTTGTGAGAAATTTTTCTCTTTTAAGGTTTTCATGAAACCAGCTTCGTAATATGATGAAATTTTCACAAGTTGTGGGACGTTTTAGATTTGTAATCTGTAATGGTGTAATGAATTTTGAAGATTTTCGCTCGGATTTTGTAAAAATTAAAAATATTAGAGTTGCCCTTGTCTGTTACGTAACTTTGTTATTCATGCAGAATTTCGAGTGTTTCAGCTCCAATTTTACGAGAAGATACAAAAATCTTTGAGTAAATTTTTATTTTTAATCGAATTTTTACATTAAAATTTTATAAAATATGAGTTTTATTATTTACGACTGCAGATATTTTAATATCTTAAACTGTATACATTTTGGAATCATTTAGTTTCGAAGTATAAAAGTTAAAACGTTCAAAAGTTTTCTATTTACATGTACACTTAAAAAATCATAATATCTGATATTTCTACGTCAAATGTGACGTAACAATAAAAATTCATGTCTTTACAAATTTTGAAATCGTTTTGAGCAAAATAAAAAATGTTGATTTCAAAACTTTCTAATTACAACAATAGTTACAACAATATGGAAATCAAACATAAAGTAACAAAAAATTTTTGAAAACTCAAAAAATATCTAAAAATCACGAAATAATGTTGACTATTTATATTGTAAATGATTATTCATCATTAAATAAATTCTTATACATTCTTCATTCAATCAAAAAAATCTTAATTAAATAAATAAAAAGATCGAATCGAAAGTTTGATAATCTATGAATTTATAAATATTGGAAAATCTATACGTTCTGGTATCATAATTAAACAATTAAAATCTTAATTTCCAAATATAGTTACATTTTTTAAATTTCAAGACCTTTCAATCTTAAGTTATACATTTTGTGCCTATGTTACGATCATGTATGACTCCTATTCATGAATGCATATAACCATGTGCAAAATCCATCCTAAGTTTTAATGAATGTGATATTTTTCGGTATCAGAAAGAGATATGAGAAGTATATATGTAAACATGAAAGTGATTTTCATTTTCTAATCACATGCTCCGAGAATCGATTATATTTAACTAGGGTTAATCAATTTGAATATCATTATATTTTGACAATGACTTTCAATAAGTAATAACTAAATCCCAAAAATTATCGATTTTGCTTCCATTCACAGAAATTATGGTTTTATGATAGTTCTAATTTCTAGAATTATTCATCCAAGATAGAAAAGTAGAAAAAACTGATCTGAGTAAAAATTAGAACATTTTTTCAAATTCTAATCAAAATGTCTATCACTGGATTAACTCAATTTTCCCATGAAATAGATAAAGTTGAAAAATTTTTCATAGCAAATAGATCGAGATTCATATTTACAATTGTTTAACATTTTATAAAATGCTTTGAAGTATCATTGAATTCTTTTACACATTCTCGTTCTCTTGAAAAATTTACAGTATTATATCTTAAATATTTTTATAAGTTATATTGTATGTACATTATACAATACTGCATGAGTAATATTGTCAAACTTATGAGTAAAACAACAACGAAGTTTCTGTTAAAGTACAAAACATATTTGAAGATGATCTATTTTTGTTATATACGCATTCCTGAATCGTGTATTGTTGATAATGATTATTGAAAATATAAAAAAATGTTGTCAAAAAACAGTTGTTCACATATTTACCTTGGGAAACCCATAAATTTAATGTAACCAAGATAAAATGTTTTTATTGCAAGAAAGATGATGTTTTTGTTATATTTTAATTTTTCTTCTTAAATATTTTCATATGAATGTTTAAGATACAGACATGGAGTGAAATTTTGTTGTATGAGTTATATTTGAAAATTATTCATCGAAGTTCTTGGAAATTAAAAATTTTCCTTCAGTTTTAGTAACTTTTTAATTATGCGAAATTTACTTTAACTTTCATGAATTTCAAATAATGTCATTTATTTGGTTTTGTTTTTTCGTTCCCATCAAGCCTGAAAGAATTTTTTTGCAAAAAAAAATGCACAAGGAAGGGGATGCGCACGCTCATATCGATCATGAAACGCTGTCCAATGCAGCAGTAGTTTTCAAGTGTTCGTTCTATACGTTAAACGCCGGTACATAATGACAGTGCCTTATTATTCATATCTTTCGAAGTGCCTAAGAAAAAATTGTGACACTATCTAAAAAAAGGATTTCCGGCCGAAAAATTACTCCGCAGGTTGTAAATATTACTCCAAGTTATAAAAAAGCAAAATTATGCAAGTAAGAATTAGAAAATAACGAACAATTTTTTAAGATCACACGATAACAAATTTACCAACATAAACTGTAAGTTTATTTAAGGTCTGGAAAAATAATTGCAAAGGATAAAATTGCAGTATCGAACGTTATCAAGGGAAAAATACCTGATAACTTTGGACCTAACGTGATTAAATTGAGAAGATCAAACATGATAAGTGCCAGATAGAATATGAAAGTTACAGTTATAAATAATTTTTTGCACATTTCTTATCTGGTTCTATACAGTTCAGATTAGTCTGATTCACATAGATTTGGTGACTTTTATCGATATTTTATATTATCATAAGCTTCATACAAGACGAAAAAATATGTTACAAATGATTGGTAAATTTAATAGATAAAATTTGAAATACAAACATTTCTGGAAGTAGAAAAAAGAAATAGCATAATCGAAGGACAAGTGGTTGAAAATACAATTTTAGAATCGCATTGCAGTTTTATTGATTGAAACTTTTATCTTGAAATTTAAAAGTAGCTACATCGTAAGACGTTGTTCGCTTTCTACGGTTCACTTTTTTCTAGGTTCCTTTTTCCTAATGATTTCTGAAAGTTTCAGGCAGTTTTATGCTCGTTTCGTCTTGAATATTCATGCTATGTAAAGAAAAATCGTTAAACTGAAACTGATGTTACGTAATGCAATTATTCAAGAAAATTTTTTGGGGGAAAAAAGTAACGTTCTAATGATGAATGCAAAATTTCGTTTCATCGTAGAACTAAACGTGTTCAGTTATTTGTAATAAAAAAAATTCGAATTCATCCCACATGTTTTATATTTTTCTTTGATTTTTTCAACTCAAGTACATATCGCACTGATTTGAAATGAGACTTAAAGAATGATTTTTCATTATAACTTCACCGGCGCCGAGTAAATCTGATCAATACTCAGTCACTTGCTCTTTTTATCAACGTCAGCATTGTACCCTTTACCTATTTTTCCAGTTTGAGAAAATGATAAAATTACATAATATCAAATTTCTTCTCTATCTTCTTTAAAACCAATCATAAAAAACTTTTAATTATACATCAAAACAGGACACAAACTTTCAGATGAAAAAAGAAAATAATTTTAGATATTTTAAAAGCAAGTAAGATTATGAATTAACTTTGAAAATTGACTTTTGAATATTGATAATTATAATTCCAGATTTCACAAATCTTGGTGACTTATCAACCTGGATGAACTTCAAAGATATTAATGATAACAATGCATTTCGATATAAAACAATCCAATGGAATAATTACTCCCAAAGAAATATTAGAGCGAGAAAATGTTTGCTGATAGCATTGATTATTTTAACGCTTTTCTTGATTTTTATAAATACTTATTCAGTAGAGCAATCTTACCATGATTCGCAAAATGATTTCGAAGGTGAGTGGTGATAATGTTGGAGTTTAACACGTAGCCAGAAATATAAAAATTACATGAATTTTGATATAAATATTTGATTTGAATATTTTATTATGGAATGTTATATTTTGTAATAATAACTTGAAAAATTGATAAAATTAACGAATTATTATACAAATCAGTATGAAATTAAAAAAAAATTTATTATATATTATAACAATAAATTCAGTCAATAAAATAATATCGAACATAAGTAGAAAATTTTAACGTTAGAGTAAAAAAGTTTGATGATTAAAAATATTGATTATTTCAACTGAATATTTTATTCATAACTAACGATGTTTTTATATTTTGCAAGTTGAGAAACGATACAAACTTTTGATTAAATTTTAAACGATTTTTCAGATTTGCAGTGTTTATTGCAATCTAAACTTTAAAGATTATTTAAAATATTTTAAAAACTTTCTGAAAACGTCACTAAAACTTTTAAAAAACATTTTTCGATGTTTCAAAGTTTGCGATAATTTATATGAAAGCCTGGCGGAAATCCAATGAGGGTCACGATAGTGCTATCAAAAAATGCATATAACTAATAATACTCTGAAGGTTGGATGAGTTGACAATAATTTTTTTCAATTACACTTCAAGTTTCAAATAAATTGTAAATTTTTTTGTATTTTCAGAATATTTTGAATACAAATTAGAAAATCTCAATAACAACAAATTTTTATGGGAAATTCGAGTACGTGAAAAATTTTGTCTCAATTGCAAGAAATTCTGATCATGTGAGAAAATTTTAATGAATTACTCTTTGGTTTTTTTTTTGTAATTTGATGTAATATTTGACTTTCAATCATGTGTAATAATTTATGTCATTATATTTAAAAAAAAAAAGAACTGTAAATGTCAAAAAAATTCATTTCTACATCAACTAGAAAATAAACCAGTGCAGGTGCGTAGGCAGAAGGGGAGTTTTGGGGGTTCAAACCCTCCAGAAATTCTGATAAAATCAATGAATATTTCATGTGAAAATGAAAAAAGTTATATCGATAAACAATAAAAATATAAGTTGCATAGAAATGCATGAAAACGTTAGCAGTATATATTTATTAAAAAAGTAAAAAAGAAAAACGTAGTATTACTTAGAAAATATGAATCAGAAAAATTTTTGCAACCCAGTGAATAAAATCAAGAAAAATAAAAATCTAAGGAAATGCTAAAATTTTACAAAACTGTGAATCTCAGATCGTCATATTCTAGGAATCTATATAAAATCCATATAAAAGTAATAAAAATCTTTCGATTTATGAAAACTCTAGAAGAAAAATGAAATTAATTGAATTGTATGAAAAAACTTTTCTGAAAAATCTCGACAAATGCCTCTAAGATCTATAAATTTTCGGATTCTGGGGCATGACATTCTAAATATACTATTAATCTATGAAAATTCTGTAAAACATAACAAAATCTTTTAAATATTTCAAAAATACGAAAAAAGATGAATGATATACAACATGAAAAATTTTTTTGAATGTGACTTTATCATTCTTCCTTGAAATTACAAAGAATAGATCGAAATTCGCGTTTTAAAGCATCGAGTTCTTAAAATTAATTGAAAACTCGATTATTTTAATAATTATAATTAACTAAATGAAATATAAGTAATCTATAAAAATACTTAGAAGTCCTCCAGAGTTTCGTATATTATATTAGAAAAATGTGGAAAATAAGTTTACTAATTTACTAGCGAACTAGTTTACTAGCTTACTTGTTTACTAGTTTACTAATTTACTTGTTAACGAGTTTACTACTTTACTAGTTTACTAGATTACTAGTTTACAAGTTTACTATTACAAATTCGACAAATTTACTAGTTAACTATTTTATTTTTTCACTCATTTACTATTCTACTCTTCTACAATGTCAGTAGTTTGATAGTTTAGTAGGTTACTTGTTTACTAGTTTAGTAGTTCACTAACTTACTAGTTTGCTAGTATACTCTTTTTCTAGCTTAATAGTTTACTAGAAATTTTTTAATATATAAAAATAATGTAGATGTAATTTTCTTAGAAATTTATGAAACTTTCTGTCCTAGAGCATATTTATTAATAAAATACTATAATAATATATAATTTTAGAAATAAATCTAGAAATTCATATAGAAAACAATAAAAATACATAAAATTTAATTTATAAAATTTTTACAGCTAAGCAATATACTTATAATTGTAGAAATATTAAAAAAATGTAGAGTAAACGTATTAAAATCATTGAAAGTTTCAATACTATAGCATCAATTACTAAAAATCTATTAAGCAAACCATGGAAATATTAGAAATATACATATAAAAATACCAGAAAATACTACAAAATTTGATAAATTATATACCATAAGAAAGTAATATAAATTTATGATGTACCTTTTATCTGTGTAGTTAAAATTGGCTCATATATCAATTTTTTACAAGTTTGATCCCTAGAGCATTGAATTTTAGGAAGCTCTATAGAAACCCATATTACTTGATACCAGGTGATTCTTAGAGTCGTATAAATACCAAAAGTATCAGTAAAAAATATTGAAACCTCAGTTACTAATTAAAAATCACAAAAATCAAATCCCATTATTTACGAACATGGAAAATGTACAATTCTGGATTCAAAAAGTTGTATAACTTTCAAGTTCCAAAATGTAAAATTATTCGAAATCCCTCTTTTGAAACATATTGTCAAAGGTCGGAAATTATGAAATCTCGAAGGAGAAATATTTTTCAGAAAAACCCCTCCCGAACATTTTTTCTGCCTACGCCCCTGAACCTGTGTAATAAACTATGATATCTCATTGTATTTTCAATTTTCCCTGTCTTTGAACGTTCCGGCTACGGCTTCATAAATTTCACTTCAAACTTTCGTAAAAGCCAGCAACAATAAATTTCATCTGTCACATTAGTAGCTCACGAAGTGCAGAACTCTTCATCTCGCTTTACTTCGAAACCAACCACGAATTTCGTAATAAGTACAAATGGCTGTCGAATTCCTGATTTCGATCCATTCGATCCTGAAGTCATAGAGTATTTTATCAGAAAAGATGAAACGATAGTATGTGATTCTTCATATTTACCGAGGCTTATAGCAACTAATGAAACTGCAGTGTACATAAATCACACTTCGAAAAATCAGTATTATGGTAATGAAGAGATACAATGTTGCTGGACTTCTATATTGAGAAAAGAAGGCGACGATAACAGCTATGTGTCAGTAAAAGTAAAATTTTCCGTACTTACGTAAAATACGTAATGTCAATTAAAAATGTTAATAAAAATTTCAGGTATAGCAGCCCATGTCTAGAATTCGACGAATCTGCTTTAGTTGACTCTGATTTCGTTTCAGTTATTTGTTGGAGAAAAAGAAAATCATGGGTGAGTTTTTGAGTCCTGAATTTCATTTTCCCAAACGCAATTTTCTCCATGCATTTGAAAAATGAAGAAAATTCAGAAACTTTGTGCTCTGAAATTACATAGGAAGTATCATGCACTTTGTACAATTATACTTTTAATGACAATGCAAATATTGTCGGATTCAAAATTACGTGCAAGAGTTAATTCTACGTATTTCGAAGCTTAACTATTGGTTTGGGTTGATAATTTGGCACTGTAAGAATTAACATGAAATCAGTGGATTTGTGTGTATATTTATGTTGGATGGATTTTATGTTGCTTATTGTTTGTTTAATATGCAATATGCTTTAAATATAAATGTGAAATTGTAATGGAAAAAAGTCATATATATTAGTAGTTGACACAAAATTCTTTTTTTTATATTTCAACTAATATAAGAGCTACTGAGAATGCCATAATTTTTGAATAAAGGTTTTTCCAAGCAATGAAAGTGAAAGTTATGAAAATTTCCGTAAAATTCTGAATTTTTATTACATTCTTTTTTCAATGAATACTGACTTTTTATTGTATTATTATTTCATACTTTATGAATATGTATAGAGTTAAGGTTTTAAAAATAATAATTTTCCTGTCGATTCTTATTAGTTAAATACATACGATGTCTGTTAAAATCTGAAAAGTGAAATTCGAAGTATTTCATTTGCTTTAACAATTTTGTATTAAGTACTAGATTTATTCAAATTTTGCTAGATTTTTTCTTTTTTTCAAAAACAACTGTTTTTTTTTAAATAATTTTATGTCTTTTACATGCATTATTTTAATCTTAAATAATGAATTATTTATTCAGATTTCAATTTTCTCAACGTTTTTTTTAAATTTACTGATAATCTGTAAATCATCAAAGTATCTACGAAGCACGAAAAGTTTGTTGAATTTTTCGACAATTATCAAAATTTTTACACACTGATAACTGAATTTCGAGGTTTTCAGTTTCTTTTTAAATATCAAAAAACTTGGTTCTAAATTGTGATGTTTTAGATATATTTAATGATTCACAACAAGTTTTCGAAATATGTAGATTTAATCATTGTTTAGAAAATATTTTAGACATAAAAACATTCATCGAATAACTTCACTTTCTTAATTATTGATTGAAAATAATTAAAAATTGTCAGTATTTCTTAGAATCCACAAAAATCCTGAATCTTGGGTATTCATACATTTTTTGTAGAATTCCAAATTTGGAACTCATCGAATTTAGGCGTAAATCTGTGAAAAGAGGAACCTCTGAAAAGTAAAAACTATGAAAAAAGTTTCAAGGTAAATAATTCCAAAGATAAAAATGTCATACTCCTAAGATTTTTCCTAACGAATATTTCTCGTTCTTCAAAATCTTTTTTAAAAAAATAGAAAACTATTTCTTTCAACCTGAGTTCGAGAAATCAAAGTACCCGAAATATGAAAAAATTCTATTCTTATTTATTCGAAAATATGGGATTCATAAAAAAGATAGATTGGAATTTCTAAATTCTACTTGAACTTCATTTCATTTACATTAAAAATTCAAAAAAAAAAAAAAAAATCCAGAAGTCTTCCCTTTCTTTGCTTTAAATTTTTACGATTCAAGAAATAAAAACTCTTTAATTCAGGATCTTAAAAATGATCATTTTCAGCATGCATAAAAAAACAGCTAAATAAAAAAAAGCTCATGAATTTGAAACTCATCAGATTTTAATTTAAATCCATAAACTGAAAGGTAAATACTATGAAAACAGTTTCAAATAAATAAATCCATGAAATTCTAAAAGTAAAGATTTCGGATTCCTTAGATTTTTCTGATGGAAATTTCTGGTTCTTCAAAATCTTTTTTAAAGAAACAGAAACTTATTTCTTTCAACCTGAGTTCGTGAAATCGAAGTACCCGAAATTTGAAAAAATTTCATTTTTATTTATTCTAAAATATGGGATTCATAAATAAGGTACATCAGAATTTCAAAATTCTACTACAATAGAACCTAATTTCATTTATACTAAAATTCTTAAAAAAAAAAAGATTAAAAAGTCATTACTTTCTATGTTTCAAATTTTCACGATTCAAGGAATAAAAACTCTTCAATTCAGATTTTCAAAAATGATCATTTGCAGTATGCATAGAATAAAACCTTTCGAAAATTCGGAAACAAGAGTGTCTTCTTAGTTTTTTCTGGAACTCCAAATTTGGAACTCATCGGATTTTATTGTAAATCTATAAACCGAAAGGTAAAGACTACAACAACACTTTCAAACAAATAAATTCATAAAATTCTGAAATTAAAAATTTCAGATACCTTAGATTTTTTCTATAATAAAAATTTCTAGTTCTTCAAATCTTTCTTCAACAGTGGAAGAAAAATTTCCATTCTTGATCATTCAAATGTATGGAATTCATAAAAAAGTTACTTCGAAATTTCAAAATTCCACTACTATAAAACTAAATTCCTTTTGTAGTAGAAATTCAATATCAAAAAATTCCAAAATTCATTGCTATGTATGTTCAAATTTTCACAATTCAAGAAATAAAAACTGCAAAGTTAACTCCTTAATCCAGAATCTTCAAAATGATCATTTTCAGTTATAGATACAAAGCTTACAAAAAATTCAAAAATAAAAGAGTCTTCTCAAAGCTTCAGAACTTCAAGACCTCCATCATATCATTACACTTCACCATACAATTTCATGACCCTCATCCCATGAAAAAATAATTTACAATATTTCATAGCTCAAAACCCCACCCCCTTATAATCTCATAATTACATACGCCTCCGACTTCCAATATCTAAAAGAACCCCCTGTTCAAAGAAACTAATTCAAATCCTCTCTCCAAAATCTCCAGCTCTTCTTCACCTTCGGAATGAAAGAAGTACTATACCGCGATTTCTTCACCTTTGTCCCACGTAAACCTCTCGTCGAAAAAAGGTGCAACCAAGAAACAAGCAGCCCCAAAAACGCAACACTTAGTGTCCTAATAATTGGCCTAGACTCAGTCTCAAGGGTAAATCTGCATCGACAAATGCCCAAAACCGTTCAAGCTCTTCGTGATCTCGGCGCCATCGAAATGTTGGGCTACAACAAAATCGCCTACAACACGTACCCTAATTTAATAACAATTTTAACCGGCATGTCGGAAGAAGAAATCCACGCCAAATGCTGGAAACAACCCAACGATTATTTCGACGATTGCCACTTCCTTTGGAACGATTTCAGCGCATTTGGGTACCGCACAATTCTCGGCGAAGACGCCTGCGAAATGTCCATGTTCAATTTTTTGAAACCAGGATTCAAAAATCCGCCAACGGATTATTATTTGAGGCCCTATTGTTTGGCGATTGAGAACAATATCGGGAACACCTACAAATCGAACGCACATCTTTGCGTGGGTGGGGAACTCAACTTCGCGAATTTATTGGACTACACTCGAAAAGTGTCTGAGGCTTTTAAGGATGATCCTTATTTCGCGTTGTTTTGGCAGTCGAGTTTGACGCACGATTATTTTGACTACCCGAGATTTGGAGATGAGAAGTACAGCGAGTTTTTGGGGAACGCTGGGAAGCATTTTTTGAACAAGACTGCCCTTGTTTTTATGAGCGATCATGGAATGAGGTGAACAATTATTTTATATCTTTGGATGAATTATTCATAGGGGCACTGAGAAAAAAATATAGTAATTAGTACAATACTGTATAGTGAACGGGAATCACTCTGACATATTGTACTTTTTGCTAGATAATATATCAATTTTTGAAATAACATATTGTAAATATTGTCAAATGATATTGCAGTTATAGATATACTTTGTTGTAGAAACTCCAATACATATTCCGTTTACTACTGTACTTCTTGGACTTTTTGCAATATCATATTGTAATTCCTAATCCAGATTTTTGGAAATTCGATACAGTTTATTCAGTAAACAGATCTGTATAGGTTCTTTTTGCAACATTTTTGTGGTACTTTCTATGGTAAAAATTACAATTTGTATAGTGAAATTTGCATTTTAAATTTAAAATTTTCCGAAATTATACAGTAAAAACTGGCATACATATTGTAATTTGTACATTAATAGCGGTTTTACTGTATAATATTGTAATAAGTAAAATAAACACTGCAGATTTTACAATATTATTGTAAAAACTACAACGATATTGTAAAAATTGCAATATTATTGTAAAAAGTACAATAATATTGTACTTTTTACAATATATACGACAAAAAGCACAAGATTTTTTTCTCAGTGTACTCTGGAACGTTACATTTTTTGCTGTAATGATAATGTAAGGTGTTATATTAATCAACAAATAACGAAAATGGGAACGAGTAATGAAAATCCTGTCACTTTTTTCGTGTTACTTTTATTAGTTTCATTGATTGTGTAGAACAATATGTAAATTTTTGAGAAGAGTTCTGAAACTGAGATATGAGTAATGTGAAAATTGTAAGTGAAAAAATATTGTGTATTTTTAGTTTTTAATGGAGCAGAGTCAAATATTATTAATTTGTGTACAAATATTGACAAAGAATATGCTTTTTGACTTTTTTTTAGAAACTTTTACCATTCGAATAAGCAATAAATTTTTTTAATCCGCATGAAAATACATGAAAATACTCAAAATCTATAGTAAGATTTTCGAAATCTATAGATCATGTTAGAAAATCTTACTATATTTTATTAATACAAAAAAAAAAAAAAAAATACTAGATATTAGCAGGTTTCATTCATTCAAGTTCAAGAAACTTCAATTTCTCGAACATTGAATTCCAGAAATGTATGTATATAGAAATCCTTAATAATATTAGAAAATTTCAAATCTCAAAAGTCTGTAAAAATTTAAAAATATTGAAGGCACTGTAAATCTATAAAGAAACTGTTTTCTGTAAAATCGATCGAAATACTTTACATATTTCAAACTTTCAAATTCGACACTATTTACAATATGAATTACAAAAAATGCTATATTATCTAGCAAAAAGTACAATATGTCAGTAATTTCCATTTACTATAGAGTATTGTGATAATTATTATATTTTTTTCTCAGTGTAACACACTATAAAGCAAAAAATATAGTAATTATTACAATACTGTATAGTAAACGGGAATCACTCTGACATATCGTACTTTTTGCTAGACAATATATCAGTTTTTGAAATAACATATTGTAAATATTGTCAAATGATATTGTAGTTATGGATTTATTTTGTTGTAAAAACTCCTATACATCTTCCGTTTTCCACTATACTTCTTGTACTTTTTGCAATATCATATCGTAATTCCTGTTAATCCAGATTATTGAAAATTCCATGCAGCTTTTTCAGTATGCAGATCTGTATAGGTTCTTTTTGCAATATTTTTGTATACTTTCTAGGTTTCAAGTGCATTATATTGTAATATGATACAGTTTTCGAAAAAGCTGGATAAAAGTAATGTAGTTCATTTTTTTCGCCATGTATGGTAACAATTACAGTTTGCATAGTGAAATTTGCATTTCAAGATTAAAAATTTTCCGAAATTATACAGTAAAAACTGGCATACATACTGTGATTTGTATATCAATAGAGGTTTTACTGTATAATATTGTAATAAGTAAAATAAAAATTGCAATATTATTGTAAAAAGTACAATAATATTGTACTTTTTACAATATATACAGCAGGAAGTACAAGATTTTTTTTTCAGTGGGGTATGAGTGATTTTTAGCAGTTTTTTAAAATGTTGGTACTATTGTTGGTTGTTGATGATAATCAAGAGTGTAGGCAGAAATAATTATATGAAGTGGTTAATTAAGAAAATCTATTTCCTTCGGGATTTTAGAATTTTAAAGTTATATAACCACTGGGGTTCACAGTTACATATTTTTGTTTTTTGTAATTTCATTTTTTATTTACGTATTTCACTCATGGCAACAGATTTTCATGATTTTCAAATCACTGAGTTTTGTAACATAAGTACTTTTCGTATTTTTCATATTTCTTCAGTATTTTCACAATTTAAAGGATTTCAGGAGTTTATGAAGAATTTTTACATAAATTTCTAGCATTGGATGTTTGGAATTCAAAGTTGTACTCATTTTTATTATTTTTAAAGATTTTTAGTATTTTCATGAATTGTTTTGTAAATTTTTTAAATTCGATGCTGTAAGAATTACTTTTAAAGGGATTGATTATTTTTAAAGATATTTTAGAAAATAATCCATACCCATATTCTTAGTGTTTCATTTATTTTGAAATTTTCCTATTTTCTATATTTTATAAAATTTTGTGGTAATTTATGGTATTTTCGTACATTTTTAATATTTCCACGAATTACTCCAGAGATTTGTAGAATTTTATGCTATATAGTTAAAAGTTTCATGGATTTTAAGCATCTTTGATAGATTTTTCATAAAACAGTATCTTTTAGGCCGATTTCCAGTACCTTTGGTATTTTTCGTATTTTTTGAATGTATATCAAATTTAAGGATTTTATGGTATTTTTATGAATTTCAATGCCGATTTTTAGAATTCTATCCTATAGAATTCAAAGTTTTTGAAATTTTTGAAACAAATTTTATATACCTTCTTATTTGGAAGTACATATAAGGTATCTAGCTTTTTTACTATTTTCTAGATTTATAATATTTTACAGGATTTTTTAGTACTTTTATAGTAGTATTTTTACAGATTTTTAGAAGCCAGTTTCTACATAGATTTGTATATTGTGTAGATTTCTTGTTTGTATTTTTTAGTATTTATATAATAACGTTGTGTTTTCCAGTATTTTTAGAGAATTTATCAGTTCTGTATACATTTTTAAAATTTGACACTCTAGAATTCGAAATTGTATATCTTCAGCATTTAATTATATTTTTCAGAAAACAGTACTCTCATAGATTCCTATCACTTTTATTAGGAATTATTTTTAGAGATACTAATTATTTTTCAAGTTTATTAGAACATAATATAATCCTAGATTTTTAGTATCTATTTCATAGATTTTAGAATTTTCTTTTTTTTTTGAACTTTTAGAATTTGATGCTATAGAGTTTGAAGTTCCATGGATTTTAGGTATTTTTTATATTTTTTTTCTAAAACACTCTTATAGACAAATTTACAACACACTAGTTTTTTTCGTATTTTTTTAATGTATATAAAATTTGAAAACTTTTTGGCATTTTTATGAATTTCTATGCAAATTTCAAGAATTTTATGCTGCGGAATTCGAAGTTTTCACAATTTTTTAACAAATAATATCTACTAGTTTTCAATAATTGGATATCTAGTTTTTTGAGTATTTTTTAGTTTCATGAAAGTTTAAAAGATTTTCTAGTATTTTCAAAGATTTCTAGAATTTTTGTGGATTTTTATATAGATTTCCAAAGTATAATGCTCTAGAATCGAAATTTTCAGAATGTATAAAATTATGCTATTTTCCAGTATTTGGATAGATTTAAATAGTTTTGTAAATTGCTATTTGACGCTTCAGAATTCAAAGTTTTATAGATTTTCAGAATTTGATTATATTTCTCAAAAGCCAGTATTCTGACAGATTTCTATAACTTTTGTTATTTTTTTACTGTGAAAATGATTTAACAGGTTTTGTAATATTTTTCTGTATTTCTATGTAGATTTTTAGAATTCGATGCTCTAGGTTTTGAATTTTTTCATATTTCCATTAAGTTCCATAGATTTTAATTTTTCTTCATTATTCACTGTGTTTTCAAATTTTAACTTCCTGTTATCCTATACAAACGTTTAAAACGGGAATTCTGTTTCAATAAAAACTCTTTCAAAAACGAAATTTTTGAAATAAAAAATTTTGAACATCATTCAGAAATAACATAAAAATATTTATAAAATCTTTTAAATTTCAGTCAATCATTTAACTTTGTATATCATCATTTTTTTAATAAATAATTTTTTTCATTATTCATCAAGACCATTACTTTTTGTATAAATGACTTTAAATTCGTCCACTTTATTTCAAAATTGTCTTAATGAATTCAACTTCAACACTGTGGAAGTTAAATTCATTAAGACAACCATTACTTTTTGTTCATTTCTATATGAACTAATCATCAACAATACTCGAATTCTAAGAGGAATTCGATCACTAAAAACTGAATCTTATTTCAAGATGCAACAAAATCAAGGCACAACTTGAAACTCAAATATTACTTTAAATTACTTTCAAACACAAAAGTCTTAAATTAAGAAGTTTTATCATAATTTGAGGAAATCATTATTGATTCAAGACAATCCTCTTAATGTAAGATAATATTCAAACTTCAAGTCTTGCCTTAATTTTGTTGCATCTTTAAATAAGATTGACTTGTTAGTGATCCCTCGAAAGCTCTTCTCCGATTAACTACAAAATTCTCATCAAATTGATACGAATCATTCACATAAAATCAAACAAGAATCTCAATTCCAGATGGGGTGATTTTCGCCAAACCTTCCAAGGAAAACTAGAAGAAAACCTGCCCTTCATGTTCATATCTCTCCCTGACTGGTGGAAAACCAAGTACCCAACAGCCATCGAAAACCTACACCAAAACACTCTCTCCCTAACAACCCCATTCGACCTTCACGAAACCTTGCTAGACATTCTGAAGACTGTTCGACTCGAAAAAAACACCCTGGAAAATCGCGAAAAACGACCGGGAAACCCGCACATGCCACGTGGCATCAGCTGGTTTTCCCCGATTCCAGATAGTCGAAACTGCGAATTCGCTGCCATTCCTGACCACTATTGTTCTTGTAGAAAAAGCAGAAGCGTTTCCCTGAACGATTCGATAGTTGATAAGAACGCCAAGTTCCTAGTTGAAGAGCTCAATAGCATGATAGGAAATTTTCCACAATGCGCCAAGTTGAAATTGAGAAATATAGTAGATGCGAAAGTTTCGGTTGATGATTCGAAAATTGATGATGGAATGGAGTGGGAGGATTATACGATTACTTTAGAGACTTTTCCGGGTTCCGCGATTTTTGAGGGGACTGTTCGTAGGTGGTTTTCGAAGGGCGATTTGGGCATTGTGGGCCCCGTTAGTAGGCTCACTTCTTATAGGGATCAAAGTGCCTGTATTGATGATTTCAACATGCGCTTGTATTGTTATTGTCGATGAGGTGTTGAGTATTTTTGAAGGCTTGTGAGTAGGGATGGGCAAATATTAAGAATTAAGAAATTAACAATTTCTATGAAGGCAATAGATGATGAAGTATTTTCAATTTTGGCGATATTACTTGACTTTTTGAGATATTATCTTTGAAACTGGGGAGTAAAATTAAATATGGCCAACGTCTGATGTTAGATAGGGTGACAGATTTTTCTGATGTCAGATCTTACGTCATATTTGAGGTAAGGTTCAATGGGAATTTTGATCCTTGTAAAAACCTTATAAAAAAATAAAATTTGTTATAAGAATTCAATTTCTTATAATGTGACCTTTTAAAAACCTTATGAAAAACTGAAATTTCTTATAAAGAATTTATCGAAAAAATTTTATAAGATCTTATTCTTATGAGATTCTAACAAATAAATTTTTGTAAGAAATTCCAGTTTCTTAGAAGGTTTTTATAAGATGCACCTTAAAAAAAATTGAATTCTCATAAGAAATTTCATTTTCTTGTAACATTTTTATAAGGATTAAAATTACTAGGGATTCGATGGCAGATTTTTGTCAAAAAAATTAAATTTCATTTTCCGAAGTCAGTTGAATAATGAAAAATTTGTGGAGTTTTTAGGAACTTTACACTATTTTCGTTATTTTTCGAGATTTCAAGTCAGTAGGAGTTTTACTGTTTGTTTGTTTATAATTTTTTGGAACTCATATTCAAATTTATTGGAACTTTTGAAGAGAGTGAGTTTTCAGATAATTTGACAGAATTTTGTCAGTGTCAAATTATCAAATTATCATTATGTCAGTCAAAAATTCCCTAGTTTTTTCCTTGATTATTTTTATTATTTTTTCAAAAAACTTGGATATTTTTTGTGTGAAAATGTCAACACTTTTTTCGAAAATTTCTTAAGATTTTCAAAAATTTCAGACAATACATTCAAGATTTCTGATTATTTTTTAAAGTTATAAATTTTTAGAGGTTCTTGAGATTTTTTGTTCATTTCGAAATGATTTTTAAAAATGGATTTAAAATTCTACAAATCATGTCGAAATTCATTCCAAATTTATTTGAATCAATGAATTTCAATTAATTTTCGTACATTGTTGAACATTTGGCACTGTATGTAATAATTTTGGACTTGCAGAGGGAAAAAGTTGAACATTAGTTTTTTAGCAATACGATTTTCACAACTTATTTACAATTTTCAAGCCCCCAAAAAATTTGTTGAAATTTTGAGTAGTTGCCCTAGTAATTTGAGTTTCTATAAAACTCCTTATCAAATTTGAGTATTTTTTATAAAATTCTGCTTTTTTATAAAATCGCTTTATAAAAAGAGCAATGTTTTATAAAGTTTTTATTCGTTTTTATAAAATCACCTTTTAAAATCTTTATAAAATGACAACATTTTTATAAAGTGGATTTTAAAACCTACTTTATAAAGATTCTGTCTTTTTATAAAGATTTTATAATGTTCTTATAAAAACCGATAAAAACTTTATAAAATGTTGCCCTTTTTGTAAAGTGACTTTATAAAAAAAGCGGAATTTTATAAAAAACCAAATTACTTGGAAGTATTTTTGAGTTTCCAAATTTGTCATGCATTTTCGAATATATTAAACTATGAAATTTTTGTGATTCATTATATGTACCACGAATAAGTAGGAAATTTTCTTTTAATTTCAAAACTGCTCATGATTCGTAAAAAAATTATAGTGTATATTTAGAACTTTTTTTTCATAATTATAAAAAATTTCTCTACGTAAGGGAATGTAAAAGTTTGTTCAAAAACTTCCAATTATTTCTAGTTGTTTCCAATGATTTTTTATTGATTTTCTGGGATCGTTAAAAAATTTGATTTTCAAAAATAATGACTTATTCCAGAAATAATCATAAAATTTATTTCGATTCTTAAGATTTTCGAGAATCTGTATATATCCTTGAACATTTTTATGAATGCTATCAAAAATAAAAACTTCGAAAATCAATTCTGTTCTGTTGAAATATCTAGAATTTTTATAAGACAATACACATGGACGTTTTATAGACTTTTTTTATTTATGAAAATATCGCAAAAAAATGAAACTTCATCAGTCCATTGGGAAAATTGATTGAAAATTTTTCAACAAACATGCTATTTGAAAATTCAACGTGAAATGTGAGTTTACCGTGCTTAAAAAATCAAGAAATATCTGCGCAAGGTATGCATTTACATAAACATTTTAAAAAAAAATATTGCCCATCCCTAAATGTTATTCACCATAGTTTTCTACGGTAAATAATACAATTTAAAACATAAAAAATGATGCCAAATCGTAATATAAATAGCGTATCAAAAGTTACAACTTGCTCAAGATAATTTTATAGGCATAGAAAGTATTCGAAATCACAAAATAATATAGACCAAAACAGCTTCTTTTCACAAAAGTTTATTCAATGTACATGAAAGTTATCCAGATTTCACAAAGTACGGTTTCAATTTATGCTCACTAATCTTTAATAAATGAAAATCAATCAAACTCTGAAAAAAAATGCATGGATGAATCAATAAACCAATGACTGGAAAATAAATGCCAAAAAGCCTCGATTGTATTCACCGAAAATATAAAATATCTTCCAAGAAAATATTTCTTTTTCATCCAACATCGCTCAAGGCATGTATTGCAAATAAAAAATTCATCAAACTCATTCCGTTATGTACAATAAACTAAGAAGTAAAAATCGGTCGTTACTTTCTTTTAACATACTCAAAATTTCCTGATTTCAAACTCTAGGCCAAAAATTTGCCACCACGAAATTCGCTGGACTCGATTAAGTTTATTATTAACATTCCTCAAGAAACAGTTATCAATGTATAAATATCACGCAATCATCAGAAGTTGACACACGTTTCCCCAACAAAGTAGTCAAGATGGCATAATCAAAATCATCTCTATTTAACTAAACATTTATCCAGATAAACATTCATTCACTCCAAAATTCAATAACTTACTCTTTATATTGCAATCATGAGAATACGGCGTAAAATTTGGTGTTTCAATCATTAATGGCATACTTTATTTGAATAGTTCACTAAAAATTCATGCATGCAGAGAAAAACTTCGAATGCCAAATGTTAAATTGTCCTCACATTCACTTAAATAATTCATTCTATACTTGCAATAATATAAATTATGAGTGTGTCGCAAAGGAAACGCATTAAACCAGAACCAAATTTTCGTCACTCGATTTTGGTTGGCCTTCTGGTTTAATGCATAATGCATCCTATAGAACATACAAATAATTCATATTTTTCATGACAAACACATTGCTTTTTGCTTCCAATAAAAAGTTCGATTTCATTCAACAAACCGCATTGAGTCAGTCTTTGATCTTTGTCGCATGCGTCACTGAAGCCGTCGAAGGTGGAAGCAAAATCGGTCACTTGGCGTCACACAGTGTTCATAAAAAAACATGGCTCCACACTGTGTTCGTGAAATTGGCTCAATTAATTGCCACGTAATCCATTGTAAACTCTGTTTATCGAAGTTTGTTGCAACAAGGATTTGATATCTGGAAGCAAAAATGATTGGTTTAGATAATTAAAATGAAAATCAAAGTTATTTAGGGGCAGTACATAAATTACGTTACGTGGTCTAAAATTAATATATATAGATATTCTTTTTTTTTGCAATTTTAAATATCAGGCAAAACATAAGCTATTTTTGAATTCCACAATTCAAGAAGTTCAGAATAAAATTACTCTAAGTTCGAGTTCAAAAGGACTAAATTGCTTTTTTTCATATTTTAGGAGAATATGAAAGTTTATTTTGTCACTCAACATAATTTGTCCCTTATGTTCAAATTGCTAAAATAAAATTTACAATTAAAAAATACTCATGAAATCCATCATACCTTCTTTTTCTTGTTCAGAGAATTCTTTCTCAGGGAATGCAACATCAAAAGTTATGTACAAATTGCCATGAAGGTTGTTGTTATCATAATTGGGCATGCCCTCTCCCTTCTTCCTCACTCTGGCGCCGTGCCTGGTCACTTTTTCTCGCTGAATCGTAACTTTATGGCCATCCAAATGTTTCAGGTCCATTGTAAAACCGATCAATGCATCTTGCAAACTGATCGTGATGTTCGTGTAAAGATCGTCTCCTACTCTTTCGAATACTGGATGAGGTTGTGTTTTTATTCTGAAAAACATTGTTCAAAATACATATTTATTCCCATAACTTTTAAATAACAACTATGTTCCTCAAGATACTTATAAATTTTGCAGTTTTTTAATTTAAATCTCAATCTTTGGATGGAATGAGTGCAGAAAAAAAATGTAATATTTACTTCAATATCAAATCTCCGGGATCGCCGTCGATATGAGGTTCCCCTTCAGCAATAAATGAAGTGGATTGACCATCGACCATTCCTGGCTCGATTTCGACTTCCAAAACACGTTCCTCGTTCACGAATTGCACATTTGGACACTCGTCGCAGACCGACTGTTGCATCATTTGGAACCTTCCGTTCCCTAAATTACGTGTCACCACTTCTTGGCGACAGTTGCATTTTCTCGTTCCTCTTGCTGGTTTTGCTACAGGTTTATTTCTCGTAATCTGAATAGAAACAAAAATAAAGAATCAATGGATTACAAAAAAAATAATAATTGATTTTTCAAAATGACTTGAGAAGTTTTGAACAACAAGTTTTTAAATCTGGCAACCTCAAAAAATAAGGAAAAAAAATAAAAAAGGACACTCACTTCTACAAAATTGCCACTGTACAATTCTTCGAGCGTTACAAAAAGATTCATCACAATGTTCGCTCCTTTTTGAGTCTGTTGTTGATTTTGAGAATCACCACCGAAAGGAAAACCAAAATCGCCAAAGAAGCTCGCAAAGGGATCCATGCCACCCATTCCATCTTTTTTCACGCATTCTTCTCCACATCTGTCGTAATTTGCTCGTTTTTCTGGATCCGAGAGCACTTCGTAAGCATCTCCCAAATCATGGAATTTCTGATCTGCTCCTTCTTCCTTATTTTTATCAGGGTGGTATTGTATCGCCAATTTTCTATAAGCCTTTTTTATGTCTGTCGTTTTTGCATTTTTCTTTACCCCGAGGATTTTGTAGAAATCTCTCCTGCAATGATAAATACAACAATGAAAAAAACTTATCTAAAAAGTGAATAATTCATAAGATGAAAGTGTCTTGAAAAATAAATAAAAATTTGGAAAAAATGGGAAATTTATTTTTAGCATGAATATAGAAAAATTAATAGGAGTTGAAAGATAAATTTTAATACTTTAAGCACTGTAGGTTTTTTTTAACTTGAAAAATTTGTATACGTAAAATAAAGATTTTAAATCTTGAGATTCTGAAAATTAATTAAAATGAACATTCCAACATTTGTGAACGTGAATAATTCTGAAATTTGAGAATCAAAAATAAAATGGATTTATTCCAACGATCCTGAATTTTTGAAACTTTGATCTAAGAATCATAAAATTAAAAATATAAAGTTACAAACTTTTAGATTTAAAATGTATTTTTAGTGAATGTAGAATTTTCAAAACTCTATTTTAAAAAACGTGCTGAAATTTATCTATAAATTGAGTGAAAATTTATAATTACAATATTCGAAAAAACTTTCATTGTGGAAATCACAGACTAACAATTCAAAAATTTTTGAACAAATTACAATAATCCGAATTTTATTTCATACACATTAGATTAAAAAAACAGAATTAGAAAACCTTAAAACCGTGAATCCTTAATAAGTAAAAATTATAGTATCAGATTTCAATAAATTTAATTCTAAAATGCAAGGATTCGAAAATAATGGCTAGAAATAATCGAAAATGAAGAAAATCAATAATTAGAGATAAATATGAATAATAAATAAAAATACGTTGAGTCAATAAAAAATTAAATAAGAAATTTTCGAAAACCAACAAATATACGCAGATTTTTTAGCTCTAAAATTTACCAGTGAAATTTAAATATTTTCTAATAATACTCAAAAAAAAAATTATAAGATATAATAAAAAATTTTGTGAGAAAAAAATATTCAAAAATTGATACATTATTTCAGCAAAGCTATAATCAGCCAAATTAAAACAATATAGAAAATCAAATGGTGCATACATTTTTGCAACAAACTCTAAATTTTCAAAGATGTATATACAATATTGTATATTTTGCTGTATTAACATAGAGGTACATAGAAAAAAATTCATCATACATCAGACAACAAACACATAAACATTTATTATTTAATTCATAAATGCAATAAAAATTACACAAAAATCTCTGACGTGGGTGTAATTTACCATTCAAAAAAAGACAATCGAAAATATATTTTACGTAAACAAATGTTTATTATAAAAATCGACCAAAAGCCGGATAAGGAAAAAAAGGGTGGAAAGTCAAGATACAAATTAAATTTTTACTCACTTGGCCGTGATGACAATAATGCATAGTAATAAAATTAGGCCTAATAATCGTAGAAAAGCTATCGCTGCCATCCTAGAAGACGTGTTAACTATTATTTTCCTCTTTCATTTGACAATCGATGTAGTGTCACGATATTTTGACAGCATTACACAACTTTGATCGTGGTCAGCTTTGATTGGTTCACGACTGTGCACAAACACAATCAAAACACAATAACACACACTTCTACAATTTTCTTTCTTACCGATAGTTAATAGCTCTATTAATGCATGTTTTTTGTAATATATGTATATATACAGACTTAGTTTATTACACATAATTCTTGAAACTTTTGTTTATAACTAAAGGTTATATGTAAAAAACAAATTTGATAAACGAACTTTAAATACGTCAGGTTAGGTTAGACTATCAGCTGTTCATATCATCTGACGTTAAATGTCGTCTGCCAGTTGTTTTTTTTGTTATTGTATAAATTTCATTGTAATAAACATTATTAACTGATGAGTAGAATAAAACAATGAATTAGAACTTGAGGTTTATAAAAATTAGATAAACTTATTGTTTACATCAAATCCTAGAAAAAAAACAAAGATTAAAAACCGTTAGTTAGGTTAGGTCAGGTTATCAGCTGTTTTTGACATTTGATGACGTCACGGCTGATGTTTTCCCATCTGTTTGTATATAAATAAAATTGAAATCAATATTAGTTTATGGTAATTTGTACTGATAAAATAAAGTGGAACATCAAATATTTTTAAATGGTTGATAATGGGACATGTGGGGAAATAAAAATGGATGTGATTGCGCCGGAGCTTATTTGGGTTGAAGGAAAGTGCTACAGATTCCTAGAAAGTGGACTGTGGTCTGAAACTGAAAAAATGTCGCTGAATGAATGTGAAAACGGTGTTGATGAAGATCCAGTAGATGATGAAGACAATGATGATGACATTTATGTTGCCAACATCGAGGGGAATTTTTTTGTACACTCCTTTCACCTTCCAAGGTGCAGATTTTTATTATTTTTTTTTATAGAGAAATAATTACCATGACAATGAATTTATACTTTTATTTATGAAGTGTTGGTGAGAGTTGTTTTAATTTGATTTTACTTTCAGCGTATTCACGAAATTTATCATAGGAACAGGTGGCCAGACGAAGAAAAAATTCGAGACAGAGACTAATACGATTATAGGGATTCCTCGAAGAGGACAAAACGGAGATATAAGTAAATTACAAATTTTTATAATAAATTAATAAATTTGATATCAGATATAATATAACCCATAATCTAATAAATATCTGTATTAAATGATATATATATACAATAAATAATACTTGCAATTATATCAGTATATACTTGTGAAAAAAGCGTTAATCAACAGCAATAATTTCTTTTTAATCTATGTAAAATAATGCATATAAATACGCATAAAGTATTTATATAAATAGTATAAATTCAAATAATATATAACAATATCAATACTATTAATAATCATATAAACATTAATATGAATATAAACGTCAATAAATTCCATCTTGTTCATGGTTTAAATGTAAAGGAAGAAATGTATATAAAAAGTAATTTTTCTACTCGAAAAATTATGAAATATAAATTTCAATCTCCTAGTTGAGAATCAAGACTCAGGAAAGATTCAAAAATTGTAAAAAAACATTTGAAATTTAGGAAAATGGATGTATTTCGAAAAACAAAGAAAAATTGTGGAAAATCAAAGCTCAAAAACTTGAAAGTTGAAATCTGAAAGCAGGGCGGACTTCAAAAATAAACATTTTTAGAACCTAGAAAGAAAAACTTGATAATTATAGAAACAGTATTTTTTAAAAATCATAAAAAATGGTAATAATAAATTCGAAAATTTCAAATTCATAACTTGAAAATGAAGGGAAAACCTTCATACACATTTTAAATGAAGACGAAAAGTTGGTCTTGAAAACTGGAATTTCGAGACTTTGAAAGATATGGAAAATTGAAGTTCCAAAAATTGGAAAAAAATTTACTAGGTAAATAACATGAATATTTGAATAGTAAAAAAAATGTATGAATTTTCGAGGATTTAAAAACCTTAAAATCAAAATCATAAAACATAAAAGTCTCCTAAATCAAAATTTTTTAAAATCTCGAAATTCTCAAAAACATGATAGTTTCACATTCAGAAAATTTCATTAGTGTACATCAACTATATTATTATACATTTTCTTACTACTTAATAATGAAATTATTCATGGACTTGTAAATTATAGGTTTAATATTTTGTTTTTTAATGTGTGCAACTTTATAAAACTGCAGGAAATTGTCCGATCAATTTTTGAATTCAAAATTAAGAAAAATGTTAGTATTAGAAACCAAGTATTTCATAAGCAAATTTTCTAAAGAAGAATAAAAACCAATTGTTTCCTTTTGTTTATAAATTTTTTTTTAACGTCATATAAAATCTGATGCAATTCATTTAGGGATTGATATAACTAAGCAATCATGAGTTAAATATCAAATAATAATGCCTGAGTTACTGCTTAAACCAAATTGAACATATTCTTCAGTCAATTTATTTAAAATTAATTTTTATAAATCGACGAGAATTTCAGATCATCTCAAATATTTATATTGAAAAAATAATCCTGATCAATTCAAATCCAATTTTAAATTGCAGTCTCCAAAATATAAGAATTGGAATTCTAAAGTCGAATTACAACTTTTGAATTTCAAATCTATCTAAACCATGATTAATTATGTACCTGAAGTTCCAAACGTTTAAAATTAAACGAAAATAAAAAATATGTAAATTTTTTGATTTTTTATCATGATGATTTTTATCATGATGATGAAAGTGACAAATATTTTTTTGGGGAGCATCATGTTTTTTGTTACAAAACAAAAAGTGTTCAAAAGTAACTAGAGAATTTTTTTCTTGTAAATTTTTATCTTGTAAATTTTTTTCGTTTAATTTTGAACGTTTGGAACTTCAGGCACATGATTAATTTTAAACTCTGTAAAATGATCTTCCAGATTTCAAATCAAAATTTTCAAAAAATAAAATCAAGCAAAACAAAAAAAATCAAATCGTTTTTCAATTTCAAATGTTAGTATTTTTCATGCTCACCTAGAAACTCGACAAATGCAAGTAAAATTTATAAATATCTTTCACAAACATTTGTCATTTTATCTTATTTTAATATTGTTAAAATCTGATGAGTTTTCTCTAATATTTTAGTAACATTTCCTTCTATAAATTATCCCAAAATTTTCACAGAAACAGCACACAGTTCTGGTTAAGCAAAGGCCAATTTAATAAATAAAGTGCAGTCCTTTTTACAAACCTAATAAATCTTATGTGTATGTGAAATGTTGAAAAAATTAGAAGATTCAATACATAATCAACTAAAAAATAATTTGGAAATTGCAATGATTTTTGTGAATCGATCAATTAAGGAACAAATTGTAACAATCATAATTTTTTTACTGAAAGAATTCACCACGATCTTAATTCATAAAATTCTTCATGAATAATGGTTTTTTCAGCCATAAAAGGAAGAGACAGCCAGTCAGTCAAGAAAGCTAGACGTCGAATAAATTTACTCATCGAATCTAGTAGAAACAAAATAGATCCTACTCATTTCGTCGGCATACCTGTAACGAGCCCAGAAATAATCGCAAACTTTAATGAATTCAAAAACGATGTTTTGAACAGTTGTGGAAAAAATGTCGAACATGTGAGCGAAGAAATTTTTCAAGATCCAGCAAAATTCCATATCACCATTGGCATGCTAACTTTGCTCGATGATGAGGAACGAGAACAAGCTACAGATTTTTTGCAAAGTTGCCATGAAAAATTTGTCAAGTAATTACCATATTTAATTTACTGACAGAAATGTTTGTATTTTGATGATTGATTTTAATTTTTTTTACAGGACACTCATCGCCAAAACAGGTCCTTTAAAAATCAAACTCCAAGGAATCGACATCATGAATGATGATCCTTCGGAAACGAGAATCTTATTTATAAAAATTGTCGATGATTCTGGATTCCTGCAAAAAGTGTGTGACAAAATTGCGAGTGAATTCTTAGACCATGGTGAATTTTCTATTTACCCAATATTTCTGGAATTGAATTTACGAGCTTGATGTACTTGAATTAATTCCCATGACAATTATTGCTTCAGGTATCATGGTTCGAAGTTCAAAAAATGTGAAGTTGCACATGACAGTTATGAATGTGAAATTTTTACATTCAAAAGAAGAAAGATGGAAATACAAAAATATTACTTTTGATGCCACAAATATTTTGAAGGTATAATTTTATTCTTTTTCTTTTTTGACAAGTGTTACTAATTATTCACTATTCCAGGCTCACAAAAATACACATTTTGGAGAAATCACTTTATCCTCCATGCATTTGTCACAACGTTACGCCATAGATGAAAATGGATACTACGCCCCCACTGCAATATGCAGCTTACTTGAATAAAGCTGTAAATGTAAGAATTTATTCCCCAAAAAATATAAGGTAAACATTTATGTGTTTTGATAACACTGAATATGTGTAATAATCGTAGTATTTCTATTGAAATACGAAGAATAAATTGTTTATTTATATCAAAAGATTTCAAACTTTTTTTTTCAACTAACAAAAGTAATAAAAAATTTCTTCTAGAACTCCAAAAAAATTTCAAATTCCATCGTACTTGATTCAAGTTCACACGCCATTCCTCGAACACAATACATAAAAGTCATTAGTCAATTGTAGTGTTTCATAAGTCAGGCGAGATAAGAGAATTCACCTCATGATACGTTTAGAATCGCGAAGTTAATGTCGAATTGTACCTATCAGATTGAGCAAACACAGTCGCGATAATGTACTCTACGAAGAAAACTTCAGTATTATCTTCTCGATGTTCAGAAAACAAAAATGCCTGAAATTTTTGAAAGTGAATTTTCCAAATCGCCGCCCCATTGACAGCCGTTCACAATTTTTGAAATTGCAAAAATGTCGATCGAAAAAAAGCCCCCAGTGAGCAATGTGGTTTATTACCACTCACACAAATATCATTCAATGGAACCTCTACATCGTATGTATTTTTCTTCTTTCCAGACTTTTTCAATAATCTCTTCATACTATCCGATAACGTTAAAATTGATTCTACTGATAAACCCTGATAATGGCAAATTTATTCCAATTTTATTCCGACAAACTTTTTTTGCAGATTATTCCTCCGAGATATTTGAGCATAAGTCATCAGGTACAAACAAAATATGGGGTTTTTTGCCTTCGTCAACACCAAATGTCGCACACGTGAATTTTGATGCTAATTTTTATTGGGGTCTTCTCAGGCTGATAAACGTTATCGTTCAAGTGTGATGATTTATTTTTTATCGAGAATGGGGTTCAGAAATGAATGGAATTTTCAAAATTTGTCCGGTAGTTTCGAATTTTCCGCTTTGGTGAAATGATTCATGACGCATGTGCAAGGCAGAGTTTTCTTTTGTACTTTGGCCTTGCATACACGGAAGAGCGATGAATTGAAGGAAATGAGATAAATATAAAACTGCGCGGTTCTTTCACTTGAATTTGTTGAGCGAAAGAAAGTTACGCCGGGTTGAGACTAATGCCAGTAGTTTTCGCGACGTAGTAGGAGTCAGTGACATGAGAAGGAAGAGGAAATTGAAGAAAATCGTGGTTTGAGAATTCACGAGTGACCGAGCATCTGGTGTTGATGAGTTTTAATTATAAAAATAAAATGCAATGACACGTGGACGCAACAGATAATGAATTTGCATCTTATAAGTTCTGTTTCGTTTCGGTATTTTTTGCGTAGCAGAGGGATTTCACTGGTCTTTTAAATTAATTATGGTAAGTGGAAATGAAATTGAGTGTAAAAGTTTTGGACAGATTAATTAATTTCTATCAATAATATTGAATAGAAAAAAATTGTGGGTTTTATTGGAATGCAGGAAATATTGGATTTTTAGAATCTAATATAGCATCATTTGCTTGGAATTGTTTGATAATGTTTAGATAAAAAATATCTCATACGACAGGTAAAATGAATGGCACGAAACGAGTCATCCTTTTCTGCCTGTTAACCGCAGTGTTGCCCACGATTCTCCTGATAATACCATTGTATTTACGTCGCACCCTCTACAGAGACATGATTTATGCCCTCACTGAATCAGATGTCCTGGAAATTAAAGATGGAATATCGCCGATATTTTGCTCAGTAGGTTTTTTGAAATGTTGGATGGTTATATTTATTGGAAGGTTATCAGTTGCTTCGTAAAAAATTGTGATCGATAAAAAAGTAAAGAAATGTTGGCTAGTTGTCTTTATGCATCACAGTGCAAATTTTTTTGATGCAATGATGATTTGTGCAGTCGTTTTTCATATGCAAAAAATTATTGCCCTAAAAATTTCGAAATCGAAATAACATGCTAGATAAAAAATTTGCAGTTTCTGATTTTTTGGAATATCATCTGAATTTCGTTCAGAAATCTTACACATTTTTCAAATTTTTGGGAATTATTAAAAGTCTTCGAAATTTTTCGATGTTTCAGAATTTTTCAAGATTTTCAAAATGTCTAGATTTTTATCAATATTTTTAAAAGATTATCGATCTCCTTTTGATTACAACAATTTCAGAATATTAGACAGTTTTCGTAATTTTACATTATTATGAAAATTCTAAGCAATATAAAAAATTTATCAACACGAGAAAAAATCTTGGCTGTTGTCTTCATGCATCACATGAATGAACAGAAATTATTTGTGCAAGTATTTTTGATGTAACGATGATTTCTGCAGTCTTTTTTCATATGCAGAAAATTTTCTGAAAAATTTCGCTATCGAAAATGTGTTAAAGATAAAATTTGCAACTTCAGATTTTCTGTTTTTTCATCTAAGTTTCGTGTAAGTGAAAGATTTTAAACTCCACAAAATTTATCGATATCTAATGAAAACCTGCAACATTTTTTGAATTTTTCAGAATCATTTAAAGTTTCCGCAATGTGCATTGTTTTAAAATTTTTCCAGATTCTCAAAATTTCTGGATTTTTATTGAAATTCTTACAATAGACATCTCCGTAGGGTAAAACATCTTTTAGTCTTAACATTTTTATTAGTAAAATTAAACATTATGAAAGTTCTTAAAAATATATTTATAAAACTTATCAACACAAGTAAAAATATTGACTACTTGTTTTCATGCATCTTATGGATAAACAAAAATTAGTCGTGCAAGTATTTTTGATGCAATGATGATTTGTGCAGTTATTTTTTATATGCGGAACATTATTGTTCAAAAAATTTCTTTCTCAAAATAACGAACTGCATATCAAATTTGCAACTTATAAATTTCGTTCAGTGAATGATTGTAAATTCTACGAAAATTATTGATATTCCCTGAAATTTTACAAATTTTTCGAATTTTTAAGAATTATCAAGAGTCTCTGGAATTGTCGATGTTTTCGAATTTTTTCAAGATTCATAGATTTGTATAATCATTTTTACAATAATTGTCGATCCCCGTAAGACAAAACATCTTTTAATTATGAAATTATCAGAATATTAACAGTTTTTGTAATTTTAAAAAGAGAAAATTTGCCACTTCCAATTTTCTGTATTTTAAATTGAATTTCGTGCAGTGGACGATTGTAACTTTTACAAAACTTATAAATATATTCTTGGTAACACACACACTTTCCAGAAGTAATTTTGAAATCTACGAAATTATCAAGTTTATGAATTTTTCAAAATTTTCAACATTTCTGGATTTTCATTGAAATTTTGGCAATGATCGACGATCTCCGTAAGATAATACATCTTTCGATAATAAAATTTTCAGAATCCCAAACAGTTTCTGTTATTTTACATATATAATAAAAAAAATTCTGAACAATCTTATTTTCTCAAAAATCTGTAAAATTTTCAGTATTTCTTACTTTTTCCAAAGTCTTATAATTTCTACATTCAAAATAAAATTATACCGAGTATCGACGATCTTTGCAGCGAATAACGTCGTATTACACTGATTTTATTAATAATTGTAGAAAAAAATACCTATAAAGTTAAAATATCAAATTTCAGGAGCACAGTCTAAAAATGAACGAAACATTCAATGCTTTTCAAGTCTCTCGTAAACCTGAAACAGCGTCGCACAGAAAACACATTCGATTGCAAAAAAGTATGACTTTGCCTGATGACACTTTGGAGTACTGGGGATTTTTTCTTTTAAAGGGAGCGACAGTTGCTTTATCCGTTTGCTCAAGGTGATTATTCAAATCATTACCATCCTACCTGTTGCATGATAAAATAAAAGCTTTTCCCGATTTTTCTTTCTCCGTTTGCAAATACATACTTTAATTGAACTACTTTAAAATTGTCTTAATGAATTTAACTTCAAGACTGTGGAATTCGGAGCCCTCACAAATTCTCCGTTTTGGAGGCTCCTCTATCGTTCTTTCCTCGACCATGTCAATGATCAGCGAATCCATCCATTCAATGATTTCGGAGCCCTCACAAATTCCCTGTTTTGGAGGGTCCTTTATCGTTCTTTCCTCGGCCATGTCAATGATCGGCAAATCCATCCATTCGATGATTTCGGAGCCCTCACAAATTCCACAGTGTTGAAGTTAAATTCATTAAGACAATTTGGAATTAAAGTGGAAGAATTTAAAGTCTTTTATGCAATACTACTTTAACATTGTCCAAACAAAATACATTTCTTCTAAGAAGCCACTTGAAGATTTCAGGGGGCTTCTATACTCGTAGTTAAAGGCGAACGTAATTTGCGAACATGCGGAATGTTGGACCACAATAAGAACAAAGCTCCAACGAGTGTTTTCATGCCACACGCAAACGAACAAGTTAAAGTCACTTTGGACACGCATGCACAAGAAATTAACTCCAAAGAACACGAAGTAGATAACGAATCTATGAAATCAAGTGCTTCCAAAAAACATGTCCAGGACACAAATGACACCTCAAAACCACTAGATCTGAAATCTTTGTATGATCTCAATTCTGCAACCACTACGAAACTTTACGAAGAATCATTTTCAAGGCTGATTCATAATAGCAAGAATCATTCCATGGTTAATTCGACACGGCATTTGCGACATGTTAGGAAGAAATTAAACCGAATAAATCGTCGTCAACGACATATAGATGGTGTACATGAACAAAATACTATTGTTAAGACAAAGAGGATGGATGAGAAAAACGAGCATCAAAAACGAATAGAAAAATTGCAGGTTGAGTTGAATGCGGTACACGAAGATGCAGCTCAAGAAGAAGGAGAAGAGAAAAAAGGTATGTCTTTGTTGTTCTTACGAACTTATGCTTTGTTTCCAATGGGAGTTTCCAAGTCACACTCCTTACAAAATTTCTAGGGCCCAAGCGAAGAAGAAGACGAGATGGAGGAGATCCTATAAGCTTCTATGACCAGGGTATCAAGCACGGTGGCAATAACAAAAACGGCACAAACCTGGAAGAAGATTCTTCAATATCGAGTTTCGAAAACGGCTTATTAACCTGCTACCGTGGACAAGTGCTACTGTCCAAGGAGTTCGATCCTTCTGATCAGTGCATGAACGTCAGCTACTTGATCAACACCAACCACATGCAGACCATGCACGAAGTTTCCGAGGATGGCTATTATTACTACATTTTTTACAGTGACAACGACGACGTGACCAACGACATCCACGCGGTCTTCGACATCTACAAGCCGACTCTGCTCTATGAAAATGTAACCAAAGCCTGCGTCAATCAGACAGAATGCTCTTTCACTCTTCACATGATGTCTTCAGATAGAGTCATCGTGGAAGTTCCTACCAGGGATGGAATTGACCACGAGATCGACGATATTTCGCTATTGAAATCTGTCTGTCATCCCAGGATGGGGATTTACGCGGTTTTCCCAATCGCGGTGTTGATTTTTATACTTGGCTGTGCGTTTGTGTGATTGACTTGTTCACACTCAAGATGAAGGATTTCGTTAATCGAATTTGAATATCGTGGTCGAAAATCATCGAACTTTGAAGAGTTAAAGATTCTGATTTATGTATGAAAACTTGTACCAATTGAATCATAAATTTCAATGCATCCAAAAATTGTTCAAGCTGTTGCTGGAAAAATTTCGTTTTTCATGTTGAACTAGGACCATTCCTGGGTGATGAATTTTTTGAACCCTATTTGTTAAAGTAGACTGAAAATATGCCGGAAGAACAAAAACGATACCGAGAAAAAATGAAATATTGAGCCGGTCATGTGCCTTTTTACACATATTTATCAATGTAAATTAAAAACCTTCATCGATCAAGAATTCAGTTTTATTAATCAAAAGGACCTTTTTATAATATGAAAAACAAAAAATTTTTATTATTCTTCATCTGCAATTAATTACAGAATCTGCGGAATGCGGGAAATTTGAAAGACCTTTTTTTCTGGCAAGAGAGAAATATAAGAAGCTAGCGGCTTTTTCTGTTTCAGCATTTTTCACTTCTGGGATCCAGTGAATCGTTGGCTTGGTTATATCGCCAGCCCATGTCAATCCTTATGTATTCCCCGTTTATGATCGGGTTCTCTAAAATGCATTCCACCAGATGGGCGATTTCGTCAGCTGTGCCGAAACGCTTGGGGCTCAAACTCATCGAATTCAGCTCGTTTCGCTTTTTTTCATCGTGCATTCCTGAGTATAAAATAATAGCATTCTCATCATATGAATGCCAATATTCCTGAGAAACATTCGGATGCCCGAGTAAAATGAAAAAAGGAAAATAGTATACAGTGACAAAGTCTCTTCAAAACGCTCGGAAACATTGGTCAAAAAAGTATTAATGGCGTCTGACGCCGAATATGTATGAATACAAATCAGTCAGAAATTGTATTGGATGGTATTGGGAGATCTAATCAGTGAATACAAGCCAATATCTTCTTGTTTGACGTTGTGTTACGGTTCATGTTATCTTTTTCTTAATTTTCTGAAAGCAATGCAAAGAGATACAAACCTGTCATAGGTGACTCAATGAAACCAGGGCCGATAGAAACTACCCTTATCCCTTTTGGTGCCAATCCTCTTGCCAAAGGCAAAGTCATGCCTTGAACAGCACTTTTTGATGCCCCATACGCCACGAGCCATGGTGGTGGTTCTACTGCCATCATGCTTGCAAGGTTTACAATAACCCCACGTTGCAAATTTTCGTCAGGTTTATTCTCAGCAAGGCTTTCAGCAATGAGCCTGATCACATTGAAGGTCCCCCAAACGTTTACGTCCATCTGGGATTTAAAATCCTTTTCCGAATGAGGTTTTTTGGTTTCGAAATCGTAAATTTTTCCCATTTCCAAAATACCGGCACTGTTTATAACGACGTTAATGTGCCCAAATCTTTCCTTAGCACATTTGATGCTGTCGATCACATCTTTCTCTTGAGTGACCTTGCAGAACATCAGTGACATTGGTTATGGAGTTATTTGGGATATTTTTATTTTTAACTTAAACCTTCTGTATATCATGCAAATCTCAATTTATAAGAAAATGAAAAAATACGTATTGTCTAACAAAAGTATATGATAGAACTTTTTCGTCAAGCTCTCTATTTAGGGATCATGAACATTTGTACAGATTCCCCCCAGTGAACCTGTGAGCTCGCAGCGTTTTCATTATTTCCGCCCCTTTGCGAACACGCCGCGAACTTGCAGACTACTCGACACGAGCTCACAGAGTACTTCCATTCGTTGATAATTATTAATATATATTTCAGGAAAATAAAAAGATCATTCATTATTTACAGTAAAAAGTAATTACAATGAAGCTGTATAACAATTATTTAATAAAAAAATAAATTTCTCCCGGGTGGGAATAGATCTCGTGTTTTACAGAGTTTAACGCTAAACAGTTTCTTATTGGTTAACACGAGACATGCACTTGATTTAACCATTCTACACAAAACTTGAAACATGAGAAAAAAACACCAGCAGCCATCTGGTGAGCGCTTGGGGAGAGCGCGCGAATTTTCAAAATTTGAATTACTTTATATCAAACTAACGTCAGTTTTAAAAAAATGAGCTCGTTCTCCCATGGCTTTAGCAACTTTCGATCCATCGGGGTGTACATCGGCAATATACGCGCTGCCTCCTCTGCAAATTATTCTTTCAGCGATAGCACGCCCGATTCCAGAAGCCCCTCCAGTTACGAAAGCAACCATTGTCTAAATTACAGTTTTTTATTGAATATCCGGTGATTATGAATAATTTATGTAAATTTCGAATCACAATATTCATTATTCTTTTCCTGGTAATTTGGATCCTTATAAAAACCTTATAAGAAAATGAAATTTCTTAAAAGAATTCAATTGATTATAAGGTGACCTTAACGCTTATAAAAACCTTATAATAATAAACTGAAATTTTTATAAGAATGTATTGGATCAAAACTTATTAGAAAAAACCTTATAGAATATTTTCAATCAATTCTTAATAAGGTTTTTACGGTTTTTGTGTCACCTTATAAGGAATTGAATTCTTCTAGGAAATTTCATTTATTTTTTGTAAGGTTTTGTAATGATTAAAATTATTAGGTTTATAAATAAATAATGTACTCATATTATAATCATCAACAAATCGATATTATCATAAATTTCAACAATCATTAAAATACATTTTAAGAGTGCATTTTTCGGAATATTATAAATAACTATTTACAACTTTTCAAATTTTCGTTTATAATTCAAAAGTAAGTTTCATAAAATCAATATTTAACAGTAATTTTTTATGGTGGTCTTATAGTAGGGGAGATCATAGTATTTTTCTGACTATTTGCGTATAAAAATATAATTATCTTCAAATAAATATTATTTCAAATTATTGTAAAATATAATCTCGTCTACCATATTCGGAAATGCGATCTATTTTTAAGTTACTGTCTTATTTTTTAGAATGATGAATGAGATTATCACGCATAGCGAAATCGTGTATCGAGAGAAAAATCATCAATTGTTTCTAACAAAGTTCCATAACGTTTAATAATTCTTGTTTCCAATTAATCATAAAAAATACAACTTTTTCGTGGCCCCAATATCAAATTGTAAATGAATCGATAGTAATAATTAGATACTTACTTTGTATTTATGCATGTTTTTGATTTAAACGATACGCCGTTAAAAAAAGGCCAAAAATTGATGAATTTTTTGACACCAGAAAAAACCGTGACATTTCTTCTTCGACAGGAACTAAAAAACTGTTGTTTTGTTTTTCAGTTATCTTGGTGAGAAACAAGTTCAATTTGCGTTTCGAAATAAATATTCATCATACGTTGAAAACGAATAAACGCGAAATAATTCAAAAATTTTTCGCCAAAAACGCGAGATGGTAAGATTCAAGCATTTTATATTTTGACAGTATCTTAGCTGCGGCTAAGTTCGCTTCGATTTTCGTTTCTATTAGGAAAAATTCAAAACAATCTAAACAATTTCGAATCAATATTAAATCAAAGTGAATATTTGAATTCTTATACTAATTACGTGTTCTAGATTAAGTAGGATGAAAAATACGTCAAAATATGCTTAGTCTTGTTTTTATTTTATATTACAACATTGCATTTCCGATAAATGCTTTAATAATGTAAATAGCAGCAATGCACAATATTTTGCAGTATCACATTTAAAATGTTCCGAAAGGTCGTTAGTAAAAAAAGTTACAAAAATTCGATATCAACTAGCGCTACATGTTTCACAACTCTACGAGTTTTTTAGATTACTAGCCTCCTTTTTAAACTTATAATTTTTACCATCTACAGTACAAAAATAAATTTCTGTTTGTTCAACTTGATGCTGGATGTAAAAATTTTTCTAGCTGTTAATTTTTGGCTCGAAGCTTAAAACTTGGGAAAACTAAAATTTAATGAACACGTAAAAGCGTTTTTTGAGAAGATGATTTCTTAACGAAATAGCAGTCAGATCGAGAAATTTCTTTATGAAAGAGGGATTATTTGGATTCCTTTTTTTTTAGAAAAGTTTCTCTCAGATGTTTTACGATGATCATTGAATTTTTGTTTTCTAAGTTTCGATTATGAGTTACAATCGCGATCGACGCAATTGATTATCCAAATCTGCGAGTTGACGTAAAAAACCTTCGTTTGGATAAACATTTCTGATTTGACGAACGGTTTTTATTGCTTCAACAGCTGACATTCCTCTTTTTATCATCAAAAATGCCAGAACGCATGTTGCACTTCGTGACACGCCAGCCAAACAATGGACAAAAACTTTTCCTGCAAATGGAACGAAAATTTTGTAAATTTTTTTAATAGCAAATTCAAAATATCTAAATCTTCTTTATTCGTACATTTTTTATCAACAAACATGGTTCTGAATATTTGAAATTTTCCATTTTTTATTTCAAATTACTAAGTTAGATTGCCTGAATTCCGAAAAAAAATTATGAATCTGAATATTTGAGTTGCTCGTTTTAGAATCCAACAGATTTGATAGAATAAATTTCAGAATTTTAGAAGTGATATTTATCTAACTGAATTTTTGAGAATTCTCTAATTTTTGCCATTTATGTTATGAAGTTTGAAAAGTTACATGACTTTCAGAAACATTTATTCTAATACTTCAAAAACTTTTCTACAATCAATTATTACGTCCAAAGTAATACATTCGTCGTTTTATACAAATTCTTTGAAATTTCGAAGATTTCACTAAAATTTAAAAGTAATTTTAAACATTTTTAAAAATACTCTTAAAATGATTTTCATTAGGTAAAAATAAGAGAAACAGTTTTACAGCAGGCAGAGCAAATCCAAATCTAAAAAACAACGATTCTACAAATATTTTTAAAATATTTAAATAACAAAAATGTCCTCGAAATTCGAGTTAGTTGTGAATTTCTAATTAAGAAAGATCAGTTCTTTTTTTTTATTGTCATGATATATAATTCAACAAACCTCCGGAGGAAAGAGCGTCTTCGATAAAAGAGGCAGCTTCGAGAAAATATTGAGAAATGTTGGTTATGGGTAAATCGATGAGATGCAGACCAAGAAATTTCATTCCAACATCGGCGTAGAATTCCTTATTTGTATTTACACAACCGAACATATTTCCGCAAGCAGCATTCAAGATGTGTGTAACTCCAATCATTTTCAAATAAGCTTTATTTGTGGCGGTCATTCTGAATAAACAATCAATTGTTTACCAACATTAATCTTTTCTTCCAACAATAGATACAAAAATGAGTGATTTTTGCAGACAGGTATTTTATTTTAAAATCTATTTATTTGAGAACTTAAAAAACTGTAAAAATCATACACTATGGTTAAAAAACTAAAAATCACAGTGTTGAAAGATAAGACCCATTTTTTGAAATTTGTACAACTTCGAAGAATGTTATTATCGAGAATTCAAACCAAATAAATTTGAAAGTATTACAAAAGTTGTAAATATAAGTACAGGAATTTTTATAAATAAATTTAGAATCTAAAAAAGTGTGAGTTTCATGTCCATATACACATGTAATGTAGGGAATGAAAATTTAAAATTTAGACGAGAATAAAGGGAACTTGCAGGAAATAATTTATATTCTAGTGATAAGTGGTAAATTCATATTACCTATCACCAATGAAAATATTAGGATAGACTTCGTCACAATCGATATTTTGCTGTGACATCAAATATGCTTTGCTGGTGTTGCTTGAATCAAACCCAGGAGTCATGTAACATTTTGCTCTTGTTCCTATTACTGCATTTTGCAATTTCTCCATCGTTGTATCCCCACCAACCAATAATTCTTTGAAATCCTAGAACACGAATTTAGTAAAAAGATTATTGAATTAATGATGAGACAGAATACAAATCTTTTTCAAGTCCTTGGGAAAATAAAAAAAACTAAATGAAAAGATCAAGTGATGAATGAATAAAAATTTTTGTTAATTTAAAAAAAAAAGAAGAGTGTAAAAGTATTAATTGCAACAAAAAGTTCATGATTATGAAAAATTTTGCATTTTTTATAGGAAAACTTCAAATTTCGACAATTTTTTTTTGCACAAGTCTTTAAATTTTGATTCCAAGATAACACACTTATCGAAATTTTGAAAATCTATTACATTATTTTTATAGCTATAAATTGAATGACGTGAAGCAGAAAGAATCGCATTATCATAAAAAAAATTTAGTTACTGGAAAATTCTATTTTGAATTCGTTGAAAAAATTTCAAGCTAATTTCTTCAATGATTTATAATATATAATAAATCAATAAACAATTGTAATTGAAAATGAAATGAAATTACACTTACAAATGATTGAAATTTAAAATTTATGTATAGAATGTCAACATGAAAATCTGAGTTTTTTATTGCTTTACTGAAAAAATTTTCAGATTCTGAATTTCTGTAATAATAGAGAAATATACTAAATTAATTATTATTTGATATAATATGAATTATTATTCAATACTTTATAAAATATATCATCTACATCAATTAAAATCTATTAAGTTATTCATAGAATGACCCTAAAATGAAAATTTAAGTTTTTCATCACTAAATTAAAAAAATTTTAGGTTTCACTTCTTTGGTACTAATATTCCTATAAATATTCTATAAACTATATTTTTCAATTTGAAATTTCTAAATTTCGAAACAGAAGACCTCAAAATGAAAATTCAAGTTTTCTATTACCATATCGAAAAATCTCAGATTTTACATTTCTGGTACTAATATTCTTGTAATAGTAATTAAATTATGATTATGATATTTATACTCTATATATTTTATGGATAAAATGACCTAAATTCCTGAAGTCATAAAAAAATTGGAGTTACATTTATATTCCAAAAAAATTATACTTTTAAAATTATATTTTACGAGTTAAAAATATAAACAGAATCACCTCGAAACAAAAATTTGAGTGTTTTAAAACCAAGTCAAAAAATTTTGAATTATACTTTTCCGGTACTAATATTCCTAGAATGATAAATAAATTTCAAGTGCAATATTATTATATTATATATTATCCGTAAATGCTTTATAATTTTACATTTCTAAATTGACCGATCGAAAAATAGAAATATGCATTTTTTATTACCAAATCGAAAAAATTCTAGACTTCATTCTCATGGTATTATTATTTATAAATGATAAATAAAATTTCTATCATTTATGGAAATGCCTTACTCTGTCCCTATTACGCCAATGGTTTTTCCTCCACAGACGTTCAAAATATCGTTCGTTCATAATTGATAAACAAAAACACCCTATCAAAACGAGGAACTACCGAATTTCCCAACTCAACTGTCCCACTCCGATTCCCAAACATGAGTGTCACAGTCGATACGTTTTTATTTATAAAGCTTGTTTATTTATAAATTTATATTGGAACCCGTGGAATTCGTCCAAGAAAATCGTCAACAACGCAGCATTTTTTCATAACTTATTCATGCATGAATATTCAAGTGTGACTCAGCCATGAATTATACACGAAAATAATATTTTTCAGATTAACTCACCATTTCTGGAAGCTTGGAATTTCTGAAAACAGAAATGAAATTGAAAACGTTATTTATGAGACACTGTCTTATACGATTCAGTCAGTACATCAATAAAATTTATTTTGGTTTCAATACTTACGACTATTTTATTAGCATAATAATTTGATGCATTCTGTTTTTATTTTGGTTCTCGTTAGTGACGTCACATGACGTAACCGTTACATGAACAAAACCTTGAAAAAAGCCTTAGCAAAAGCGGAAGTGTCATTTTAAGGTGCATTTTCATGCAAGTATGTAACATCGAGAAATAAATCTGCGGCTTCCCGCCATAATCGAGAAAGTCACTTGTGCCATAAGGCTCAATTTACATGATATTCTGATAAAATTTTCAACGTTATGGCACGTATGACTTTTTCGGTTATGGCTGGAAGCCACAGAAATATTTTCTCTTTGTTGCATTATTTTTTGCACTTGTGCCTCTATTGTTTTGAATTTTTTTAAGATCACTTGTTGAATTTCTGCATTTTTATTATAAACTTTTATATTCACTTCATAAACTCTTCAACCGTTCAGAGCTAATTTGTTAACATACAAAAAGTCAATGAATAAAAACTTTTTGCAAAAAATAACACATCAATTACTTATTTCTCAAAAACCTTGTTTCCCCTAAATATAGGTATATTGCTTGAATTGATACAAATCAATAAATACTTGCAAAAAATAAAAACAGATCACCGAATTCTCCAAACCATTAAAGAAAAACCTTTTTCTGGAAAACGGAGTTTATTTCATCTCATTACAATGTCACAGCCATTAACGTATTTTGAACTACGTTATTTCCGCCAATAACTTTAACAACTGTGAATTTGATCATCCTTAACTTACAATGAGCATTGTACAATTGTATGTACACTTACAGAAAATTGTGCAACAAATAATGTCAACTCCGAAAATGTATGGTGAAAATTAAAAATAATACTGTTTAAAAATACTAACACAAAAAAGGTGGGTAAAAGATTGTGAAAGCTGCGAATAAGAGATAAAAATTCTTGAGTTTTAGGAAGAAATGAGATTCTTGATTATTATCAAGAGAAAAGGGCTACTCAGGATTTATATTCTCTTTCTTGATGCAGTCATTCTGCATCTCGATGCAGTCATCTTCTATCTCGATGCATTCATAATCCTTCTTGATGCAGTCATTCTTTATCTCGATGCAGTCATCGTCCATTTCGATGCAGTCATTCTCTATCTTGATGTTATTCTCCTTCTTGATGCAGTCATTCTTCATCTCGATGCAGTCATCCTCGATCGTGATGCAGTCATTCTCCTTCTTGATGCAGCCTTTCTCTATCTTGATGCTGTCATTCTTCATCTCAATTTCATTCTCTATCTTAAAGCAGTCCTTCTCTTTCTTGATCCAGTCATTCTCCTTCTTGATGCAGTCAATGAGGTAGTTGCAATGATTCTCAAGATTGACGAGGCAATTATCATAGGGAGAAGTGACACTGAAGAATTCAGGTTTCAAGCGCAACGCTTCATCAAGATCTTTATACACTCTCTTCTTTCTGAAATTCATTTGGTGCATCAAACATAGCAGGATGCGGTCTTGATCTTTCGTGAATCGTGTGCTTCTAGTTGGCTGGTAAACTATTTCCAGCTGTTTGGATGGATCGCTGTACCTTTCCATCTTTGCGTCTAGGACCTTCATTATTTCTGCGTGACACTGTAAGTTGGCGTCGGTAATATTTGTCCCGGTGATCCAACTGCAACACCAAACATTAAAATCAATACATGTGTCGTTTAGTTTGATAACGTAGAGCAAAATACCTACTATGTAATATTTTTGAGCTCGTGGTATCGCTTCCAAAATACATCAGAATATCTGGTAACCTCTTCCAGAGACTTGCTTTGAACTTTATCAGCAATTTTTTTGAGGTCGTGCCTCCCATACTGCTTATTCGCTCTGAGAAACTGTTTGTAATCTTGTTCTTTCCAGTCGACGAACGCTTCTCCCAAAAGCCTTTCTTTTTCCACGATTTCATCCTCGTTGAGCGTTTTGGCCTTGTCGATTTTTCGCTGTTTTTCCTTTCGAAGCATCTCAGTTTGGTTGCTACTTCCTGGATGCCATGGTATTTTGTATCCCTGGGTTTTCAAAAAGTAGTGATTCTCTTTTTCAAGAAGCTGTAAAAGCCGTTGAGAAGGAAAATGATGTGGTTGGACATCGGTATAATTTGGTGGTTTTGGAGCTGGTTCATGGGTTGCAGTTTTTGTAAAAAGAAAACGGTAGCTAGCTATTTTCGGGCGTTTTGGTGGATCGATCCAGTTTTCTGAAAAGCAATTTATGTCATGAAGTTTATCGTGCGTCATGGCCATGTAATATTATTTGAAGAAAAAAAAAAAAAATATTCTAAGAATGCTTCAAGTACCAATGAAGTTTGCATGAAAAGGATGATAAAAGTAATGATTATTATTTTTACCAATTGCCGCCAATTTTCGTTTCTTGTCATTATCTTCGCCCTCCAACTCATGTACCGACGTATTGGGTATTTCGAGTAAGAAATTTTGTAGACCAGACTCTCCCAAAGCCTCAAGTTTCACTTTGATTTCTTGAGTCTTTTCCTCGCCTCTTTTCAGAATCGTGTCGATATCTTCGTCCGTGATGGTTTTGTTTTTGAGAGCAATTATGTCATGAGCACTGAATCTGATCATGCTCAGCATATCTCCTTGCTTCAGGGCGTTTTGCTTGTCATCAACCAAACATCCTTGCTGAATGACGAGCTTATCCAAACGCAGTTTCACTTCAGCGCGTTCCACAATTTTTTCCTCAACTGTATTTTCTGTAATAAATCTGAAAACGAAATTCATTTTGAACACCAGACAAATTCAATTGATGTAAAAATTCATTATATTTGTACGGTATCAAGCCAATATCAAGTGAATATTTTGTGACTTTTAGATATTTTTTGATTTGTGACGTTTTGTGATATTGTGATTTGTCATTTCGTAATTTGTGACATTTTGTGATTTGCTATGGCAACTGAGATAGTCAGACCGACACGACTGAGGTGGTAATCCAATTTTTTTTTATTAATAACTATACCTGAAGACCCAAACTTGTTTCTTCTGGCCGATACGATGTGCGCGATCTGTAGCCTGCAGATCCATCTGAGGATTCCAGTCCGAGTCGTACAAAATAACGGCATCAGCAGTGGCAAGATTGATTCCCAAACCTCCAGCACGTGTTGAAATTAAGAAAATCAACTGCTTACTTCCTGGTGCGTTGTACTCCTCTATTTGAAGCACTCGGTGCTCGTGGGCAGTCTGGCCATCGAGGCGGCAGTACCCGTAGCCCCGCCACATACAGTAATCCTCCAGGATGTCCAGCATCCTCGTCATCTGGCAGAATATAAGGACACGCGACTCTTGCTGTTGAAGTTTGGGTAGGAGCTTGTCCAGAACCACCATTTTGCCGCAATTGTTGACAATGTGTTCTTCGGTAGTGTAGGGTGGACCTGGCTCGGCGCTGTCGAACAGATAAGGATGATTGCAGCATTTGCGGAGTTGCATCATTATATTCTGGAGTGACATCTTTCTAGCATCACCCGAGGAGTTTATAATGTCAATGTCTTTCAAAAGCAGCTTCGTGTACCACTCTCTTTGCATCTCGCTCATTCCAACGTAAACCTGTGAACCCAGCAAAAATCAGAGCCTGTCAGAACTTCACCTTCCATTTAGCTTGAAAAAAAGTTAAATATCACCATGGCCTTGTATCACCTTGATTTCTTTTTTGGGCAAAAGACTCTTTTCCACATCAGCCTTGATTCTACGCAGCAGGAAAGGCTGCAGCACCGCCTGTAGTCTTTTTACTATAGCATCATCCCCGAGGACTTTATTGGTGTCGAACCAGGACTTGAAATCCTCAGCGCTGCTGAAAAAGTTGGGAAGCAAGAAGTTTAGCAAGGCCCAGAGTTCATCTATGTTGTTTTGTAGGGGGGTGCCAGTCAGCAGGAGACGATTGACCGAGGACATCTCGCGTAGAAATTCTGAGAGTTTCGACTTTTTGTTTTTGATCCTGTGGGCCTCATCCACAATCACGTAGCGCCACTTGACCTTTTTCAAGACCAATTTCTCGTGCAGGATCATTTCGTAAGATGTGATGCAGACATCCCATTCCCCAGGTTTCAAAATGCCGTCGATGATGACTTTACGGGTCTCGGCGTTACCAATTAAGACAAAGGCACAAAGCGAGGGACACCACTTTTCACATTCGTTTGACCAGTTGGCCAAAGTCGATTTTGGCACGACGATTAGGTGTGGTCCATGTATTTTGAGATAGTGCTTCATGTAACCCAGAAACGAGATTGTCTGCAGAGTTTTTCCTGCAAGAAATATTCTAGTTTTAATTTAAAAGTAACAAGCACCGATTGTTTTGAAAAATGGAAATCACTGGCAATATCAATGTATGAGTTATGGCCACATTCTTAATTTTGAAATTTCCAGCCAAAACTGCTAAGATTTTTTAGCTGGTTCTCACCTAAGCCCATTTCATCAGCCAAAATTCCGTTGATGCCATTTTCATAAAGGGATATCAACCAGTTAAGCCCTCTAACTTGGTAATCGCGCATCATGCCATTTTTTATGTAATGGGGAGAGCTCTCGAAGCGAGTTCCCGGATTGCCACTCGAGTCATACAGAACCAAGAGATCCTTGTCCTCGTCTAATTCAGTTTTTATGCGCGTTTTACCAATTCGCTCAGATTTTATTGTCTGCGTCTTCCCAGACCCTTCGATTTTCACTTTCAATGGGTTCTGGCTCTTTTGGCTATTGTTTGTGAAATGCGAGAAAATCTCTGTTTGCTTCAGCAAAGCCTCGAACCGCTTGCTGGGATCATCTCCCATGTCTGTGTCAAAGTTTTCATTGACAATAGATGAAGACGGTCCTGCTGAATATTTGTAATCATTACTGTCCTCGTTTGGGACAGGATGTTTCGATTCGGACATCCTTTATTGCTTTTAAGAACCCTGAAATAAAATTATGCAAAAATATTATCTTTCAACATGTAAATTAAATTGAATACCGAAAATGAAAGATTTTAATATACTTGGCATTATCATATGCTCACATTTTTTCCTAATTGATTATTTAAAGTTATTTTTTTTTTTTTCAGTTTTGTTTAGCATTTCCCAACATGCTTTTCATTTTATTGTAACATTTATTTTTCAAAGTTATTTAAGTCTAAATACTACAAATTTTGATTGATAAAATTTGTTTGGATTCAAAATTTTGGATTTTTCAGTGATTGAATTTATGGCTATAATTTTTCTTATTCTTTTATTTCTGTTTTTCATGTTAAACTTTTATTCTTTCAGTGAATTTGATAAAAAACATTCATGGGAAATAAAATTCAAAGTAATTGTTTTCTTATTCATTAGTAAACATTTTTTTTGTTTATAAATAGGAATATATCAAACTTACTGCTTTCTTAAATAATAACTTAGTTCTAATAACTACATTTAGTAGATGTTTTGATTGTGGAAATTTGCCAAAAATGGTATAAAAAAATTTTTAATCAAAAATGTTTACAATTATAATTGTATATGTAATATATCTATATAATATAACATCATAAACTATGTTATTGCTGTATTTGTTACAGCAAAAATAAAAGGAAATGAAAATCAGCATAGACACTATTTGCTGAAAAATCCTCTTGAATACTTATAAATTATTGAATTCTAGAGCATGAAATTCTAGAAATTTTTATATCAATGTATGGAATAATACTACAAATTTCAAAAAATACAAGAAAATCCTGCAACATTTTATACATTTAGAAAAATACAGAAGTGTCAAAAATACTCAAAATCTGGGTAGATAACATTTTCTCAAAAATCTAATAAATTCCTAAATTAGTCCCCAAGGCTAACATTTAATGAAATTTCGTTTTCAAAAATGTATTGAACTTAAAAAAATATAAAAAATAGAACGAGCTGAGTGATTTTTTTTTTTAGGATCAAAAGGGAATGATTTACAAATGCTCATTCATTTTTTTTAACTTAAAAAAATTACTCATGGAAGGCTCATCTTAATAACAGCTCTCGGAAACATGATGTTTTGCTGCGCGAGCAAAACGTTTTGTAGTAGCTGAAAAAAAAATAAATACGTCTAATCTTTTTCCAACTCAAACTATTTTATTACATCTAAAATACACAGTTTCTATAGAACAAAACCACAAGTACATTGATATTGTTTTTTCATTCATAGTTTTACGATGTTTTGTTACTTGAATTCATTTAATCCCCAAGAGTAACGTGAAAGTAACAGAACGTTAATTTTTGTGAAGTGGTAACGGCAACCAATTACTATTTCTCTTTGAGTAATGTTAACGTAACAAATTACTTTTTTCATCGACGTAACTGTAACGTAACGTGTTACATCTTTTTAAGCAACTTTGTAATAATGTGAATAATATCAATAATATATTCATAATTCATATACAACGATTAAATAAAATATTTTGATATAGTTATATTCATATAATGTAATATAATAAATATTATAGTTACAATTATATATTATCATTATTATTATTTATTGATAATTCAATTATTATCAATAAAACGAAAAATCAAAATTAGTTATTAATAAAATAATTATTAAAATCCCCTTGATATTATCAAAATAATTAATTTGATAAAATCATTTTAATCACACAAATTTCCTTTAGCGGATGAAAAATAAATTTCGTCAGTCAAAAATACACCAAAAAGAAATTCGGAAAAATGGTTTGAATCTTGAAACAGTTGAATGGACTTAACATTTTTTATGTTTTTTGGTATTAGGTGACGTAGATGATGATTTGAATTTTTCAGATGTTTATATACACATTTGCTTTTTTAGTTATATCAGTTATTAATAATAAGTGAAATAAATTTAATCTAATTTAGTCGTATTGTCTTATATTTACCTATATATTCACAAGTATTTTCCCGTATTGTATTCACTTGTACATACCTATTGTTTGAACTTGTTTATGCTTGTGATGCCTGTATATATATAATGCCTCTATATATATAATCTAATCAAACTATATCTATATGTACCTATGCAAAAAATTCATATGTGCATTTATTTATGTATGCATATGTTTGCATATATGCAATCCTAAATAGAAAAACTAGATGACATCATAGAGGTAGCGTTCGAAAACTCTACCGTTTTACTGGCAGTAAGAAATTTCCATTGTTCTTTTTACTGACAGTACTGGCCAGTAGATTTCCGAACGTACACGGAGGCGGCCATCTTGCGTAACTCTTTGAAGTTAGCTGCGAGTTTAGAATTGTTTATGTGATTTACAATTATTTTGTGATTCACAATTATTTTTCAGATTCACAGTGTCTAGGATTTGAGTCCCAGCTACGTTCAGGCGATTCATTTGAAGATGTTTTTTATTATTTGCGTGAAATAACAATTTACTTTCGATTTTGATAGAGATTGATATATTTTTGGTAGAACCTGCATGGCACTTTTTCTACATAATTTGCGAGAAGCATTTGTTTTCTAGAATGAGAAATATTCGATGTATTTTCCTGGTAAATACCAACCTCATTAGCAAAAAACCACTACATTCTAAAAGCATTTAACAAATTTCCTATCCTATCCCAAATAAAAAAAGGAGATGGCGTCATGGTGTTGGCCATCTTGTAACTCTCTGAAGTTAGCTGCGAGTTCAGAATTGTTCCGTGATCAATTATTTTTGTGATTCACAATTGTTTTTGAGATTCACAATAATGCTCACAATTCGGGTCCAATTTTTAATTAGAAAACCAATGGGAATACCAACATATACCAATGAATCATTGGAAATTTACAGGAGCGTAGTACATCCGAGTAAATAAACGCGCGGAGCGCGTAATGGTAAATCTAGTATACATATATGCATTCCAACTGGGTATTTTTTTAAATTTATTTTGGCTAATACCAGTAGCCGCTTTTGAATTTCCCGCTTGGAAATCAGCCAATCAGCTGTGTTGAGAGAGGTTGCAGCGACACCTTCCGTCTTCCGCAAAAAAATCCAGCTCGGTAAAACACAATATATCCGACAATATTCTAATCTTCTTTCTTTTACAAGAAAACCGTAATATAACATGTCGTTCAACTCCGAAAGAAGGTAATTTTTCTCAATTATTATTAACTGTAAAATAATATGCGAGTGCGCGTTTTTCGCGCGAAAAATCCTAAGTCGTTGTCTGTAAAAAATTAAAGTGATTAGCGTTCTTGGTGCATTTTATTCATTAAAATTCATTTCCGAATACGTGCAACGCATGGTGCTATCAACATGGCGTTCGGTGTAATGAAGTCACATTGTGTCGCCGAAAAATTACGTTCTCCCGCTCGAAATTTTCCCGAAAATCGCCAATTATTCTCTAATCCCGCGATCAAACAGTCCTGCAAATAAAATTTTCCGAAATTTTTGGTATTTCCCTGTTGACGCTCAAGATGATTCGGCGTGATTTTTCCCAGGGCGTTCAAGCAAAAAAAAATGGCGTCAGAAACGTGGTTTTAGCCGTAGTGGGGTTGAGCGATTTTTCGGCTACACAAACCTTGAATGGAATGTTTTTTTTTTTTTACTTTCCAATCAGCGTGTGCAAACTCATACAAGCTCTCTTGCGATGATTCACTCGTCAGTGAAATGAATCGCGAGCGATTCGTTTTTTACCGCGCCTTCTACAAGCTCTGTCCTTGGAATTTTCCAAGTAATTTTCAGTCTAGTAAAGGGCGTGATAAAGAAGACATTACTAAAATTTGAGAAATTTATTTTTAATACTAAATTTCAGGAAAAATTTGGTTAATTTACAATAATAATTTTTGGATTTAATTCGATGTTTAATTATTAAGTATAATTAATCGTTAGATTCAATGCAAAATGTGTTCATTTTATTTATCAGTAATTATGAGATATTAAATTAATCAAATTTTAAATCATCTGACTGATAGCGAGTGACTCGCTATTCACTGCGCCTTTTACAAGCTCTGTCCTTGGAATTTTCCAAGTAATTTTCAGTCTAGTAAAAGGCAAGGTAAAAAGGACACAACTGAAATTTAAATGTAATATATTCTAATTTCTGATAAAATTTTGTTCATCCTCATTCTTAATTGTTGGAATCAATTAAATACTGTGTGTAACTATTGATTATTATTATATATTAGATTAAATAAGGTAATTTCATTATGTTATCTATTATTATATTATACGCATTGTGTTCTTGTTCACTGTCAGATTTTATCATTTCATTACAAATTTAAAATTATCAGCGAATTGCTACTTACAGCGCCTTTTACAAGCTCTGTCCTTGGAATTTTCCAAGTAATTTTCAGTCTAGTAAAAGGCGAGGAAAATTAGACGTTACTGAAATATAAATCATGTATCATTTTCGAATTTCTGATATTTCGTCAATTTACAGTAATAATTTGTGAAGTTAGTTCAACGAAGTGTGTAATTATTGATATATTATTATGTATTAGATTTAATTATTTTATTAAAATCTCAAATAATCAGCAAATTGCTATTTCCAGCGCCATTCACAAGCTAAATATGTATAATTATGAATTATCAATGATTATTTAGAATTTTAAATAATCAGTAAATAAAGTCACCAGCAACTGCTACTTACAGCGCCTTTTACAAACTGTCTTTAAAATTTTCCAAATGGTTTTTAGTCTAGTAAGAGGCGAGTTAAATAAGACATAGAACTGGAATTTAAATAATGTACTATTAATATCAGATTTCTGATAAAACTTTGTTCAATTATATTGGATTTCATTGAATACTATGTTGAATTATGAATTACTGTAGAGTCTGGAAAGAACGAATTTGAAAACAGCGAACACTAAATTACCGCCAAGCTTTAGGAGCTTCACGGTGAATTTTGGGAATGATTGATTCTCCAAGCGTCACAAAATCTGGAATCTGGAAGGTCATTAACTCAGTAACGTGTCTATTGTCGGAAGTGTTGATGGCACTGAAATGGGAAGTGAGAGTTTCTACCTGACTGCGTTTCGACTCGTTTTGACAATAATTTTTCGTACTGGAAACAGCAAATTGTTTACTTAGGCAGCCCCGAGAAGTTCGTGTTCTTTCCAGACTCTATAGTATAGATAAATTCAGACTATTTTGTTGCATTATTAATTATTAGATAAAATGCATAATTTGATCTTTGATTACCAGTAATTATGAGATTTCACAATATTATTAAAATTTTGAATAATCGGTAAAAAGATGCAAGCGACTCGCTATTTACTGCGCCCTTTACAAGCTTCGTCCTTGGAATTTTCCAAGTTATTTTCAATCAAGTAGAAGGCTGGATAAAACATTACTGAAATTTGAATAATGTATAATTATTATTATTATTTTTATTATTATTATTATTATTATCATCAAATTTCTGATAACATTTAATCAATTCATATCAATTATTATATAGATTTACTTGAATATGTGTAATTATTAATTACCATTAATTATTTGATCCTATACATTATGTGTTCTTATTAATTATGAATGATTATTACATTTAATTTTGTTTTTGAAATTCTAAATAATAAATGAACAGACATAAGTAACTGTTATTTACAGCACGTTTTGCAAGCTGTGTTCTTGAAATTTTCCAAGTAATTTCACAGTTCAACAAAAATTTGGCATTTCGGAAAAATGCTCCAAGTTTTTGGAAAAATGACAACCTTAGGTCATCAACTAACAAACCCCAAAAGTATTTTGAAAGTTTGCATTGATTTTTCAATAATAAATATAAATGAAAAAATCCCTAAAATAAGTGATGAATTTCTTTACACTGAGAGAAAAAATGAACTTCTTGATCATAATGTTGTCTGCTGCGCGAGGCATGGCTCCATCGATGCTTGAGAGCATGGATTCGATGCATCCTCTGCGCAGACGCTTGATTTAGAAGCGTGTGTTGTGCTCGGAGGGGATACTTTCTAACGTTTGAAGGTCGTCACAGCGCTCGCTTTCGGACGCGCGGAGTACTGCCATGCTCGAGGAGTTTACTTTTTCTCTGAGCGTAACAATTCATTTCTACAATTTTTTTGCACCCAAAATGAATATCTTTATCAGTCATCACCGGTTAGATTTATTTCCCAGATTTGCACTATCATCTTCATGACTGGACAGTTTTCCTAAATAGACTGAATAGAAGGAATAGAATGACTTGCAACTTAACTGTCTAAAAAGGATGTAAACTTGATATTTAGTGAATTGTGATATTTTGAGAGGCCATGTTAGCCATGTAGAGAAAAAATAACAGTTTGAATTTTCCTCTTGTGTCAGTGGTTTTCTGGCATTTTTGGGGATAATATTGAATTAGTCATCATGGCCGTCTGAAGGAGGAACTGCTAGAAGTCACTCTTTTCCTTTCATTCAGTCTTTTTGGGAAAACTGCTACCAGCTGCCACGAAGATAATGGTGAATTTTGGAAATGAATCAAGCCAGAGGTAACTGATTGAAATGATCATTTTGTTACAGAGAAAATTGTAGAAATAAATTCCTCGCATCAATATGATCAGTATGTTATTTTTATTTTCTGGAATAGACGTGTTTTAGCGATTTTTAAATTTATACTTATTATTGTTAATATCTCCAAAATTTAATGCAAACTTTCCAAATCCTTTTAGTGTGTTTATTGATGATTTAAGGTTGTCATTTTTTATTTTTTGTTTAACTGTGTTTGCAGTCAAGTAAAGGGTGTGATAAATAAGATACACTGAAATTTTAATAATTTATCATCGTTTAATTTCTGATCGAATTTTATAATGGTCATATTCTTAATAAAATCTATACATTGTGCATCAAGTTTTTATAATTTTTAAAAGTTAGTAGACGTAATTGAATTATCAATAAATTTATAAATTTTATGATTTTTGAATGTATAAACTTTCATTTTTTAAATGAAAAAATCTCCAAAGCAGTTGAAAATTCTTGTTGGGTTATTTTAAACATGTAAACTTGAGATACCGTATTTTATATATTAAAAATTCGAAATTGAAATTGAAAGATATTGCATGTATATTTGTGCAATAATAATTTTGCGAATTTTCAACAATTGCAAAGGGAAAAGTATCTTGAAATTGAATAAGGAATCCATGGTTTTCAGGTGATCCGCGGACTGTGGGCCACCCTGCATATTATTGAATTTGTTGCATTTTGATTGGAAAGAATTATAAGACCTACAAATTTGTAAATTGAGAAAGTGAAAACTTTGAGAAATATAGATTTTATAATTCATTTTCAATGATGAAATGATATTAATCAATTTTACTCACTAATTTGCTTTATTCCAATATTTTATATTTCTAGGACAATAGACCTTGAAAATTTATTTCGAAGACATTCATCATAAATAAATGATGACTTCAATTCAGGAATATTTTGTATCGTAGCAATATTTGAAGTTGCCATTTATATTGAAAGCAATTTTTAGTACTTCAATGTTAGGGATTCAATTTTCAGTGAAATTTGCGAAGTGAGCATTTATAGCAAAATAAATAATTCCATTATTAGTGTTGTACATGTTTGGCAGTGAAAGTTTTGAATTGTTGGTTATTAAATGCTTTTTCAATCAATTTTCAGAAGTGAAGAATGGGCTGCAGATCCTAAAAATGGCCCTAGTAGTGAAAGCGAGCAACAACCAGCTTATGATGGACCTCCTGGCATGGAACCAGAGGGCATCATTGAATCCAACTGGGAACAGGTAAAATTTTGTTCAAATTTTCAACAGGAGTTTTCTCAATGCTTCCTTCATACATAATAGATGAAAATACCTAACTACACTGAGAGAAAAAATGAACTTCTCGATCATAATGTTGTCTGCCGCGCGAGGCATGGCTCCATCGACGCTTGAGAGCATGGATTCGATGCATCCTCTGCGCAGATGCTTGATTTAGAAGCGTGTGTCGTGCTCGAGAAGTTTACTTATTTTCTGAGTATATATATCATTTATTTATTCATGGATGTTGTCTAAATGTTTTAGAAGCATCTACAAACATTCAAGAATTTTCATAAGGTTTAGGTAATACATTTTTTTATTAAATGAAATTATAGATCATTGGTTCATAAAGATATGTTGTATGAAAATTTGTGAACCATCTGTTATGATTTAGGAAAAATACTATTTTTTCTTACAACAGTTTTTTCAGCGCTAGTATTTCACATTGATATCACAATTTTTGTATATTGCTTACAATTGTAATCTACCTTTTAATATAATATTGTGCCAAATTGATGTGAATGTATTCTTTGGCTAAAAACTTTTTTTTATTTTGAGTTCCTGAGCACTTGAAAAGATATTACAGTTTATTATATATTTATTACCTTCTAAACTGCGAAATGAAATAGATAAAAATGTTGTAACATTCACCATCATTCTTATCCTTCTACAAATTTTTTAAAGATGTTAATTCATTAAAAAGTGCCAGTCATTCATGATCATGCCACAAATTCTCTTTCAATTTAAAAGTTTTGTCAAGTTTTTCATTATAAAACAATCAAATCATCCTTTTAAAATCTGAAAGATTTATGAAAAATATCACTCTTCTATTTTTCCAGTCAATTTATTCTTAATTAATGACCAACATTTCGAACCGTTCTAGACGTGGGCATGTAGTCCCAACAGTTTCTCTGCTTTTCTGACAAGTAACTTGACGTTGTACTTTTTTATTTGTCATTGACATATTGTGCGTCATTATAATAGTTACTACGATGTTCGAAACACCTGAAGATTGAGGATTCCTGAATATTGTAAGTCTTACATAAAAAGATCGAAGAAACTATGTTACTACATATATATTGTTTTTATTAACTATTTTTATTTTGTATTTAGGCCTTGAAAAGGACCCAAAAATGGATCGAAATTAAGAATAAATTGACTGGGAAAATTAGAGTGATATTTTTCATAAATTCAAACCCAGTGATGAACAACATTCATCCGAAAGATTTATTCAGGAACTTGATTTTCTTATTTCATACATAGATAATCTCACAGGGAGAGAAAAATTTTAACTAGCACTTTTTGAATATTGAAATAGTACAAGAAATAAGTATGTTTTAACGCAAATGAAAAAATTTATCAATGAATGTACATTAAGTTCCAAACGTTTGAAATTAAACGAAAGTAAAAAATACATAAATTTTTTCTTTTTTTATCATCAAAGGAAGTTTGAAAAATATTTTTTTCTGGAACATAAAGTTTGCTGTTACAATTAAAAAATGTTCTAAAACAGCTGGAAATTTTTTTTCTCCTATATCAACTTATAAATTTTTTTCGTTTAGTATTAAACGTTTGGAACTTCAAGCACATTATTAATGACACTTTTATCATATGCAATTATTTTGATGTTTGCTCATGATGATCAATGTTTTGTAGAAAATCTGTTTATTGCAAATTCAAAAGCAAAATTTAATTTATCACCTTTCAAATGTCATTTATTTTGTTTGAAAACTAAAAGATATATAAGAATCTTGATATTATTTATCATTTTCTCAATTAATTGGACATTTTTGTTGTTTGTTGTAATTTAAAAATTTGAGCAGGTATTATTACCAAACAAACAAGTTCTATGTCAAAGTATTATTATCATGAAATAATGTTTTAGTTTTTATTAACATTTTATGTAATTGTACACATATTACAATAATTTTTAAAAAGAATAACTTTCATATATTCAAAAGTTTTAGAAATTGAAATTTGTTTTTAATGTCTCCATTTTTGTATTTTGATAAGTTTCATTACACTACCAGTCAAAAGTTTGGGCTTGTGTCTTTTGAAAATTGATTTTTTCCATGGTACAAATTTCATACCTCCAAGAATCTAATATAAAAATTTTTTTGATGAAACTTGTATATCTTCAGTCAAAAATAATGTAGGGAAATTCAAATATATTTGTATAAATTTCGAAATGATAGCTATTATAGTACATTTAATTCCTTTTTTCAAAAAACTGTACACTTGAACAAGTGTCTTACTCATTTCAATGTTATTTTGTCTTTAAATGTGCAGCAGCAATCTACTTGCTCCATAGATAAATTCGAATGAAAATTATCTTAATCAGGTGATTGTGAGTCATTGTTCTTGAACTCATTAAAATCATGAAAAAATAAATAGAAAGAAGATAAAGAAGTAGATGTAAATATACATTTTTTCTAATACAAAAAATTCTGGAATTGTACCTTTGATAATTAAATGACAATTAATTAAAAAAAAATTTTATTTTTTGAAAACGTAAGGTAACCAAAACAATCACCACTTAAACATTGATCTTGATATTTATCTAAATTTTCAATATTTACTTATCTTCATATTTACAAGTTCTATGTAAAAATTTGGTACAAAATTCGCATTATGAGAGAATATGCATTTTTTTAAGTGGTTACCCTGAACTTTCAACAAATAGTGTATTTTTGTTATTTATTCGGATTATAACTCGTAAATCGAACCGGAAAATTTGTATAAATGTCAGTTGATAAAATTTTATTTATATAGAATAGTATTTTATTATTATTATCACATTACAAATATCATAAAATTCTGAAGTTGAAAAAATGATCTGCACTTTTCATGAAGGTGTAAACTTGTTTCTTTTCCAATATATTTTCATTATTGTATGAAAGATTGTTAAACACAATTTTTTGGGCTTCTGAGTTACTTTACATTGGAAATGTTTTGGTTGCAGGTCGTTGATAGTTTCGATGATATGAACTTGAAGGATGAACTTCTCCGTGGTATTTATGCATATGGTTTCGAAAAACCTTCCGCTATCCAGCAACGCGCCATTTTGCCTTGCGTTCAAGGACATGATGTGATTGCCCAAGCCCAGTCAGGTAAAAAAATATTTATAATTTCAGCTCAACCTCAATAATGCATTTTTGTTTTTATTGAATCAACAAATTGGAAGATAAATTCAACGTTAATTTATTTTCGATGATATAGCGTGAAGTTTTTGATTGAATTTTTTTTGAAGATAAAATTGAAAAAATTATCGACTTCATAAGTATTAATAATCAGAGTATTTACCAGCCACAGAATAAATTTTTGTTAAGAGATGAAAAAAAGGTCATAATTTTTCGATTTCAAAGTTCAATGTGATTTTTGGTTATTTAGAATTAGTGATTAACGAATAGGAAAATATTAATTTGTGTTGAAAAAAATTAAATGAAAGTGTCTGATACATTTTTTTCCACAAAATTTTTTTTTGTTTCAATTCCTTATTTTTTTGCCACTGTAAAAGAGTTATGAAATTCGAGCACTAAATTTTCACAACAATGACCACTTATTTTAAAATCAGTGAATTTTGAAAATGGATTTCAGCAGACTACTTGAATGCTAGAAAAATACTTTGATATTTATTTGTAATGGTAGCTAGTTGTCTTGAGATGTTTTTCTAGAACTTTGAAACTATTTTTAGGTACTGGCAAAACTGCTACATTTTCCATTTCAATCCTCCAAAAAATTGACACTGAGGTCAACGAATGCCAGGCATTGATCCTCGCTCCAACTCGTGAATTGGCTCAGCAGGTGAATATAATAAATAGAAATGATTTACATTGAAAATAGCAAGTTTTAAATTAATGGTGATTAAGTTGAAGTAATGTTGGAAAATTATATTTGAAATATAAAGCGTACATGGAATCATTATTTCAAGTAACAATTATTTGGATTAAATAAATTTCATCCAAAGTAGAAGTGGAAAATTAATGTGAAAACATAATTGATACAAAAAAATGTTCAAAGTTTTTGGAAATTTTTACAGAAACTTTAGCCACATTATGTTTCTCGACTTTAGGTTTATAATTTATCAACTTTTTTGACATGAGCTTCATTTGGACTTTTCCCAAGGATGACGAATATTAATCTAAAAAAAGCTGTAAACATAAAGCTTTTTCAGTATGTAATCTTCGTTCAAATGAATTTTGAGAACTCGAAAATAACAAAATTGTTGTAAATTGACAGATCCAAAAAGTTGTCATCGCGTTGGGTGACTTTATGAAGGCTGAATGCCACGCTTGCATTGGTGGTACTAACGTTCGCGATGACATTCGCAAACTGGAACAAGGCGTGCACGTCGTTGTCGGCACTCCTGGAAGAGTGTACGACATGATCAACCGTCGTGTATTCCGTGCCAACAGCATCAAGCTCTTTGTTCTTGATGAGGCTGATGAAATGTTGTCCCGTGGTTTCAAGGAACAAATTCATGATGTCTTCAAAATGCTTCCTAACGATGTGCAGGTAAGGATTATGATAAAATTCAAATTATCGCCACAAAAAAAAGTTAGTTTTGGTCAGTAAATTAAAACATTTCTATCTTGGAAAGGTCATTTTGTTGTCTGCCACGATGCCAACGGACGTTTTGGACGTCTCCAAGAGTTTCATGCGAAATCCGATCCGCATCCTCGTCAAGAAAGAACAATTGACTTTGGAGGGTATCAAGCAATTTTACGTGTTCGTGGATCGTGAGGACTGGAAATTGGACACCTTGTGCGACTTGTACGACACTCTCAGCATTACACAAGCTGTCATTTTCTGCAATACCCGTCGCAAGGTTGACTGGCTCATGAGCAACATGCAAAATCGTGATTTCACTGTTTCCGCGATGCACGGCGAAATGGAGCAACGCGAACGTGATCTTATTATGAGACAATTCAGAACTGGCTCATCCCGAGTTCTTATCACTACAGATTTGCTCGCTCGTGGTATTGACGTGCAACAGGTCTCTCTGGTTATCAACTACGATTTGCCTGGAAACCGCGAAAACTACATTCACAGGTGCGAAAAAGTTATAACATATAAAGGTTGAAAATGGATAGTTTGAAGTCTATGTACATTGAGTTTTGACAAATTCTTTCCTCTTTGTGTGGATAAAAAATTGAAGAAATAACGTGATTTTTGTGATGAATGTTTCAGAATTGGTCGTGGTGGACGTTTCGGTCGTAAAGGAGTGGCAATCAACTTTGTTGTTGCCGAAGACAAGCGCTTGTTAAAAGATATTGAGACTTTTTACAACACGGTCATCGATGAAATGCCATTGAACGTCGCTGATTTGATTTAATTCAGTGCAATTGGCTCGAATTCATTTATACATTAACACAAAGGCTTGAAGCCAAACAAAAAAAAAAACAGAAAATAAAGCGTCAGTGAAAAATATACAGCTCTCGGCTGATCTCTCATACTGTGCGATTATACATTGCGTCAACACTGGACCATAATCATTGCTCAGTGAAAATCGAGATTCACACGGCATTTGTGGTTCTAGCGAGACTTGATTTTTTGTTTTATCTTCTCTTGTTGCTTTTGTGGTGTCCAAGGAACACAAATCAGCAGAACTGAAGAACTATTTAATCATTAGCATTGATATAATAACATCAGTTATTCCTATAAAGTTACATATACTCGATCGTATAAATTAATACACTGGCAGTAATTTTTTGGGGTCGGCGTCGTGGCCCGAACATCTCACCGTCCAGAAATATGATTTCAGATTTTCCTCAAATTCGATCAAGGACAATCGATGACATTTACATTTCTGTCGAAATCGTTTCAAGATGACGATTTCGCGCCTTTCTATAAAAATTACAGAACTGAGGTGACCTAGTCACGATTATTGTGATTTTTATAAAAAGGCGCGATTTTATTGTCTATGAATTGAATTTTTATAAATTGAGCGTGCATGGCATCGATTGTGTGGATGAAATTTTGTGGAGCATTGGCAAAGTTTTTAGCTTTTTTTTTTTTGTTTCAGTCATGCTGAAAGGGGCGGGGGGGGGGGTAGCTTGAGAGTTATTAATTTATTGTTTGATGTAGTATAATGTTTTATATTTTTTATGTAAATAATACTGGACGGTGGAGTAAGGGAGTGTCGCCTGGTTGTTAGATAAATTGTAATCTTAATTGTTTGTAAGGCTTATTATTATCATGGTGGATTTTGACTTTAATTTTCGAACATTATATGGTACTGGAAAATATTCAAGTGCTTTTCTGTTGCGAAAGAATAGTAGTAATTTTTAACATTAAAAAGCAATAGAATTGGAATTGGAATTGGGAGATATGAAAATCATGTTGCGTAGTTGTATTATGACCAGATGTTGAGTGAGCACTTTGTAATTTACATCCCGTGCACCTTTTATATATGCAAGTTTTTGGTGTACTCAAATGGTTCGTAATTTATAATAACGCAAAAGATGTTTTTTTTATACTCCAATCATAAATGGAAAATGTAATAAATAAGTGAATTTGAGTGAATAATTTTTGCCGTTTGTTACATTTTTTTACTTTTATCGTTTTTTATGAGAAAGATCTTCGGGAGTTCAAAAAAAGTGCATGGGTGGAATTCTTTCGTTGACGTCGTTTCCTGGTTTTGCCAACGTTTTTTTCATATTCCTTTGACTCATGAATGTATTTGTTCGCAAGGGAAGATAATTTTTTGACGTTCTGTTCTTTCATGCTGAAAAAGTGTTCCTACACAAATTTTGTTATTTTCAAAATTGTAACTAGATAAGGACCAAACTTTTTGATAGGTATAAAAAGTTATACGTAAAATAACTTTATTGCTTTCATTTACATAGATATTTTACTATAAAAACAGTAACAACACGTTCATATACAGTCAATAGTAACAACTCGAAAATAATATTTGTACGTATAAATGAAATTTCATCAGTAATAACAATTCATAATGTAGGTATAAATAAATATGTATTCATAGTTATACGTCCATATGTAAAAATATAATCGTTTTTTTTTGCATCGCAAAATTTTCCAGTGCAAAACAATAACTACACTGAAAGTCAAGTTTGAAAGCGTCCCAAAACACTCATTTTTCATAAAACTATTAATACTCTGATGTCATTTTTTCTTGAAGAATATGACAGTAACATGCCTGAAAAATGGATATTTATATAGTTATATAGTGGATAAATTATGGAATTTCATGATTTTAGATGAGAAAATGACGAACCTTGAGCGACGTGAACATGTGATCCAGTTCACCGTGCCTTAAGTAGTTCTCCATGAAGTCATCAATGAAATGTATTTCGCTACCCAATTGCAGTACACCTGCTCGCACTACAGTGAAGTAGAACAAAGGGAACAATTCATCCATTGAGACCGCGTAATCAGAACCTAAATGCATTTGTACTGTCTGAAAATAAGCCCCAAATTATTAAATCAGTATAAAAAAATCAAAGAGAATCCTAAAAAGTGGTATGGTTGCACCAACCATATAATATATGGTTACACCCATTATTTTCTAGAAATGTATGAATATAATCTTACCTGTATTATTTTTTCAAACGTTTTCTTTATAACGACTAATTTCTCTAGAGGCGAGAACGTTGTCTTGAGCTGCTGCAACATTTCTATGGCATCACTGAAATAAGGCTCGTTGTTCAAACTAGTACTTTTATACAACTGCCTGCAATTGGAAAAGTTTTTTCATACTATTGGAGAATTGTTAATGGCCCTGTTAAAAATTTTCCAATATGGAAAACTGGAAATTTTCAGCAGGGAGTTTTGCTGGTATTGAAAATAATTACTCATCGACGCCAAATATCGTCATTAATGTAATGTCAGGCTGTTTGTTCCACTTGACCAACCTTTCCCAATAAGCCTCGTCTTTTTTCATATTATGAAGGGCGTAAAGTACGAACAAAGATGAATAGACACGAGGTAGCAGAATTGGATAAATTATGGTCGTGGCGTTGATGATTTCACTGGAAATTTTATAATTTATTTACTTCAAAATTGTACCCACCCAGTAAACATTCGTGATTATTCGTGATCATGATGCCATGATGACATACAGGTGTTTTCACATATGCATGTCATCATGACATCATGATCACGAATAATCACGAATGTTTACTGGGCACTCAACCCCTATGAAATTTTAGGTTTACTCTAACCTTACCTTTCTTTTTGCCCATCTTTCACCAAAACTCTTTCCTCGCCATTCAGTGGTAGAGCTGGAAAAAACTGTGTTACAATTTCGTAAACTCGAGACGTCAGATTCTGTAGCTCGACCACAGCATGATTCAGAAGAAGAGGGTGCACCCTAACACCGCCATAACTTGCACTGTACACGGTTGCAAGCTCATTTAGTAACAGACCTGAAAAAAAATCTTTTACTATTCCCAGATTACATAATGAAGTATTTTCTTTTGGCATGACTTTCATCTTAAAAATATGAAGGTCGAATGACTTCGATAAAAAAACACCAAAATGATTTCAAATCATTTATATATGAATTTCAATCGTCTTTTATTTGATCTCTAATTATAAAAACATTCAAGCTACCTACCCAATGGATGATGCGGGCTCTCAAAGGCCTTCGCCAAGTACTTGTGTATGTGCTCATAAACTTGCGAAGTAAGCTCGTTTTTGCCGAAACAAAGGATCCTGTTGAGTTGATCATTGGACTCGCTGGACTTGGTAATAACGACTGCAACGTTTTGCCAAAGTTTTTCCGTATCCTCCTTCATGTCTTTAGAAGAAGCAACAATTTTGCCTGTTGGCTCCTGGATGCCGAGTTGTTGGTAGCATTGGCTGAATATTCCTTTCCATTTTTGATCCGGTGGAACGCATAAAGTCCCAAAAGACCTGGTGGTAAATCATGAAATGACAGTCAACTTATTGGAGCCCTAAATTCAGGAAATATCTTCTGAAGTTTTTTTTTCTTTTTAATGAGAAATAGTTGACTCTCGTACTTTGGAACTGAGGGCACTGCAGCCTTGTCTCTGGATTTGTTGAGATGCAAGGTGGCGTTGACCTTGACACCTTCGTTCCACGAGCCACTCAAGTTGCCTTCCAGAATGTCTCCACTTCGAAAAGTCAGAGTTCCCTTGCCATAAAGTACCCCAGCTGATTTGAATTCGCCTTCGTAATGAGTGCCATCGTCAGACACCATCACCCCATAGCCCTATATCATCAGAATAATTTTTATTATTTACTATCTTGAGCAATTTTGTTTCTCATAGAATTCTTACATACAAGTTTAATGATTTTTTCTACAGTGAGTTTATGAAAATATTTTACCTCGAATTTACTCTTCTTCAATAAAAGAAAGAAATAATTTTGGGTGGATTCTTAGTTCTATGAAAATTTGCAGGGAAAAGAATATTTTCCTGGATTAACTGTAAAATAGTGAAGACAAATATCAGAAAGAAACTTTAACATCACTCAGAGAAATTTACGTTTAGGCATGAAACGGAAAGAATTTCAAAACCATGCCCTTTCAAAATGAAATGCTAACCCTTTCATTTTAAAACAGTCGATGTTCAAAAGTGAAATGACCGTTTGACAGCGGAAGGGAATCCCTTTCATTGAATCATTTTGAATCTCTTAATAATTTTACTGAAATCCAATTAAATAATTTTTTTCAAGGAAAGTCATTGAAATTGTGATTTTTAAAAAGTTTTACACACCGTAAGAACATCTTGAACGAAATCTCCTTCGTGATACATTTCGTCCACTGTAACCACCAAACCTCGTCCATGCTTGTAGTTATTATTCCACATTCCCAAATATTTTTCACCTGTATAAAAAATAAAAAAGTGTCATATATTTAGAAACTGTTCTTTTTTTCTAAGGTATTTAAAAATACAGGTAAGTATAAAAAATGAAGATTTAAGAATGAGATGAAATACGAATTTATCTCAATAGGATTGTCTTTTTTTTTTCTAAAAGCAATTTTGTTTGGAAGGGATTGAAACCTAAGCATAAATTTATTTAATTTTATAAATGCTCAGCTTTTTAAATTCTAAGTACGTTTGAAAAAACCATGATTCTTTCCTTCATGAAATAACAGATGAAGAATAAATAATATAAAATGATGAACATAATAATAATTTACATTTTTAATACTTTTAACTTTTTTTTGCTTCTTTTCTTAGCAACTGCAAGTATTTAAAATGTTGACCAATTTATTACAGAATTATTGTATTATTTCATTGTTTGCTTCAAGTTCCAAAAAATTTGGAGGTTTTTTAAAGTTTCAATACCCATTTTTTGAGAAATGGGTACTTGTTTTTGATAATATGCAGAATTATTCCTACCAAGCTTTAATTTTTCATATTTTATTGTAAAGACATTAAAACTTAACAAAGTTTTGTTAGACTCTAGAATAAAGAACTTGGGGAAGCAGAAAAATATTTGGTGATTTGCGAAATGTACAATGTAAAAGACTTTGAATGTTAAAAAAGTTTAAAAATGTTTAAAATATCAAAAAGCTTTCAAAAATTTTGATACTTGCAACTTAAAAGTTTTTCAAGTCTTCAGTAAAGTTTTTAAAATAATGGTCTTCCAAGTTTTATTGGGCCATTTGTTAAAATTTTCGAACATTTTGAAAAATTACTGAACAGGGTTAAAAATGATTTAAAATGCTTGAAATTTTCCTCTTTTATACTCTAAAAATATTAAATATGTTTCATTTATCCACAGGTAAAATACAATTTCACCTTTCATGATATCGTCCATAATTCCATATCCTTGTTTTACACCAGCGACCCATTCTCCAATGTACATGGTTGCCCCAGATGCCATAAAACTTCCTTCTTTTTTCATACCATGACCATGGTGTAAACCATCTTTAAAATATCCTTCATACACATCACCATTCGTAAATCTAAAAATCATTGAATTTATACCCCAACCATTTATTTTATTTTCAATATAGTTGTCTAGAGATTAATTAATTTGAAATTCCTGGATCCAACATCATATATTATCTAAATTATTAGCATTACTAATTATGTAGTGCTAAGATGACGTACTCAAATTTTTAAAATCCAGGAAAATAAACAGTTAAATAAAAATTTGTCGTCATTTTGAATATTATCTTTCAAGAATCATACACGTCTAAAAAACAAATAAAAAATACTATAAATATTTTTTATACGAACATTGATCAAACATTAACAATAATTTTGTAAAAAGGAAAGTAAAACTCGATTTTTAATTTTTTCTAGACACTGAATAAATTATGTATAAACATGAAAAACACTAACTTCACTGTACCAAAACCATTTTGTTTTCCATCCTTCCAAGAACCTTCATAAATATATTGATTTGGTATTTCCATTTTTCCATAGCCACTTATAAAACCTTTATAAAATTGCCCAGTGTACACAGAACCATCAGACCACTCCATTTTCCCACTGTTGTGTGGTTTTCCATTCAACCAATTTCCTAAAATTCATAATCAAGCATTATTTCACGAATACATCACTTTCATATATGTGAATCATTCTCCAGTATAAAATTTATATCAAGATATTATCAAACGAGCCATTTCATGGGTAAGAAACAACAAATTATTTATTCATAAATACCAGTATATTTGGCGTCCTTGTAAGTTTGATGTTTGCTGAATGAAAACGAACTCGTACGAACTGCAGGCAATTTATGACCAGCAGCTTTCCGCAAACTGTTTCTGATAGAATTTTGAAGCGCATCCAACCATGCATTACGATCCTCTGATTCCTGAGTGTACAATACAAAATTTTCCTCCGGCGTGATGATCGATAATGCATTCTGTAGATTCGATAAGAAATTTACTATGTTTCTTTTAAGTGCCGAAACCAAAACAATAAGAAACAATATTTTTCATTTATTATCCATATAATTTTATGTCATATGACGTACCAATGCCTCCGCATATGTACGTCATCATCACGTCATGTCATGATATGGCATCATATGACGTCATTATGAAGCCATGATGACATCATAGATACCATATCATGACATGACGTCATGATGACATACATATGCGTAAGCATTGGTACGTCATATGACACCAATGATCACGAATAATCACGGATGTTTACTGGGTATAAACTCAATTTACCTGTGGAGAATTGGAATCTGACACGACTTCTACCCAAACAGTTGACAGTGGATGAACAGTGTGAGAAACGCCAGAAACGTGAACAAACACATCCGTCAAAAGAATGAACGAATGCGACGAGAACATACTAGAATTGTGCAGAAATATTGGATAAGTTCGAGAATCTCTTATCAATCTCCTTTCAGGAGTTTTCAAGCACTCGATGACTTTCCCAGATTTTTCCCAAAAAGTGTTCGTGACATCTGCTTGTAATTTCTGTTTCGCCTGCTCTGCACAAAATTGGTCCCATTTGTTCATCGCTGCTTCAAGTCTTTCGATTCCAATTTTCGGTTCACTATGCCTTATCAAATTTTCAATCGCGTTTTTGTAACTGAAAGTAATTGAGTTCAATATCAAAATTGCAACGTTCTGTTCCAAATACTAAACAATATAAATACCTAGTCACATGAACAAAAGGATGTTGCAGTGCTTCCATCACAAGTTTCTTCTCCCACTTCTTCACTTCAGGGCTCTTCGGCTTTTGTTTTTGCACCGAATCATTCTTGAATGAAAAAAAGTCCTTCGCTATCGGCGTCACATCTATCGACTCCGAAATTTGCGAAAAACCTCCACAAGACATAATGCTACAAATGGCGTTCAAATAATACTTGTAAATGGCGATCGATTCGTCAACATTTGCAACGATCGTTACATCGTAAGCTTCCCCCGTTCGATTATAGTAATCCGTCAAACTCAAGACATTGAGGGCCGTAATTGTCATTACTTCGGTGAAACTTCGACAGAGGGTTTCGTAAATATTCAAGGCGGTGCCTTTTTTTCTCAATGGTTTCACGAGAGTTACGTATATAACTATCATCTCTTCCAAAAATATCTGTTCGTTCATTAAATCTTCTAATACGTCGTTGTTGAATTTATCAGATACAGTTAAACAGCTATATGGACCACTACAGAAGACGTTGCTGGGAATGCGTTTCTGTCCATCAGGTACTTCCATTTCGAAAACATCTCCGTCTTTGCTGGAATTACGAATTGCTCGTGAAAGCATCATCATTCTTGTAATAGTCTGTAATTCATGAATTACAAAACTATTACAATCGGCAGGGTAGATCCCTATTATACCAGCAAATGATCTGGACGATCAGCTGGTACAATCGGAATCTACCCTGCCGGTTGTAGTAGTCTGTAATTCATGAATTACAAGATTTTTCATAGGTTTGTTAAAACATCAATCTTACCTAAACTTCCCAAGCAAAAACACGCCATGATCCATTGCTACCACGCTATGAAAACTTCCAGTAGCCACGAGCTGGCCTCTTTCCTTCGACCGAGAATTCGTGTAGTACAATTGTGGAGAGCTTTGGTCCATTTCCGAAGATGGTTTCACTTGCATGTGATCGTTCCTACCCCAGCAAAAAACCCTGCCATCCAGCGTCAAAGCGACGGTATGAAAGGCACCGCAGACAACTTTCTTGATTCCCTTCAGATGAAGCTTCGAGACCAACACTGGTCTGTCCCTTTTGATGCTGTCCCCAGTTCCTAACTGTCCAAATTGTGCGTCCCCCCAAGTCCAGAATTCCGTCGACAACAAATTGTTCCCGTTTCGTACCAAAGCGTTGATCCGGTCGTTCAAACCTTGCATGGAAAGATCATGTTCTGAAGAACCGGCGCTGGAAGAACACGGAAACTCTTCGAGCCTCAAACTGTGCGTTGTCAATTTGTATTCTTCTATCTCTTGCTCGTTTAGACTTTCGCTGCTCATTTTTTCCGCGGCTTCGTTTGTGTCAGAACTTCCGCTAACGTGTCTTGAAAGAGTCACTACTTTGTCACCTACGGTCTTGACTCCTTCGAAAACTAAGTTAGCCACGTTTGAAACGTTTTGTTTGATCAGATTCTTTGGACTTTTATCGCAGTTTTCTGGGATAACTTGGTCTTGACCTGTGAAAATGGGTTTGGGTCATATTTGGGATGATTCTGCGATGATTAATTAGGGATAAGAACGTTTGATTTAATCTTATATAATCTTCGGAAAAATCCTGTCGCGAAAAAAAATATGAAAGGAGGTAGTAGTATGATTTCAGAGTCGATAGTAATCTTTGAGATTCTGAATGTTTCTGAGTGTTTAAAAAATTATTTCCGATTCATCGATTTTAATTAGGATTTCAAGACAAAAAAAGATTTTCATTTTTACAAAGTTCGAGATTATTATAGTTGTGGTAGTTTTATGTCATTTCCAGAATTATTTAAAATCTACAAAATTTATCGACATTTCCGTAGATTCTTAAATTATTGACGATCCTGACAATTTATCATATTTTTTCATCATTCAAAATGTTGAATAGTCTTGTTTTTATTTAAACCTTTGACATTTTTTACTGTCTTGTACGACTAAGCATTTATTGATTTTTTGAAAAATGGGAGAATATTACAGTGTTTGTTGTTTTACAGAATCTTTAAAAATGTCTTTGAATCTTTAAAATTTATCGAAAATTATTTGAGCTCGGCGGATTTTCGATGTTTCGACTTATGGAACGTTTTTTACTTTTTCAAAGTTTTCAAATTCCTCGAAATTTTCAATGTTTCTACATAGTTACTTGAATTTTCAAAATTTTTGGAGCTTGGCACATGAACTGTAATTTTATGAAATATTACAGATTTTTGAAAAATCTAAGAAATTTATCTACAATGTCGGAAGTTCTCTACGTTTTTTGAATTTTTCAGAATTGTTGACAGTCTTTCAAATTTTCAAGGTCACCTAATTTCCTGTAATTTTCAGATTTTCTACATTTTTATTGAAATTTTTAAAATAATCTACGTTCCTTGTACGACTAAAAATTTATTGATTTTTGAAAAAATTCTAGAATATTACAGTGCCTGTCATTTTACGGAATCTTCTAAAAATTTCCAAAATCTATAAAATTTATCTAAAACTGTGGAAATCCTACAAATTTTTTGGTTTCGAGTTATTGAATGTCTATTGTATTTCCAACGTTATCCTATTTCTTAAAATTTTTCATGTTTTCATATAATTATTGAAATTTTCAAAATAATCAAGCGTTATTGTACGAAAGAACATTTCTTGAAATCATTTTTGCACAATTTAGAAAATTTATCAATAATCCCTGAATTTTTATGTTTTTTAAGTTGTTCAGAAATATTGAAGTATTTCTTCCAAAATTAACAAAATTTCTACATTTTCATTAAAATTTTAAAAATAATCGAAGATCCTTGTACGAAAAAATATATCCTAATTTTGAAAAAGTTTTTTGAACTCTACACAGTTCCTATAGTTTTACGGAATTTCCAAAATTGCTTACATTAATTTTTTTTTTTCTAAATTCTCTAAAATTTATCTATATTTTCTGTAATATTCAATGTACTTCGATTCTCCGAAATTTCAAAACTTCCAAATTGTTATTAAAAATTTTACAATAATCAACAATTGTGGAACAAATTAACATTTTTTGATTTAAGAAAATATGCAGAATATTTAACAGTTTTCATTATTTTACGGAATCCTTCAAATTTTTCATTATCTAACATTTTTTTTTTAAATTTCACGAATTTCTAAAACTTTTCGAATAACGCACACATATTTATAATTTTTAGAATTTTAAATGCTTCTTACTTTTTAAAAATATTTAGAATCACCAGATTATTATCAGCAATTTTTGTACAAAAATTTTTTTTTTTAAATATGAAGACATACTTATTCTGTCCTTTTTTACAGAATTTATGAAATTCTCCACAATCTTCAACATTTACCATTGTTTTCTAAAATCTTACAAATTTCTTTGATTTCTAAAATTATTCATACATTATATTGTAAATGTTTTACACTTTTCATGATATTAAACAATTTCTAGATTCTCATTGACGTTTTCAAAATAATCAGCAATCTCTGTACTAGAAAGAACGTTTTTTATTTTTCAAAAATTTCATTAGTATTTAACCGGTTTTTTTTTTTCATTTGACAGAATCGCTATGATTTTTTTCTATCCTTGAATTTATTACAAATTTCTAAAATCATAGAGTATCTAGAATTATTAACAATCCTATCAATTTTCTATGTTTTCCAGTTTTTCGTACTTTTTCAATTTATATTGAAATTTCGGAAATCATCGACAATCTCTACAATAAACGTGTTTTTATTCATACAATTTCAATCAATATTTCAGTTTACGTGATTTAACAAAATATTCTTTACTTCACAAAATTTATTACCATTATTTGAAATCCTACTAATTTTTTGATTTTTCTAGAATCATAAAAAAAGTGAGTGTAAGAAGTCTACTACCTAATAATCAATTACCAAATCATTACTAATTTTCAATAGAAAAATGCAAATACCACATGTTACAACTGGTCACAAAGTTGTTAAAACAAATTTTTAGCAAAAAGCAAAGTGATCCAGTAATCTTATTACTTGTAATAACATCGTCATTATACCATTTGACACTTTCTCTTCAAACAAATTCAATGATTCACGTCAATAAATTATGAAGCTGAAAATGCTTTTTCAATCTTTATAAAAAACATTTTTTACAGTTTTCTAGTACCATAAGACGACATCCAAGACAGTTGTTTCGTCAGAAATTGTCTCGCAGCATCGGTGTTGATAAACATGACATTTTTTTTGTTTTCCTTGTTCTGGTCATCTGAATCATTAGTTTCTGTTTCAGGGTCCTTTGAAAAATCTTCGTTTTTGCTGGAGCTTGAAATGGCACTGATGGAGTGAATGGAGTGGTCATCATTATACTGATGTGTAGGATTGGTTTCCATCGGACAATTTTCAGAAGAAGTCAAGCTTCCTGAACTTCTTGGGACCACTGTGCTGAGACATTGGGGACAAGATTTGACAAATACGTCTTCTTCCAGATCGTTTTCGCTGTCTGTGTCTTTGAGATTCTTAGGCGACTTTCTGGCAACTGCTACGTTGAAGTTTGACCCACACGCGATTTCGGAAACGATTCGTCCTTCGAAGAAAATGACTTTTTTAGGCTCAGTGGTGTTGATGTTGATTTGAGGTTGTTCTCCACTTGCCCAGAGTTGTCCACTCTCGGTTACGTATAAGGTCGTCGTGTCATTAACCGCAATTGATTTTACTTTGCCAACTTCATTCTCTTGTTTGAATCTGGTAAAGAAACGTTCATCAGATTTTGAATTTGAATTTCAGGGTCAAGGTGAAATTTAGTAATGGTTTTATGGGCATGTATTCAGTTGATGATTCTGAGTTTGGGACTATAATCATTAGTTGCGAAATTTAAGAAAAATTTTCAAGCTTTTGCGATTCTACAATGTTACTCAGAATAACAAGATTTATTATTTGATAAAAACACCCAAGTTTGCAAGTACAAACCCGTGAACACAAACTTTGATTTCCTCTTTCAGAATGATGGTTTCGATGACATGTAGACTTTCCGGGTCAATTTTCAAAACATGACCATTCTCATTAACGACGTAAACAGATTTACTATTGCAAGCTATGTCAACAACGTGGAAATGAGTTCTTTTCAATTCCAAAGAGAGCATTTTTTCTTTGTTGCACTCCACTTTGCCATGGAAGAGATCGAACGTGGAAGTGGCAATGAAAATGCGATCATCGACGTTCACCATTTTTGTCACCGAACCATTGGGTTGGTCGATGAACGAAAATTGTATTTTTTCCTCGTTTTTCCAAAGGAACATGCAGTTTTCCTCGTTTTGGCCCATCGCGTGGAGACCTTTGGTCGGGTCCTGAAATAGGTTTTTTTATCACTAGATATTCTTCTTGAAGTTTCAAAGGTTTAAAAATAGACGAAATTAGAAAAATTGTTCCCTATACTTTTTAAAATAAAGGCAATGATTATAAAAATTTAACAAATATTATTCAGTCTTAGTAACAATTTTTTTGCTTTAGTCTTAGGTGAATTTGAAAAACTAATTTTTTATCGTTTTCGTTTATTTCTTAAGCGTTTGGGATTTGAGGCACAAATGTTTTTAGTATTTATGAAATTTTGAAGAATTTTCTAATATTTTTATAAATGTATAGTTTTTTTGTAGAAAGATACATAGATATATAGAATTTGATGTTCTAGAATTCAAATTACAATAGATTTTTATTATCTTATGAATTTTGAATATTTTCGTATTTTTTTAATATCTGCAAGATTTCATACCGTTCTCCAATTTTTGCACAGATTTTTAATATTTCTTTATTTATTGCTTCATTTATTTATTGCTTTACATGTTTTTTAGAACTTGGTGCTCTAGAATTCGAAGTTTCATAGATAATAAGTATTTGTTTAGATTAAAAAAAAACAGTACTTAGATATCTATTATTTTTCGGTGTTTTTATTATTCAAAAAATATTTTCTGGCATTGTAATGGTTTTTTGTGTAGGTTTCTAAAATTCGATGCTCTGAGTTTTGAAGGTTTTTGAGATTTTCAGCATACTTGTAGATTTTAATTTTTCTTTATTATCCACTTGGTGGAAACAAAAAAAAAATCTATAAGATACTAAAAATCTATGTTGTACATGTAATTTTTCCAGAATTCAATAGAAGACTGAAAATCTATTCAAATTTGAATTCTAGAGCATTGTATTTTACAAATTTCTATAGTAAAATACAATAATACTATAAACTTGGAAAAGTAGCAGAAAATTCTTTAAAACTTCATAAACACTAAGAAAATGCCAGAAATAATAAGAATTCATCAATACTCAAAATTTATAAATATGCTATTTTCTCACAAACTTATGAAACTTTGAATCTTATAGTATATAATTCAAAAAAAACAATACAAAAATTCATAAATATAAAAGGAACCTATAAAAAACTAAGAATCTTTATGCATGTAATTTTCTCAGAAATCTATAAAAATACTGAAAGTCTATAGAAATTTTAATTCTCAAGCATTGGATTCTATAAAAATCTTTGAAGCAATCTGGGAAAATACTATAAATTCATAAAAATACAAGAATACCCTTCAAAATTTTATGAATACTAAAAAAATGATAAAAATTTATTCATACTCAAAAACAATGCATGGAGACATAATTTTCTTAAAAATTTGTAAAACTGAATTCTAGAGTATACGATTAAAAAAATCAAAATAGTTACTTTAATTCTTCATTATATTGGTGTAATTCAAAAATATTAATTTATTATTATATGCAAATGCATTAATTATTAAATTTTATAGTAATAAAAGTATTGAATTTCAGAAATATAATGAAATTGCAGAAAATATTACGAAATTTGATAAAATAAAATATGAAAATGATAGAAATCCATAATATTCTTGAAAATCTATAAAAATACGAAAAGGTTTTGGAACTCATTCCTCGAGCATCGCATTCTTAAAAGTTATATTGAAATCTATAAGAATATCAAAAAATGCCAAAAGTTATATACGTATAAAAAAAATATTAAAAGTACTAAGTTTTAAATTACATAAATATATACATGTTTACCATATAATTATATTATACAATCAAATAAATTACATAAAAATACCAAGTATAAACAAAAAATTTAAATCCCAGTAATTTCCAGAAAATGAAAATGTAATTCATTTTTGAAAAATTGAATGAAAGTGAAATGTGAATAAAATCAAAATACTGTAATTCGACAAATAAAAAAAACGTACTCCAGTAACCAGATCTCTAAAAATCAATAATTCTAAAATTCTGAAGAAAGTATATTTTTATAGAAAACCCCCTTCTGAAAATTTTTTTACCTACGCCCCTGAATACGACGATTTTATTTCGCACAAGGAAATTAAATATTCCAAAAATTCTTACCATGAATGCATTGACCCAATCTCCTCGAAAACTCCGTATTTACGTTGTAAATCAGCACTTGCTTCGTCATAATAAAAACAAAATCATGAGTATTGATAAACGGATTCCCGTAGTTGAAAATTTCATGCGTAGTATTTCACAATCTTAGGTCATCATATTTATTTGGCAACAATTTCTGATGATGACTTTAAATAATCACAACGAATGACGATTGAAAACGGATGACAACAACAAAAACAATCGACAACAATTGACAAGAACATCTGATTCAATCTGATTATTGTTTATTTATTTATGCAATGTTATGATCGGAAATAGTGACGTCACAAGTCGCACCAGTACCGTACAAATGTGCTTGCGGCCCTGTGCATTTGGCTTAAGTATTGTATATGTATATGTATGACGAGTGTGACGTCACAGAAAAACCAAGCCCGTACTTAGACACGAAACCCCCGGGCACCTACGTCAACCTCGTATCACTATATATTTTTACCCCATGCTTATATGTCCATTATTTATAATTCCTACGGGATTTCATACGAAATAGCAAATAATAATATTCTCTACGCTTTTTCTAGCTAAAATTAGGACCTATTTTGAAATTAGTTTTTTTACTAAAACGTTGGTTTTTACAATTTCGTGAAATCTAATATTTTTACTACGAAATGTAAAATTACTTAGTTGTGGGATAGGAAATTAAACTATATCAAAAATGAAGAGATTATACTCATTTTTATTTGAAAATCGTAATTTGAAAGAAGAAAATATTTGCTGAAATTCCATGGAACGTATGTTGCGTTTTGTAATAAAATTTAGATAAGAGTGACATTTTCATTCAAGTTTGATTCGCAGAATTTTCATTCAAAGAAAGTCAAAGGCACATGTTCCATAAAATGTCCATGTAATGTGAAACGGAGAGCATATTTACAAAATTATTATTGCATGAGTAATTTTCAGGTACTAGGTACAATTTTCTGTGTTACATTTGTTCATTTGATATCAAAAATCTGCATCTTTATCCAATGATAAGGCAGAAATTGAATTTTTAGACCTTTCGTTCAGCAAATACCGTATTGATTAGAGGGTGGTTTCACCCCACAGCAGTCGAGTGTGCGGTCCGCCCAAAATGTTTTTCTCTGTAAAAGTCATACGTTTATTTCTCATCTCGATCGTTATTTGTTTTGGTAAGTAAAAACTGCATAAACAATTGCTCTTGTTTATTGATTGCATTTATTATTCGTAATTAGTGTAATGGGATAGTTTTTGTAAGACGTTCTGACCTAGGTCAATGCACTATGACTTTACCTAGGAGGAAACCTTTCGTTTCGATATTTTCCCTTTTTATCCTTTCCTAAAATGTTTATTAGTTACTTTAACATCTATCAATTGAAAAGAAAACAATTATTTTATTCAATTTTCGATGTGGCGTGAATCTATATAATCATGAGAAAAATTAAGGGTGAATTTTTAGGATGAACAAATTTTTGTTTATGATGAGTTAAGAATGTTTATTTTAACATTTTATAATAAAGTGGACACGTTCATTCAGAAAAATAGTTTTTATGAAACATTTTTATCCATTAATTCAGACATCAATGTTGCAGAAAGATTTTCCAGTACCGTGTGAGATGAAAAATTTCCCTAACAATTTAACAAATTTTTAAGTGAATATTCAGCATTCGATTCAAATTACATTTGAATTATTTATATACAGTATTTGTGATTTTTTGGCATGCATACAACATTTGAAAAAGTATATCAAGTGCTTTTCTACTTTTGATGGGACCTTAACAATTGGAGTATTCCCACGATGTTTTTAAGGACATCCCTCAAACTTCGAGGTGGTGTACTCTAAAAATTTTCTGTGACTCCCTTAAATTTGGGAGAGGCATTTTCCTCCAAACAACTCAAAATTAAGTTAAATTTTCAAACATTATTTCAGGTTTTTGCTCTGAAGATGAAGAAAGATTGGTACGTGACCTCTTCAGAGGCTACAACAAACTCATCAGACCAGTGCAGAACATGACAGAAAAAGTTCACGTCAGATTCGGTCTCGCCTTCGTACAACTTATCAACGTGGTAAAAATTCAATCCACTTCTAATTATCTCCTCAGAAAATAAAAAGAAATTATTCTACTCAGTGTTTTCTGTTTATTAAGAACGAGAAAAATCAAATCATGAAATCCAACGTTTGGTTGCGATTTGTGTGGATGGATTATCAGCTCCAATGGGACGAAGCGGATTACGGGGGAATCGGAGTACTCAGACTGCCTCCAGACAAAGTTTGGAAACCGGACGTCGTTCTATTTAACAAGTGATTTTTTTTACATTCGTCAAGAAATTATGAACAATCAAAGAATAAGAACATTCTTTTCATAAGCTTTCACTTTAAGAACACTCTAATTTTGCCTCCATACCCTTTCCCTAGGCTGTTGACCTCTATTACTTAAGTAGTAGAACTCAACTGCGTTCCTGCAAGAGCCACTGTTGGATTTAATTGTTTAAAATCGCTCATTTCAAGACTAATTCAAGAAAACCATACTTTCTGAATACATAACAATTTGTGATTCTCACTTCTTACACTCCAGTAAACTATTCCAAATCTCTTTCCATATGTAGTGCCGATGGTAATTACGAAGTTCGCTACAAAAGCAACGTCTTGATATACCCAAATGGCGAAGTACTTTGGGTACCACCAGCGATTTACCAAAGCTCGTGCACCATCGATGTCACATACTTCCCATTCGACCAGCAAACTTGCATCATGAAATTCGGTTCATGGACCTTCAATGGCGACCAAGTGTCGCTGGCCCTTTACAATGACAAAAATTTCGTGGACCTTTCGGATTACTGGAAGAGCGGCACTTGGGACATCATCAGCGTTCCAGCTTACCTCAACGTTTACCAGGACGACATTCCCACCGAAACAGACATCACGTTTTACATCATCATACGCCGGAAGACCCTGTTCTACACTGTCAACTTGATTCTGCCCACGGTTCTCATTTCGTTTCTCTGCGTGCTAGTGTTCTATCTTCCCGCTGAAGCCGGTGAAAAGGTACGAAGAACACTTAAGAAAAATTCTGCTCCTATTTTCTTAACCAACAAAAAACTTCTCTGAACTAATCCATGCAAACCATTTCTTCAGGTCACTTTGGGTATTAGCATTCTCCTCTCACTGGTTGTGTTCCTTCTTCTCGTCAGCAAAATCTTGCCACCAACGTCACTTGTACTGCCTTTGATTGCCAAATACCTCTTGTTCACCTTCATCATGAACACCGTCAGTATCCTCGTCACCGTTGTCATCATCAACTGGAACTTCCGCGGTCCCAGGACTCACCGTATGCCCCAAGTAATCCGCAAAGTCTTCCTCAGGGTCTTGCCTACGATCCTCATGATGCGCCGTCCCAAAAAAACCCGACTGCGCTGGATGATGGAAATTCCCAACGTCACACTTCCGGCTTCCACTTACTCTAGCAGCCCAACCGAGCTTCCTAAGCACTTGCCTTCATCAGTGGCACAGACCAAACCGAAGATGGAGGTCATGGAGCTTTCAGACCTTCATCATCCGAATTGCAAAATCAATCGCAAGGCTCATCATACTGGAGGATCCAGTGCAGGAGCAGTAGGACCTGGAGGAACCGAAGCTGATAGACGTGGTTCAGAAAGCTCAGACTCTGTTCTTCTGAGTCCCGAAGCAGCCAAAGCTACTGAAGCTGTTGAGTTCATAGCCGAGCATCTCCGAAATGAAGACCTTTACATCCAGGTTGGTTGGTCCATAGAGCACACTGCTGAAAATTTCAAGGATTTATGAACTTTAATCCATTCTTCTCCGATATTCCAGACCAGAGAAGACTGGAAATACGTAGCCATGGTCATCGATCGTCTTCAGCTGTACCTCTTCTTCATTGTCACTACAGCCGGCACCATCGGCATCCTCATGGACGCCCCCCACATATTCGAATACGTGGATCAGGACCGCATCATCGAGATTTATCGCGGAAAGTAATATCACTCACCCCAGTTTCTTCACCGCAAATATTCCAAAAATTTTTTTCCATTTCGAACAACCAATCCCACGATCGTCATTAGTTTGTTGCATCCCAGCATTGAGATCGTCCATACGCACACTTACGGCATACATTGTATCGTCGTAGTTTTGATCTATAACACCTCCCAAACCCGCCAAAAACCTGGAATGCGACTTTACAACTTCACGACTTACACTAATGTGCGTGCACGCATAAAGTGCATTGGGGTAAGCGCGCACGTAGAGGTACCAATGCAGCGCAATCGTTTGCGGTCGAACTTACAGAGACAACGAAAAATTTGTGTATCCTCGTGAAGTTTACGAGCGAAGCGAGTCCCGCTGTACAGAACCTTATAGACAATATTCATATAAAGTATGATTACGAAAGCTTGTCCGAGCTCCCATTGAAGATGCTATATTGATAAGTTTGGTTGAGGATGAACTGGATTAACATTTAGTGACTCAGTTGGAATTTGAATCAAGTCAAATGTTCTATTCTATCTAATTCATGAAGAATATGGTCAAATCAACGTGGATATTTCTTTCTCAAAGTTTTTGTTTTAGAATAAAGATATCCAAAAATAGTTTTATTTTCTGGGGGGTTAGGTATTACTGTACGTACTACTATGATAGATCTTGTAATTTTCGTTGCTTCAGGTAGTGTGGTTTTCATAGTAGAGTGATATTATTGAATAGTTGTTAAAATTGTTATTCCAGTTCTGCCGGAACACATAATGTTTATAAGGAAAAATCAGTAATGTTAATTACGATCGTTTGAGGAATTGACAGATTTGTATTGTTGGTTTTCCGCGCTGATTTGAATTTCGGTGCGGATAGAAAAATAGCGCTGTGATGTAGATTTATACTATTGTATTATTATACCGCACTAGCGTACCACGTATGCTACTTTTATCGTTTCCTTTGTCTTCCAATTTATTGCAAATTTTATATATAGTGCAAAAACACAAGAGCATTCCAGAGTGAAGAAATCATTCTTACTGATCCATTGGTTACTGATCGTATTTTTTATTATTAACTTCTAATCGTATTTTTTCTCAAGGAATTGAAATTGATGCTTTCTATTTTAAGATGACTATTTATTAATTGACATGCAGGGCCGTAACCAGCGAGGGGCGGCGCCCCGGCTACTCCAAAAAAAAGTAATGAGGCTTCTGAAGATATCTCTAAAAACATATTATCAATTTTCAAACCTGATTACCGCTGTTGACACGATTTTATTTTTAAAAATGTTGTTTCTTAGTCGAAATCACTCGACAATTAACTAATTAACAAACAATTGGTTAATTGCAAGATTCTACTTCCAAATTATTATAATTTTGTCAGATATCAACGGATTATTTCAGTTTAAAAAATTTCCAGAGCAAGAAACAAAAATATGTGTCTCACTTTTTGAACTAATAAACAATATTTTTGAGCTTTGTGGAAAAATAAAATCATCAAATCTGTCTTCAAATAGAAATCATCGATCAAAGTTTTACAATTCCGGGATGTTCACCACGCAGCCCAAATTTAGCTGAAAAAGTGCTATTTTGTTTACACATAAGCACTTTTTCAGATGAAGACAAGTCATCGATTTTTTATTATTAATAATGAATTTGTTAATCGTTGATTCATTGGCTTGTCAATTGCATATATATCGCTTTACTACTATATGGTATTATTGGAGTTTTTTATTCCAAGTTTTGAAATTTTTTAGGTAAATAAGATGTCCAAGGAATTTTTATTGTTATTCGTTAATAGAATGATTGAGAATATTGGAATTGGAAAATTCATGTTTTGATAGTGATAAGATCATTACATGGATTACACATGATTTTGCACTTTTTTCACTCGTTTTGATTACCATGCTTGGAATGATATTTTATCATATTCTTATTCACTATTTGCACTTAGAAAAATTTTGACACTTCTTTTCAGAAGGTTTTTTCATTTTTGCAAATTTTGAATCGATTCTTTTTCGAATCGAAAGGTTAAAATCTTATTTCTGTTTCGGTACCACGAATTCTTGAAAACAAGGTTACTGTAGAGCAACCACTGGTCGAAAAATTTTTAGAAACCCATGATTAACCATCGTTATATTCTTGGCTGCTCAGTTGAAAAACCGTCTTCTTTGCTGCTACAAACTCTGGGTGCCCCTTCTACATCAAGAGATACTCGAGGTGCAGAAACAATTACTAAGTGTGTTTTTTGAACATCTATGAAATTCATAAACTCGCACAATAATTGTCATTTTTCATTCAATGTTTTATATGAAAATATTACCAATCAAATGTCGACAAAAAAAATGCATGGCTCCTCGATAAGACGCCGAACAAACTGTAGATCTCACAAATACTTACAAAGTATCGCTTTCTACTCCCATGAGTTTTTGGGTTTCTTTCTATATAAACATGTATTATATACACTGGAAAAGTTTGAAAACGTTTGGACATATTTTATTGTCTCATTACAATGATGTATTTTATTGATCTACAGATATTTATTACCGTGTACGTAATGCTTTGGAGTTGAATTATATGATAATGAGAAGTTTTAATAAACGTATCAAATGTATTGCAAAAAGAATGTTATTTATTATTAGGGAAGTTTTATGTTTTCTTATTGTTTTTAAGTTGAGTCAAAAAACATTACATCTATAGAATTACAATGATTGATTTTTATTATTTAATGCTGAGGCACATTTTTGTACATTGTGATATATACCTATATTTATTATTTAAGGACGAAATATATGTTTTTCTTTCGCACTTATAAAATGTAGAAAACATTTAGTTTATTATTACATTCGAGGTTGTTCTTTTTGTACTATTAAGATCGATCAACAGTGAACATTTTGATCACTTTGTCTTGGTCCAAATGATGGAATAAGTAAGGCGCATCCCATAAAACTCCCAACGTTCCAATTGTTGTGACTGCGAAGAAAATGTACAATTGTAGACGGTCAATTACCATTGCAACATATTTCCAATCTTCTCGAGTCTGGAATTTACGAAATAACAGACATAAGTACGTCGAAGGTCATTTTATTTAAAGTCGTTCAGGTTATTTAGGTAGGGTCTTTTTCTTGAGTATAAGTTTTTTTATAGAATCTATATCGATCTTGGCAACACTGAACTTTATTAAAACTTTATATAAACCTTATAAGGATTCGAATTTCCTTGTAAGATTAGAAACATATATGATTTTAGATTACTATAAGGTGACCTTATCAAAACCTTTTTAGGAAATAAAAGCCTTGTGTGGTTTTTAATTTGTATGTAGAGTTTTATAGTTCCTTATAAGGATTTAAAATTGTACAGTTCCTTATAAGGATTAAAAATTTCCTTATAAGGAAATTTCAATTTTTTATGAGTCTTGGTAACTTTTAATTTTGATGAAAAATCTACAGAAAACTCAAATTTTTATAAAACTTTGCTGTTTTTTATAGTGATTTCATTCAATATTTATGAAACTTGATTGAGACTTTTATTTTATAAAGAAACTATTGAGTATTACTTTACTCAAACCTCTATGAATTTGAATTTTTTATACGGTTACCTTAAAAAAACATTATAAGGAATAAAATCCTTTTCAGTTTTTCCATTTCTATGCACGTATTTGATAGTTCTTTACGAAAAAATGAAATTTCCTTATCAGGAATCGAAATTTCCTTTCAAGATTTCTCAATTTTACATATATAAAATTGTAACCTAATAGAAACCTTATATGAAATAACATCTTTCAGAGGTTTAATAAATAAAATATCTATATACAGATTTTACAGTTGCTTACAAGGCATTGAAGTTTTCTTATAAGAATTTGAAATTTCCTCCTAAGGCTCTGAATTTTACCATTTCTTTTTAAGAATTTGTGATTTTCTTTTAAGTTTTTAGAACTTCCTTATAAAAAAATATAAATTTTCTTAAAAGTCCTAGTAACGTTAGTTTTTATGAAGTGTCTACAAAAATACCCACACCTTCACAAAATTCCGCTGTGTTTTATAATGACTTAATGAAATTTCATGAAACGAGAATATAACTTTTATTTCATTAAACATTATTCTTATAAAATAGCTAAATATTTATATATATACACTAGTAACTACGAACATTGTAAAAATCTTACAAATCCCCTAGAAGAATGTAAGGCTCCTTGTATGCATATTAATTGTTAATTCCTTATAAGGTGACCTTAAGAAAACCTTAAGGTGAAGAATATCCTTACAATGCTTTCAATTTCTACATACAGATTTTACAGTTCTATACAAGGAATTGAAATTTCCTTAAAATAATGTAAAATTTCCTTATAAGGTTCTCAATTTTTCAGTTCTTCTTAAAGATTTGCAATTTCCTTAGAATAATTTTGAATTTCCTTATGAGAAAACTTCAATTTTCTCAAAAATCCCAGTAACTTTAGTTGTTACAGAGTGTCTGAAAAAATATCTAAACTTTTTTAAAATCCCGTTGTTTTTTATAGTGACTTAATGAAATCTTTACGAAATTTGCATAAGACTATTGTTTCCAAAAAAATTATTCTTTAAAAACGTATAAATCTCTATATATACTAGGAACTACGAACCTAATAAAAACTTTGGAAATTCCTAAAAAGAATTGTCGAATTCTTATAAGGTAACCTTACACAAACCTTATAATAATCTTAATTCCTAATTAGGTAACTTTTTAAAAACCTTATAAGGAATAGATTTTTTAGAAAGTTTTTAATTAATTTGTACCAATTCCACGGTTCATGATGAGAAATTCATATGTCCTTAAAATAATTTAAAATTTCCTTCCAAGGTTCTTAATTTTATAGTTTCTTCTAAAGTTTTGCAATTTCCTCCAAAGGATTTTCAATTTTCTTAATCAGGAAACTTCAATTTGCTTATACTCAAGTCCAAAAAACTTAAGTTTTTATATTGTCTACAAAAATGCCAAATTTTCATAAATTTCGGTTATTTTTTACAGTGCCTTCATAAAATCTTTACGGAATTCGTATAAAACCTTTGTTTTTGGAAAGTTATTCTCATAAAGCGTCTACATTTTTTAAACAATAGGAACTACGACCCTTATAAAAATCTGAATAATTCATTAGAAAAATGCAAGTTACCTTACATAACTGTCGATTTTGTATAAGGCAACTTCACAAAAACCTTATGAAGAATAAATTCCGAACAAAGTTTGAAATTTATATATTATACAGATTTTACAGTCGCTTACAAGAAATTAGAGTTTCCCCATAAAAATTTAATATTTTCCTACACGATTTTCAATTTCACTGTTTCTTTTAAGGACTTACAATTTTCTTATAAGTCTCAAAAACTGCAGTTTTTACAAAGTGTCTAGAAAAATATCAAATTTTCGTAAAATTCGGTTGTTTTTTGAAGTAACCTAGTAAAATCTTTTTGAAACTTCTTTAAAACCTCTATTTTATAAAAATTATTCTTTCAAAACAGCTTAAAATTCCTTATAAGAATCTAAATTCCCTTCTAAGATTGTCAATTTCTCATATTAAGTTAATCACCTGCAGGTACAAATCTTCATTCCTAAGATGCTCAGCAATAAACTCAATAGCCTTAAGACTTTCCTTCAGCTCAGGATCTATATCATAAAGATCCATATTCTCTCTTCCACGCTGTTCTTCTTCATCCACCTGATTAACATCGCAATTTGGATGATGAAAATCTCTCAATTCCAGCGTTTCCATGCCAGACTTTTCACCGCAGAAAGACAAGTTTTCCAGCACATCCACAGGATTCGGGTACTTGGAAATTGGGGAACAGTAGTTAGGCATGTCCATCATACATCGCAATCTCGTTTTTTTTGGTCTTCGCATCAGAAGCAATGATGGCAGGACTTTGAGGAAAATTAATCTGGTGATTCTGGACATGTGGTGAGTCCTGAGACTCCGGTAGTTCCAGTTGATGATGATGACTGTCACGAGAATACTGATGGCGTTCATGACGAATGTGAAAAGGAGATATTTTGCTATGAGTGGAACCACGACGGATGTCGGTGGCAGAATTTTGCTGACCAGTAAAAGAAAAACTACGAGTGACAGGAGAACGCTGATACCTAGTGTGACCTTGAATGAACATCAAGAGATTCAACAGTTTTAATAGATTCAGATTAAGAGTCAAGTGAGCTAGTAGAACATTGATTTATAGGTATAGTAAGATGGTAAGCATGCAATTCGATCAAATTTTGTGCAAACTTGACAAAAAAGTTATCGAAAAACAAATTATCACAAAAACCATCAACATCGTCACCTTTTCAGTAGCTTCAGCAGGAAGGTAGAACACCAGAACGCAGAGAAATGAGATGAGAACCGTAGGCAAAATTAAATTGATTGTATAGAAAAGCCCTTTTCGTCGTATCACGATGTAGAATGAAACATCAGTTTCTGTTGGATTTTTGTCGTTGTAAACATTAAGATATGCGGGTACATCAACAATGTCCCAGGTACCACTTTTCCAGTAATCTGTGAGATCCACGAATTTCCTGTCTTTAAAAAGGGACAACGTCATTTGATCGCCATTGAAGGTCCAGGATCCGAATTTCATGACGCAGATTTGCAGATCGAATGGGAAATAAGTGACGTCGATTTTACAAGAACTTTGATAAATTGCAGGTGGTACCCAAAGTATTATGCCGTTTTCGTCAATCAGAACATTGCTTTTGTAACGGGCCTCGTGAATTCCATCGGCACTGAATAAAGGAGAATATTGAAATTGTAGGTAATAATCTGTAGGAATGCTTTTTTGAACATGTAAGAGGCTGAATCAAAATGATAATTACTTGTTAAATAGAACTATATCTGGTTTCCAAATTTTATCTGGAGGTAATCTTACGATACTGACTCCACCGTAATCTTTTTTATCCCATTGAAGTTGAGAATCTTGCCATGACAGATGCAGCCAAACGTTGGATTTCATGACTTGATGTTTTTCATTCTAGAATAAAAAAGTTATTTTAAACAATTTGAAAAAATTACTGTTTTCTTGAATTATTGTAGAAAAGTGCAATTCATGAAAATTTTGTATTCTAAACTTTCGAGAAAAAAAATGTGTGAAAATTTATATCCAAACTAATTTTAAATTTAGTTCTTCAAATCACACTTCAAAAAGTGAGAAAATTTTATTTGTTAAACAATTATCACATATGATTACATTAAAATGTAGAAAAACAAAACAAACTTTCATTTTCCAGTTAAAATTCTGTATGCTGCAAATTCATACAATTTCGTTTCTGTTTCCATATGTAAAAATCTACGTTATGCCTAAATTTTCATAAAGATAAATATTCTCTTTTCATATCGTAAAAACTTTATTCTATATTGTTTTTCATTATTTAACTGTTCATATAAGCTTTTTACCACGTTGATTAATTGCAGAAAAGCCAAACCCAACTGTATATCGATTTTATCATTCATGTTTTTCACCGGCTTGATAAGTTTATTGTATCCCCTGAAGATATCACGCACCAAACGATCCTGATCTTCGGAACACAAACCTATCATAAACACGAACAATTCTTTAGAAACATAAAAAAACGTTGAATTTTCTTCACGAAATACGTTAAACAATATTTTTTTGGTCCTCACAAGTATGAAACGTGACTGAAATAAGGATAAGAGCGAATAATTTCGAAGGGGAAGTCATGGTGGGCGAAGCACATGTTCGACTACGAATGGGTAAAAGAATTTTTCTCCCTTCTGAGTCATCCCCAAAATCAATTCGAGGGGAATATTGAACCCTAATTTTCTTCTTTATCGTTCGAGAAGCCAAAAGCATTCGATTTAAGAAATTTTTAGAAAATGTTTTGAGTAAAATTTTTATTTTGTTGATAAAATTTAGGAAAAATGAGAAAAATTATACACTGCTGAGAAGATTTTGGAGTAATATACAAAATTCGCAGAGATTTCAAATTAAATAGAAATTGATACAAGTAAGAACATAGAAAATTCGTTTCATGAAAATGTGTTACAGAAAGTTAACAAAAATTATGCCAAAGAAATTTACAGAAAATAATAGAAAAAAATCACAAATACATAAAACAACGAATTTTGTGAAATATAAATTATAACTATTATGTAAAAGTAAAAATATTGACTGTAAATAAATGATTTAAAAAACATACTCGTGCATGTTATTAGATGATTAAAATACTGCGAATTTCGGAGAAAAAAATACAAAAACATGTAGAAAAATTCATCTTACTTTTATGAAGAAAAAAATGACACATTGATATACTTTAAAATATGAAACTTTTATTAAAATCATCAAAAACAGTCGTACATTTTTTTCGTTGGTCTATTGTACATGTAATTTTAGAGAATATATTCTATTAGATTTTTGGGAGTAGGCACAGCTTTCGTTGAAAAACTTCAGTTTATAGACTTACCAACAAATTTCCCGAGTATTAGACGTTTCATATAAACGTAACACATGCATACATAATAATGAAACATACATTCTTAAAAAGATAAATAAAAAAATCTTATTGTTACATTTTAAACACGAGGATAAATTTTGAACAGTCAGCACATACAATAGATTTTTATAATTCTTGTACCATATAGCTGAGGTGCCCTAATTTTTTAGCACATTATAATGTTCTTCACAATACAAGACATCATGTTTATTTCCATTTTGAAACATAAAATATTTTCCAATTATTTAGATTTAAAATGTTTATAAATTGAAAAACACCACACGTTTGAATATTGCACAAATTTTACGATAGGAACATTTATTAATTTTTTATCCTAAACCAGAACTAATTTTTTGTAATACTGCTTTACGATTCTTTTAGAAGCCTTAATATTAAACCTTAGATAAAAAAAAAATACTGCAATTCAGAGTTCAATCTTTATTGCAGAGTGCTATTTAAAATTTAATCCAGTTAAGGACAATTGAAGTGACAAAGAATTCATTCAAGTCTTTTTAACAACTAACAGAAAAGCTATCCAGAACTATTAAAATATTTATTTTATTTTTCTGTTTGCATAATATTTTTTCAACTGCTAGTTCACAGTGCTCATTGAATGTATAAAATTTGTGCCATTCAAAAATCGATCCCTGTAAAATATAGGCCTGTATATACCTCGAAAAAATTTCATCTTCCATCAAAATACATATATTTTCCTGAGAGCTGTCATTTAATTGTAGAAAATTGATTTGTACTCTGTTTCTGTATAAATGTTTACATAAATACATCGAAAAAATGAACGAAATAGTTTTACATACAGCTTATATGAATTCAGTTCATATGAATTGGAAACAGAATGTTTACATCAATTTGAACGAAAATTTACGCACAAAGTTTAAAGTAATTTACTACCAAATTCTTCACGTAAACGATTTATGAAAATTTGACATCAATTTGTCAACAAAGAAGAGATAAAGTTTACGTTCCACAAGATAAAGTTTACGTATCCACAAGAAAGTATCAAGAAAAATACTTCGTTTTTATTTCATAAATAAATATCAATCTTATATTGTTTATTTCCTCGTTATGTTAAGCGAGAATGATTTGATCACTTCATCTTGGTCCACTTTGTCAAATATGTACGGTGCATCCAACAAAATCCCTATGGTCCCAAATGTTGTAACAACGAAAAAAATATATAGTTGCAAACGGTCGATCACCATCGCTACGTATTTCCAATCTTCTCTTGTCTGAAATCCAAAAAACAAAGTTGAAAAATAAGATGATGCTTTTTTCAAAGCTAAGTCATCTTAGCAAATTATTTCTAAAATGAAGACAAGTATGAGCTAATGAATAAAATATTCTGGAATTAAATAAACCACATGTAAATACTACACATGAATTCACGTAGCACAAAATTCAATGACCGTTTACCTGGATAAACAAATCTTGATTTTTCAAATGCTCAGCCATAAACTCAACGGCTTTCAGCCCATTTCTTACATCGGGATCAACAACCTGCAAATCCGAATTTCCACGTTGTTGTTGTTCAGATTTTCCAATATGATTTGCAATACAATTCGGATGATGCAAATTTTGCATTTCTAGAGTTTCCATGCACGTTTTGTCACCAAAGAAAGACACGTTTTCCAACATTTCCGAAGGTTTGAAGTACCTTGAAGTTGGGACTTTGTGATTTGGCATGTCCATCATCCAACGCAGCCTAGTTTTTTTCGGCCTTCGCATGAAAAGCAAGGGAGGTAGGATTTTGAGGAAAATGAGCCTGACGATTCGTGACATTCGATGGGTCCTGACACTTCGAAAGTTACAATTGATGATGATGACAGTGACGAGAATACTGATGGCGTTCATGATGAAAGTGAAGAGGAGATATTTTGCTATGAGTGGCACCACGATCGATGTTGGTGGTAGGATTTTGCTGACCAGTAAAAGAAAAACTACGAGTGACAGCAGGATGCTGATACCGAGGGTTACCTGGTGTAAAAGGGAAATTTTTTGCATATTTTTACATGTTTGTTACACATCTTTGGTTTCCTAGAAAAACCGCTCAAGTCCAGTTTGACATAAGGATCGTTTTATATTATATTTTGATTGAATTTGGAGTCTTATGCGAAAATGGAAATTAGTGGTTTTTTGATATAAATTGATTTCCAGTAAGGCAAAATCAAAATATTATTATGTTGCTCGGTTCTTTATGTTTATCTATATCTGTTCCATAATCATTGAAAAGATCAGAAACGAGACATTTTTTGAAGGATAATCAGTTATGAAAGTTTTTTTACTGTTTTTTGCTTTGAAGCTGACTGAATCATTGATATGTTTGACTCGAGCAATCAGCGCTCTGTGCGGTAGCGTTATTTAACTAACTCGGCCACACGCCATTTTGTCGCATCGTTGTATCTTTGTCATTTCATTAGCTTTTGATGGTTTTTATAGAATTTTTTGTTTTTATTCAATCTAAAATTGAAGCAGTCTATGTTTGATTCATCATTTGGAACATGGTAATTTTTATATATTTTTTAAACTTCTCTAACAAATAAGAAATAGTCAAATTTGACTATCCAAGCCATGTTGACAGTGATTTTTTTTGTACAGATAATTAAAGTTACATTGAGTGTTTTTTTTAAAACCTTTATTAGATCTTAAAGAAATACCTGAAAAAAAACTAAATAATTTTATTACATCAATATTTATATCCTGGTTATATTTGATTTGATATAAATTTTATTTGAATCACTTATAAATATACCTTTATTCAGGTTTTTATATAATTCTGCCTGAAATTTTCCAGGATTTCAGTGTTTTATGAAAAATTTTAGGAATAATTTACTTTTTTTGTTGTTGCACAGCGTACAAAATTGATGTGATTATAGCAAATAAAATTTAAAAGAATAATAATCAACTAGATTGTAAAACTGAACTGTAAAGATTGTTAAATGAAAAACATAAAATATTAGGTTTGTCACAAATTTCTTCTAGCCTTCCCATACAATGGAAACTATAGCCCATCTACGAAAACTCACCTTTTCACTTGCTTCAGCAGGAAGATAAAACACCAGAACACAGAGAAACGAAATGATCACAGTTGGCACAATCAAATTGATGGTATAAAAAAGGGCCTTTCTTCGTATAACTATTTGAAACGAGATGTCAGTTTCCGTGGGAGTTTTGTCTCGGTACACGTTTAGATACGCAGGTACCCTGACCATATCCCATGTACCACTCTTCGAGTAATCTGTGAGGTCCACAAATTGCCTGCCTTCGATGAGCGACAGCGAAACTTGGTCACCATTAAAGGTCCAGGATCCAAATTTCATGACACACGTCTGCTGATCAAACGGAAAATACGTGACGTCGATTCTACAAGAACTTTGATAAATCGCTGGTGGTACCCAAACAATGGTTCCGTCTTCGTAAATCAAGACGTTGCTCTTGTATCGTACCTCGTAATTTCCATCAGCACTAAAATAAAATATCAATGTTCCATACCTCATCAAAATTCAAGCGTATCTTTTCCAACCCAAGTAAAAAAATCAATTACTTGTTAAACAAAACGATGTCAGGTTTCCAAACTTTATCCATGGGTAATCTCAGAACTTGAATTCCATCGTAATCATCTTTATTCCACGTGAGTTGAAAATCCTTCCACGACAAATGCAACCAAACGTTGGATTTCATGATTTGCATTCTTTCGTTCTGAAACACAATTGTTTATGAAATTGAACATGAAACAAGCACTATATCAGGCCTGTGCACAGAAAGCTGAATGGGGGGGGGGGGGGGGTTCAACTTTTATGTTGTACTTGTAGATTGTACATGGTCCAATCGTTGTGATGTAGATAATAAATGTAGATTAAATAAGTAAATAAATTAACCAATTTATGAATAAATAATCAAATATATAAGGCAATATCAAAACATCATTTGTTTTCAACAACTTTTACTTTATATATTGAATCTTTGCTATGTTTTCAAAAAATTTAACACTAGCAACTCAATGATTACAGATAAACAATTGCGAAAAACATGTTAATTATTTCTTTTTCACATTTAGATGTATAACGAATGCATAATAAATAAAAAAAAGAAACACTTTTTATTACTACACTATACACATATTTTATGATCTAAAGGGTTATACACCTTTATTGAGGACGGTTTAGATTATTTTTTAGTGTATATAGTACAGATTTTTATTACATGGAAGTTATATTATTGTGATAAAAGATTGTCAACTTTAATATACAAACATTATTTGATGAAAAAAATATCAACAAATGGTAGAGTTATGGCCCTTTCCCAACTTTTTTTTTTAAAGGCTTGCAGTAACTGCAATTCAAATACGATAAGTTAACTGAAATTATAATATCCAAAAACGTTTCATTTTTTGGTGTAACGATAACGTAACGCGTTAAATTAAGTAACAAGTAACGATAACAGGAACAAGTTCCTTTTTTTTGGTAACGCGTAACGAAAATCGTGTTATCCATTTCATATCTGTCTTATCAAGTTTTGAGAACGATTTGTAACTTTTTAAGACATTTTTGGAAACTTAGATGTAAGTAATTTTCCAACTTCCTTATTTCCGGATGAAAATTGAATAATTTTATAATTTCAGATGAAACAGAGTTATATATTAATAATTCATGTACAAATATCGACAAACAGTATGATGCTTTTTCACTTTTTGTAAGAAATTCTCACAATTCTAGCAATAAATTTTAGAAATCTGCATTTAAATACATGAAAATACTGGAAAGCGTAGTTCTTCAAATCTATAGTAGCATCGCTTAAATCTATAGATAATGCTAGAAAACTTTACGTAGTTTTATAAATACAGAAAAAAGTGAAATACAAAAAATACGGGATATTATTTACTTTTTTTTAAAAGCTATTAGATTCTTTAAAAATTTCTGTGATTCCAGAAATAAAAATTTCGATTTCTCGAGCATTGAATTCTAATAAAATATGTGTATAGAAAACCATAAAAATACTAGAAAAATATTCAAATTTTTAAAATCTGTTAAAAATTCAAAAAATATTGAGGACACTCTAAATCTATTAAGAAAATGTTTTCTGCAAAATCGATCAAAATACTGCAAATATTTCAAACTTTAAATTCTAGGAAATCTAATTCTTTAAATTCAAAGAGATATCTTCGAAAAAACCCTAAAATTTGCCAACATTCTATGAATACTAGAAAATACAAAAAGAAAATACATGTATAGAAAAATACAAGTATATCTATGGAATATTAAAAATCCATGCAGCTGTCAAAACTAGAGCATCGAATTCCAGAAATTTATATAGAAATATACAAGAAAACTGAACAATCCTTCAAATCGTATAACAACTGAAGAAATACGAAGGATACTGAAGGAAATATAAATCTATTGAGACACCAATTTCTGAAAAATTCTTTTGGAACATGAAAAATGTATTGAACTATACATTATAGAGCTCAAAATTCTCGAAATCCATGTATAAAAATCTATGTCAATATGCTTGAAGTATATGAAAATACTAGAAAATCCTGCATCATTTTATGCATCCTAAAAAATACGAATAGTTTTAGAAATACTGAACAATCTTTCAAATCGTAGAAAAACTGAAGAAATACGACAAATACTATAAGAAATAAATATCTATCGAGGCACTGTTTTCTGGAAAATCCTTTGAACACGTAAAATTTAATAAACTCTAAATTTTACAGTTCGAAATTCTCGGAATTTATAACAATTCAAATGAAAATACCAGAAATACATAAAAATACTATAAAATCCTGTAACATTTTATGGATCTTGAAAAATACGAATAGTTTCAGATATACCGAACAATCCTTCAAATCGTAGAAGGTATATACGAAAAATACCAAAAAAAAAAAAAAAAATCAAAATCTATTCAGACGCTGTTTTCTGAAAAATATCATGTCATGCAAGATATTAAAATTTATATCAAAACGTAAAAACCAATAATAGAAGCATTTCATTGAAATCGTTTGAAAGATCTCGTTAGGGGGGGGTTTTAACTCCCAACCCCCCCCCCCGTCCGCACGGGCCTGCACTATATCGAATATTTATTTATAAATACATCACCAAACAAAGTATTTTTCGAAAACATATATACCACACTGATCAACTGCGAAAAAGCGAGGCCAAGTTGAATATTGATGATTTCAGTATTGTTTTTTACAGGCCTGATGAGTTTGTTGTATCCCTTGAAAATAGTGCCAACCAGACGTTCTTCATCTTCCGAACATAAACCTATGATTTACATAAAATCAACACTTAGTATCCAACACCAAAATTGCCTATTACTCTTTTATTTACTGTATATATTTCTTACAAACTCGAAACACGTTGAAAATAAAGAATAAAAAGAAATATTTCGGGGAGAAAAGCATTGTAGGGAGAACACATACTAAACTGTGAATGAACCTACGAACGTTGCTCCCTTTTCAGTCACCCTTGAAATCAATAAAATGGGATTGGATGGACCAAAAAACTTCTCACCATTTCAGACTTGTTTCCACAGTGAACAATATCATCGAAATCTTAACAAACTGTAAAAAAAACCACACATCAACCATTTCGAATATTTCATTTTATTGTTCAGGACAGACGTACATTTTGTGTTTTTCATCTATAAATTATTTCGTACAATCGATTGTACATATTTTCTTCGACGGACTTGTATAGGTTCATAAAATATTCACTAATTGTGAGGAAACGAGATATCCTTTAATTCTCACTACGAATCTATTGCAGCATTGCAAAAACTCGTGATAGACGTGAAAAAAACTACGAAATTTCAGTACGACAACACTTGATTGTCAAATTGATGAAAAAATTTCCAACCATACGCTATTGATTGGCATAAATTTTCCTTCTTCTAAATAAACTTTGGCCAAGAATATTTCTTTCCCATTCAACTTTTTGGTCAAATCGTAGCTCGAGAAAATATCTCACAACTCAGAGTGAAGCTCGTTAGCCCTGAGAGCCCAGTAATTTATTGCAATAATAACAATAATTTGTTATTAATAATTAAATGGACGATTTCTGCACAGCTGATGATACATTTACCCTGGATGCAAACGTTTTTACGAAAATCACATATTTTTGAGGAATCTTCGCTGAAACATCTTCCTCGTCGTAGTTTTATTAGTTTTAAAAGAATCGGTTCTAAATTATACAAATTAACAATTCAGTAGAACGATAAAATATTCTAATAAAATATTACATAACTTTTAAGCCCAAACATTCAAACACTAAAAGGTGTAATAAAATACATAACAATTATCACATTGTATATAATAGAAGTTCGAGAAATAGTGTCAGGGTACAAAATTTGAGCTAAACCTCTTTTTGCAAAAAAGTTTCATTGTACCCTTTTGGCTCGATCGCAATGAATTTACTAAAGCAGATCTTCCGATATGAAAATTGGTAAATTTTCTATGAAAAAGATTACTCTGCTCCAGCACTTTTCTATTGGTGCAGTTTCACTGTAAACGTGAAAAATGCATTCGTGCTGAGACCCAAGTAAAAAATACTTCGTTGTGTGTAAAGCATTCTAAAAAGTTGGTGTAAACTTTAGTACTCACGTGTGATTTTTATGTGTAAATATGTGGCCTTATGCGTTGTACACTAGACTTTTGTATATTGGACGTTTTATTTGAAGTAAACTTGATTCTTTCAATTGCTCCAATGTTTTTGAGTGTCATCTATTAGAGCGTCTAGTATATTTACGTTAGGGTGATTGAAAGAAAATTTCTTTTCGAAATTCATATGGAGGTTATTTTTGTCATACAGGTATATCGAGAAAAAAAAGTTCTGTTTAAATTTGAGCTGAATTGTTTTCAAAAGAATTTTACAATCCTGAGTGTCAGGTGCGTAGGCAGAGGGGAATTTCGGGGGTTCAAAACCCTTCGGAATTTCTGATGAAATCAATTATTATTTCATGGAAAAACAAAAAAAGTTATATTAAAGAATAATTGAAATAAAAGTGACGAAAAAATGTATGCAAACGTTAGCAATATATACTATATATAAAAAAGTGACAATTATTCAATCATAGGATGACGTAGAAAAAATAAATTTGAAGTATTCTTTTAATCCAGTAAATAAACAAGAAGAATTAAAATCTACGAAAATACTGGAAATCTTTAAAAACTTCGAATCTGCGATAAAAGATTCTAAACATCTATATTGAATTCATATAAATGTGTTAGAAAATCTTTCGAATCATACATAATACGAAAAAATGCATGAATTCTATGAAAAAACTATTTTTAAAAAATCTCGAAAAATGCATACGATCTATGAATTTTGGAATTCTAGAGCATCAAATTCTAAAAAGCATTAATTAGCAATAGATAGAGATACTATAAATCTTTGAAAATTCTAAAAAATTCTATGAAGTCTTTCGTATATTTAAAAAAAAGAAGAAACAAGAACCCAACAGATCATAAAAAACCTATAAAAATGTAATTTGAAATTTGTTTTCTGGAGAATCGAATTTCTTGAATATATTATGGCGATCTGCAAAAATATAAGAAATCTTTAAAAATACTGTAAAATTCTTTAAGGTTTCGTACATTATACTAGAAAAATGCGAAAAATACTAAAAATGTTTAAATACGTCGAAACTATGTGGATATAATTTTCTTACAAATTTGTAAAACTTTGAATATTGAAGAATATTTAATAATAGAATTCTATAATAAATATAGAATAGAATAAATAATAAATTCTATAACTAAAGGTGATTCTAGAAATTATTCTAGAAATTCATTAAAAAAACGATAAGAATCTAGTTTCATTTCCCTAGTAATCCTAGTCCTTCAAAAACCTTATAAAAAATTAAATTTTTGATAACAATTCAATTTCTAATAATGTGGCCTAAATAAAACCTCATAAGCATAAGAAACTGAAATTTCTTATAAGAATGTATTTGATAATATCTTGTATGAAAAAAACCTTATAAATTTTTTCGGTCAATTATTTACAAGAAATTTCAGTTTCTTATGAAGTTTTTACCCTAGTTATTTTGATCCTTTTAAAAACCTTATAAGAAAATGAAATTTCTTACGAATAATCGATCAAAAAAATTTTATAAGATTCTTTTCTTATAAAATGTTATAAAATACATTCTTATGAGAATTTTTCGGTTTCTTATGAGGTTCCATAAGGCGCACTTTATCCATAAGGCGCACCTTATAAGAAATTGAATTCTTATAAGAAATTTCATTTTCTTATAAGGTTTTTATAAGGTTCAAAATTACTAGGGTATAAGGTCACCTAATAAGAAATTTCATTCTTACACGGTTTTTATGAGGTCACCTTATTGGAAATTTAATTCTTGTAAGGTTTTTGTAGGTGCACCTTATAAGAAATTCAATTCTATAAAAAATTTTATCTTCTTCTAAGGTTTTCATAAGGATTAAAATTTCTATGTTTATACAATTGATATAATTGAATATTTTTTTAATTTTATATATACCAAAAGAATATGTAATAAAAGCATTAAGAATCTATTTTGAAAATACTTTTGGTCCGAAAAATCAATTAAAATACTCAAAATCTTCGGAAGTTTCAATACTGTAGCATTGATTTCTAGAAATTTTTCGAGAATCCATACAAACACTAGAAATGTAGAAGAATATCAAAAAACACTCCAAAAATTGACAAATAATAAACTATATAAATTCTTGAAGCCTACGACATACTTTCAATCTGGGTGGTGACATTTTCTTAAAAATCTGTTAGAACATCAAAAATTTCAGAACTTTGATTCCCAGAGCATCTAATTCTAGAAAACTATATAGAAATCCATGATAAATTAGAACATCCTGAAAGTAGTGTAAATACCAACAGTATATGTAAAAAAATTGAAAAATTGAAAAATCTGCGCCTCTAGACTCCAAAAGTTTATTACTTTCAAATTCTGAATTGTAAAAAATTGAAAAATCGTTTTCTTGTAACCATATTCTAAAAAATTAAAAATTATGAAATTCCTAAGAAATACATTATGCAGAAAAACCCCTCCTGAAAATTTTATTCTGCCTACGCCCCTCCCCAGAACGACTTCAACAATTTTCAACCAAATTTTAAAATTTCATCCAAATATCGTCATTTCAGCGATGAATGAAAAATTAAATCTCTCATATTCTGTGTCTACCACACCGAATTAACACCATTTTTCACAATCGACAGTTTCAACCTTTCCCCGAAACTCTTTCTACTTCGTCTGATCGACAGTAAAAAGTTTGATAATTTTGTCTTGGTTCACATGATCGAATATGTGAGGTGCGTCCAGTAAAATTCCCATAGTCCCAATCGCTGTCACCGCAAAAAAAATATACAGCTGCAGACGGTCGATCACCATTGCTACGAACTTCCAGTCTTCCCGAGTCTAAAATGAATGACATTCACCATTCACAAACGAACAATTGTAAACGCATACCAAACGTACCTGGATGTAGAGATCTTCATTTTTGAGATGTTCAGACATGTACTCAACAGCTTCAAGAGCTTTCTTGAGTTCAGGGTCGAGAATATACAAATCCGATTCCTCAGATTCACATTGCAATCTCTCAGGCTCGTTCACATGATTGACAATGCAATTTGGATGATGCAAATCGTGCAGTTCTACAGCTTCCATTCCAGTTTTTCCTCTGTAGGTTGATATCGTTTCTGGAAGTTCCACCGGACTTGCACGATAAGGCGAAGTTGGGGAACTGTAGTTAGGCATGTCCATCATCCATCTTAACCTCGTTTTTTTAGGCCTTCGCATCAGAAGAAGAGGTGGTAGGATTTTCAGGAAAACCAGCCTCATCATTCGGGACATTCGGTGAGTTTTGGGACCCCGAAAGTTCCAGTTGATGATGATGACTGTGATGAGGATACTGACGGCGTTCATGATGAAGGTGAAGAGGAGGTACTTTGCGATGAGAGGTACCACGAGGGATGTCGGTGGCAGGATTTTGCTGACCAGTAAGAGGAAAACTACGAGTGATAGGAGAATGCTGATACCGAGTGTAACCTGGTGAAATTTGTTCGTTGTGAGTTGATATAAACAAAGTTGGAGGTGATGCAGTAATTTAGAATAGATTGGAAAATAGTTGTCTGATGATAAGTCTGAAAAGGATGTTCTTACAGACAGTCTGGGAAGAAGAAAAAACACGATTTCATTGTTACATTAGGGTCCAAAGAGCTCTGAATTAATTTAACTACGTGTGACAGAGATACTCAACTATAACATAGTTTTGTCAAGAAGAATGTCATTTTCAATATTTTCTCAAGAAGTTAAGGTCTCTAATTCGATTCTGGAACCAGCTTTTATCTTCTGGCTCCAGAGATACGACGAGTGCTTATTTCAGAGATTCAAATTAAATTGAAAAATGAGAGTCTGATGGAAAGTCAGAAAAGGATGTTTTCCAGGACATTATTAGAAATAGCAGAAACATTATTTCCATATTATACTAGGATGGTAAAGGTTCTGTATTATTAATTTAAATATATACATAGTATTTTCAGGATTTTTCGTACTTTATGCAATTTCTATTCTTCCCAAGGATATTCTTGGTTTCTAATAGATTTATAACACTTTTGTGTCTCATTATACAGGTTTTAAAAATATTATTATATAGAGTTCGAATGTTATTCAATTTTAATGAAATTTACAGGAGACAGCATTTACAAAGATAACTGTTATTTCATATATTTCCAGTACTTATAGAATGTATCGTATTTTTTCAGTATTTTTAAAGTTCAAATAATTTTTAGGCATTTGCATTGGTTTCATGCATTTTTATGGATTCAAGGTTTGATAGATATTAAATAATTTTATACTTATTTATGAAAATGGTATCTACATGGATTTTCATTATTTTATTGTTTTTTGGTAGAATTAGCTTTTTTCATATTTCCTAGTGACTAATTTTATAATTTAGTAGGATTTGATAAGTTTTTTGTAGATATCTAGTATTTTTAAAAATTTCATACAATTTTCTCGATTACGATACTCTAAAATCTAAAATTTATTTAACCTTCAGCATTTCAATGAGTTTTCAGAGAAAGTATATCTTTGTAAATTTTGTGTATTTTACTGATATCTTAAACTTTTTGTCCATTTTGTATTTTTTTAGCATTTATAAATATTATCGAATAATACTGTTTTTTGTTCTATTTCTATATGTAAATTTGCAGAATTTGATGCTCTAGGATTATAACTTTTGAAGATTTTTATTATTCTTGAAAGAAAATTTATTCACAGTTTTAGTATTTTATTAATTGCTATCATATAATTAAAGTCTGTTGTATGCTTCTAACATTTATGGAATTTCTCAAAATTTTCTTGTATTTTTCTAGAGTTCTATTATTTTTATGGATTACTATATAAATCTCAAAAATTTAACGCACTAAATTTTAAAGTTACATAGATTCTTAGTATTTCAAATTATTTTTCTGAGTACAGCCTTCCGTAGATTTCAAATTTTCTTGTCAAATTCTTACTGTTTCAGTATTCTTCATTTTTTTTGTATATTCATAAAACTCGAATAATTTTCTGATTTTTTTATAGATTTCTAGATAAATTAAAGGAATTCGACGCTCAAAATTTAAAAGTTTCACAGATTCTTAGTATTTTTAACAATTTTTCATAATACATTTTTTCTTTAACTTCTGGTACTCTACAGAATTATTGTTATTTCAGTATTTCTCATATTTTCAAATATTTATGAAAAATTAATCATTATCTTATATTTCCATAGAGTACTATGTAAATTTCAAAAATTTGATGCTCTAAATTAAAAAGTTTTACAAATTCTTAGTATTTTTAACAATTTTTCATAATACAGTTTTTCTTCAATTTCTGGTACTTTACGGAATTCTTGTTATTTCAGTATTTCTTATATTTTTCGACTACTTATGAAATTTGAATAATTCTATGATATTTTTATAGATTACTACTAATAATTCAAAAATTCGATGCTCTCAATTTCAAAGTTTTACAGATTCTCAATATATTTCAAACAATTTGAAAGAACACAGTTTGTCGTAGATTTCTAGTACTCTACAAAATTATTGCTATTTTAGTATGTATTTTCCATATTTTTGAATATTGAAAAAATTTGAATGATGCTATAATATTTTCATTGATTTCCGTATGAATGAGCTGCCCTTAGATTTCAAGTTGTATAAATTTCAGGTAAGTAAATTGTTTGTAGAGATAATTTAAAATTCATACACAGAAAGAAAAGTTTGGTTTCAGCAACCATTCATTTGGTGAAAAATGGACCAACTATCGTTTTGGTTACGACAACCAAAGTTTTCGTGATGACAGCCAATATAAAATTTTCATAACGAAAACTTTGCCTGATGTAAGCAAAACTTTGGTCGGGACATCCAAAATTTTAGTGTACCCATATTTTACTAAATGATTTTGTTGCTGGAACCAAACATTTATTTCCATGTACATTTCACGGATGTATAGATTCAGCACTCTTTAGATTTTATATGATCTTCTAATTCTTTTGTGTAATATCTTTAAATATCTCTAAAATTCAATATTCAAAGACATAAACTAACCTTTTCGCCAGCTTCAGCAGGAAGGTAAAACACAAGTACGCAGAGAAACGAAATGAGAACAGTCGGCACTATCAAATTGATGGTGTAAAAAAGTGCTTTTCGACGTATCACGATGTAAAACGAGATGTCAGTTTCAGTGGGACTTTTGTCGCGGTAAATATTGAGGTAAGCTGGAACGTTGACGATGTCCCAAGTTCCGCTCTTCCAGTAATCTGTAAGGTCCACGTAACTCCTGTTTTCGTAAAGTGACAAAGACATTTGGTCACCATTAAAAGTCCAGGATCCGAATTTCATGACACACGTTTGCTGGTCAAACGGAAAATAAGTGACATCGATTCTGCAGGAGCTTTGATAGATCGCAGGTGGCACCCACAGAATTGTGCCATCTTCGTAAATCAGTACATTGCTTTTGTACCGCACCTCGTAATTTCCATCAGCACTAGAAATAAGGATACATGATTTTCTGTTACTATTAGAATTTGTTTAATGTAATTTCAATATAAAACGTTATTTTCTTCAATTACTTGTTGAATAGAACAATATCTGGCTTCCAAACTTTATCTGGGGGTAATCTCAGAACACTGATTCCTCCATAATCTGCTTCATCCCAAGTCAGTTGAAAATCGTGCCAAGCCAAGTGCAACCAAACGTTGGATTTCATGATTTGCATTCTTTCGTTCTGTAAATGTTTAAACGATCACGTGCTATCAATTGTTCATTAGACAAAAACCTTGTTTTATGAGACTATAAAGAATTACAAAACTTACTTCTTATAAAAACTGGGCACTTTTCTTACATGAAAACAAAATTATTTCGTTCAAGTGTGTTTTTGTTTAACTAAGGGTCATTATTTTTAAAATCAGTTTGGTCTTCACTGACCAAAACACCGATTTCTCTCAAATTTTTTAAATAGTCACGTAAATTAGTTTTAAAACATACGTATTTTTTATTTTGGGCTGAAAATTGGTTTTTGTCGAGAAATTCAGATTTTAGATTAGGATGTCAAATTCAGAGTAACCTCACGTTTGTCGAACACTTTTTTTTAAATCTTTATTTCTCATCGGAAAATCTATGGATTTGAATAATTTTTGCATGAGAACTTCCGAAATTGTACGAAATTTATGAATAATTTATTTAGTTTGGAATGAAATGAACGTTTCTCAAACATAAAACATCATTTTTATATGTATTTATTTTTCTTCAAAATGTAAGGAAATTTTTTAGAAAATTTTAAATATTGGACGAAAATATTGACGACATTATCGCATAATTCCGCAGTTGAACATTTTTCCGACAGATAATAGACCTACCTTCAGAATTCTACATAAACATAAAAATGTAATAAAACGTTTCAGAGAAATGAAAACGAAAGTATTCTAATTAAATTATGTGGGATTATAGTAGTAACTATCAACGGTGCAAATAAATACTTTGGAACTCAATTCTCCCTCAATAATAGAAATATACTAAACATGGATTAAAATAATTTTTAATCCACCTTAAAATTAAATTACTTCCTGTATATTATTTATTATTTACCACGTTAATCAACTGCACGAAAGCGAGCCCAAAATGGATATCAATTTTGTCCGTTATGTTTTTCACTGGTCTGATAAGTTTGTTGTATCCCCTGAAAATATCGCGCACCAGGCGTTCTTCATCTTCGGAGCAAAAACCTGTGATGATTTTTTTTTTGCATTATAACATTTAAAACAGATTTATTATCTATAATGTTAATTGAAATAAAATAAAAATCCTGAAATTTGATAATTATACATTTGAAGGATATCATTCAACCCCTTTTCAATAAGTATCGATTTCATAGAGCAAAAAATCTTCATTTCTAAAAATAACTGACATAAAAGAAAGAAATGGAAATTTTCTAAAAAGTTTTAAAAATTATATGTATGAAAATTGAACTCAGTAAAGTATTTTATTACCAATAAAAAATTTCTAAAGTAGGTTTATACGTCATCAAGTATATTGACCTAGGTCCAAAATGAGTTCATCAAGCTTTTGGGGTATGAACAAAAAAAGTTCTTACAGTAGAAATTACTGAGATGCGTATATTTACCAAAACAAATTACGATTGAGATGAGAAACGAACGAATCACTTTTTTCGCGGTGAATAACATTTTGGGTGGAACACACACGAGAATGCATACTATATGATGCTGTAGAAAAATGAACTGTCTGGTCTGAGCTTTCGGCGACCACCCCAAAATCGATACAGAATCTCCGGCATGGAGCTTTTAAAATTGTCGTTACTGTTTTATCGTTTGACAAAAAAACAGGCTTCTCTTATAAACAAACTTTACTATCTAAATTTTGAATTTAAGTAATTGCAAAAAGGAATTTGACTGAAGCCAATGGACACTTTTCATTTTGTTTTAACAAGTCTCTGACATTTTATGACTCATTCGTCAAAAGGAGAAAAATTTCACAACAAAATTTTTACTTAACAATATAAAACAAATGATAAAAAATCAATTACAAACATCTTATACTTCCCTTATTCGACATGAAATTTTCCAATGAAGAATAACATTTATTTATTTCTGCATGTCTTACCCTGAAACTATTTCATTTTTCATATAACTTTTCGTCCATGAAAAAAAAAAATCCAACAAATAATACCGATTCACAAAAATAAGTTACACATTATTATGGGGGATACTTTATTTTTACTTTCAAGTAGGAGCAGTTTACACTTTTTAGATTGTCGAGGAGCATACTTATTCAGTCAAGTGTCTAACTGTATACGATGTAGTACATATTTTGGTCCATGGATTCGCATAGGTACGTCAGAAATTCATTTATTAAAGAAGGAGGAATACATCTCAAAAATCATGTACACAGTTTTTTGAATTCGCATGAATCTTGGTTTATTCCTACAAACTATAATAATGAAAAAATCACTCAACTTCGTAAATATATACAAGGTTTTTCAGTCAGATTATGAAGTTTCGATCGAAAAGTTGAGACGACATCGCTCAAATTCGACACTTCGGTACATTAATTTATCAATTTATTAGTGCTAATATGCCATTTAATGTAAAAAATTGAGCATTAGGCGAATTACGAAATTCGTCTTTGAAAAAGCTTCAAAGAAGATAAATGAAAAAGTTTGAGTTGGACTGCAAAAAAATTTTCTGTTTAAAAAAATGATGAATTTACAACCAGGTTTTATAAGAGTAGAAAAAATGTATGTAATTGAAGTTTGAAAGTGAATTGGTATGGGAGTATCTAAAAAAACTTCTTTGAAGCTTCAGAAACCATTTTCGAAGATTTTACAGGTTTTCATTAACCTCGTATAATATTGAATCAAATCCAACAAAATACTGATAAAAAATACATTTCACCCACTCTCGATATTTTTAAAAAATATCCATAAATCGAACTTGAATTAGGAACCACATATAAAATTCATATTTTAAATTCCACCAAAAAACTAATAATTATAAACAATTTTTTAACACTACGTAATACTGTAATTGCACCTTGAAATATCCATTACATTTCAATTCCTTTCCAATTAGATGTAAATAAGGCATGATTGAAGTTTATAAGTCTTTCCTCAAAAATTTTTTACCAAGTACTCCATCAGTGTAAATGTATTCAAAAACATCATTTAGCATAGAATATGTATAAATATATGTCAGTCACCAATAGTTGGTTGTAGAAAAAATGTTTCATTGAGAAGAATTTCATACATGAAAATTTCAGTTTCAAGCAATATGAGGATTCAACTCGAAAGCCCTGAGAAAAATGCACATAGACCGATTGGAAAATTTTTTAGAGCTCTTAAAAATACTTTGTGCAAACATCGAAAAATGTGCCTTAATAATTAGTATGTTGTTTTGTTGACATGAGCAACGATAAATTATTGCTGAGTTAAACCAAAAATGTGCAATAATATTCAATTTAAATTGACGGACTTCAATATTAAAATATTCCAAGGAGAACGAATACCGTTTTTTATTGAATTTCCTGAAGATTAAGTTGCACATTTTAGGTTGAAAATTTTGTACACTTAGCCCTTTGCGTACATACGACAATTAGTAACAATAAGTGCTGAAGTGTAATTTTCGGAGTAAAAAATTTGAGCCACTTTTTACTAAGAAACTTATGACGTTTCGTTGCACCTATTTGGTCCATTATAAAAGAGCATATTTTTAGACATCGTCGTTATCACATTTATAAAAAAGATGGTATAATGGCAGTATAAATCCCCAAACTTTATCAGCTGTAAAAGTTACAGTGGAGAAGAATAACAAATACTTCCCTGTAGAAGGGTATGTTCACATTTCATAATTTTTCATTTAACTTTTAGCTTCTCAAAATAAAAATATTTGAATAGAATCACACTTTTGGCTCAATTAGAAAAATGTTGAACATGGAAATTAAAGTGTATGTTTTTTTTTCCGTTTTTCCAAAATCTTGCTTCTAATTTTCAAATTTCAAAAGCCAGGCGCGTAGGCATAGGGGGGTTTTGGGGGTTCAAACCCCTCCCGAAATCAGGATGAAATTCATATTTCATGTGAAAATAATGAAAATTATAACAATGAATGAGAAAAATACACATTAAAAAGAATAATGCAGGAAAAAAATATATACAAATCATGAAAACAGTGCCTGCTGAAATCTTGAGAAAGTAAAAAATGGTTGAATGTAAATACCCAAAGTTAACAATATTCAGCATTCTCAATTATACTAGCATCAAAATAAATTACAGTTATTTTGTTACCAGGAGAATTTTTTCATCAAAAAAATTCTAATCATAAACAATGTTTGGTAGGAATAACGGAGTACTACGAAAATTTGAAAAATTGTTCCAATGTAATGAAATCATGCTTAAGAAAAATTTAAATTTAGGAAAATCTCAGAAATTTGAGAAAATTTAACCCCTGAAGTATCTAATTCTTGAAATCTACAATAGAAATCTAGAAAAATACCAGAAAATCTTTTAAACCCTAGAAACTCTGAATAAATACTCAAAATTAAAGCAGAAATTAAACTACTAAAATGAGAATAAAAGAAATACACGAATCACAATTAAAAATCTATGTAAGTGTGGTTTCTCTCAAAATCTATGAAATTATTTAAATCGATTAAAATTTTAATTCTATAACATCGAATTCTAGGAATGCATGTACTTTTCAAAAATCTGAAAAAACACACACGATCTATGAAAATACGAAGACAAGGTACAAAATCTTATAAACACTATAAAAATACGACAGTGTAAGAAATCTATAAACACCGAAAATCAATATACATATATAGTTTACTACAAAATCAATAAAATCACTGAAAATCGCAAAAAAATTTTAATTCTACAATATCAAATTCTACATGTAAGCATCCTTCTTGAAAATCTGAAAAACCCCCACGATCTCTAAAAACACATAAAAAAAACGAAAATACCAGAAATCTATAAACAAAAAAAAACTATATAAGTGTAATTTTTTCAAAAATTTATTGAATTATTGAAAATCGCTTTTAATTTGGATTCTACAACATCTAATTCTATAAATATAATACAAAAACACTGAAAATCGTGAAATATACAAAAAAATCCTCCAGGTTTCGTAAATAATAAACAAGATGCGAGAAGAACTGAAAATTATTTAATGCTCAAAATGTATGTAAATATGATTTTTTGAAAAATATATAAAACTGAGTTCTTGTACATACAAATCTGGAAACCTGTGAAGAAATTTATATAATAGAAATTTATTCAAATGGTTTCAATACTATAAAAATACGAGAAAAATCCAAAAAGTATTGAGAATCTGTTTGCTTTAAAATTAATTGAGGTACTCAAGTTCGTTCGAATTTGCAATACTTTAGCATCAAATACTAAAAATCTATCAAAATGCCAGAAAGTATTACAAAATATTATAAAAATATATACAATGCGTAAATTCTGGAAGTCCATAAAATACTAAAAATCTTTTACGCTTAATTTTCACGGAAACTAGAAATATATTAAAAAATTATGAGAACTTCCATTTCTGGAGTATCGAATTCTAAAAAGCTATATAAAAATTCATTTCATATTTGAATTACGTTCGAGTAAATATTTTTAATTAAACAAAAAAAAAATTACGAAAAATACCAAAAATGATGGAAAAAAATCTATATCTCTGTGACTTGCATGGAAATCACAAAAATCGAATCGAATTACATTAAATACGAACATGAAAAACGCACTACTCTGAACTTCAAAAGTTGTATATCTTTTAAATCCTGGATTCCGAAAAATTGAAAAAACACAGTGAAAACACCCGCCGAACATTTTTTCTGCCTACGCCCCTGTCAGAAGCACAAAATTATAAATTACATCTCTATCATTCCTTATTTTCAAATTTCGTTTCCAAATGAAATTAGCATTCTTAAAATCACAAATATTGAAGTTTGAATCAATACGTTTTCCTAGTCTTTGATCTAGATTTTCGAAAGTACGGAATCACGCAGTCTGGTTTCTGACGCTAAATAATTTGATAACTTGATCTTGGTCCACGTATTCAAATATATGAGGAGCGTTCATCAAGATTCCCATTGTCCCAAACGTCGTCACAGCGAAGAAAATGTACAACTGCAAACGATCAATTACCATTGCTACGTATTTCCAGTCTTCTCGAGTCTGAAATCAAAAACCAAAAGACAGATTTCAGCCAAAGTTACCAAAAGTACATCATTTTCAAAATCAGGGTCTTACACTCCATTTCAATTTCTACTTACTTGAATGTACAAATCTTCGTTTTTCAGATGCTCAGCAATAAACTCAATAGCTTCTAAAGACTTTGCCAGTTCCGGATTGATGACATACAAATCCGACCCTTCAGATCCACACTGACGCACAGGTTCATTAATATGATTAACAATGCAATTAGGATGATGAAAATCCTCCAACTCCACAGTTTCCATGCTAGATTTTCCCCCAAAGAAAGACATGCTTTCAGGCAGTTCCACTGGACTTCCAGAGTAAGTTGAAGTCGGAGAATTGTAATTTGGCATGTCCATCATCCAACGTAATCTTGTTTTTTTGGGCCTCTTCATTAGTAGAAGAGGTGGCAGAATTTTCAGGAAAATTAGCCTAACTGCTCGGGGCATTCGGTGGGTTCTCGGACCCCTGAAGTTCCAGTTGATGATCATGACAGTGACAAGGATGCTGACGGCGTTCATGATGAATGTGAATAGAAGGTATTTTGCGATGAGCGGAAGCACGAGGGATGTCGGTGGCAGGATTTTGCTGACTAGTAGAAGGAAAACTACCAGGGACAGTAGAATGCTGATTCCCAGTGTGACCTGGCAAGATAGGTTCATTTTACATTTATATTTACTGAATGTACCAACAATTTCAGATGAGATAAAGTTAGAATCTCTCAATAGAAGCAATACTATTTTTCGTGGATGATACATGATTTTTTCCGCTGTGGTTTTTTTCTACGAATAATTTTTCAACCGTACCTTTTTCGCATACAAATAAATTATTAACCATGTAACATTTTTATTCACTTTCGTTTTGTTTATTTGTAACAACTTGCCGAATTATGACAATTACACTTTTTATCTTCTCTTTGTTTTTTTATACTTTTTTAGATTATCGATTTAAATGAATTCTTCCTTACTTGGTTGACTTTTCATCATAGCCAATTTCAACTAACAAAAATAAATCATAAACATTGTCAACCCAATCACGAACATTATTTCATTCCCATTTCACTGATAAATTTCAAAATAAGTGAAATCCCTAGCTTATCAGGGTTTATGACGAGGATCCATTGCCCGGAGTTATCCCAGAAGCACGACTTCCTCTCGACCACCCAAGAAAAGATCCAAATCCCCCTAGGAATAGGTCCAAAACATCGTCGAAAATGGAAATGCCGATCACTCATAAAGCAGCAACAAGCAAAATCCTCGTGCAACCTCCCGAAATCTCGCCCTCCTTGACTCGTCTTTATCCCTCATTACAAATCGCGGAAATTCTTTTCTTTTTAAATAAGATTTCCGCATTCAACAGCGATAATATAGAGATTTTTTATTGTGGCACTCTCATGACGTACAATCATGCCAAAGTGAACAAATGCAATAATGGCGGTCGGAGACGCCTAATTTTCAGAGATGAAGAAGAAGAAGAAGAAGAAGAAGAAGAAGGGGAACAAGAATCGATACTCATCGACCTGGCCCGTATCGATCCAACATTCTCCACTCAATACTAAAATTCCCTATCATAGCGACTGTACATAATTCCATGGAAGACCACCATCAGGACATATATACATATATCCGTTACAAACAGTATAATTAAAATAAATGGTATATAATAATAGTAAATGAAAGCATTCAACTAACATGTAAACTTAATAACTGTGTAAGCTTTAAATTTACTTCAAAATGAGCGTTTTTCCTAACTAATAATAGATTTACAAATTACTAAAGGATTTGTTGACAGTGATTTCATTAACAAAAAACTGCTTCAGTATAAAATTAATCATCTATTAGTTCACTTACTTGAACATTTAACACGAAAAAAAGTTGTATGCACAGAAATGATATATAATTATAAGTTTAATTATATGTTTATAATTTATGTATATAAATTATATGCCAAATTCAAAACTTGCGATGACACAAATCTTGTTTTCGAGTCTCGAAATCCAAAACATAGTTTGGGCCTGTTAAAAATCTTTTGAACGTACAAATTCTGAATAAGAAACACTAAAAGTAATTGATTTCTACGAAAAAAACCAATTTCTGAAAAAACTCGACAAATGCCTAAGATCTAGAAATTTTGGAATTCCAGAGCATCGAATTCTAAGAAGCGTTTCCATAAAAATATAGTGATTCAATAAATCTACAAAAATTCTGTAAAACGTCACGAAAACTTTTACATACTTCGAAAATTTCAAAAATCAAGAACCCAATAAAAGAATGAAAATCTATATACCTAAATGTTATTTCCTCGTAAATCTATGGATTATCGAGAATCGATCGAAATTCGCATTATAGAGCATCGAATTTTCTAAAACTATACAGTGATTTGCAAAAACATAAGAAATCTATAAAAATACTGGAAAATTTTCCAAGATTTCGTACATTATGCTAGAAAAATGCGAAGAATACTTGAATTTTGAGAATACTTAAAAACTATGTAGTTACAATTTTCTTACAAATTTACACAACTTTCAATCCTACACTATATTTATCAATATGATTCTATGTATGATTCTATAATTATATAGATTTCTGGAAGCAATTCCAGAAATTCATGCAGAATACAAAAAAAATATATACAAATGAATCTGTACAATTTATATACTTGAATATTCTATTAATTAAATAAATACTAAAAAGATTCCTTATAGGAAATCTTCTAATAGCCTGTAATTCATGAATTACAAAACTATTACAACTGGCAGGGTAGATCCCTATTCTACCAGCTGATCAACCTGATCATTTCCTGGCGCGAAATATATAATTTATATTTTTCTGGCATCTAACTTATTGAATGTACTTTCAGTGATTACAATTTTGAAAGATCCATATAAAACTTCAACTCTAACACTGTGATTTTGGTAATTATTCAAATCAGCTGGTACAATCGGAATCTACCCTGCCGGTTGGAATAGTCTGTAATTCATGAATTACAAGATTTTTTATAGGGTTTTAAATAAACGTATTAAATATCTGCACAAAAGATATTGTTGTCTGAAACATCAACTTAAATACTCAAATTACTTAGAAGTTTCAATACCATAGCATTTATTTCTAGAAATCTACTGAGCGTTTTATAAAAATACTAGAATTCTATAAAAACACCACAAAAACTACAAAATTTGATAAATAACGTATTTTACAAAATCTCAGAAAACTATGAAATACTTTAAATCTGTGTGATTATAATTTCCTTAATAATCTATAAAAAAAATTTAACATTTTTAGAACTTCTATTCCTGGAGCATGAAATTCTCGAAACCTTTATAAAAATCCATATGAAAATTAGAAAATCCCTAAAGCAGTAAAAATACCAGAAGTATATGTAAAAAAAATTGAAACCTCAGTGATTACTTAAAACTCACAAGAATAGAATTCCATTATAGAATAACATGAAAAATATGCTATTCTGGACTCCAAAAGTTGTAGAACTTTTGAATTCCGAAATGCAAAAAACTGAAAAATCATGCTCTTGACACTTTGTTTTGCCTTCACTTCTAAAACAAATCAATCACTAACTTCGTCTACAAAAATTTTATTTCAAATTATCTTCTGTAGATCCTAATATAATCTGTATCTCTAATATCACACTATCCAGTTCTGAAATGAGCTTTTTAAATTGTAAAGAAAGTCAACAATAAATGACTGCAACAATATTAGCTCTATACTTTGGAAGAAGAAGAAAAATTTAGTTTAGCGGAAAAAAAGCCTGGTAGAAAAAACTCCAGTGGTAAGAAAGACGTTCAAATTATGAAGTGAAAAAATCGCCCCAATACCTTCTTCATTCTCAAAACCTAACCTTTTCACCAGCTTCAGCAGGAAGGTAGAACACAAGTACGCAGAGAAACGAGATGAGAACAGTTGGCAGTATCAAATTGATTGTGTAGAAAAGGGCTTTTCGGCGTATGACGATGTAGAAGGTAATATCCGTTTCCGTTGGACTTTCGTCGCGATAAACGTTGAGGTAAGCCGGGACGTTGATCATATCCCAGGTGCCGCTTTTCCAGTAATCCGTAAGATCAACGAAATGCTTGCCATTGTAAAGAGCCAGCGATACCTGGTCGCCGTTGAAGGTCCAGGAGCCAAATTTCATGGTGCACATTTGCTGGTCGAATGGAAAATACGTGACGTCAATTCTGCAGGAGCTTTGGTAAATCGCTGGTGGCACCCAAAGAACTTCTCCATGTGGGTAAATCAGGACGTTGCTTTTGTAACGAACTTCGTAATTCCCATCGGCACTAGGAAATCGAATGTATTTTAAGACTAACATACTCGGAAAACTTATAAAGCTACTACTTTCTATGTTTGAAAATCAAAATCTTAAAAATGACGTATTAGCATTTTTAGCACAAAAAACCATCCCAACCTAGGAATCATTTCTCTACATAAAAATTACAAGCTCGAGTACTTGTTGAATAAAACGATGTCTGGTTTCCAAACTTTATCCGGAGGCAATCTCAAGACTCCGATTCCTCCATAGTTAGTTTCATCCCATTGCAGTTGAAAATCGTGCCACGAAAGTCTCAACCACACGTTTGATTTCATAATTTGCATTCTTTCGTTCTGCAAAAAGAATTCAACATCGATATTACTCTACAACATATTCGAATTATTTTGTAACTGGTTTTACCTCTACATATTTTTCTACATTTAAATACAAAGAAATGCAAGAAAAACTGTAAATCGATTAAAACATCACTGTCAAAATTATTCTCTGTTTATAAGTAACGTGTAAAAATTGAATGACAATTTATGCTCACCACATTTATCAGTTGCACAAACGCGAGGCCAAAGTCGATTTTAATGTTTTCGGTCATATTTTTCACCGGCCTGATCAGCTTGTTGTAACCCCTAAAAAGATCACGCACCAAATGTTCCTCATCTTCAGAACAGAAACCTATGGAAATGACCGACCCCGAAATCAGAGTGAGATTAAAATTCAGTGAATCAAGCTTGCAACAGTTTTCGCGAGTTCTCACCGATGCAAAACGTGCCGGAAATGACGGCGAAAGCAAATAATTTGGAAGGGAAAATCATTTTGGGCGGAACACATGTTCAACAATGAATGAATGGAAGAACGATGCTCCCTTCGCAGCCACCCTTCAATCAATACGAGATGCGTTGCAACTGGATTATCTACTTTATCGATGAACAAACCAAATGTTAGTAAATATTGTTTTATTTTTGTTGAAATTTTGTTTATCCATTACTAGGCAGGAGTCATATAAGTCTGGTTGAAGATAACATTGAATATCATTGAAATTTTGAAAATAATAATGTTCTCAACGTTAGTGATCTTCAGATATAGATAGAAGAGAGGGAAGTTTGAATTTTTCATTTTTTGTATCTACAATAAACTATCAATAAATGCAGAAGAAGTTCAGTTACTCATGATCAAAGGATCTGAACTTGATGCAATGAAACTTCTTCCACTGCAGAAAACAGTCTCAACTGACAAAAGAACATTTTAATACTGATCTGAGTTTTATCCAAATAGAAACAAATGCTCCGTTAAAAGTTTAGCAACATTTTTTTCAAACTTACATATACTCAGGGTTGGGCGGGATTACTACTCCCGGAATAACGGAATGAATACGTGAATACTTCGTCGGGGCATCGACTTTTGGAATAGAATAAATTTCATTCCCTGAGTTATTTGACGTGGGTTATTTCATTCCTTTATTCCGTTTACCTGTAGCAGCTGAATGATGTCAATTCCATGTTTCCAAAAAAAGTCAAGAATGAAATACTCCCCAAAAAATCGTCTCGATTCCTCATGGATTGACACGCCATTTATTTTATTTTATCGAACGATGAATACTTCCTCACTCATTGTGTTCCCATCCCATTTGAGGGAAATAGAAAATTTTCGAGAACATCCAGTTATTTCGTGAATATACAATGGGAATAATGAGATGTTTTCGACCGCATTGTCTGCTTCTAAACACAAAAGAACCTAGGTACCTGAGCGGTTCCTGTAGGAATTTTGATACGAGTGTACCTTACCTTTTTTACCTTTTGTACCTTCCTTTCTTACCTTTTTTCCGGCTTTTCTAAAACTCCATTATATATTTATGGAATGACTGAAATTTCTCTGAAGTATTTCATTTCACTTTTATGTGATTGAGACAAAATTAGAAGGCAGGTATTCTTCATTTAGTGGAATCGGTGTGCGTCAATCTAATAGTCACAGGTAGTATATTCTATGGAATACTGGATTTTTGATGTTTCTCGAAAACTTATTTTCGAAATAGTTTGGGTACTCCAGGTAAACGGAATGAAGGAATGAATTAACCCTGGGATCAGAAAACTCCTGGAATGAATTTCGTTTCATTCAGAATTTTTTCCATCTTCTGAATGATGGGATCATTCACTCCCAGCGTCATTCATTCCACAAAAAAGTGGAGAATGCCCAACCCTGCATATACTGTCTCTTATTACGGGGTCTATAAAAAAAACTCGTTATTCCAGTAGGGCGAAAGTTTACGAATGGAAAGTGCAAAAACTCATAAATACAAAGTTTGAGAGTTTGGTGCACGTTTATATTTTTCTACCCCTTCATTACGGGATCGATCGTGAGTGTGGAAAAACATCGTAGGAACTGGAGCGTTAGTCGATGAAAGTTTTCTCTTGAGATACAAACGTCTTTTACAGCCAAGTGGCAGATATTTTGTTTCTCTCTCTTTTTTTTTTAATATAACTGTCAATGTTTCGATCAAATATTGCAATTAAATTGTAATTTATTACAGGCATTGCAGATCAGTGGTTTTTTTCAAGAGTCTTCTAGCATGAACCTTCACAGAGGTATTATAGACTTTTGTAAAATGATCTTACTAAATTAGGATTTGTTTATACATGTGATTTTCATGGTGTAATTAATGTAGAGTGCAGATTTTTATTGTTATATTATGGTATATTTCATCATCTTCGAGACATACATGCCTACAATAGAAAAGACACATTAAAAAACATCCCTCCTTAACAAAAATGTTGAAAACTGATCAAGATTATGAATCTAGTTAGTTTTAATCAATTTATATTGCGTTATTGTCTTATATTTTTGTAATGAAAACTGATGGACTTTAGGTAATTTTTTTTTAGAAGTGGTATATTTATGATTAACAATAAGAGGATTACAAGACACCTTGCGAGAAAGAAATGCTTGCTTTGGAAACCTATGAAAAGTGATAAATACTGATCGAGATTAGTAAAGAATTTCAATGAATGTTATAAAAACTGCAGCAAATGGATCAACATTTTGTACAACCTTCTGAAAAATGATGAAAATTGATTGAGAAAAACTTAGATGGTTCAGCATTACAATGAATTTTATAAAAACTATTACGAATCGATCAATATTTTGTACAACGTTGTGAAAAGATGGTGAAAACTGATCGAGAATAATTGAGTAATTTTGGAACCTCATGAAAAAGTGAAAAAAAATTGAGTGAGAGAATCTCACGTTTCTTCGGCACCAAAATGGATCTTATGGGAAGTCATACGAATTGATATACATTTTGTATAACTTCATGAAAATTGATTAGAATTACTAAAAATTGACCATCGTTTAGCAAAACCTTGTATAAAGGTTTCTGATTGAGAGAAATTTACTTTTTTTCGGCATCAAAATTAATTTTATCAAAACTGACACAAGCTGACCAAGAAAAGTGATAAAAACTGATCGAGAATAACTCAGTATTTTTTGATAATACTTTATAAAAAAGAAATGAACATGTGATTGAGAAAATTATAAAAATCTATCAGAATTTTGTACAACCTTATAAAAACAAAAAAAGATGACAACTAATCAAGAATAATGAATCATTACTGGTAAATCACGAAAAGGAAAAAAAAGAATGACAAAATTTACGTTTCTTCGACATCAAAATGAATCTTATGAAAATTCATACAAATCGATCAACATTTTATACAACCTGATGAAAAATGATGAAAACTGATTGAGAATAATTGATAATTATTGAAAAATCATGAAAAGGAAAATAAATTATTAGGAGAAGTTCACGTTTCTTCGGCATCAAAATGAATCTTACGGAAATTCATACAAATCGATCAACATTTCATACAACTTCATGAATTGTGATAAAAACTGATACAAATTGATCAAAATGAAAAGTTCTAAATCCTTTGCGAAGAAAAATGAAAACTGATTGAAAATGATTGATAATTTTTGGAAAATCATGAAAAGGAAAAAAAAAACTGAGTGAGAGACATTTACGTTTCTTCATATCAAAACGAATTTTACGAAAATGCATTCAAATCGATCAATATTGTGTAAAACTTCATGAAAAGTGATTAAAATTGATAAAAAATCGATCAAAATTTTATACAACCTTTAGAAAAAATGTAAACTGATCAAGACTTACAAAGTACGTTTCAGAACTTCAGGAAAAGAGAAAAAAAAAACAATTAGAAGAGTAAATTACGTTTCTTCGGCATCAAAATGAATCTTATGGAAATTCATTCAAATTGATCAACATTTTATGTAACCTTATTAAAAGGGATTGAAATTTATAAAAATCGATCAAAATTTTGTACAATATTTAGAAAAGTGATCAAAATTAATTGATCGAGAAAAATGGAATATTTTTAGGAACCCCATGAAAAAAAAAAACAAAAAACCTGAATGAGAGAAACTCACTTTTCTTCGACATCAAAATGAATTTTTCAAAAACTTATACAAATCGATCAAGAAAATTGATGGAAACTGATCGAGGGTAACTCAGTATATTTTTTGGTTCTTTATAAGAAGTAATTAAAATCTAATTGAAATAACTCAGATGTTTCAGCATTATAATGAATTTATTAAAAACCATAAAAATTATCGATCAGCATTTTGTACAACCTTATGAAAAGCGATGAAAATTCAACGAGAATTATTGACGACTTTTGGGAAATCAAGAAAAGGAAAAAAAAATGAATCAAAGAGATATTTATGTTTCTTGGGCACCAGAATGATACTCATGGAAATTCATACAAATTAATATACATTCTGTAGAATGTATTTTGTACAACTTTTAGAAAAAAAAAACTGGTCAAGAATGATAAAGTACTTTTTGGAACTTCAAGAAAAGCGAACAAAAAAAAATTAATGAGAGAAACTGACGTTCCTTAGGCGTCAAAATAAATTTTATGAAAATTCACACAAATCGATCAACATTTTGTATAACCTCATGAAAAGTGACGAAAACTGATCGAGGATAATTGAAAATTTTTGAAAAATCATGAAAAGGAAAAAAAAATGAGAGAAATTGACGTTTATTCGGCATCAAAATAAATTGTATAAAAATTCATACAAATCGATTGACGTTTTGCACAACTTTATAAAAATTGATCAACCTTTTGTACAACCTTATGAAGAAAGACGAAAAAGCATTGAAATTTTATAATTTTTTTTTCATCAGAGATAAATCTATATTGCTCTAATAATTTTAAAATTTTATAAAATAATACTGAGAAACTAGGTTGTAAATAATTAGGCATTAATAATTGATTTTTTTTCGAGTATCCATTCACCTTGTAGATTCAAGTTCCTTTTTAGGCGAAACAGATTTTTTTTCAAAAGACAAGAGTGTTACTCTAGACCAACTGCACGAAAAGGTAATAAGTTGAATTTTGCAGCATGTAATAAAATTACTCTTAAAGTACAAATTCAATTAAATTAATGGTTTTTTTGTTAGAAAGATAAATTCAATAGCTCTGCGCTGTGAAACATACATTTGTTTTATGTAAAAGTACGTAAATTCTTGAACTTGTTACAAGTAATTGTTTTCTTTTTTACAGGTCAATAAGTACGCAATGTTGCTAAACCAAAAATACTCTGCAATCATCAAGGTTTAATCACTCTGAGTTTAAGAAAATACCTATTATTCTATAATAGAATGAATGTCATATCGATGAACCTTTAATTTTTGAAAAGAAACGTATTTTTTTTAGATAGCCTAACCTCCTAGAAGTTTTACATGATTTGGGCAAAGTGAAGCATCAAATTTCATCTACTAGAATTACGAGAATGTAAGCATGTTGTTGAAAATTCATTGAAGATCAATTTGGTTTTCCAATAGAGCTCTCTGAAAACGAGTTGATGCAACTCAATCCTTTTTCAACAATGTAACCAAGAACTTTTTCATAACAATTTGTATCAGCAGCAGCTCTTTGCATCTTCTGCTAAGTAATTTTACAGCACCCTACAAAACATAAAAGCCAGTTGGTAAAACAAAGATACTCCCTTCAGGAATTATAGCTAAAGACTAACTTCTTCATTCAACAGGACTAAGGCACATTTGGACAAAGCAAAAGGTCTACATAATTTTTACAAGCTTTTCCTTTCTGTGATAGGACTCTGCCCTGTCAAAATGAATCATGTCATTTTCTTCATAACTTACTGCTTCGAAATATACATGTCATCCATGTCATTCTTAGAACTGATACTCTCAGTTGAAGACGTAGATGAATTTATAGGAGTTCTCCCAGAGAGCCTTGCTTTCGTAACATTGATTGCAAGAGTAACATTTGGATATCACAACCATACGACATTGAGGAAAGTAATTGAAGATTGCCTGACCGATTTGAAGTTGATCAAATTACTTGATGAAGATGAAGTTCGAGCATTCTCCGAGTACAATGCAAGAGCATGGGGCATTGTCAAAATTATCACAGCAAATTTGGCAACCGTTCCATGGATGTACACGTTTATACCACTTACGAGACAATCAAGCATACGTAAGACAATTTATGAGTGTCTTCTGATCTAGTTCTAGTCTTGATTTTCTTTTGACCAAATCAAGTATACAACTCATCGAAAATCCAAAGTTGCTCATATGCCTCTGAATTGCCATTCCGTATGCACCATTTCTACGAGATGAACACTCTGAAAAGATACCTTCTGTCTTATGCAAACATGATAATTTTCATCGGATTCTTAAATCTTGTTTTTATTGGTGTCGATTGTATGATGATAACTCTTGTTTATCATTTGGCTTGCCAAATAGCTATCTTGTCGACAAGAGTGCAAAAATTGATGTTTACTTATGCATCTATCAATGACATCTCAAAACCATTCCGAGCAGTTATAAGACGTCTCAACCAATTGGCGATGTAATTTTGCTGAAAGTGTATGAACAAAACTGCGATACAGTGGGATATATTATACTCTATTTCAGGATGAACGATCGAATAAAAAAATCTTTTAGCATGATTTTACTGATTTATTTGGTAACTTCTTCTATTGCCATATGCGACCTTGAATATGAAGGTTTGGCTGTGAGTATGAACTGATTTAGCAACTTGGAAATTTGGTCTTGCTTAGAAATTACGTGTGTCATGTTCAAATTGGTGTATTCATTTTAATGAGTATTTTGTTGAATGGATTAATTTGCTTTCAGAATAAATCAAATAGCCCTCTAAAATCTTTTATATACACATCTGGGGCCATATTCAATTTTTTAATAATGCTATTATTTTGCAAAGTTGGGGAAAGCTTGATAACAGAGGTAAAGTTGATCTTGTGTTAAAAATTATAAGTAATTTTTGAATTTGAAAATAAACAACGTTAAAAAAATATTTTTGCTTTACAGACTAGCAGAATGTATCTGAGTTTCTACAAATGTGATTGGTATAATATGCCTTATAATTGTTGCACGTACATTGTACTCAGCATGATCAAATGTGACAAACCATTTTCTCTAAAAGCTGGGGATTTCGGAATTTTCCGACTCGATACTCTAACTTATGTTCGTGCATAATCTGCATTAAATTATTAATTAAGATTGATGTTTGTTATAGTACATGTTAAAATTTTTTTTGTGTAGGTCTTGAAAACAGCCATAAGTTATCTGTCAGTTTTGAGGAACACAAGATAATTTACTGGGTCTCCAAATCATATGAATTAAACGAGAAGAAACAATCTACTTGAGAAAAAGGCAGTTTCTTAATGGAGTTGAAAGTTAAAAATATAATTTCATGCTTTTTTTTGTAAATATTATATGAAAACTGCTTTCTGCCTAACAAAACAATGGCTTCAGGCAAAGATTGACCTGAAACCTGAAAAATTCTGCGTGGGTAAAATATCCAGAAATACCCATCCAAAAATGCATGAATTTATTAATAGTAGCTTTATCGACTGGTTAAACTTTTGACAACTCACAGAGGTAATAAAAATTGTCTGAAATTTTAATTATTTAGGACTAAAACTTTTTTATTTAAAAATTTTTAAGATTACTCGCAATTTCTGAGGTTTTACAGAATTTTTGAAAATATCTATAATCCACAAAATTTACGTGCATTTTCTGGAATTCTGCAAGTTTCTATAATTTTCAGAATCATCGACAACCTTTAGAATTTCGGATATTTTCTGTTTTCGAAAAATTTTCTCCCTTCAAACGTAATAGACTATTCAATTTCTCCCAATTCATGAAAATTTGCCTAACTCGTATGAAAAGTTCCGTAATTTTTGAATAATTTATGAGTATTCCTAAGTATGAAAAAAAATTGTAATTATGCATATATCGAAGAAATATGATGAACACAATTCACAAAATTATTAAAAATTTTCCAAAATTCTACAAAATTTTCATTTTAATAGAATTATTGACAATTTTCGGAATTTCCAAACACGATAGCTCGGTGTAGAATTATCTTAAATCAAAAATATTGTAAAGTTCACTTGAAATATGAGTTTATTCTCCCCCATCCATCGTTTTTTTCTTTCGATTTTCGAATTAAGGTGTTTTTTTTTTTCAATTTTTTGATAAAAGAGGGAGTAAGGGATAACTTGAAATAAAAACAACTTTTTTTTTTTAGAAAGGGGGGAGTAAGAGATACCTTGAAAAAAAAATTTTTTTTTGAAAAAGGAGGGAGTAAGGAATGGCTTAAAAAAAAAAAAAAATTTTTTTTTTCGATAAAGGGGGGAGTAAGGGATACTTTAAAAAAAAACAATTTTTTTTTTGATAAAGGGGGGAGTAAGGGAGACCTTAAAAAAAACACATTTGTTTTTTGACAAAGGGAGGAGTAAGGGATACCTTAAAAAAAAAAACATACTTTTTTTTAAAAAGGGGGGAGTAAGGGATAAATTGATAAAAAAAAACTTTTTTTTATGAAGGGGGGAGTAAGGGATACCTTGAAAAAAAAAAATACTTTTTTTTGATAAACAGAAGAGTAAGGGATAACTTCAAAAAAAAAAAAATCAAAATTTTTTTTTTTCGATAAAGGGGGGAGTAAGGGATAACTTGAAAAAAAATTTTTTTGCTGACTTTTCACGGATACATAGTTGAAGCACATTAATCTAAACTTTATTAAAATCATGATATATCATCCAAAGAACATTCAGTTATAATTTTTTGAATAAATATTGGAAAATAAGCCAGTGACAAAGCATTTCCCGAAACGTCTTTTTGATAAACGTTTTTGTATTGATATTTTCAGAAATTAAAAAAATTTTTGGCATCATATTATAAACTATGTATGAAAAACTTCTCTTATTTTACGAAAATTTCTGCAACTCATGAAAATTTCTTGCGATTTTCTATTGATCTTCAAATTTCTAGATTTTTCTTCAAAAATTTGAAGAACACTATTATGCATTGTTTTAAAAAACAGTAAATATGTATGATAATGATCTCTATATACGAAATTCTTAAAATTGTTATGAAATTCTACCATACATCTGGAATTATTCCAAATTATTGGCAATCTTGAGAATTTGAAATGTTTTCTTGATTTTAAACATTTTCAACATTTTAAATGTATTGAAGACTATTTAAAATTTTCGAATATTGTAAATATTGTCTAAATCTTCAAGATTTTTCTTAGTTTCTAAATGTTTTTCAAGTACTGCGAATTTTCGTGAAAACAGAACATCAACAAAACAGAATCATATGACGTACGAGGTTGGTTTCTCGCTCTACATACAATCCTTGGTCTCATATAAACTGATCGACAAATGAGTTACTTTGATAAATATATTACATGAATAAAAATAATATTCTGCATCTATGTATGATGATTGTATATTGATGGTTGTAATACAGGATTATAAAAACCCTCAAAGCTTCAAAATAATTGACTTTAAAATTCACAAATCTGTATATAAATTTCATAGTCACAGTAAAAAAATTATATTTTTCAGTGTACATGAAAGAGCGATGATTTAAGGATCACTAAATACATCAAGATGTTCAACCTTCAAATTCTTTTATTCTGTACATCCTCGAATCAATTAATACGTACATCAACTACTTTTTCCTGTATAACAGTGATTTGTATCTCGCACATTTCTTTATGCATCGCACCACTTTCACATTGTATTTACAATTGTCTACGTAGTTTACAATTCTTCATTACTTAAAATCTTGACATTGAATAACAGACACATCAGAAGATGGATATTTGACATTCCTTCATTAACAATGGGAAAAACATTCTTTTCGTGTTCAGAAGTGTAAAAAATCAAGCAATTTTATGAATAATGTCCAAAAACACTCTAAACTTTTTTTAACCTTAAACATCAAAAGTGCACTTTCATTCTTTGGCACTTCAGCAGTTAACAATAAACAACACCCAACAACAATTCTCATACCATACTTAACTTTTGTTCACCATTTCATCTACTTCAACAGAGTTTGTTCATAACCTAATCTCTGCATCAATGATCAATAAAAAAATCATATTCATCTGAACGACAAAATTCCTGGGATGTAAAAAAAAGTCTTGCGCCAATACCCGAAGTAACAATTACTGGAAGTAGTTACAAGTAGCAAAATCACAGTTCAGCTGTAAAAAATAACCTTTACAAACCAACAGAATCATCTCTAGGTCTTTGGTTTTCGCGAAAAATATGAAAGTCGATCTAAGAACTGTTTGGGATTGTTTCACTCGCTTTCGGAGGACTCTTCCAATGTTTTGCTGGCCTTGTTTCTAGTGGACTCAGCATCGTTCGATGAGTACGAAACGTGGGTGTAACCACGAGTACTGCGGGATCTTGGGTGGTACACGAAGTAGATGTACAAACCGCCGATGACGATGGCCAAACAATTGATGGCCAGGAAAATGGTCGCTGCCAAATGCCATCTAGTGAATTGGATTCGCCAGGCGAAGGAACGAAGAACACAACGCGAGGCGAGAAAAGCGGCGTCCGGATGGCACGTGGTGCACTCGGTGTCCGAGGGACCGTTGCAGGTTGCACAAGTGTAGTGACAATGAAGACAAGCCAAGCTTCTACCATCTGTAGTAACGTGGGTGTTTTTAGGACACCGAGTGACGCACTCTCCCTCGAAAAGGTACCATTTGGAGATGCATTCTGCGAAGGATAATCGAGATCAGTGATTGTAGCAAATAATGACAAATGGATCGTTTCATCTCACATTCGATCAAATCATATCGAGCAACGAAATTAAGGTTCCTGAAAATAAGGTAGTACACTGTAATGGTTGCTGAAGAATTCTTGAAGAGGAGTTTTTTGAAAACTAAGCTCATTTTAGTAATTTATTCAGAATTCTATAAATGGAAAAAATTGAAAAATTTGTAGAATTTCAGAAAATTTTTACCATCACACAAATAGCTTTTTAATTATCTTTCCATTACACTGAGAAAAAAATATAGTAATCATTACAATACTGTATAGTAAACAGGAATCACTCTGACATATTGTACTTTTTGCTAGATAATATATCAATTTTTGAAATAACATATTGTAAATATTGTCAAATTATATTGTAGTTGTAGATATATTGTTGTAAAAACTCCTATACATCTTCCGTTTTCTATTATGCTTCTTGTACTTTTTGCAATATCATATTGTAATTCCTATTAATCCAGATGTTTGAAAATTCCAGACAGTTTTTTCAGTAAACAGATCTGTATAGGTTCTTTTTGCTATATTTTTGTGTACTTTCTAGGTAACTATTTTTGTAGGCACTATTTTAAAGGGAATTGTTAATACCTTTTAATATTCATGGTTTTGTAAGTCGATTTTTACATAGATTTCTAGAATATAATACTATACAAATCAAAGTTTCATAAATTTTTTCTATTCTAATAGACTTTTCAAAATACAGTATTTTATTTCATTTCTATAAGCTCACTATATTTTCAGTATCTTATTGAATTTTGAAGAAAACAGTATCTTCATATAAATATGAATCATCTCCAGAAAAAATTTTAAGGTTTTTCATTTACATTTTCAATATTTTTCATGTATGAAAAAATTCTTTTATTTTCATCGATTTTAATTTTCATTCTTCTTTAAAGTTTTTCTTCAATTTTCTTAAATTTTTATCTATTTGATGAATAACTATATAGAGTTGGAAAATGCAATATTCTAGATTTAAAGGTTTTTTATTACATTTTTTGTATTTACATAGATTGTTCTAAAAACATTATCTCAATATCTGTAGACAGTGACATATAATAATTATCATTTAACTCTGTTGAAGCTATAAAAATTGCGAAGTTTATGAAATTCTCAGCAGACCGTAAAAATTGTCAAAATGTAGGTATTTTCGTACACTGAGAAAAAAATATAGTAATTATTACAATATTGTATAGTAAATGTCACTCTGACATATTTTACTTTTTGCTAGATAATGTATCAGTTTTTGAAATAACATATTGTAAATATTGTCAAATGATACTGTAATTATAGGTATATTTTGTTGTAAAAACTCCTCTACATATTTCGTTTTCTATTATACTTCTTGTATTTTTGCAATATCATATTGTAATTCCTATTAATCCAGATTACTGAAAATTCCATACAGCTTTTTCAGTAAGCAGATCTGCATAGGTTCTTTTTGCAATATTTTTGTGTACTTTCTAGGTTTCGAGTGCATCGTATTGTAATTTGATACAGTTTTCGAAAAAGTTGGATAAAAGTAATGTAGTTTATTTTTTTCGCCATGTATGGTAAAAATTACAGTTTGTATAGTAAAATTTGCATTTTAAGATTTTCAATTCTCCGAAATTATACAGTAAAAACTGGCATTCATATTGTAATTTGTACATTAATAGCGGTTTTACTGTATAATATTGTAATAAGTAAAATAAATATTGCAGATTTTACAATATTATTATAAAAAGTACAATAATATTGTACTTTCTGCTATATATACGGCAGAAAGTTTCCTTCTCAGTGTAAATATGCATAATATTTATTATGTTTTTAACGAAAATTTGGAATACTTGAAAATATTAGAAAATCACCAAAAAATTTCACAAGTTTGTCAAATTTTATAACATTTTGAAAAGTGTTGAATCGTTGATTGGATATTACAAGGAACTTTAAAGATTGTAAAAAATCATAATTAATATTTAAAATTACAAAAAATGTCATTCATACTCAAGACATCGAAATTATTGTAGAATTTCAGAAAACATCCATCATTTTAACAATTTTTAAAGATTTTTTCATGAAAATTCGCAGTACTTGAAAAGCATTCAAAAACTAAGATAAATCTTGATGATTCAGGCAATATTTATGATATTCGAAAATTTTCAATAGTCTGCAATACATTTAAAATGTTAAAAATGTTTAAAAACCAGAAAACATTTGAAATTCTCAAAATTGTCAACAATTCGAAATCTGTGGCTTCCAGCCATAACCGAGAAAGTCACACATGCCACAACGTTCAAAATTTTGTCAGAATATCATGTAAATTGAGCCTTATGGCACAAGTGACTTTCTCGATTATGGCGGGAAGCTACAGAAATAATTCCAGATATTTGGTAGAATTTCATAAAATTTCAAAGAATTTCGTACATTGTTATCATTATCCTACATATTTACTGTTTTTTTTAGAACTATACATGATAGTGTTTTTTAAATTTTTGAAGAAAAATCTAGAAATTTGAAGATTATTAAAAAATCGCAAGAAATTTTCATGAGTTGCAGAAATTTTTGTAAACTATAGAAGTTTATCATATGTAGTTTATAATATGATGTCAGAAATTTATTCAGTTTCTGAAAATACTTATACATTGTAAATTCTGCGAATCGTCAAAAATTCTGGAAAATGAAAATTTTTGTAAAATTTCGGAATATTTTCAATAATTTTGTGAATTGTGTTAATCATATTTCTTTGATACATGCATTATTACAATTTTTGTTATATTTTGGAATACTTATAAATTATTCAAAAACTACGGAACTTCGTACGAGTAAGGCAAATTTTTATGAATTGCGAGAAATTGAATAGTCTATTACGTTTGAAGTGAGAAAATTTTTTTGAAAACAGAAAGAAAAATCTTGACGATTTAGACAATATTTAAAATATTCGAAAGTTTTAAATAGTCTGCATTACGTTTAAAATGTTGAAAATGTTTAGAAACCAGAAAACCTTTGGAATTCTCAAGATTGCCAATAGTTCGAAATAATTCCAGGTATTTGGTAGAATTTCATAAAATTTCAAAGAATTTCGTATATTGTGATCATTATTCTACATATTTACTGTTTTTTTAGAACTATACATGATAGTGTTTTTTAAATTTTTTAAGAAAAATCTAGAAATTTGAAGATTATTAAAATATCGCAAGAAATTTTTATTAGTTGCAGAAAGTTTTGTAAAATTATAGAAGTTCATCATATGTAGTTTATAATAAGTCAACAAATTTTTTTCATTTCTGTAAAATATCAATACATTGGAAATTCTAATAATAGTTAGAAATTCTAGAAAAATGTAAATTTTTGTAGAATTTCAGAAAACATTTATCATTTTACAATTTTCAAAGATTTCTTCATGAAAATTCGCAATACTTGAAAAGCATTCAGAAACTAAGAAAAATCTTGATGATTTAGACAATATTTATAATATTCGAAACTTTTAAATAGTCTGCATTACGTTTATAATATTAAAAATGTTAAAAAAACAGAGAACATTTGAAATTCTCAAGATTGCCAATGATTCGAAATAATTCCAGATATTTGGTAGAATTTCATAAAATTTCAAAGAATTTCGTATATAGTGATCATTATCACACATATTGACTGTATTTTAAAACTATGCATGATAGTGTTATTCAAATTTTTTAAGAAAAATCTAGAAATTTGAAGATTAATAAAACATCGCAAGAAATTTTCATGAGCTGCAGACAATAACGATTTTCTAATCGAGAAATTCCGTCTCGAGAAAAAATGTCTAGAATTTACTATAATTTTGAATTGGCTGTTCTTTGAAAATATATCTTTGTTTATTTATTTTAACGGAAATCATTATTTTCGAACCAATTTTGATGACACGAAGAAAATAAAGAATATGAATATGTCCAAAATCACAAATAACGAAAATAGCTTGTTATTAAAAAAATGCAGAAAAAAACTGATGCAATACCAAAATTTGAAGACGCAACATTTATCGCTTCTTGTCTGATAATCGCGATTGCAAGAAAATATTTTTTTTTTTTTGGTAGCGTTTACGATTTTTTTTACAGAATAAAATTCTACCTGGTTATTAGAGAAAAATTTCTGAGAATGCGATAAATTTTGGATAAGTTATTGAATTAAAAATAAAAATTAACACATATCAATAGAATATCAACTTTCCAGTGGATATTCCAAAAATTCCCTAAGACGAAATAACTAAAATTGGAAAAAAAGTTTCATTTATTCCCAAAGAAATGATAACAAAAAAAAAAAAAAAAAAAAAAAAAAAAAAAAAAAAAAAAACACTAACCTGACTCACCTGTACAATTTGAGATGAAACGACCCAAATAAGACTTAATGACACTAAGAATTGAGAAACGAATCGATTCTCTAATCAAAATATGTAGCAAATAAAAATCAAGCTCTACGCATGGAGGCGATTTTTGTCCCCTCTCAATTCACGTGTTATCACAATAATAGTACATTGTGCAACTAGTGGGAAAAGAAGGCGCTGCATCGCGCGAGTGAAAAACTCTCTGTCAACCAATATCATCAAATCTGGGGATTTGATACTCTGTTACTATTCCGATTCCAATTTTTTTTCTTGCTTCTGAGGTAAAAAACCTTGGAAATCGTTTTAGTTTGAAACACTTATCAACACAAATTATGTTTACCATTGAAGGTCCATGCAATCATTCCAGCATGAACTAATTATACCATTCATCACACTCAGGGATAAGTAACATGAATATTACATGAAATTAAACCAAGATCGTATGTTTCCATCACAAAGGTGTCTGACACTGTAAAAAATTCTCAAATCAATTTGCAATCCTGTAAATTTGTTTCAAACGAAATTTAAAAACAAAACATGCTATCGAAAGTAACGTTTTCCATCGACAATTTTTCCTGGTGACAATGAATAAAAAGTCGATTATACAAATCTAGGAGTAACAAAAATTCACTCATGCGTTACACAACATTTGTCAAAGCTGGGCAATGACGGAAAAGCAGAAAGAAGTTAACATTGCACGAGTAAAGAACCAAACTCGCGAAGCGTCCAAAAGATAAGCGATGTAGGCGAAACAATTACGTTTCGGATGGAACAAAAGCGAGCTTTTTGCGGAGGGAAAATGCAAGTAAAGAATGGCCGTGATTTCCCAGGAAAATTAAAACGCCACGTCTGTGATTGAAATGAAGAAGTGGAACAATTGAAGGATTAAAATGGACAATGAAGAAAGAAATGGAAATTTTTGGTATCTGGTTGAATATGAGTATATACAGTATTTGTACAGTTGTGTTTGGACGATTATAATGTGTGGGTAAACTTGAAAAGGTTTTCAAGGTTTAAGAAATTGGATTTTGAAGGAATAATATACTATTTATAACACTTTTTTATAATCACATTTCATCCAACTGTATGTTTTCTTAATGATTGTTTTAAATAGTAAGTATAGTATTGTCAGGAGCGTAGGCAGAAAAATTTTCGGAAGAGTTTTTTTTGAAAAATATATTTTCTTCAGGATTTCATGATTTCTTATCCTTGACAATATGGTTACAAGAGAATGATTTTTGAATTTTTTACACTTCGGAATTAAAAAGTTTTACAACTTTTGGAGTCCAGAATAGCACATTTTTCATGTTCTTCTATAATGGAATTCTATTCTTGTGATTTTTAAGTAATCACTGAGGTTTCAATTTTTTTTACATATACTTCTGGTGTTTTTACTGCTTCAGAGATTTTCTGATTGAAATATGAATTTCTATAAAGGTTTGAAGAATTTAATGCTCCAGGAATCAAAGTTCTCAAAATATTAAATATTTTTATAGATTACTAAGGAAATTCTAATCACACAGATTTAAAGTATCTCATACATTTCTAAAATTTCGTAAAGTATGTTATTTATCTAATTTTGTAGTATTTTTTGGTGTTTTTATGGAATTCTAGTATTTTTATGAAACGATCAATAGATTTTTAGAAATATATGCCATGGTATTGAAACTCCCAAGTAATTTGAGTATTTAGGTTGATTTTTTAGACAACAATATCTTTTGTGTAGATTTTTAACACTTCTATTTTAAATTTTTTTAGTATTTACTTAATTAATAGAATGTTCAAGTATATGAATTGTACAGATTGAATTGTATATTTTTTTTGTTTTCTATATTAATTTCCAGAATTATTTCCAGGAATATATATGATTGTAGAATCACATGTAGAATTATGATAATAAATATAGTGTAGGATTCAAAGTTTTGTAAATTTTTAAAAAAATTATAACCACATAGTTTTTAAGTATTCAAAAAATTCTAGTGTTTTTCGCATTTTTCTACCATAAGGTACAAATCCTTGGAAAATTTTTCAGTACTTTTATAGATTTCTTATATTTTTACAAATCACTGTGTAGTTTTAGAAAATTCGATGCTCTATAATGCGAATTTCGATCAATTCTCGATAATCCATAGATTCACGAGGAAATAACATTAAGGTATATAGATTTTCATTGTTTTATTAGATTCTTGATTTTTGAAATTTTCAAAGCATGTTACAGTTTTCGTGACGTTTTCCAGAATTTTTGTTGATTCATTGCATAACTATATTTTCATATAAACGTTTCTTAGAATTTTATGCTCTGAAATTTCAAAATTTTCAGATTTTAGAAATTTGTCGTGATTTTTCAGAAAACAGTTTTTTCACAGAAATCAATTACTAGGCGTAAGCAGAAAAAATTTTTGGAAGAGGTTTTATTGAAAAATATATTTTCTTTAGGATTTCATTATTTCTAATCTTTGAAAATATGGTGTCAAGAGAATGATTTTTCAATTATTTGCATTTCGGAATTTAAAAGTTATACAACTTTTGTAGTTCAGAATCGCACATTTTTCATATTCCTTTATAATGTAATTATATACTTGTGATTTTGAAGTAATCACTAAAGGTTTAAATTTTTTTTACTAATACTTTTGGTATTTTTACTGCTTTAGGGATTTTTTGATTTAAATATGGATTTCTATAAAGGTTTGAAGAATTTAATGCTCCAGGAATCAAAGTTCTCAAAATATTAAATATTTTTATAGATTACTAAGGAAATTCTAATCACACAGATTTAAAGTATCTCATACATTTCTAAAATTTCGTAAAGTATGTTATTTATCTAATTTTGTAGTATTTTCCGGTGTTTTTTATAGAATTCTAGTATTTTCATGAATCGCTCAATAGATTTCTAAAAATATATGCTATGGTATTGAAACTTTCAAGTAATTTGAGTATTTAAGTTGATTTTTTAGACAACAATATCTTTTGTGTAGATTTTTAACACTTCTATTTCAAATTTTTCTAGTATTTATTTAATTAATAGAATGTTCAAGTATATAAATTGTACAGATTGAATTGTATTTTTTTTTGTTTTCTGTATCAATTTCCAGAATTATTTCCAGAAATATATATGATTGTAGAATCATATGTAGAATTATAATAATAAATATAGTGTAGGATTCAAAGTTTTGTAAATTTCTTAGAATATATCTACATAGGTTTTAAGTATTTTCAAAATTCTAGTATTTTTCGCATTTTTCTAGCATTATGTACGAAACTTCGAAAAATACTTCAGTATTTTTATAGATTTCTTATATTTTCGCATATTGCTGTATAGTTTTGAAAAATTCGATGCTCTAACATGAGAATTTCGATCAATTCTCGGTAACCCATAGATTTACGAGAAAATCACATTCAAGTTTATAGAATTTCATTATTTTATTGGATTTTTTATTTTTGAAATTTTCGAAGTATGCAAAAGTTTTCGTGACGTTTTCCAGAATTTTTGTAGATTTATTGCATAACTATATTTTCATACAAACGTTTCTCAGAATTTTATCCTCTAGAATTCCAAAATTTCTAGATTTTAGAAATTTGTCGAGATTTTTCAGAAAACAGTTTTTTCATAGAAATCAATTACTTTTAGCGTATTTATGATTCAGAATTTGTATGTTCAAAAGAATTCTCAATACTTTTATATGAATTTTATATAGATTTCCAGAATTCCATGATCCAAGATTCAAAGTTTTTCATAAATTTTCTGCATTTCGTAGATTTCAGTTTTTCTTGCTTATTCACAGAGTTAGAACAATATTCCATATTTAATTTTTCAACGTAATGCTACGTTATGATAATTTTTACTACCTTATTCAATATTTATCAAATACGTTTTCATGCATTATTTTTTGTACCATGCCTTTTTAATTATTGATTAATGTAACTTTTTTCATTCTTATATGTATAAAACAATTATTGATTTTATCAGAATTTCGGCACAGATTTGAACCCCTAGAACCCCCCACTGCCTACGCACCAGAGTATCATATTTATTTTCTTGTTTTGTAACAATATCAAATATTCAACTACTCAATAATAAGTAATTAATGGTATACGACAACTCATTTTTAACTTCACTGTTAATAAAAATGATATATTTGTGCTACAATGCTCAGTAACCTTTATCCATAAAAAAGTAATAAATATGAAATACATTAATTAATTTTACATCATTTCATCATTTTCCTGTTTAAAAAATTCTCTTGAATTATTTTTGTATGTTTTTGGTGTTGAAATGTTGATTAGTTCGGATCTTTTGGATATTTCAGTTGGAATGATCGGTCCCCTATTGGAAAAGTACAGCTTCTACTGAAATTTTTCTCGGAAAAGCGAGGTTGTCTAATTAATTACGGGCTACTCGATACGTTAATTAGAAGGACGGAGAACCAGACTCACCGTGGCGGTGAAGCGTTCAACAATGGGTCTTTTTGTAAGCCTTCAGAGCGTCCGTGACTTCGGGTCGAATTATCCTCCGCCCTTGGACATTGCCGCCCCTGATAATTCGATTGCCGACCTGCTTTAGGGACAAAAGACAACTCGACGGCGACGCCCCTATGTCATAACTTTTTGAACAGCTGTTTTTTTTTTTAAATTATTATTAATTGCTCTTAACTGTTCTTTGTTGGGATTGTTCTGTCGTTTTGGGTGAATCTGGTATTCGTCGAAATATGTGTAATAAATGAAAATTATAATGAGGTGACTCCAAATAGATTAGTAGATTTAAATCCAGGTAGTTCTTTACTTCAGAAAATTTTCTTTAGAGTATCAAAAAGCTTGTGTAGAAGTATGATTTTCGAAAAATTTTGTGATAAATGAATTAAAGAGAAATTAAGAGAAAAATCATTATGGGTTGGTAATAAAATTATTATGTTGCTAAGTAATTTATTTAGAAGGTATTTTTTTTATATTGTAAGAAGTAGCTTTGACAATTTTTGAGTTTGTAGTTGAGTTAATCAGGGTGTAAGTTAGGATATGTATGAATCGTATGGAATCTGTTGAAATATTAAGGTGTTATAGAATTTATTGTAAATGGATATTTGAGAGTCAGGAAATTTAAACGTCAATGACTTTATGAGTTTACTGTTTCAGTGAATGAGTTATAAAGTTCATCAAAACATCGATAAGTCAATAAATTAGAAAGAAAACAAACACAGTTGTTATTTGTCAATATTTTAATGCCATTTATTTGTCTCTAGAATTACATCAGCTAAACAATAATTTAGAGCCAGCTTGTTTTATAATTAAACATCCACAATAATAAGAATGCAGTTTTTTTTTCTAATGCACTTTCTTTATTTTCTAAGCTTTCGATTATTTTCTTGGTCCCCTTCAGGAATCTAATGATAAGTTTCCTAAAATAGTGCCAGTATAATAATATTTATTTAAAACTAATCTTTCTTCATCATACAATATTATTAGAAAATTATTATTAAACTTCTGAATATAACGAAAAATACATTAAGAGCTTTGAAGTTAAAAAAAGTGTGATGTATTTAAGAAAATCGTCTTATTTTTATTTTTATGAATTCTTCTACATTAAACTGGCTCTTTTTTATTGTTGAGTTATTGAAATTAAAGACAATAGTGATTGTGAGTTGTCTAGTCAATATTTTTCCAGTTGGTGATCATTTATTAACAATTTTAAATACTATTTAATTTTTCTTCAAACTTAAGGGTTTATATACCTTTTTGTGCGGACGAATTAAGGATAGTTTGGAGTATTTTTTTAAAGTATGCAGCAATAGTGTTATGACACCGAAGTTATTGTTTTTTAATAGTATATTGTTCACTTTAAAGAACAAGTATTTGTTCATACAAAAATATCAAAAATTGACGGAGTTATGGCCCTTTCCCTAAAACAACTTTTTTTTTTCGAAGAGGCTTGTAGTGATTACAATGCAAGTCGAACAAGTCAAGTTAAATCAGGAAATCCAAAAAATTTCATTAGTCTAGGAATATATCTAGTTCTTGAACGATCGCTTTTTAATATAAAAGTTTTCATTTTGCAGATAAGAATTTTTCGATAAAATTTCCAGGGCTCAAAAAATCGAAAGCTCGGGGAAAACGTTCTTGCATGCAGAAAAAACGTAATACTAATTTTTTCAATCGTTAGCGAACTAGATGAATTCCTAGACTAATGAAATTTTTTGGATTTTTTAATTTAACTTGACCTGTTCGACTTGCATCGTGATCACCGCAAGCCTCTTAAAAAAAAAAAGTTGTTTCGAGGAAAGGGCCATAACTCTGCCAATTGTTGATATTTTTTTATGAACAAATACTTGTTTTTTCAAGTGGACAATACAATATTAAAAAACAATAACTTTGGTGTCATAACACTATTGTTACATACTTTAAAAAATACTCTAAACTATCCTCAATTCGTCCGCACAAAAAGGTTTATAACCCCTTAAGAAAGACTTGAATAAGTTTTATAAGTCAATTATTAAAGATAAAAACTTTGTCAATATAGTTAATGAATAATTTGATTTTTCAACAATTGACATTCATCATGTTTATAAAAAACTCGTATTGGGCGGACTTTCACACACATGTGGACAAGACAGGACCAAAAGACAAATGAATGATAAAAATTGAGAAAAATTTTCTGTTTCTTCCCTGCGATTTAGAGTGTCTAACTGAAAGTGATTTGTGATAAAATATTTTTTGTGAAACACAAGAATCATAAATATTTTGAGAAAAATTTCAACAGATTTTGATATTTTCAATGTGTGTACCAGTTTTTGTCGAGTATTCAAATAAAATATACAAATTTTTAATAAATCTTTAGTGAATGATTTCTATTTTGAAAAAAAAAATGTAACATGAAGAAAACTCGATAAGTTACCTTTTAAAAATTGTTCAGCAATTTTAAACAATTCATTCTACAATGATTAAGTTTATAGTTTTCTTTTTTGAGTTTGTGCGAAAGGTGACAATTTTTAGATAGAAATTATTTAGATTATGATTTAATTCAAAATATACAAATATTGTTGTCTGTACAAATATTTTGTTAGACACTCTATTCAAGAAAAAAAAAGGATTTGAAAACGTTTGCCCACCACCTTTTAAAACAAAGCAATTACGATGAAAAAAGACGATGTAGAACATAGAAACAATCCTCATTTTTCCAAAGAACCTATGGTACAGAAAATTCGGAAAAGTTTTTTTTCCAAGTGATAGCAATGTTATGCAACGCTGAGATAATTAAAAATGGCCTATAAAAAAATGAATGTTGCAGTCAAAATAGCGAACATAAAAAAATTTTATACTATATCAATTTCTGCATGAATATTTGCAACAAAATCATAGAAAAAATGTATGCAGAATCTGAAAACTCAAAAAAATTATTTGACTTGAATAATCTTTTTCGTAACAAAAAAACTGGTATCTTCTAAATCAAGTTGTCATGAATTTTCGAGGATATTCTCCTTTTTTTTAATTCCTTCGAGATATACAAATTGCGATGTTGCGTAATATGGCATTACATATACATATTTTTTTATATCAATTTACCTGTCCACGGTATACAATACAACATGTATACGTGATTATTACGCGCCCGTCAGGCGCCATTTTTTCCCCTACTCCCGAAAAAATTTCCACGGGAAATGGCGAATTCCACGCGAAATATTTTCTTTTTTTTTTGCTGTTTTCGAAACGTAACTAAGGATATGTCCACTCCCACTTCGAGAAGATACATTTTACATTACGTACAAACATTTACAATAATTACACGGAAAGTTCGGGAAAATAAAATTCTCGTGAGTTTCTTTTTCCCCCAAAAACTGGTGTTAAGCGAGCGTTGTTTTTTTTTTTTACATTATTATTATACAGTCACAACGGAGTGAATTTTTTCGTTTTCACTATTCCTGTGTTGTGATATTTTCGTGATCGCTGTATTTACAGGCCGAGCTTTTGTAGAAACTGTATAAATTCAGTTTTGGTTTTACAGTTCGTGGTATTGCACTGTTTTCGGTGCAAAACCGCGATTATTGTTTGGAGCTTTATATGTACAAACTGCGCTTGAGAGAAAGTTGTGCGCCATTTGAAGGATTTCTTCGACAGGGAACACTGTGGGTCGATTTTATTGGAAGGGAATATTGCTTCGCGAATTTATTAATTAGTGAGGGAAAAAATGTGGGTGAAAAGAGATTTCATGTTTAGGGTTTGAAAAAGTGGAACAAAGAGCGAAATAATCGTATTTTACAACAATTTTTGAAATAATGAAGAGTATTTATTTTATCGGTAATTCACTGTGATGAATTAAGTTGAACCCAATGTTTAAAAATATGCAACTTACGAAAGATGTTTGAACATTGATTAGGCTTCGTTAAAATAAAAAAACTCCCCAATTTTGAGGTTAGTTTTGAGGTTAGAATGATGAAAAGATTTTTTTTATTTTCATACACATGTATACGGATAAAAAATTGATAAAAAAAAATTGGACGTACTGTAAAAAATTGTTGATGTTAAGTAAAACAAAGTAGCTGTCAAAATTCAAGAAAACTAAATATAGGTTACTAGAAATAATTAAATTGTATATAGAAATTGACGAAAAGTTGAATATGATTGACAAAAGTAGTATAGATTTTGAGTTTATTTCTTATTTCCGACAGATGTTTGAACAATGATTAGGCTTCATGATGATTAAGAAAACTCGCTAATTTTGAGGTTAGTTTTGAGGTTAGAATGATAAAAAGATTTTTTTTTTATTTCCATGCACATGTACACGAATAAAAAATGGATAAATGACAATAAAATTAAATATGCTGCAAAAAATTGTTAACGTTAAGTAAAAAGAAAATTAGCTGTCAAAATTAAAGAAAACTCAATATGGGTTACTATAAATAGTTGAAGTGTATATAAAAATTGGCGAAAAATCGAATATGATTGGCACAAGTACAATAGACTTTGAGTAAATTTCTTATTTTCGATAGATGTTTAAACATTGATTAGGCTTCGTTAAAAAAAAAAAACTTTCTAGTTTTGAGGTTAGTTTTGAGGTTAGAATAATGAAAACATTTTTTTTATCTTCGTACACATGTATACGAATAAAAATTTTATAAATGACCATAAAAGTAAACGTACTGTAAAAAATTGTTGAAGTTAAGTAAAAAAAGTAGCTGTCAAAATTAAAGAAAAATGAATATGGGTTACTAGAAATAATTAAAGTGTATATAGAAATTAGCGAAAAATCGAATATGATTGACACAAGTACTATAGATTATGAGTTAATTTCTTGTTTTCGACAGATGTTTAAACATTGATTAGGCTTCGTTAAATGAAAATAAACTCTCCAGTTTTGAGGTTAGTTTTGAGGTTAGAAAATAGAATTTTTTTTCAAATTCCATGCACATGTATATGAATAAAAAATGGACAAATGACAAAAAAATTGAATGTACTGTAAAACGTTGTTGATGCTAAGTAAAAAGATACCAGAAATCATTGATGTGTATGTAAACATTTGCAAAAAATCCAATATGATCGACACAAGTATTACAAATTTCGAATTAAGTTCTTATATTCAATCATTTTTTTTTTTATTTACTGACGTCCACTTATTCAAACTCATGTTCACTTTACACCCATGCAAGTGTACCTTAGATCTCTTTATACCCAATTTTCAGCCACTAGCTGCGAAACTCGCGAAATTGAAGAAAATCACCGTGCAAGCATTTGAAAACCTAATTCGAATCACAGACATCACTTAAACGAACTGGAATATCCTAGCTTTACCTGGAAGCTACATACGAAATATATTGAATCTCGGAAAGAAGTTTTTTGTTTGTATGCGTCCACATACGACGTTATATATGATCAAATATGGAAAAAAATCACTACGTACATTTGAAATCCATTTCGAAAATGTCCATATATGGTTCAATGTACCCACAATCATGCATGATTATACTAATGTCACTCTCTGAGAGAAAGATCTTTCGGAAAGTCCAAGCCGAATTTTTTTATCAGAGCGCAAATCATATGTATAATCATGCAAGAATCATACATAACCATGAAAAATCAACGACAGTAACAAAAAAATATCTCTAAATCTTTTATAATCGTAAGAAAAAAAATACTCCACCACACATAAACCATATATGATCATATAAAAATACTAAGAAGAATTATATGCTCATTTTGTTCCAGTTTCCCCGCACTGGACGTAAAAAACGTGCTTTTAGAGCATGAAATGCTTATTTCCCAACGCTTTTCATGCCTCAAAAGTACGACATGAACACATCCGCAATCTCTTACCTCGAAAGTTACAACGCTGTGCATCAATACAAAGATCAACTTATGCTTCAATTGCAAGCTTCTCACGTTTTTAGAGCATGAGGTCCATGCTCCAAAAGCACGAGACACGTGCGCTTAAACCACAAGACTCGTGCCTCAAAAGTATAAGACTTTTCGAAGTATATTCCATGATTTTCAAGCACGTTTTTTCGTTGTCGAGTGCAACGTTTGCTCTAAAAGCATGTTGCGTTTCCATACTTTTGAAGCACGTTTTTTCGCCGTCGTTGAATTTCCCCTGCCGCGTTTTTCTTCTCGTATACACGCGCTTTATCGCGGATACAATGTTATGTACATAGGAAATTTGCCGATACTTTTTATATCTAACGCTGATACGTTGATACCTTATCACCCTTTCGTGCACTGGAGTTAATACTGATTTGTATTTGTTGTCGTTCATTTCTATTGATTGTTTGAACGACGCGCGCGTGTTTCAGATCTTTCGTTATGCGAGTAATTAAAAAATATATAGTTCATGATTATTATTTATTGCATATGATTGGGGTTTATTATGCACGATTTATTATACTAGAATTCCTGATGAAAGATTATCTGTTTTTTATGATAAATGGCAGAACTTTGGGAAATAAATTTAATTCGATTCTTCTTGATTGATTGAAAGAAAATCATTCTAAATCATCGTGATTCTTTTTTCCCAATAAAAAACCTCTTTTTAATTGCACTTGCTTATTGTTATTTTGACTAGTGATTGTTTATATTAAAAATTTGTTTTGTCAGGAACTTATAACTTATTATGCATTTCGCCTTAAGAAATTACATAGTGACTTAGGTTCTAAAGAATTTGTCATAAGCAGAGAGTGACCTAAAAATTAACTTTTCCATTTTCATAAACATTTCAATCGTTTATCAACTAGCTTAATGAATAATTACAATTTTAAAATTCTTCAAGTTTTTTGCTACAAAACACTTGAAAATTTTTTATTATTATTATTATTTTTTTGAAGATGCTTAGATACGATGGCAGTTTCGAAATACTTTTCTTTGTAAATTATTGTCATTTTTTTTTACTCTAACAATTATCAAATTGTTTCATTCGTGTTACCAATCGTATTAATGATCAAAATATCAGTACTCTGTGATGTATAAAATTTTATCAAATAGTTGAACACGTTTTCGTAGTTGAATTTACAAAAAGCATTGTCTTCGACGTCGAAAAAAAATCAGTGCAAGTCAACAACTGATTAAAATGTCCAAAAATCATAACTTTTTCAGAAACGCTGCATTTTTTATGCATCTATATTTTTTTCGTTTCACACACGCGCGTCGTCGAAAAACAGGATTTATTGTTTGAGCAATTGTCGAATAATTAACAAACGCGTTTTTCAAAAACGCATCACGATCTCACATATTTTATTCCTATTTATTTCCTGGGAAAACTTTGCCGGAGCAAAACTTTTACTTTGTCAATAATAAAATGCTCGAACACTGACAAAAAAAAGCATACCAAGGTCGCTTTTCAATTAAACATTAGGGCATAAGAATTATAAAAATTACGTATCTCGATTATTTTTTACTTAGATATGTAAATTTCGTGAGATTACAATGTTTGCAAACGAGATCAGTTGAAAATTCCCGATATTATTGAAGAGGATTTTCAGCCTGGATAAAATAGATTCGTTTCGAATAAAATATGTGAAACATAATATTGGAAATGAGATTCGTATGAGTCTCCAACATGTTGCTACCAACTAAATAGGAATAAAAATTAAGACCCGTAGCTTATAAAATAAAAATATTGTCTATTCCATAGTGTGAAAAACAAGATGTTTTTCGTTAATTTGAAATTTTAGAAAATTTTACAAATCCAGGAGATGGGGGTGTTGGAATTTCATAATTTTAATGCAAAATGAAATTGCAAGAATAACGTTTTAGAATTGGAGAATTCCAAAATTAATTTTTTTTATTTGGTTTTGATACGTTTTTAGCAACAAATTTGAAATTTCAAAATATTTAAGTTCAAAAAACATGATTTTTTCAGAATTCTCGAAATACAACTTTTTGACCTTTTTAACCATATAATAGTGCTGAAGGATATTCCCTAATTGATTATGCAAAAATGAAAACTAAAATATAAAAAAATAAATGACAAAAAAATCCAATCAATTTTGATAAAAACTTTGAAAGTAGTAATAAATATCAAATATTTTTACTCGCTGGGATCAAGCAAATAATATTTATATACTACCCTCAGTTCAAATAAATCAAATTCAAATTTTTCGTAAGTTCAGGAATTTTCATTTTTTCATAACCAAATAAAAAAATGTTGGAAATCCTTAATCACAAATAATAAGGATAAATTTTTAGGACTAAAAAAATCCAATTTCAAGATTTGCCACTTTTTAAGTACTTAAAAACTAGATATAAATTTTTTCTGAAAAATTTAAAAAAATTTCACAGGGATTTGAGATTCAACCTTTTCATATGTGATCGAATTCATATCTTGTTTATCATACCATGGAAAATCCTATGTTTAAAACTAAATAACATAAAACCAATGATTTTCCGAGACCGATCGCGGTGTGAAAAAAAGGACGACCCGGAGCAACAACAATCATTGTTCATTATTCATAAATAAATTGCGTCTAAGTTGGTGTGGATGTAAAAAAGTGCCTAGGCTAAAAAAGGTTGTACTTTCGTAGCGACGAGCGACCTCGGTCTGGTCCGCCGTTTTTCGTTTTGGGGAAATTCATTTTCATTAAACCGATCGGAAAATTTTTTAATTTTTGTGGAAAAAAAGGGTCTACATGAAAAATAGCATTTTCAATAATTGAGTGTAAAAATTCTGGAAATCTTCGAAAATTTCCCTTTTTTCTTAGTGTTTTGTGTTATTTTAAATATGAATCGTAAAATTTTTACAATGAGAAACAAATAGTTTCCGAAATGAAAAGAAAATTGTTTACTGAATTGTTTTAGAATCCGGAAAAAATAGCGAATTCATCTGAAAATCATGTAAATTTTCAAAAATCCGAAAGTTGGTTATTTTTTGATCCAAAGAAATTATAGAAGTTGATTTCTTCGCGATTTTATTGTTTTACAATACCATAAAAAATGTAAAACAATGGCATAAAATTTTAGAGACCAAAGAGTCTATTAGTGATTTTTTAGTCGCACGAAGAAAAAAAATTGTTTCATTAAAACATACAAGAAAATAAAAATTTTCCGATCGGTTAGAGGCACGTTTGGAAATTCGAAGGAAATTTTTGAACACGAGACTACTGAAAAACTCAAAATTTATTTGATAAAATTTTTATTCTAGTACCTGGGAAATTTTTTAAATCCCACATTTTCGTTTCCAAATATTTTCATTGTGGGATTTATAGTAATGTTTAATCAAAATTTCGAGGTTTAAGTTTTTGTTTTCATTATACTGTGAGTTTTTGGAGGATGTATTTAAAAATTTTATTTCAAAGTGTATCAAATAGCAATTATCTACACCCTTATTTTATCAATTTGTAATTTGTTAAAAATGTTCCCCTTGGAACTTTTTAAAACTAAAAACATCCACGTCAGTTTTTGTTTGAAAATATTTCTAACTTAAGGATGTTAAAAAAAACTATGTACAAAAATCTTACAGTAAGAAGATTAAAAAATTAAGGTTTCTGAGTTTCTCATTCGTAAAGTCAAATTTCTCAATGCAAATTCAAATTCTCTTAAAAAAAATTTTTTCTATTTTTTATAAGAATAATTTCCCGAAAATGAGATTCACGATTCAGATCAATTCCAAATAAGAATCCAAGATTAACAATTTTCAAGTGATTATAAATCATTATATTAATTCTTATATATTAATATTTATAATATTATTCACAATTATATTTATTAATGAATATTAATTTTGATGAATCAGATTTACGACCAAATCAGAAAATCATAAATTTTTTTAGAGGAACAATTTTTAGTAGGTGAAAATGTCTTTGAAAAAATTGAAAAAAAAAACTGCTTTTCAGTTTTGTGTATATATATATAATTTTTCAAGTTATTTCCAAAAATCAATATTCTCATCAGGATTGAAATAGAATGATGAAATTACTGGTTTTACATTATTTTTGATGATTCATAAAAAAAATAAAAATACCAGATAGGAAAGATTTCTAATCAAATCCAAAGATTCTAAACTTTCAAATTTAAAATTCTGCAAAATAATTATAATCAGAAGTGCTTGAAGTTCCAAATGTTTAAGAAATAAATAATATAGAAGAATTAATTTTTATACAAACCCAAGATTGAAGTAAAAAATAGCTGAATTTGACGATAATTGTTAAATATCAATAATAATTAATTACTTCATCTTTTATAAGTAATAGAAACAATGTTTGTTTTTATTGATTTTGAAACCCTTAAAATTTTAGAAACATATAATCAGTACGTTTTAAACAGAATTTTGAATAATTTTTCGGGTTTAGGAAAATTCAATTGAATGATTTGAAAGTAATTCAATCTCAGACCATATAATTAATATCTTTTCTTAGCTTCATCATTCGTTCGAATAGTTTTACAATTTGATTTTAAAATAAATAAAAGAACTTTATGAACAAAATCAATATAAAATTAACATAATATCATAAATTGATAAAAATTAATAAAATAACGGTTGGCAAGTTGCAAACTTTTTAATCAAATTTCTTTTGCATTATAAAATATGAAAATATTTCTTGAAACCAGTCGAAAAAAATAATCTCATGAAAAAACTTGTATCCAAGTTGTTCCTCGTGGAGAACAAATATTATTGATGTTCTATTTAATCTTAATTACTGCACCAGTAAAATATTATTTCATTTCAACCCTCGTGTGCAAAAACCCCGATTTCCAAACGCCCCGAGAAAAATCCCCTTGTCACCAAATTTCACCATCCCCTTGCCCCCTCCCCCTCCCCCCCAAATATGCTACACGTATTTACATCCATTGAATAAAACGTGACCGAGAAAAACTCGGAAAAGCCCGAGAAAAGGAAAAAACGTCTCAGTATCATAAGACGTAAGCGAGCGGTTGAAAAATATATCTTTGGGAGAAAATGAGGAAAATTAGGAGACACGCACCTAGGCAGCCGCGTGTGTCGTCGCGCCTGGCGCAGCCGGAGGCGATTTTTCCGGGAGGAAAAACGACGGAAGTGCGATTTTCCGCGGCGGGTTTCTGGGCCTCGGGATGGGACACGCGGTCGACTTGTTGGTTCCAGGAGTTTTCCGTCTCGGCGTCGACGGAATTTTGTTTGGCGTCCGTCGAGGCCTTGTTCTCGGCCTCGCCCTCTGGCACGAGACCGAGGTCAGGTTTGTCCTTGTCAAGGTCATCGTCGACCTCGAGGGAAGTCTCCGTCCCGAAGAAGACGAGTTTCCATTCCTTGATCGTGACTAGAGGAACAGGGGAAAATTGGACATTACTTTTATTGATCCTGGAAATATAAGAAATAGATTTTCTACTTGCACTTTAGAAAAGCTCTGGCTGTAAAAGCAGGAGAAATTTTTTTCAGGGGAATTTCGTAAGATTTTGTAATGATGTCTTAGATAAGGTAGATAAATGATGAAAGATAATTTTGTGGAATTTATTATGTTGCTTTTATATTCTTCGAGATTTAGACTATGAGATTTTTGGTTCTGTCCAAGTATTGATATACAAATATAGTATATCGTTTTAAACAAAAATTTATAAGTATATGATACTATGTAGAAAGTCATCTTTTTTCATAAAACCATGAAATTGTGTTAACTTACTGACAGGTGCGTAGGCAGAAAAAATTTTCAGTATAGGTTTTTCTTGAAAATATATTTGCTTCTAGATTTCATTATTCAAAATTTAAAAGTTATGCAACTTTTGGAGTCTGGAGTAGCACATTTTTTTTTGTGTTCATGTTAAATGGAATTCATTTTTTGCGATTTTCAATAAATCACTGAAATTAAAATTTTTTACTCCTACATTTGATTTTTTTAAACATTAATGATTTTCTGATATATATATATTTATGTTCTGATAGATTTCTATCAAGCTTTCTAGAATTCGATGCTCTAGAAATCGAAATTCCAAAAAATTAAAATTTTTTAATAGGTTTTCCAGGAAATTATAATCGAACAGATTGAACGTATTTCATAGATTGCTGAAATTTTCGTATAGTTAGTAAATTATTTATCAAATTTTCTAATATTATTCGCTCTATAGATTTCCAGAAATTCATGTCTAAATATTGAAACTTTCAACTATTTTGAGGATTTGAATTGATTTTCCAGAAAACAGTAACTTTTATATAGATTTTCAATACTTTGACTCCATTTTTTTGTATTAATACAATTAGAAGAATGTTTAATTGTATAAATTTTACTAATTGAACTGGTTGTTTTTCAATTGTTTTTCATACGAATTCCGAAAATAATTTATAGAATTAAATATAGTTACATACATAAAATTTTACCAATATTTATTCCTTAGGATTAAAAATTTCATAAATTTCAAAGAAAAAATATCTGCATATTTTTTATGTCCAAAAATATTTCTAGAATTTTCACTTCTTTCTGATATAAAGGAAACCTTAAAGATTTCCTCAATATTATTATAAATTTCTAATTTTTTTGTAGGTTGCTATATAGATTTATACATTTTATGCTTTAGAATGCAACTATCGATCAATTTTCGGTAATTTCATGAATTTATGAGAAAACCACAATCATATTTTTATTTTTTTCATATTTTATTAGATTTTTGTTTTTTCGTATTTTTAATGTATTTGAATTTTCAATAGTTATGTCTTGTTTTTAAGAATTTTCATAGATTTATAGTTAAACTATAAAATTCTATGTACGCTTTTTAAAATTTGATGCTCTCGAATTTCAAAATTTCTTTAGATTGTAAAAATTTTTTAAGATTTTTCAGAAAACAGTTTTTTCATAGAATGAAATTATTTCCAGTTTTTCTTCAGAATTTGTAAGAATCAAAAGATTATTTAATACTCTTATATGGATGTTACATAGATTTCTAGAATTTGATGATCTCAGATTCAAAGTTTTCTAGATTTTTGACATTCTAGTAAACTTTCATTTTTTTCATCATTCACTAGCTTGAAATGATTTTTGAAATTCAAATTATTTGGAAAATTGTACGTTTTGATAATTTTTACTTTTTCATTGAATATCACTAACATTTTCATTCATTTATTTTGTTACTCGTATTTTCATTCTTTATTGATGTAACTTTTTTATTTCCACATCAAACAATAGTTGATTTCATCAAAATTTTGGAAGTGGTTTGATCCCCTAAAACCCTTCTCTGCCTACGCGCCTGTTCACTGATCATTTCGCCATTTTTTATGAGAAAATGTTAACAAATGCTGGGGTATAAAACATTTCTATGCGAAATATTGAAGTTGGAATACAAGTGACTCAAGTACAATATAAAAAATTAGAGTGTGATCCAAAAAAGTTTTCGTAAAATCCGACAAAGTTCTAAAAAGAAAAAAATTTCTGTAGAATGTGAAATTCGTAAAAGTTCATGTATTATGAGAAAAAGTTGGACCTAAAACCGAAAATGAGAACAGTTTTAAAATTATGTGAAGAAGTCAAAGTAGCATCGTACAAAGTTGAAGTGAGAACTAGAATTAAAATTTGATATGAATTCTACAAATTTCGGTAGAATTTCAAGAATTTATCTCAAAACAGAAGTACTCGTTGTTAATTGGAACTTCCCAGTGAAAATATTGTAGAATCTTGTGTTTTATAGTAAAAAGAGAATGCACTCATTTGACTCTGAACACGTTACATTTGGTACTCTAAAAGCACCGTTTTTTCATGCTTTTGTAGCCAGAGTTTTCTTTTTGGTGCGTTACATGAAAGCACGTCTAATGGCAAAAAAATTACTGTATTAATACTTATTATAACCTATTTTATACGTGCTTTTACATGTATTTAACACATAAACAATCATACTTAATTATATAAAACATACATAGTAATAAATCCAATGATGTAAAAATAATGCAAACTTAAAAAATGTGTAGAGAACGATGTCATGCGATTTTATGTAAATAAAAGAAATTCGCTACAGTAAAAAACAGCTATAAAAATACAAAGTAAACAAAAATAATTTCATACAGTACGAGGGTTAACATTTTTACACGTTTTTCTTTCATGGTTCTGGAATTTTGAGACTTTGTTTGAATTATTTTTATCAAGAGTCATTTTTTCTTTTTTTTCACTCATTATTAAAAAAATTTATTGTTATTAGACTTATTTCTTTTTATTGATGGAATTTTTTAACTAATTAGTTTGTGTTTTCGAAATAGTTATTTACACTTCATATAGTTTTGAAATAAGAGAATATTTTCGCAATTATCATCCATTTTTCCAGAAAATGATAAATGAATAGGATTATCCCTAAATTTTTTGTCAGTATAGTTTTGGGGAAAATGGAATGATTGTTGAATCAGATAATTATTTTAAAATATTTGTCACATTTGATAACAAATAATTTTATTTTCTCCTTTGTATAATTATTCATAAATGTTTGAAACATGAACCATGCTATTCAAGCATAAATAAAAATCAGCTTGAAATTATTTTAATAATTCAAAATATTTAACAAAATACAACTACTAAAAATGTAGTGCCAAAAGCATATTTCTACAAATCACATATCTATATAAGAGACTGTACCTTATTTTTTCCTTGATTTTTGTGTGTAGAATTTACGTGTAAAATAGAAAAGAACTACTGTCGAAATTTTAGAATTCAGTATAATTTTCAGTAGCATGAAAATTCACTATTGATTACGACTTTATTTATTATTATTTATTTAAATTTACAATTTTTTCTATACGTTTGTAAATAAGTTACATGTTTCCAATTTCTTCAAGTTTGTTAATTATATTTGTACTTTTTTTGATGAATATTTTTCAAAGTTTTTCTGAAATTCTTTCAACCTAAGGTAAAGAGATAAACAATAATATTACAACTTTTATAATAATATGAATCATCTTGAATTAATTCTTTTTTGTAAGATATTTTTCATAATCTAAATTTTCTACAAAAAATGTTGCAACAGATAATTGTCTATTTATTCACTAGTTTAAAAAGTACACTCATTTTATAATAATGAGGTGGATGACTGAAAAAATAATTGATATTTATAGTTGAAACATCGACATATTGTACATATTAAGGGGTTATATACCTTTTTCTGCGGACGAATTGAGGATGGTTTGGAGTATCTTTTAAAGTATGTAGCAATAATGCCACGAGACCAAAGTTATTGTTTTTTGATAGTGTATTGTTCACTTGAAAAAATAAGTATTTGTTCATAAAAAAATATCAATAATTGGTGGAGTTATGGCCCTTTCTCCGAAAAAACTTTTTTTTTAGCTTGCTTGTGGTGATTACGATGCAAGTCGAACAAGTCAAGTTAAATCAGAAAATCCAAAAAATGTCATTAGTCCAGGAATATATCTAGTTCTTGAACGCTCGCTTTTTTAAAGAAAAGTTTTTATTTTGCAAATAAAAATTTTTTAATAAAATTGTCAGAGCTCGAAAAATCGAAATCTTGGGGACAACGTTCTTGCATACAGAAAAAACGTAATATTCATTTTTTCCATCGTTTAAGAACTAGGTACATTCCTAGAGTAATGAAGTTTTTTGGATTTTCTAATTAAACTTGACCTGTTCGACTTGCATCGAAAAAATAAAGTTGTTTCGGGGAAAGGGCCATAACTCCGCCAATTGTTGATATTTTTTTATGAACAAATACTTTTTTTTCAAATGGACAATACACTTTTGAAAAACAATAACTTTGGTGTCATAACACTATTGCTACATACTTTAAAAAATACTCCAAACCATCCTAGATTTGTCCGCCCAAAAAGGTATAAGACCCCTGAAAAATGGAAATTCAACTCAGAGATCGAAAAAAAGTTTCTATCCCAATCAAATTACCTTACATAAGATATTACATAATGATGAATTATCTCATATCATCTTTTTCCTCCACGTCCTCTGCATTTTTCCCAGAGAGGCAAAAAGAAGTAAGAACATTATAAAACGCGATCGGAAAATCACTTGGGCACTCGTGAAAAACAGTCAAAGGCTAATTGAAGATTAAAGTACGAGCCATTGTAAGCTCGTAGGAACTCGTCGTCGCAATATCATTTTACGCCAACTCTTTATACGATGACGCGAAGTTGGGCGTAACACGGTAAGCTACTTATCACTTATCCCATCGGCTCTCGACTTGTCGATCTTTTGCTCGCGCATTTTTTCCAACCCCGGGACAATTTATTTTGCGAGGCGAAAAAATGGGACGCTGAGATTTCGAGCGATCGAAATAATGAGGCTCGAAAAGTAAAGTACCCACTTCACGAGTTTTTGTTGCTGCGATGCTTTTTAAATCAGTTAGTTTGGGATGAGTTTGAGAACATTCAAGAAACAAGTCCTTGAAAAATATTCCATTTTATATGACTACGATGGGAATGAGAAGATCGGCTTTGTTGAAATAATAATCAGCTTTTTCAAACTTTTTGGGTTTTTATTCGTTAATTCGAGTGGTGGATTTGAAAGAAAAGTTAAGGATCTTTCCGGGTGAATCGAAATTTAAAATATACTCTAGAATTCAGATCATTTTACGAAAAAAAGAAATTTATAAGAGCAATAATAAGTTCAGAATGAAAATTGAACTTCTGGTGTAGAAAACATTTAAATTTTAAAGTTTTAAATAGGAGAGATTCTTTAAATTTCAGACTATGATTTTGGGTGTATTTTTAAAGACGAAACAGAAAAACAGTGAAAATTCTGAGATGTGAAATAATCTTCGCGGAGAATTCATGCTCTTGACAAGTGCTCTTGAATATTTGGTACAGAGGTGCGAAATTCATTAGAGCTCTAATTATCATTTGCTCAGCGAAGGCGACGAAAAAATTGAAATCCCAAGAAGACCTTTTTAACGCTCATTCTTAAACAATGAACTATTTGTATTTGAACTTCTGCGAAGCTGGAGTATTCATTGAAAATTTCTTGTTGTTTGAGAAATTCGTAAATTATTGTAGGCTATAAAAAGTTCGAGAATTGCAAATATTTTGATGATAATTTCAAAAAGTTTTGTTATTTCAATGATATCAAAAAATTTGAATTCCATTCGTAAAATTATAATGTATAATATTGATAAATTTTTTAATCATTAATAGTTATTTTTGGTTTTGGATGGTTTCGAAAAATTATGTTAAAAAGATTAAAAAACATAAATAAAAATTGAAGAATGCATTATTGTAGGCTATTAAAATTGCAAGAATTTCAGATATTTGATGATAATTTCAAAAAGTTTTGTTATTTCAATGATTTCAAAACATTTTAATTCGATTTATAAAATTATAAATATACGATGATGTAGAAGGGTTTTTATACATTTTTTAATCACAATGTTAATAGTAATTTTTGGTTTTAGAAAGTTTTGAAAAATATAATGTTGAAAAATATTAAGAATCATAAATAAACATTGAAGAATGCATTATTGTAGGCTATGAAAATTTCGAGAATTGCAGATATTTTGATGATAGTTTTAAAAAGTTTTATTCCAATGATATCAAAAATTTTAATTCACTAAATGTAGAAAGATTTTCATAAATTTTGTTATCATAATGTTAATGGTTATTTTTGGTTTTAGAAAGTCTCAAAAAGTATTATATAAAAAAATTTAAAGAAACATAAACATTGAAGAATGTAAGTTGTCTTATTCTATGCAATTAAATGAATAAAAATTTTTTCAAAATTCTCTATACATATAACACTTTTTTTCAGGACTTGCAAGATTTTGAAATTAACTATGTTTCTCAGGGTTTCGATTACCTAATTTTAAATCTTTTAGTAAAACTTCAGAATGTAAAAATATCTAAATTTCGAACATTTTGGCAATATTTTTATGATTAATTCCAATTTCTGTCAAACTTTAGAAAAATTAGAATACAACACTAAACATCAACAAATTTTTTTCCTGTATTTTTGGAGAGTACAGCAAATTTCGTAATTTTTGATGATTTTTTTTTGATGATAGGTACATGTTTTCGAAATATGTATCGAATCATCTTGATAATGATTGAATGAAACGTTAAAAACATTTTCAAAAATTTTTTGAAAACCTGCAATGTGATTTAAAAAAGTAGAATATAGAAATTTTATGAATCGAAATATTTATTTATCTGAATGATCGAATTTGGATGATATTCACTCACATATCCTTGAAAAATTTAGAATAATATAATTCTAGAAATTTACAGTTTGTGAAATCGAGCCTTGGTTTAAAATTTTAGTAAATTAGGAACGTTCACTTTCAAAAATATCCACTCAAATTATAGTAAATAAATTGAGTACGAAAAAATCTTAAAAATAAATTTAAAACAATAAAAAATCATTAATGACACAAAATTCATAATATATAATGTATAGGTTTAGAAAAAGAAACATACAATTTTTTCGAAAGCAAAATGGAAAAAAAATAAAAATTTCTTGTCATCTATAATATGCATAATTAAGAAACAATTTGAATTTTTTCAAAAAATGGATTTCAAATCGATGAATCGATTATAGACTTTGATCTTATCTACTGCAAATTGACAATATGAATAATCTACCTAAAAAATCAACTTATGGACAAACAAAAAATCTAAGAACCAATGTAATAGAGTATCAAAAAAAATTTTCATTTTACAGCCGTTCTAATTACTCATCCACAAAAATTTTTAAATCCTGATAACCATTCTTTAAAAATTTTTCAATTAAAAGACCTCCTAATGAAAAACCTCTAAATGTAACAATTTCCCAGAATCGTCAAAAACAAAGTTTCCCAATAGAAAAACCGGAAAGTTTCGATTGTAAAATCCGATTGTGGATAGTCGGACGCGGAAAAGCTGCGTCATTGTGCCCTGGGGGAAAAAGAAAAATCGATGAGAAAATGGGAAACGGGGGGAAAATTTTTTCGTCTCGCCCAAGATGACTCAGGGCGTCTTTTGTGCGGAGGGTGATTTGGGGAAGTGCCCTCGAGGAAAAACGAGGCCAGCGCAGTTGCACCTTTCGATTAACGTCGCTCTCGACGTTTCGTGCATCGGCTCGTTTATCATTTTGATTCGTTGACCGGGAAGCTTTCGATTAGTGGGATCTACCAATCATCGCGACGCCGACGTCGGCGCAAAATTCGCGGATCACGCGAATAAAATACGCGTCCGAAATCCGAGCGCCAGCGCAAAATGAAATCCTTATTTATAGCCTCCGATCGCGTTGTTTTCAAAAAACATTCGGGTTCGAGCAAGTCAAATTTTTCGATTTTTGACCATTTTTTTTGTTATACATTCATGAAATTGATGATTTAATAGTAATGATGATAGAATCGACTAAAATGTAGATTGTGATTTGATATTCAGTATATCATTACATTAAATTACATAAATTCTTTCCAGAGGTAAAATGAGGAAAAATCATTTCTGCGATACATTTATTTTTCACAATTCATTTTTTACTATAATCAATGTATTGAGATTTTTGAATTAATCCCAATTTTTGCATCAAATTCCACAATTTCCAAAATATTCAACGAAAATTCAGTGAGACCTATATTTCATGGGATTCAAAATATTACAATTTCGAGAAGTTTTAAATTTCACATTTCATCTCTTGATTCCTATAATTGCACTCTTTGTATTACAAATAATGAAGAAGATATTCAAAATTTGCAAAATGTTTTGGAAATTTCATTATAAATTATTTAAATATAAATTGGTTACAAAAAAGATAAAGTTATTGAATTCGTATGAAAAAACCGAAAAATTTCTTCTTTTTAGTTAGAAATGATTGATTAGAAATTTCATCTTCCACGGATTTGAAATGCCGATTTTTTCATAAAATTGTGACTTGAAGTCAATAAAAAATTTTAAAAAGCTACGTTTTTAGATATTAATGAATAGAAATTTTATAATGATAAAAATTTATACTTTTCATATTGTCTGGTGAATTTAATTAAAATCAACATTGTGACAGTAATTTTAATGATCAAACAAATTTTTCGTTATGTCAAAACGAATTTATCTTCTGTATTAAGGGGTTACATACCTTTTTGTGAAGACGTATTGAGGATAGTTTGGAGTACCTTTTAGAGTATGTAGCAATAATGTTATGACACCAAAGTTATTGTTTTTAAATAGCGTATTGTCCTCTTAAAAAAACAAGTATTTGTTCATAAAAAATATCGACAATTGGCGGAATTGTGGCCCTTTCCCTGAAACGACTTTTTTTTTGAAGAGGCTCGCGATGACCACGATGCAAGTCAAACAGGCCAAGTTAAATCAGAAAATCCAAAAAATGTCGTTAGTCCAGGAATATATCTAGTTCTTGGACGATCGCTTTTTTATAGAAAAGTTTTTATTTTGCAGATAAGAATTTTTTAATAAAATTTTCAGAGCTCAAAAAATTGAGATCTCGGGGAAAAAGTTCTTGCATACAGAAGAAACGTAATATTCATTTTTTCAATCGTTCACGAACTAGATACATTCCTAGATTAATGAAATTTTTTGGATTTTCTGATTTGACTTGACCTGTTCGACTTGCATCGTGGCAACCGCAAGTATCTTGAAGAAAAAAGTTGTTTCGGGGAAAGGGCCATAACTCCGCCAATTGTTGATATTTTTTTATGAACAAATACTTCTTTTTCGAAGTGGACAATATGGTATTAAAAAACAATAACTTTGGTGTTATAACATTATTGCTCCATACTTTAAAAGATACTCCAAACCATCCTTAATTCGTCTGCACAAAAAGGTATATAACCCCTTTAATGGCATTGAAAAATTTTGATTTTTACAATTAAAAAAAATTTTACATATCATCTCTTTATTTTAATGATTATTTTCGTAAAAACTCATTACTTCAAAAGATTCACCTCATTGATTTTCTTCGATTTTTTCAATGATTACTTTTCTACTGTAAGATATAAGAAAATATTGTAAATTTTCAAAATGTTTCGGAAATTTCATGATAAATTATTTAAATATATCATAATATATTGGTTGAAAAAAAATATAGTTGTTGAATTGGTACTCATAAAACATAAGTTTTTTTTTTTTTTGATCAATGAAAAATCAATGTATGCGAATTTCATCTTGGATGAATTTCGAAGATCGATTTTTTTTAAATTCATTACAAAATAAACCTTAACATAAGAAAATCTAGAAGTAAAGGAACTAAAAAAATTGCTATGCAGTCAAATAATGAAAAAAGAAATTTTGTTATCATGAACATTTGTAATTTTTGCATTGTCGGGTAAATTTTATAAATATCAATATTGTAACAATTTATGACCAATCAAAATTTGCAATATGCTAATAAAAATTGATCTTCTTAATTTATTATTTTTCTTAAGGAACTAAATCGAATGATTTTTTAATATTAAATTACTAGATCACATATTTTTTATAGTAGTGTTTTTCCGTGATTTTTTAGTATTTCAAGAAAAAAATTTGCTATTTTTGAATGATTCTCACATTTTGCATTAAAATTTCAATCCGTAACTTTCATAATATACGAAAATTTCATTGTTTATAATGTTGACTGCCTAAAAATGTTGGGAATTCTAAAAATTATTGCAGAATTACAATTCATTACAACAGCAACAATAATTCACAATTTTGAAAATTCCTTACCAAAATAAGAAAATATCATCAAATCTACCTTCGTTCGAAATTTTCATTTTTCATTAGTTCAATTCACCCCTATCAATATCTATTTTTCATTTGTTTTTCTGTCTCAATTTTTGCCTACTTTCTTACTCTGCAACAAATTCATTAAAAAAATCATCGTTAAAAATTTTCGAATCATAAACACTGAATAATAACGAGAAAAATGGATTTCTTTATTTATCAACGCAAATTTATAAGATTGCAGTTGATTTGGTTTTCATGCAAAATATTTACAATTTTTGAAATTTCTTACGTAAAATATTAAAAGTAAATATTGTACTGATCGAAAAATTTCTGTTTTTCATTATTATATCCATTGCATCATAAGTATTTATAATTTTCTATTTTCTTGCTTTTCTTTTTGATTTTTATTTTGCAGTGAATTCGATACTAGAAATCGTCTGAAAAAATTATCAAATAAGTAAGATCGGAAATTAGAAATAATTTACTTCCCATTTTTCGCTATCAGTGAGAAAAATTTTGTAACTTCTACCTCTTCTTTACGATTTTTCAAAAGAAAACACACATTTCTCAATTTGTTCCATATTTCAACTGTTCTATCAGAAATTACTAATTCTTAAACCATCCACAAGTGCGATCAAGTTTCAAGTCCAAAAATTGCAAAATTTGAAATTCATTTTATTTTGAAAAACTCAGTAAACTGCAGTAAATGTGGTACATTATATCAACCAATAAATCAATAGAAATGTCGATCAACAAATTTCAATCTCCAATAAAAAAAAAAAAATAATAATAAAACTTTTCTCCCTACACCTACTTTTTCTATAGATTTTCCCAATCTCCTTCAACATTTCTTTATCTTCACATCCAAATTTCCCTCATATAAACGACACAAATAAATCCCCCCCCCCCCCTTTTCAAATATTCTCTACGTATCTACCAACTCCTCTGTAAAAAAAACAAGAACCAAAAAATACTCTTAATTGAATAAACGCAACGTTCTACAAGCGTGAAAAAAATCCTGCAAAAACTCTCAAACGACATAGAATCCACAGTATGTACATTGAAACAAAAAACATCGACTACGTAAAATCGACGTGCAGGTGCAAAAAACCAAGTACTTTGCGTTGACAAATCGCCGGCTTTTTCTACTTGTGCGAATTCGATCGAGCGGACATGTGAAATGTGCGCGGATATCGAATGCAGCGATGATTTCCGGGTTCAATCGACGCGATTAGGAGAAAAATTGGCGATGGATTCTTTCGTGAAATTTATGGTGACTCGCGGAAAACGCTTCTCGTCGCGACTATTCATACGCCGGCAATCAATATTTTCGACGGGGTGTGTTCTTCTTCTGTCACAACGCGATGGATTTTCAATTTCACGGGAGACAATTCCAATCAAGGAATAACATCTCTATAATGAATATGCTTCCAAGTTTATCAGCAGATTTTGTGATATGACGTGAAAAAATGCATTGATCGAAAAATTTATGAATCTTACACTGTTAAAAAACTTCCAGAAAAGTATTGGAAGTTTGTAACCCATATTCTGTATGGGGCTTTTCCTATAAATCGATCTGGAAAATTTCCCATACGCTGTCAAAATTTTTCCATAATTTATGGAGAAACTTCCATATTTATGGAAGAATTCCCATAGTATATGGAGATTTTCTAGATCTATTTATGGGGAAAATCCCATACAGAATATGGGTTGAAAACTTTCAATACTTTTATGGAAAATTTACCAAATTTTTCCATACACAAGTATGGAAAAATTGCGATTATTTTTTACAGTGTAAGATTCGTATATTCTGTAGCTTTTTTAGTATTTTAATAGGTTTCTATTTTTTCCATGTATTATACGATGATCTAGAATTCGAATTTGCACATGTCTTATGTAATCAATGATAATATTTAAAAAAAATTACCTGTATAGTTCAATAACATCAATTTTTTCTGTGTGTATTTATTTGATACGAAAGATATATTGCTATTTTAATGAATTTCAATGTTAAATTCTAGAATCTGATGCTCTTGGATTCGAAGTTTTTTAGATTCTTAGCTTTTTGAAAGATTCTAATTTTTCTGTATTATTTATTTAAACATTTATCATATGATATTTCTATTTTATTTTCTGTATTGTACACTATTTTTTTCTTTATAATTTACAATTTTTCAAATTATAATTTTCTCCGTTTTCCCAGCCAAACATTTAAAGTAAGCATTCTGTCCAAGAAAAATTTTTCGTAGCGAGGATTATTATCTTTGAGTTATTAAAATTAGGAATTCTGAATTTCGTTTAACTTTAAGAATTTACATAAAACTATTTACTACGTGGTATAGATTTTAAGTAGTACATTTTTTTACTCCCCCTACTTCAATCATTTGACATTTTTTTATTTTTAGTTATTATGACGCTTTCATTCTTATTTTTGTTTTATCATTCATTATCTATTTCAATACCGTTTCAATATTTTTATTAAAAATTTTTTATAATGATTATATTCAACTGTATGATAATAATTCATACGAATTAATTAGAATGTACAGTTAGACATTAACTTATTGTGTCATTGAATAATTAATAAGAAGGTCTATATGGAAATAATAAATCATACACTGCATTAGTAAAGAAAATCACGATTTAAGAATTAAATACAGAATAAATATTTTCTATGTATCACATTACAATCTGTACAGTTTAAAGTTTAGAAAGAAAATAGTAATAAATGAAATATGTTACGTATGAATAATATACGTAATGAGTCTTATAATTTACCCATATTTTCATTGACTTTCAAGTATTTTTAAAAGTTTCTTATAATTTTATTATTTTTTTATACTATGTAATACACCTCTGTAGCTTTTAAGAATTTTTCACGCCTTGTTTTGCCTTCATTTTCGTATTTTTTTGTAATTTTTTTTGCAAATTCTTCAACTTCATATTTCTTTTTTCTTTTGTGAATTTTCGTACTTCGAAACAATGACTGACGGCAAAATGTTACCCAAAGATATTAATGAAAAAAATACGAAAAAACTTCCATAGCCATTTTTTTAACTATTATTTGTAGTTTCACATAGTTCCATCTTCATGTTCAAATTATTTCCCTAATTTTTCTACATTTGAAGAGTAGTGTCTTTTTTGTATATTTCTTTTCATTATTTTAAACATTTTGAAGTTCATGTACATATATGTATGAGCCTGAAGTTCCAAACGTTTAAAATTGAACGAAAAAAATTTATTAGGTAAATATAGGAGATAAAAATTTTCCAGCTTCTTTTGAACACTTTTTGATCGTAACAACAAACTCGAAAAAATATTCATGACACTTCTCAGCATGATAAAAAATCGAAAATTAATATTTTTCTTATTTTTGCTCAATTTTAAACGTTTGGAACTTTAGGCACACGTATATTTCCTTTTTTTTTTTATTTTACTCACTGCTACTATTTAGTAAGTACATTATGTTTTTATTATTTGATTTTAATTTGGCTTTTTCTAATTTTTCGAAATTTTTTTTTATTTGAGTTGTGTTTTCATTCATTTTCGTAACTATTCTTCATTTTCTTGTAGATTTGAATTTTCAAATTTTTATTTTCTAGTTACTCTGATAATTTAAATTTTCTTATGCTATTTCTTGTATTTGCATGTATTATTATGTAGCTATTTATAATTTTCGTATTTTTTCTTTAATTTTTTTTTTTTTTTTTTGTATCTGATACTTTTCTGTGTTGTTTTTAATTTGACTGTTTTACGTATGACAAGCTGAGAGCAAAAACGCACTAAAGCCGATTTTGAATACTTTATTATTATTTTTTTTTAAGATTATATAACAAAATTTAGTAATCCAGGCTTTAGTGCATTAATACTTTTAGTTAGTCATAAGTATTTTTATGCTGTCTTCAATAGTTTCCAAATTATTGTATTCTGGTTAAAATTAATATTTTTTAGTTCAAAGCGTTTATGATACATTAAGTGTATATCAAAGATTAATGTAAATCTGGTATCATTTTCCATACTTCGATATATTTTTCGTTAATCCTATTTTTTCTGATTTTAACTCTTTTTTTGCAGTTTTCAAAGTTATAGCGTTTTGTCGATTATTCTAGTTTAATGCATTTTTCAAGTTATCTGTCATTTATTACATCACTGTATTTTTAATATTTTTATCTACATGTCATAGATTTTTGAGGTTTTTTTAATGAATTTTCAACTTTTTCATAATTTTCTTACTACTATGTCATGGAATGCGATTTTCATTGTCATTAGCAGTTTTTTTTTATAGCCTTTCGTCAATAAATATTGATTTTTTTTTCTATAATTTTCGAACACATTCTTTGCCTTCTGCAATATTTCGTCATTTTTTGCACTGTCATTTTTCATGTCCTTTGTATTACGTTTCATTTTCCGTAATTGCCAATTTTTCTTCAGAATGCTCTGTGATCCCACCATCTTTTGAAGTTACCTATTATTTTTAACCTTTCATTACTACTTCAAAACTTTATGCATTTCCATATCAGCTTGTCATTTTCTGCAGTATCTCATATTTCTATTCTCTTTCTTCACCATAACTACATGTTATTTTCCCATTGAGTTTCGCATTTTTTATCAATAAATCATTACCGCATTTTATCAAGAACAATCCATATTACAATCCACAAAAAAACAGCACCAATGTAAATCCAAAATAACAAATCCGAATCCGAAAGTACCGAAACCGAAATTTATCTTCCCTATAAAAAACCTCCGTAACAACCTTTCGATCGTTGGAAAAACGACACTACACAAATTCGAACGAGGAACAAAGGAAAAAAAGCTGGGAAAACGTTTCCATAAGTTTTTCCGTTTTCCCGTGGAGGTGGCCGGAATAAATTCCTTGGGAGCAACGCGTTTTCCGATAGCCGCACATATTTTGGCAAAAAACAAAAGTCTTGCAACAGCGATGGCATACATAAAACGTACACGGAAACCCGGAAAAGAAATAGCGTCCGAAGCTCGAAATTTCTACGTTTCGGACATTGCGTATTGTGCTTTCGGGAGCTTTTTATCGGGTTTCCAAAGCTTTGCAAGCAGAGATGTTGCGATGGTATTATATCGATTGGAAAGTTGTGTAAAGTGGCAAATGACAGGGCGAACGACGTGTGAATCGACTGGGATTCGAGTTTGGATTATTTTTGATTTCATCTTTGGGTATGTTGAAATTCAAGTGACGAGTTTTCGTAGAGAGAGAATTTTTATTAAAACGAAAATATGTGTTTTATGGAGGGGCGTAGGCGAAAAATTTCTATGAGGGGTTTCTTTGGAAAAATGTATTTAATTCGAGATTTTATAATTTTTTTATCGTCATTCAAGTAGATTTTTCGAATTCTGGGATTTTCAAGTTATACAGGTTTTAGGGTCCAGAGTCACACATTTTTCAAATACGTGTTTGATATAATAGAGTAAGATTTTTGTGATTAAAAAACTGATATTTGGATTTTTTCCATACTTTGAACATTTTTCGTATTTCTACAGTATTTTTACAACTTCAAGGTTTTTTGATATTTTTACGATTTTCAACATACTTTCTAAATTACGATGCTCTAAAGATTCAAATTCCTAATATTTTCATATTTTTATATGTTTTTGAGAAAAAAATATCTATGAAGATTTTCAGTATTAGATAGATTACCAGAATTTTCGTATGTCATTTATGAAACTTTGTAGTATTTTCAAGTATTTTTTAAAATTGTCAGTATTTCCATCGATTGCTGAATAAATTTGTAAAATTCGATACTATGGTTCTGGAAATTTCAACGATTTTCAGTATTTGAATTGATTTTTTAAAAAACAGTATCATTTATACAGATTTCCAGTTCTTACTGTTTTTTTGTATTTTTTTTAGTATTCATATAATGCGAAGTAATTTTCTAGCATTTTTATGAATTTCGATAAGTATAAATTATTAGAATTATATGCTCTAGAACTTAAAGTTTTTTCATCTTTTTGAACAAATTTTATCTAATCTTAATACTTTTACGTATTAAAAAATTTCCAGTATTATCTCATTTTTTGAGTATTTATGAAATTTCGTAGGAATTTCTTAGTACTTTTGAAAATTGCTACGTACATTTTTAGAATTAGATGCTTTGAACTTTAAACTTTGCTAGATTTTCAGTATTTTTATAGATTTCTGAGAAAATTACATCCACATAGATTTTTAATATCTTAGAGATTTCTTGTATTTGCGTATTTTCTTTATTATTTTAAAGATTGTGTAGCTTTTTCTAGTATTTCGATAGGTCTCTATATTTCCATAGATTATACGATTTATAAATTTTGATGTTCTAGCATTTGAAATTTTGTGAATTATAGACACTAGCTTAGATTTTCCAAAAAACATTACCACCAAAAATTTCCATAACTTGAAGTTTTTTTTTATTCATACGATTCGAAAGATATTCTGCTATTTTTATGAATTTCAATGTTTATTTCCAGAATCCAATGCTCTAGGGTTCAACGTTTTTTATATTTTTAGCACTTCCGTAGATTTTCATTTTTCTATATTATTTACTTTTAACATCAACTATATCAGATTTCTGTATACTATTTTCGATATTATTCGCTTTTATTTATTTATTATTCATAATTTTCCAAATTTAAATTTTCTTCGCTTTTCTAGCCAAATATGTATTAATTATGAGAATTCTGTCGAAGAAAAAACTTTTTTGAAGCTAAGATAGTTATTTCGAATATAGTAAAATTGAGAGAATCCACGTGCCTCTAGTTCCAAACGTTGAAGAAGTAAACGAAAAAAGTGAAAAATCGGTTTTTCAACTTCACCTACGATAAAAGAAAAAAAATAGTTCGTAATTTTGGATAATACTTGTTAAATATTGACAATTTTTTATTATTTTAAATATTATAGGTAATGAAAACAATGTTTTTATTTCGTTTATTCCTAAACGTTAGAACTTCAGGAGCAGAAGAATTATCAATTTCGTTCAGTTTTGAAAACTCACCTAAAACCATCTGTAATGAGCTCTAGATTTCAGTAAAAACTTTATTGATAACTCTACCTATTTTTATCATTTGGAATTTTTATTTTTAGCTTTTTTTCCACTTTCATTACTATTTATTTTCTTAATGCTTCATCTATTTTTATTATTATTGTTATTTTTACGTAAAATAAAAAATAGAAATTAATTTACCCTGAATTGCCGAAAAACTTTGAACCCCTAAAACCCTTCTTTGCCTACGCCCCTGGTGTTATGGATTTCTTGTAAATAATGTTCGAAAAATTGAGAATAAAATAAAAAATTCTTAATGTTAAAAAAAACCTTCAATTCCGAACTGTTTAAACCTACAGATCTGTGAATCGCGATTTTATGGTTCCCAACTAAAAAAACAAAAAAAAGTATATCCTTTCTTTACATTTAAAAACATTTTTTAATCCATGCAAGGCGTGAATCGTCTGAATATTCCTGTTTTTAAGAGTAAGGAACTTGAAGAAAAAATTCTGTTAGAAAAATAATTGATACATTTTTTTTCGTTTATTCATTAATTAAGATTTGCAGGAGATACAAATGTTTTTAAATGCCAAGTGGGGAAATGTGACGTCTAGGTCGATATACATTTCTCTCCTTTTTATATGAACGATGACGTCACATCATTTTTCTAAAATCTTATCTCCAACAATATTCAATCTACCAATAAAAGAAAAAATTCCTATTTTTTTTCTCCACAAAATTTCTTCGATTCAAGTTCCCTATAAAAATTACACCAGTACCACTTCCTGAACTTCAAATATCCAAACCCAACCTTCAGAATCAAAAATCTCATCCGCCTCTCAAAGTTTTCCAATCCCCTGTCATTTCTCATCATCTCAACATCCTTCAATCCATCTCTACTCTAGGGTGGTCGTTAAAATGGGTTAGGGGGAATTTTGATAATGGCGCCCCCCAGAACCTTTCCAAATAATTACAAAAAAAAATCCCCAAATTTTTTCAGATTTTTGAAACAACGTTAACCCGTGCCGGTAGAGTCGTCTTTTAACCCATTCAAATAACATGGGATTTTGTCTTGAAGGCAGCCTATAATTTTTCACGAATACACAAATCGCTATAAAAATCGGTTTGACACGGCAAGTTATTGTCGATAGTTATAACAAACTGCAAAAAAATTGGCAGCTGTCTAAAACAATTATGTGTCTGTTGGTTCGAAGCCAAAAAACCAAGAATTATAGATATTTAGGCTTTTTTCAATGAAACAAAGAATTTTACAAGATTTCAAGAATCTATGTGAGAAATATCATTCTATACGTTCGTGGGTATTTTTTATCGTTATACAAGTAGAATTGGTCACGTTGCTACAGTTTCAAAAATGTGCATCACAATTTCAATAACGAAATTCGATAAATAAACAAATCTCTGAAAAGCTACTTCTCAAAATGAGCTTCTTACTAGATAAAATGACACTTATTGGAATGAATTATCTTGTATTAAACTATACTATCAATAGTAATGGTCGTAACGATAATAATAATAAAAGTAGTAGTAATAATGATAATAATAAGAATAGGAATAAGAATACAAATAGTTCTGAATTGGTAAATAAGAATGAATACATTTACAAGTCAAGGGAAAAAGCTGGTTATTCTAATGATACCTCATTTGTTTCTCGAAATGATCGTGAACTATTGTTATAAGGATAATCTGAAAATGGATAAGAATAACATCAATAAAAACAATAATAACTTATATAAAGAATATTATTCAAGATTGACGAATGTTTCTGTGATTTCGTTTGCAATGTTTGATGCGCTCAAGGACGAGTTTTGAATAATTTGTAATTACAAAACAACTTTCTAGAATTTATGGATAAGGTTAATGTCTCAGTTGTCAAACAAATCTAGCCATTTTTGCGAAAACTGCAAACTTTTATAGAAATTCTGCTTCTTTGTAAAATTGTTGATATTGTTCAGTGACTGATGGATCCTAGAAGAATTAAAATACGTGATCTTCTTATTATTTATTATTTTGAGAAGTAGCTTTTCAGAGATTTGTTTATTTATCGAATTTCGTTATTGAAATTGTGATGCACATTTTTGAAACTGTAGCAATGTGACCAATTCTACTTGTATAACGATAAAAAATACCCACGAACGTATAGAATGATATTTCATCACATAGATTCTTGAAATCTTGTGAAATTCTTTGTTTCATTGAAAAAAGCCGAAATTTCCATGATTTTTGGTTTTTTGGCTTCGAACCAACAGACATGTGATTGTTTTAAACAGCTGCCAATTTTTTCACAGTTTGTTATAACTATCGACAATAACTTGCCGTGCCAAACCGATTTGTGTATCCGTGAAAAATTATAGACTGCCTTCAAGGCAAAATCCCATGTTATTTGAATGGGTTAAAAGACGACTCTACCGGCACGGGTTAACGTAGTTTTAAAAATCTGAAAAAATTCGGGGATTTTCTTCGAATTATTTGGAAAGGCTCTGGGGGGCGCCACCATCAAAGTTCCACCTAACCCATTTCAAGGACCACCCTACTCTACTCGCTGCAAAACCACTTGAAACCCTTTTCAAGATACCCTTGTCCAGCTGCAGGTTCCTCGAATCAAACTGCTCATCCTGCAGAAGATCCAATCCCTTCGGTCTAGAAGCATGCTCAACGCCCCTGGGCCCAGTGTACACCGGGTACAACGGGTACAACTGCTGGATTTTCGGGTACTTCTGGAACGCCGCTGGCACCTTGTTAATCCCCGATTTCACCAGCGGCTCCATCAAAATCAAACCCCTCTGAGGAAGACTCATCACCGTCGTCGAACTCTTCTCCGTCGTCGTCGTCGTCGTCGTCGTCGTCGTCGTCGTCATCGTCGTCGTCGAAGTAGTTGTCGTTGGCGCCACTTTCAGCGTCGAAAAGTTACCCCTACCCCGAGTTTTGGGCCTCTCGTCTTTCGGGCCCCGCGCATTTTGCAGGCCCCGAAGTGTCTGGGCCGTGGGCCTGTTCGTGGGCCTGCCGTTCGCGGATTTCCCGTTTTTGTGCTGGCCCCGAATCTTGCTTTTACGCTGTTGCTGCTGATTCGGGGCGTTCATTACATACGGGGATTTTTGCTGGGACGCTTTTTTGCCCCCTTGGAGGGAATTTTGGTTTTTCAAGTAATTAGTCTCGCGGGCTTTGACGAAGGGACGTCGAGGGATGCCGACGACGCTCGGGTAGTCGGTTCTGTCGGGCATGGTGGCAGTACCGTGGAATATTAAGGCCCATTCGTGCAGAGTTGCGCGGCCTGACGTTTCCAGTGACCAGCAGGAAAAATTTTTAAAAATGCTTTTTGTCATAAGCGTGTACACTCGAGCCTCGTTTTTAAAGGCAACCGGGGATCGAGGCTCGAGTGTAGGACTTATTTTGTGGAACCGGAGTTGATTTTTTCGAAATTAAAAAAGTGGGTACATTTTTGGGTTCATTAGCAAGAAACAACGTCTACAATTTTGAATCCAGCCTTACGAAAAAAATAGTTGAATAGTATGTGGAGGGATAAATTTTAACTGTTCAACAGGGGAGAATTCTCTGCTTTATGTGAATGTTAACAATCGTATATTACAATTTTGCAGTCTGGTTGAATGTTGTTCAATGAAATTTCATTTGTTATAATCAGGTCGATTGTTGCTCGCTGTGCAACATTCAACAATGTTTGAAGGACTGCAGTCGATAATTTTGATGTGTACGTTGTTTCGTTTAGACTAATTATATGTTAATTACTAGTTTTGAATGGTTATATTCAAATCATTCAAGTGAATTATTTTATCATAACTAGTGTTTGTTCATTTCACTTCATTTATTGATTTTCTCTTGTATAAATGCATGAGAATGTGCATAACAGCTTTCACTCAAAAATAGAAAGTATAATAACTGCAAAATATAAAATCAAAATGCAAAAATTTAATTACATAATTAATATCTTATAATCGACCTTGATGAATAATTATGGAAATAAAGTTAATGATCGCTACAGGAAATGAGCTTTGATCATTTACTTATACAACGTGGAAAATTGTGTTTATTGTAAATTACAGTTGTATTGAGTACAAAACAAAATGATTCAAGCATGTTCCCAGAGTGACCATCAACTTGATTTCGATATATGAAATAAATCACATTAAAATAATTTTACAAAATAGTATAGAAATAAAAAAATAATTATTCTAGTAGAAAAAATATAATAACAAGCCCAAATCGAGTATTATTAGTCATGAACGGCAACAGTCACATGAAAAGTTTGAATTTAAATCAACTTTTGACTGTGAAAACAGTTGTACTGACTCAACAATGAAACTGAGTGTAAGTAGTCAAAATAGTCAAGCCTAGTAATTCAAATTATTATAAAAATTTTATAAATACTTCGTACAATCATTTACAAAATGGTTAGGTTTCTGATAAAATGTTCACTATTACATAATACCAGTATAATATATTACAAAACATCCTCAAGCATTCGTAAAATAAAAAAAAAATAAATTAGTGTAACTATGCAGTAGGTATTGTATGATAATAATAATTTCGATTTCCCAGTCAAATTTATAATTTTGTTTATTTGCGAAAGTCGACGTTTCGGCTCTAGTTTTGAGCCCTTTTTAAGACTTGTCAATTTTCACAATGTATACAGCAATTCATACCATCAAATTAACAAATTATCCATATTACAAGCAATTAAAAAAATAAACTGGAGTCTATCAAAAATGTTGCAGTTTCATGAATAATATTGATAACTGTTTCATTTCTACAATTTACCTTATAAGGTATGCAAAATTGAAGATCGTATGCTTGTTGGTAACACTGTACAACAAAATTTGGGTTTTAGAAAAAGGCCTAAACAAAAGTAAAATATAATGGTTACTCAACACGTCTTCAATCTTACTACCGAAGGTTTTTTAAAGCTTAGCTCATTTTGTTAATTTATTCTCAATTTAACAAATTATTTAATAATTTCAGCAGTTCTTCATCTTTCTGCAATATTTACAAAAAATATAATATGTTTTCAGAGTGACCATCAACTTGATTTCCATATATTCAATAAATCAGATTAAAATAACTTGATAAAATGATGTAGAAATGAAATAATAATTATTATGGTAGAATGATAATACTATATTAATAAATTCTTAACAATAATAAAATAACGAATAGCCGAATAATAATCCTCAAAACTTTTGAAAAAAAAAAAAAATCGAATCTATAAAAAAAGTTGCAGTTGGATGAATAATATTGGTAGTAGTTTCATTTCTACAATTTACCTTATGAGGTATGCAAAATTGAAGATCGTATGCTTGTTGGTAACACTGTACAACAAAATTTGGGTTTTAGAAAAAGGCCTAAACAAAAGTAAAATATAATGGTTACTCAACACGTCTTCAATCTTACTACCGAAGGTTTTTTAAAGCTTAGCTCATTTTGTTAATTTATTCTCAATTTAACAAATTATTTAATAATTTCAGCAGTTCTTCATCTTTCTGCAATATTTACAAAAAATATAATATGTTTTCAGAGTGACCATCAACTTGATTTCCATATATTCAATAAATCAGATTAAAATAACTTGATAAAATGATGTAGAAATGAAATAATAATTATTATGGTAGAATGATAATACTATATTAATAAATTCTTAACAATAATAAAATAACGAATAGCCGAATAATAATCCTCAAAACTTTTGAAAAAAAAAAAAAATCGAATCTATAAAAAAAGTTGCAGTTGGATGAATAATATTGGTAGTAGTTTCATTTCTACAATTTACCTTATGAGGTATGCAAAATTGAAGATCGCATGGTAGCTGATAACACTGTACAACAAAATTTGGGTTTTAGAAAAAGGCCATGACAAAAGTAAACTATAATGGTTAATCAAGACGTCTTGAATCGAACTACCGAAGGTTTTTTAAAACTTAGCTCATTTTGCTAATTTATCTTCAATTCAACAAATTATTTGACAATTTGGCAGATCTCCATAGTTTTTCAATATTCAAAAACACATACATATGTTTTCAGGAATCCAAAATCTTATTTCTGAAGTAAGAAATACTTTGAAAAAATATTGAAAGGAATTAGAACAACGTTTTCCATTTATTCTTCGATAAAAAAAAGCCTTCATTATCCCTGCATCAAAGTGGGCAAAGCTAGAGAAATCCGTCACGCTTCAAGACGCTACACAATGACCACGCGTGGCGTAGGGACAATGAAGACTTTTTTCTCTTTAAATGAATAAGAATCTCGATTGTAGTTAATTGAAAAAATTGTTTTAAATACTTTTCTTTCAGAAATGCAATCCTTATCCCTGAAAACATATTATATTCGTTTTTAAATATTCAAAAACAGTTTAAAAAAACCTTCGATAGTCCAATTTAAGAAATCTAAACTAACCATTGTAGTTTACTTTGGTTTAGACAAATTTTTTTGTGTTGTAGATTGAAATTACGAAAAAAAACAAAATATTTATTTATTATTTCCGAAAAAAAGACAGAAGTATTTATGAAAAATGTTAAATATTTATACTATTTCATTATTTTAAAAATGCCATAAATACTTTAATTAAATGAACCTTTGTGCACTTCGATCTTTTCATTGACAACAATATCATATTACATATTGAAAAAGATTCTAGAAAATAAATGATCTTCGTTTACCATCAAGGATCATTTATTTAAGATATTTAGCCACGACACGTTTGATAAAATTGGAAGTACTTTGTTCAATTTTTGGCATTTCGTGTTGATCAGGATTCAAATGTTGTAAAAATTTCTGTCAAAATTGAAAAAACAGCTATAAGCAGCACTGAATGACATTTATATTCGAGAGCAAAAGAGTCAAAATTATTTTCGAAAAACCAGAACATTGACGAAATATGTATAACAACTATGATATTTATTTATCGACGCTTAAAGCCATAATATTTATTTAAATATTTTTTTTTTTTTTTAAATATTCTTGGTTTCCCTGGTAGTCACTCTTGACCTCAGAAAAAAACTGGCTGGCAGCAACATTTTTAAAAAAATGTTTAATAAACATCTTTTAAGGTTTAAATTTGGTTAAATTACCGTCATCTTGTCAACAGTCACTAATCTATTGACACTCGATTCACCGTCACAAAATTGTCAACTGTCAAAGTAGCCTATTTTTTTCGTAAGGCCACGGCTAATTATTCAAATTTCACCCCAAACTTTCGCCATCAATTATCGCTTGCTAATAAAACTTGACACTGTCTAAACATCTTTGACCTAAAAATAAATGACAACTCTGAAAAATCAGTCTGCCATGAATTCCAATGTTTGTTCCACCAAAAAATTCGATATTCCTGGTTAACAAGATGGGATTCGGCAAATTATTCCAAGGTTAGTAACATACGCAATGATTGTTGTAAACAATTGGCTTACCGAGAAACCGTCCCTCGTTGTGGATGCGCAACGTCCACTTTCCATGGGGCCTTTCGCCCCACGTATGTACCGACATAAATGGCCATTGATTGAAGCCGGCCTTTGACGCGTCGTGCGGCCTCTTCGCCAAAAGCGTGCTGTTCGTGCCTTGAGGGGATGTTAATTTAATCTCGAGATCGCCTCTCCGCGTCGCCGTCAGAGTTACTTTGGCCTGAACAAGGAACAATCGATTTCACGTCGGTTCGCATTCGTCAGCTACCGTAAATATTTCGTAATCCAAGAGCACATTGTTTATTCATCGGTTGCAGATCACTCTACCAAATTCCAATGCACACGAACACTCTTATCTCTCTTTAGAAAAAACACTTACAAATTTCTTTTCAAAACAGAGTTTCTCAGAGTTTGAGATTGAACATGAAGAGTGGTTGAAGGAAATTCCTCACCTGTACATGTTCCAAAAAATTTACACCGCTGCATTCCTTGACGTAAACGTCTAAGCCTAATTCACTCTTTGGCGGGATGGACCTGAAAAAGGTCCAGATTAGGTTGAGTTTGTATTTGTACATCTGGGAGATGTTCAATAAATGAAATATAAAAAAATATTTACTTTCCCATTTGTGGGGCTGGCACCTCGCACTTGTGTTGCTCTGGAACCGTTCGCCATCGCCTTGCAAGTCTCACCATGGCCGTGGCGTCCATGAGACCATAGCCGAAACTGTGACTTACTGTTTGACAAGAAGAACAGAAATTATTTCAGTTTGATCAGAAGTTATTAAAAATAAATTTACCATTCAAAACGTAAAGAAATATAGACAAGTAAGCAGAGGGCGTAGGCAGAAAAAATTTTCGAGAGAGGTTTTTCTGAGAAATATTTTTCCTTCCGGATTTCGGAACGTTTTACATTTCGGAATCTCAAAGTTATACAATTTTTAGAATCCAGAATTGTACATTTTTCATGTTCGTAAATAATGAAATTCAATTTTTGTTATTTTCAAATAACTGAGGTTTCGATTTTTTTTGTTATATGGTATATTATTCATCAAATTCTGTAGTATTTTCTGTTATTTTTAGGAAATGATGCTGTAGTATTGAAACTTTCAACGATTTTGATAATTTGAATTGATTTTTTAGACGACAGTTTCTTTTTTGAAGATTTTCAATACTTTGATTCCATATTTTTTTAGTTTTACTACAGTTGAAAGTATGTTTAATTGTATAAATTGAATTAAATGTATTTTTTTTTTTTTTTCTATATGAATTTCTAGAATAATTATTAAAATTATAGGTGTACAATTTTTGTATCATCTCAATAAATATGCTCCAGGACCGAAGGTTTTATAAATTTCTACGTAAATTATATCTATATAATTATTATGTACTGGAATATTTCTAGTAAACTAGTAAGCTAGTAAACTACTGAACTAGTAAACAAGTAACCTAGTAAGCTAGTAAACTAGTAAGCTCGTTAAATAAAAAACTACTGAATTAGTAAGCTAGTAATTTAGTAAACTAGTAAGCTAGTTTAATAAAAAATCTAGTGAGTTAGTAAGCTAATAATCTAGTAAACTAGTAAGCTAGTGACCTAGTTAACTAGTTAATTCGTTAACAAATTAATAAATAAACTAGTAAACTAGTAAGCAAGTAAACTATTGAGCTAGTAAACTAGTAAACAAGGAGGCTAGTAAACTAGTAAGCAAGTAAACTAGTAAACTAGAAAGTTAGTAAAGTAGTAAGCTAGTGAACTAGTAAATTTGTTAACAAGTAAATTAGTGTACTAGTAAACTGGTAAGCGAGTAAAGTAGTAAACTAGTAAACTGGTAAGCAAGTAAACTAGTAAACTTGTGAACAGGCAAGCTAGTAAACTAGTGAGCTAGTAAATTAGTAAACTAGTAAACTGGTAAGCTAGTAAAGTAGTAAGCTAGTAAACTAGTAAAGTCGTTAACAAGTAAATTAGTAAACTAGTTAACTGGTAAGCGAGTAAAGTAGTAAACTGATAAGCTACTAAATTAGTGAGCTAGTTACCCAGTAAACTAGTAAATTAGTAAACTAGTTAGTTAGTAAAGTTGTAAACAAACAAATTATCAAGCTAGTAGACTAGTAAACTTATTTTTCACGTATTTTTAGTATTATACATATAATATACAAAACCCTGGAAGATCTCTAAGTATTCTCATAGATTACTGCAGAGATTTAAAAAACTCGGTGCTTTAAAATGCGAATTTCGATCTATTCTCAGTAATTTCAAGAACTAACGATAAAATCACATTCATATAGATTTTTCATTTTTTATATTGTTATTCTTTTTTCGCATTTTCGAGATATTTAAAAGATGCTGTTACGTTTTCCCGAATTTTCGTAGATGCTCTAGAATCCCAAAATTGATAGATTGTAGAGGCGTTTGTCGAGATTTTTCAGAAAACAGTTTTTTCATGGAATTCAAGTATTTTCATTATTCCTTTAGAGTTTTTATGAATCGAAAGATTTTTCATACTTTCATATGAACTTTATATAGATTTCCAAAATTTGATGATCTAAGATTCAAAGTTTTGTAAATTTTTAGCATTTTCGTAGATTTTCATTTCTTGTAACTATTCACTGGGTTGCAGCAATTTTTCTGATTCATATTTTTTGAGTAATCCTACGTTTTGATAATTTTTCCTTCTTTATCAAATATATACTGCTAACGTGTTCACGCATTTATTTGTAACTTATATTCTTATTGTTCATCGATGTTACTTTCTTCAATTTTACATGAAATATTGATTGATTTTATCAGAATTTCGGTAGGGGTTTGAACCCCCAAAACCCCTCTCTGCCTACGCACTTAAAACTATGTGCCAGCTCTTTGGAAATTCTGAAAAATCCTCTAAAAGAAATTGTTTGTTCTGTATTCTTCTCATTTCCACTGAATTCCAAAGTCAGATCACCAGGAAGGCATTATTGCAAATAAAAAACCACAAATGTCTCTCTATTTCGTATGACTTTCATTCTAGATATATCTTTTATTAAGAACGATATGAAAATATTTCTCACCATTTCTGCCAACGCCGTTGGTGACCCAGTCTGTCGCCTCCAGATTCGCGGGTTTTGCGGTTCTGACGACGATGTGCTGCATGTCACGCCAGGTCAAGTTGCGATTGGCTTCGAGAGCGAGGGCGCATATGCCAGCGGCCAAGGGTGCCGAGGCCGAGGTCCCTGTGTGGCTGTTTGTGCACTCGTGGTGCAAATCGGTGGTGATGATTTGGCGCTCCTTGGTGGCGCCGGAGCTGTAGGTCGTCGCCAAGGTCGAGGAACAGGCCTCGCTGTACCAGGGTACGAGGCCCTGCTCTGTGGCGCTGCTTATGGACAACGTCCAGATGCTGTTCGTGTAGCCGTCGCAGTTGCAATTGTCCTCGTCCCTGCCGCCATTTCCCGATGCCCAGACGAATATCGAGCCCTTACCGTCACGACCCTGAAAATTGAGTCAAATATGCAAGTCTTTATCATCAGGTTCGATGATGCAGAAAGAGGACCGGAATTCTTCTTCAATCGATTGTTATTTTATGTAAAAAACAAACAGTAACATGAATGGTTAACTAAAGTAAAAGTTACAGAAATAATGGATGAAGACGTGAGGATTCTATAGTAAATGGAAAAGTTGAAAACACTGAGAAAAAAATCTTACACTTTCTGCCGTATATATTGTAAAAAGTACAATATTATTGCACTTTTTACGATAATATTGCAATTTTTACAATATCACTGTAGTTTTTACAATAAGATTGTAAAATCTGCAATTTTTTTTTACTTATTACAATATTATACAGTAGAACCGCTATTGATGTACAAATTACAATATGTATGCCAGTTTTTACTGTATGATTTCAGAACATTTAAAATCCTAAAATGCACATTTCACTATACAAAGTGTAATTTTTACCATACATGGCGAAAAAAATGAACCGCATTACTTTTAGCCAGCTTTTTCGAAAACTGTATCATATTACAATATGATGCACTAGAAACCTCGAAAGTATACAAAAATATTGCAAAAAGAACCTGTGCAGATCTGTTTACTGATAAACTGTATGGAATTTTCAATAATCCGGATTAAAAGGAATTACAATATGATATTGCAAAAAGTACAAGAAGTACAGTAGAAAACGAAATATGTTGAGGAGTTTTTACAACAAAATATACCTAGAACTACAATATCATTTGGCAACCAAAAATGGATATATTATCTAGCAAAAAGTACAATATGTCAGAGTGATTCCCACTTACTATACAGTATTGTAATAATCGCTATATTTTTTTCTCAGTAAATAATCAAAACGCGAAGTAACGTACATTCTCAGAAATTTCTCTACTACATTTAAGAGACTGTCGTTAAAGTTTATTTCCCATACTGTATATTGAATTTTTGAATAAAGTTATGGACACATCTATGAAAAACAGAGACACTGTCTATGAAAATTATCATCTATGAAATCGAAGTGTTCATTTAATGTAAAGCGGACGTTAAAATCATTTTAACTTTAAATGGTTTCTCATTGAAAATGTGTACATATTTCAACTTTTTTGAATTCAAATGGATTTCGACAAAATGAATTTTTGTGGAGCAGTTTTTTCCTAATTTATCAACAGCTATTTGATTGAAACAAAAAATGTATATTGTATGGAATATAAATTGTATGACAAAAATTATATTGTATATTTGATAGTATGCAAAAGATATTTTTAAATTTTTAAATACGTAGTGTCTTAAAATAAAACAAATAATATTAAAAAATATTGAAATTAAAATATATAATATGAAAACAATAAATTCGATATAAATTTCTTTGAAATCCTTTTCACATAGGTGTCCATGAAATTTCAAACACGATTTTAAGAGAAAATCTATAAAAGATGTTTAAAATTTCAAATCTTGTGATAGTGTAGAAAATAACGATTTGAAAAAATAGTTTAAAACCAGTAAATAATCAAGAAAAATTGAACTCTACGAAAATGTTAGAAATCTAAAAATCATTTGAATCTTGGATCATCAAATTCTAGAAATCTATATAAAATCAATATAAAAGAATTAGATAATCTTTCAAATTGTACATACTCTTAAGAAATACTGAAAGTAATTGAATTTTATAAAAAAAAGCTGTTTTCTGAAAAATCTCGACTAATGGCTACAATCTATAAATTTTAGGATTCTGGAGCATAAAATTCTGAAAATTGTATATAGCAGTACATTGTTATACTATTTATCTATAAAAGTTCTAGAAAACCCTACAAAATTTTTTACACACTTCGTCATTATGAAAAAACAAGAACTAAATAGAAAATGAAAAATACATATATTTAGGTGATTTTCTCATTATTCTATAAAATTACTCAAAATAGATCGAAGTTCGCACTCTAGAATATCGAATTTCTTAAATCTTCATAGCAATCTACAAAAATATTGAGAAATCCTCCAAGGTTCTGTATATTAAACTAGAAAAATGAGGAAAATACGGTTTACTACATCATAACTAGGGCAACAAAAAATATGATTTTGCATAAAAAATATTTAAATAAATATTTCGGCTGTGCGTCAGTATATAAATCATACAATTTTTATTATACATTTTTTGCATGAAAAATATTTTTGACTCTTTTGCCCTCGAATATAAATGAATCTTACGTTTTAACAGACGAAAAATAAGAAATAAATGTCATACGGCGCTGTTTTATTATTTTTTCAATTTTGACGGAAATTTTCACAAAATCAAAATCCCGATCAACTTAAAATGCCGAAGATTGAAGAAAGTTCTTCGAATTTTATCAAACGTGTACGCTAAATATCTTTGATAAATGATCCTTGATGATCGACGAAGATCATTATTTATTTTCAAAAATATTTTCCAGTGTGTAATATTATATTCTGAAGGATAAAAAGATCAAAGTGTACGAAGTCATTCAATTCAAGTAACTATGGCATTTTAAAATTAAGAAATAAATATAAATATTCAAAAATTTCCATAAATATTTATGCCTTTTTTCGTGAATAATGTATAAATATTTTGCTTTTTTTCGTAAATATTTTTGGCTGCCCTGATCATAACTATGTAGATATAATTTTCCTAAAAAGTTGAATCCTAGAGAATATTTGTTAATACAATGCTGTAAATAATTCTCCAGTTATTTATAATTCTAGAAATAATTATAGGAATTCATATAGAAAACAATAAAAACATATGAAAATCAATGTATACAAATTATGCAAATTGAACATAATTTTAATTGTATGGATACTGAAAAATATGAAATGAAAGTATTGAATATCTATATAAAAGAAACTTACTGAGATCCGAAAAATATATTTTAACATTAAAATCTTTGTAAGTTTCAAAATTATAGCATCAATTTCTAGAAATATATTGAGTAATACATAGAAATACTAGAAATCTATAAAAATATGAGAAAGTACTACGAAATTTGATTAATAACTAACTATACGAAAATTCTAGAAATCTATGAAACACATGAAATCTGTGTAGTTAAAATTTCCTCAAAAATCTATCAAAATATTTAAATTCTTAAATTCCTAGAGCACTTTATTTCAGAAAGAAATTTAGAAATCCATAAATTATTATCCGAAAATCCTCAAAGTGGTATGAATTCCAAAATTATTAGTAAAAAAAATTTCAACCTCAGTGAATAATGAAAAATCACAAAAATCGAATTCCATTACAAACGAACATCAAAAATGTGCGAATCTGGATTCCAAAAGTTATATAACTTTCAAATTCTCAAGTGTAAAAATATGAAAAATCGCTCTTTCGTAACTATATTTCCGAAGATTCAAAATTATGAAATCCCAAAGGAAATATATTTTTATGTTACTGATACTACTGATACAAAGATTAATCTTGAACTTTTTCAAACACTTTAAAAATATTGTTTAAAATCATGAGAATTAAAAAAACCCAACTTTTAAAGTCTGAGAATTCCTCAATTTCCCGAAATCCCCGAATCTCATTTGACGTCCGACTTGAAAAGGACGACATAATCGAAGAAACTTTTCCTTATCGCCGCGAGTCGTAATCGTGCCGGGAAAATGATTATACAGCTCGCGATAAAGGGCATAAAAGATGCAGATGAAGGTAAATGATAGGGAACGGATAACGAAAGACACCTGAAAGCGGCAATTAGAAACTCGCGAGTTTAGAGATATACGTATATTCCGCTACCCAAGTCCATTAAACCTTCGGACTTGCCAAGTGACTTCCCCGCGGGCGCTGTAATTTAATTATATTTCACGCTAGATTTCGCCTCTTTAGGAGATAAACCAGATCCCAGGATTTCGCCGACCTCATTCGGCCTGAGGATTGATTTCTCATCAACGGAAATTTCGCAAGACGAACGTGATATTTGGCGAACCTCAATTGAGTACGTGATTTTTTCGAGGATACTCTGGTTCTAAAAATCGGGTTTTCAAAGTCTGATTCTAAAATTTGAGGTTTCATTCGCCAGTTATAATCATATCCACGTACGATATTTTACATTCATTAAACTGAAAAACCAAATACCGTATTTACTCGAATATAAGCCGCACCCTTTTTCCGTTTTTGAGAGCTCTGAAATCACGGTGCGGCTTACATTCGGGTACAAAAAGTCAAAATAAAAATTAATCATTTTATGCAATGAGAAATATACGCCTCTTGTCTGGATACAATTTGAAAAGGATACTTATGTGGAAAATTGTTTAAAACATAATCTTTATGTGCATACTCTGAGTGTTTGTAGAAGATGAGGAAAGCTTCATCTCGTAAAATTCAACAAATATTTCACAACATTCATTTGCAAATACTGCGAGCATAACGTTGATTATCGTTGTATTTATTGATTATTGTTTATTGCGAAAAATTCACGGGCAAAGCCCAATACAAAAATACAAACAATATAAAAGGCACAATCAATTCAAGATGTCTTGAAAATTATTCGTCATCGCTGTAATCTTCAGAACTGTCTTCGTTATCGATTTCCAACTCGCTTCCTGATGTAGTGGAACTCGCGTCGTATTTTTGTATTCGTACAGTATTTTTGAGGATTCTGCACAGCTCGAAAATGAATCATTTTTTTATTGAATTTACTCATAATAGCACCTAAGGGCAGTTATACTAACTTTATCATCTTGAGAAGTTGTAAAATCTATTTCGCGAACACAGTGAATCACGATCTTTTGATATGCGGCTTACATTCGAGTATACATGGTTTTTCACTGATTTGGGGTTCCAAAACTGGAGTGCGGCTTATATTCGAGTAAATACGGTACAAATCTCAGTTTTAAGCTTAGAGTTATGTAAACAAAAATTTGAGAAAATTATAACGATTTCTTAATTTTTCGTGATGCAGAACACGTTCAAGTTTCTCGGAGTTATCCTAAAGTAACTGTGGGTTTAGAGTTGAATCTTAAAAAGCAAACTAGGAAAAACGAATTTTTCTTTTATTCGTTGAATAAACTCACGTGATTTTTTTGACAATTTCGAAGTCAGACATTGTGAAAAGTTTGAATTTGGGGATTTTCGTTTACGTTTTCAGCAACAATTAAACGCATTTCAAGATTATAACAAGTAAGAAAAAAATTACAAAATGTGATAAGAAAAAATGGAATTAGCGTAAGATTTGTAAAAGTAAAAGCCATAAAAAACAAAAATTGAAAAAGAAAAAAAAACATATTGAATTTCGAAAAATTTGTCTGAAGTGTTACAAGTTTTTCAATAATTTAAAAGTTATTTTATACATAAAACAATTCTGTGAACTTTTTTTTCTGTTTTTATGAAAATTTGAATAAAGGAAATAATTTCAACTGGTTTATGACAAATTTACATGAATTTAGAAGATATATTATATATTCAACAACTGTGACAAACTGAGGAAATTGTTACGAAAACTACCAAAAACATAAAAACTGTATAGTCTGTAATAATTGTCCAAAGAATCGACAAAACTTTACTATCTACCAAAGTAGTCAAAATTTGTAAAAATCATTAAACTTTCAGCTGCAAAGATCACTAAAAAATGTCAAAACTGTCAACAACTAGCATAAATTTCAAAATTGTATATATAGCTGTAAAAAATGCAGACTAACATTTAAAATTGTAACAATTGTTATGAGTTACTAAAATTTCGAAACTGATCATGATCAAATTGAAAGGTCCCAAAAATCATGCATTTTACGAAAATAAAAGGTTTTCAAATATTCTAGGTTAGTTGTTAGAAAAAACCGTATTTTTATACTTAAAAAAATTATTCATTAGAGAATAATACCTACATTCTGTTATTATATATTGAATGAAATTCCACTTTTGAATTGTAACAAAAAATAATCTTCACCTATATAATTTTCGAATAATTTCGTTGAAACACACTTTTTTTGATTGTATATGTAAAAATAAACAACACCTGTGTACTTCATTATTTGCATTTTTAACGTTCGGTTACACAACGAAAAAATTAAAATTATCATTGAGATGTTAAACTGTACAAATGTTAATTAAACGAATTTCGAAAACGGAATTTTCAAAACAATTGTCATACTGATCGACAATTCTTTTTTGAATAGTTCAAATGCAAAACAGAAATAAATGTACTTACAGAATATATGTATGAGTTATGTACCTGAAGTTCCGAACGTTTAAAATTGAACGAAAATACAAAATATATAAATTTTTTTATTTTTTTATATGATGGGAAGTGTGACGAATATTTTTTTGGGGAGCATTAAGTTTGTTGTTACGATCAAAAAATGTTCAAAAGCAGCCAGGAACTTTTTTTCTCTTAAATTAACTTATATATTTTTTTCGTTTAATTTTAAACGTTTAGAACTTCAGGCACATGTATGAATTCATAAAGAATAATTTTTTGAACAGAACTGCACATTTTTTTTACCTAAAATATTTATTAGTCCATAAAAAAAGTGCGGAAATTGTGTCGATTTTAATTTAACAGTAAAAAGTGTTTGAAATTTGTTGAGTCTTAAGCGAAAAAAGATTCAATAAATAATCATGCATATTTATTTGTTAACAAACTTTTGCATCATTTTTATACGTTTGATATTGATAACTAATGAAATAGTATTTACATAAGCGTTATTATTTTAAAAATCTTTTTTTTTTTTAACTTCAATGTTCAAAAGTTCCTCATGTCGGAAAAAGCTTTAATTATTTGAAATCCGTGCTAATAAACAAACTATCATTGATAAGAGTTAATAAGATTTAAAATGTTTCAAAACTTAAGTGGCGAATTTCATGGGATAACCGAAACTGAATTTCAACATAATCGAATGAATATTGGCTTAGTACCGGCAATTTAAGTTCCCAGCAGCATTGATTTTTGAAGGTATAAAAGAACGTACTGTTTATTCAATAGCGGAAAAACCAATCATCACATAAAAAATTGTATGTAACAAAAATACACACTGTATCGAGCTGGAGGTGACGGTATTTTTTGTTCAACGTTTTTTTTTTTGTTTTTTTTTTTTAGACATTGGACAATACTTTTATTTGGTTTTACGCAGATTTTTTATGATCAAAGTGCTTTGTTCTAAAACTGTCACAAGTTCACTGATTAACAAAAAAACTTCATTCAAATAGAAACCTCAAATAAAAACTCTCTGGAAAAATTAAGTGTAGAAACTTGTTCCTATTTTCAAAATTGGTTTTTTTTTTCACAAAATGAAGCGTCGTTACTCTTGATAGAAAATTTTGACTAAAATTCGATTCTTCAAAACTTACTGAACTGCAAAAAATCTATTAATCGAACTAAATTATCCCTACACTTTAAATATTTCAATAAATAATAGTTCAAATGATTATTTTACTACTCCAACATCCCTCACATTGCCTAGAACGTTGATAAATTAAACACGATTTTCTAATCCGCCACAACATAAATAATGTATACACGAAATAATTCATTTACTTCGAAAACTGTTCGATGGCATAAATCACTCGAGTATTATTCTATTTGATATATTCGTTGAAAATTCGACTTCAAATTCAATCCAGCTACATAAAATGCGATGAATCAAATTGATATATGTGTCGGTACACCGACATCCCCGAAGGCATTATGGCAGCAGACAACGTAATTCGGGGCGAGGAAACAGCGTCTCCCGATAATTCTGCTCGCGAATCTTCGTACTCGGGAGACGTTATCTATACTCCTCTCGCGATTTTTCGTATATTCCATGCACGCGGCATTATCATGCCGTCGATAAAACACAAAACATCACGCGAGGATGATAAATCCATCGGAAAAATTTTACGCATTGAAGAAACTGGACGAATAATTTATTGCAAAATTAACCCTCACATGAAATTAAAACAGAAATTGTAGATATAGAAAAAAAAACTCTGGAATTGGTAAAATGAACTATTTGTTACATTGAATGATAAATAGAAAGAAAACTATGATTTTTATTTAAAAATGTAAATTGAAATTCACACTGAGAACCAAATCTTGTACTTTCTGCCGTATGTATTGTAAAAAGTACAATATTATTGTAAATTTTTGAATAATATTGCGATTTTCACAATAGCATTGTAGTTTTTACAATAATATTGTAAAATCTGCAATATTTATTGTACTTATTGCAATATTATACAGTAAAACCGCTATTAATGTACGAATTGCAATATGTATGCCAATTTTTACTGCATAATTTCGGAAAATTTAAAATCTTAAAAGGCAAATTTCACTATACAAACTGTAATTTTTACCATACATGGCGAAAAAAAATGAACTACATTTCTTATATCCAGCTTTTTCGAAAACCGAATCATATTACAATATGATGCACTGGAAACCTAAAAAGTATACAAAAATATTGCAAAAAGAACCTATACAGATATGCATACTGAAAAAGCTGTATGGAATTTTCAATAATCCGGATTAAAAGGAATTACAATATGATATTGCAAAAAGTACAAGAAGTATAGTAGAAAACGAAATATGTAGAGGAGTTTTTACAACAAAATATACCTAGAACTACAATATCATTTGACAATATTTACAATATGTTATTCCATAAATTATATATTATTTAGCAAACAGTACAATATGTCAGAGTGAATCCCGTTTACTATACAGTATTGTAATAATTACTATGTTTTTTTCTCAGTGCAACAAAGTTCATTATTTTTATTGTTCAGTATAATTTTTACTATAAGGAATTCCCTCATTTCCCTGTTTTCCCCAAATCATCAAATTCTCTATTTTATCATCAAAAATCTCTACGAACGCACACTGAGAAAAAAAAACTTGTACTTTCTACCGTATATATTGTAAAAAGTACAATATTACTGTACTTTTTAGAATATTATTGCAATTTTTAAAATATCATTGTAATTCTTACAATAGGATTGTAGAATCTGCAATATTTATTTTGCTTATTACAATATTATACAGTAAAATCGCTATTAATGTACAAATTACAATATGTATGCCAGTTTTTACTGTATAATTTCGGAAAATATAAAATCTTAAAATGCAAATTTTACTATGCAAACTGTAATTTTTACCATACATGACGAAAAAAATGAACTACATTACTTTTATCCAGCTTTTTCGAAAACTGTAGCATTTTTAAAAAATATTTTAAAAAGAACCCATATAGATATGCATACTGAAAAAGCTGTATGGAATTTTCAATAATCTGGATAAATAGGAATTACAATATGATATTGCAAAAACTACAAGAAGTATAGTAGAAAACGGAAGATGTATAGGAGTTTTTACAACAAAATATATCTATAACTACAATACCATTTGACAATATTTACAGCATGTTATTTCAAAAATTGATATATTATCTAGCAAAAAGTACAACATTTCAGAGTGATTCCCGTTTAGTATACAGTATTGTAATAATTACCATATTGTTTCCTCAGTGAACAATAGTTTTAATTTATTTTCCTTCATCGAGTTTTTTGGAATAATTTTTTAAATTTTCAAGTTATGAAGTAACTTTTAATTTCAAATACCATAGTTTCCTAAAAAAATCTTATAGTATTTTGAAAAAAAATGAACTACATTACTTTTATCCAGCTTTTTCGAAAACTGTATCATATTACAATATGATACACTAGAAACCTAGAGGGTATACAAAAATATTTTAAAAAGAACCTATATAGATATGCATACTGAAAAAGCTGTATGGAATTTTCAATAATCTGGATTAAAAGGAATGACAATATGATATTGCAAAAACTGCAAGAAGTATGGTAGAAAACGGAAGATGTATAGGAGTTTTTACAACAAAATATATCTATAACTACAATACCATTTGGCAATATTTACAATATGTTATTTCAAAAATTGATATATTATCTAGCAAAAAGTACAACAATTCAGAGTGATTCCCGTTTACTATATAGTACAGGGTGCGCCATTTCTTATGTCGGCATGTAAACATTGAATAACTTGAAAAAAAAACAACCGATTTCTGTAAATGAGGTATTTTTATTTAGTTTGGTCCTTTACAATTTATTTAGACTAGTTTTTGAACACAACATCAATCAAGTGGCCGCCCTTATTGTTCACAGCAAAATATGCCCTTTTTGCGGCGTTTTCCATTACCTTTTCGAGCATCTCGGGTGGTATAGCAATGATTTCGGCACGAATATTTTCCTTAAGCTCTTCAATGGTCTGCGGCTTGCTGGCGTACACTTTAATTTTCAAATAACCCCACAAAAAGAAGTCTGGAGGGGTCAAATCTGGAGATCTGGGTGGCCATTCAATGTCGCCTCTTTTTGACATCAGACGTCCAGGGAATTTTCGTTGCAGAAACTGGATTGTTTGATTCGCAGTGTGGCAGGTCGCACCATCTTGTTGAAACCAGTAATCTTCAAGACCTTTTTCACGCATTTGTGGGCAGACATAGTGAGCCAACATCCACCGATATCGGTTTCCATCGATCGTTTGGTTCTCTTTGAAAAAATAAGGACCAATGATGGTTTTGGCGCAAACGCCGGCCCAAACAGTAACTTTTTGGTCATGCAATGGCGTTTCATGGATCTCGTGTGGATTCTGCGTTCCCCAAATGCGGCAATTTTGCTTATTAACGCCTCCAGAAAGTTTGAAATGTGCCTCGTCGGTCATTAAAATTCGCTTCCAAAAATCAGGTTCAGTATCAACTATTCGAGCGATTGTTTGTCCATATTCCAAGCGACGTGGATGATCTGTAGGCAATATTCTTTGTGTTAATTGCATTTTGTACGGAAACAAATGCAAATCATCTTTCAAAATGCGCCGTAGAGTGGTTCCACTGATGCCGAGATGCTGAGCGCGGTGACGATATGAAACTTTTGGGTTTTGGGCAACGCTCTCTCTGACAGCTTCAATCAGTTCATTTGAACGTCTTGGTCGTTGATGAACGGGTTGTTCGCGATCTTTCACTGTCCCGTGGTCACAAAAATTCGACACCAAACGACGAATAGTGTTGTCAGATGGTGCCTGTTTGCCAAGATATTTTCGACGATATGCTCGTTGAGTTAACACAACTGAACGACTATTTTCAATGTACAAAGTAACTATTTCAGCGCGTTCTTTTGGTGTGAAGCGATACATGGTTGAAATTGTACTGAATTGACGTTTCCAAAACAAGTGAAGTCAAGTAAATCGGTTGTCAAATGTTTAAGTTATTCAATGTTACAATACCGACATAAGAAATGGCGCACCCTGTATTGTAATAATTACTATATTTTTTTCTCATTACAGTTCAAGAATTTCAATTGATTGCCTTCACAGTCATAAAATAAAAGTTTTATTAAAAAAAATTAGGAATTATTGAAGGAAAAAAGTTTCAAATTTTAGTCCAACTAAGAGAAGTGTGTAAAAGAAATTGGTTACCAAAATAAAAATAAAAAACATATATTATTGTTATTTAAATTGTTAAGTACTCACTTTGGTGATTCCTTCGACGAAGGCACGAGTGGCCAATTCGCCGGGTCCATCAACAGTTTTTCCGTCGTCGTCGGGGCCCCAGGAAGCGCTGTAGATGTCGATGTGCTGGGGATTCAAGCTCAGGGACCTGGCCTCCACTGCGTCGGTCACGTCCCCGTCGAGCATTCGAACTCCTGGAATCAAAATCAAGATCATCAATTGAAATATAGACATTTTTTTTCGTGGCTAAATGTTTATTTTTCAAATAAGTGTGGCTAGATTCAATTGCATACAAAAAAGAAACGTTGAAATTGGACACAAAAACTCAAAAGAAGGTAATTTTGAAGAAAAAAAGAAGAATGACCTTAGAAAATAAAAACCATAAAAAGGAAATAAAACAAATATTCATGTTATATTATCAGAATCTATAAAAATTTTTTTCAATACTTGAGGTTTAATTTTAAAATTTGTGTGATTGGAATAGACTGCTTTTAAAATAATAACGTCAAAATTGAAAACAAAAACAGAACACATTTTTTTAAAGAATAAAAAAGAAAATATAGGAAATTATTAAAACAAATATTCATGTTACATCATCAAAATTCATAATTTTTCAATATCAAAAGTTTACATTTAAAATGAGTGGGATAAGGTAAGATTGCAGAAAAAAGGTACATTAAAATCAGAACGGAGAACAGAAAGAAAAGTAGTCAACTATCAACAAAAAGAAGCAACTTAGACAAAACTATAGAAAATTATTAAAATAAATGTTTATGCCACATCATCGAAAATTTTTTCTTTTTAAAATGAGTGTGATCAAATTAAAAAGCATACAAAAATGAAAAATCAAAATCGCTATCAAAAACAAAAAAAAAATAAAATTGTCAAGAAAGAAAGGAAGACTCAAGAAAAAAAAAATTAATATTAACTTAAACAAATATTCATGCTGTATCATGAAAATCGATAAATTTTTTTCAATACTTAAGGTTTCTTTTTGAAATGAGTGTCATTATATTAGAGTGTATATAAAAAAGGAACGTTGAAATCGGAAACGAAAACCGGGAAAAAACAAATAAAAGGGACCTTAGAAAAAAAAAAACTATAAAAACTGTTGAAATACATATTCATGCTATATCATCGAAATTTATAATTTTTTTTTACACCTCAGGTTCTTTTTTAAAATAAGTGTGAATATATTAGGTAACATACAAAAAAGAAACGTAAAAATCATAAAAAAAATATAATTTTTAAGAAAAAAATAAAAGGGCCTTAGAAACAAGCTATAAAAAATTTTTTAAACAAATTATTATGCTATATCATCAAAATGCATAATTTTTTTCTATACCTAAAAGTTTTAATTTAAAAATGAGTGTGATTAAATTTAATAGCATACAGAAAAGGAGCGTCAGAATCAGAAACAAAAAAAGGAAATAATATAAAATTGTTAAGAAAAGAAAAAAAAGGGCGTTAGAAAAAAATTATAAAAATTAATAGAAGATATATTTATATTATATTATTAAAATATGATAATTTTTTTGTCAAAATCTTATATGATTAGATATATATGATTAAATTGCATATAGAAAAAGAACTTCAAAATCGGAAACTAAAATAGAAAAAATAAGTAAAATATTTGAAATTAAAGAAAATATGGAATGTATGAAACACTATTAGAAAAATGTCAAAACAATTCTTCATGCAATTAACAATACAAGTAAAATAATTAAAGACCATGCCATTAAAATAAATGAAGTATAACAAGTAAAGAAATTATGTAAACTTGAATTTAAAAAAAATTTAATTATATCCAAATGAATATTTTTGGAGTTGATTGTGTCATATTAGAATAATGTATCAATTAATTAGAATCTAAATTAAAAAAATTAATGATTTCATTCTCTTATACGTTTTGGGCAATATATACTTTTTACTCAATTGTAATATTTCGTAAGTTTAATTAACAACTGTAAAAAGTATAATTACCAGATTCCTTAAAAATCACTTGAAATTGCGTATAAAATATGTTTATTTGAATTTTAAACCATGGATATTTATACTAATAACCAATTTTTCTCAACTACTCATCAATTTTTAATTATAATACAAATCACAGATTATTCAAAGTAAAAAAATTACTTTCACAGGAAAACTACAAAAAAACTGTTTTATATGCCCTAGCTTTTAGCCTTTCCAGAAACTACAGATTTCTCGAATAAACTAACGTTTTAATTTCCCAAATTTTAGTAAGCCAGGCCGAGTATTGAATTTTTTTCAATATTTTTGGTATTTTTTCTATTCATTATTTGAAGGAACCGTAATATGCCAAAATTTCTAGTGAATCTCATTTAAGCAGTATCGAATCTTGTGAAATCGTCACGACAAATTTTATATGGGAAATATTATCAAAAATGCATTCGAAGTAAATATAAATATGTTACAGTGCGCTGCAATGTAAAAAAATTGCAAAAAACAAGTATTTTACAAAAAAAATGCACCATTTAATGGAACCTGACGTTGATTTTTTGTATAGTATATAATAATCTAATAAATATAGCAGGCTCTGACTCGAAGTATATGATATATACTTATAATTTTTTTTATAAATGCTACAACGTCCCTTTACTATACATAGTAAAGGGACGTCTAACTATCCTGGAGATTCCCACGTCAAACAAGAAACAATGCTTTAATGACATTTTCATTGCAGTCTTGCAATCTATACTCTTATTGGAAAATTCCCACTTCAGCATGACACAGAGTCATAAGGAATCATCCTCAATCATCCTCGTGCTCGTTTGTAAAGAACGAACAGATAAGAAGTTTATGTCACGTCATCCAGAAATCGATCATACACTGAACCTAAACTTCGTATCCTCCTGTCTATTAAGTGTCTTCTTTACTCCCCTGATAAAAACCATTTTCTGAATCAACCTTCCCTTTTAAAAAAAAAACAGCTCTACATAAAAAATCATTACGTCATGCAATTTAAAATCGTAATCGATTGCAATCCTGTACTATATTAAAACTAATTTCTATTCTTTCTGAACATACATTCCAGAACAATGTTGTATACATTTCTGAAAGCATATAAAATTCCGATACATTTTTTTCTATCGATAATTCCAGCAGGTGTAGAACAGAATCCAAACTCTCGACGAAATAATTTGAATGTCCAAGTATCAAAATTGCATCCTTTTGTTTTTTTCAACGTAAATACGCACCTCCGACTCCGGCTCCAAAAGCCACTCCTACGGCACAAATCGAGTTGTTTGCGGTTGCGGCAACTTCACCGGCACACCTGGTGCCATGTCTGTTGCTGTCTGTAAAGTCGTACCTTGGCGTCGGATCCTCGTCGTGCTGGTTCACGTCGTAACTCGCTTGAGGATCCTGCATCAGTTTTCAAAACTTTCCCTTGACAACGGAAAACTTCCGAGCACAAAAAACTAAATATCTACCAAAGAACTTCGAAAATCATTTAATTTTCTGAATAACTATCACTAGGTAATGCATTACTTACAATTAAAATAGTTCTCTGATTTCAATGTCAAATTTCGATCTGCGTATTGCAATTGTAGCTTTTAATCTCAGTTATAATTAATATCGTTAAGTTATGAAGAATGAATTTGTAATGATTATTGAACAATTTCTTTCCATCGAATCATCAAAAAACATTTCCGAATTTTGTTGCAGAATGCAGCATTTATGGAATTAGACAATGCACTAAAAATTCATCCAAAATACCCCTAATTCTTTTCATTTTAACACCAAACTCACGTAATTTCTAAATAAGTCAGGATGGTCTTTTTCCAATCCATCGTCAAGAATCGTGACAACAACCCCTCGACCAGTTATTCCTTCAGCCCATGCTCCTTGAACGTTCATGTCAAGCCCGTTCCCTCGATTCTATGAGAAAAACACAAACGGCCATTTTTATGCGCGAAAGCTTTTAACGTAAAATTATCGTAAAAAACTTTCACTTCCACTATAGTTTTGAGCAAAAAATTTTCACAGCACATCATGTAAGTATTTTTGCCCATGATACAAAAAAAACTTGGGGAAAATCTTTTTTTGCTTTTTCGAAAAATGCATTATAAATAAGTTGTGCATTAAAAAAAAAAACATAATGCCTTTCGTTATGTTCATATCGTATTGAAATTGAATGAAGATACGATTTGTTAGAAAATTCAAATGGCTGTTTTTTAGTGACGAATTTTTTGTAATTTTTGTTTGGAGTTCCAATGAAGCATTTATGTAACAAACAATGTATTAAAAATAAGTCTATATAAATTGTCTTGCTCTTTTGAGAAAAAGTTGATTTGAAAAATTGCATGAATTATTATTTACAATTTCGTTATTTATAACCAATATTCAAAGTTCTCGAGCGAGCTTTCACTTGGACTGTTGTTAAAACAAAAACTTTTTTAGAGCATAACCCTACATAAATTCACTGAATTTCGTATGATTAAAAGTATATTGAATATTTTGAATAGTAATATGCAATATTTTCTCATTTATGAAACTATTCAATCAAAATAAATTGTACGATTTTATTCACATTAGCATACACATCAAAACAAAAGACGTGCCTGAAATTCCAAATATTTAAAATTAAACGAAAAAGAAAGAAAAACGTGTATTCAAGTAAAAAAATTTCCTGAAGCTTTCAAGGGTTTTTTTGGTCTAAACAATAAACTTTATGCTCACCATTAAAATATGTTACACAATCCTCCACGTAATGAGAAATCGAAAATTCAATAAATTTTTCTTTCCGTTTAATTTCAAACGTTTGAAACTTCAGAAACATAACAAAAGATTATATTTTATTTCTAAATCACATAAACTCGACAAAAAACATTGTTTGTCGAATGGGTGTTTGATATTTCTTTTCTGTGAATAACCCATTCTGAAAAATCACATGAATAAAAAAATACGAACATTCCATTTCTTACAAACAATTTGAATTTTCATGCAAACACTAACCATCAGTTTTATCAGAATAAAAAATTTCAAAGTATTTGTTTGTATAACAATTAACTGAATTTCGTAAAGTATGATTACTCATGGAAATAATGATTATTTGTATAATATTATATTACGATCATGATTATACTCAATATGAATTTTACTATTCTACATGCCTATACAAACAATCACATAAAATTCATAGAAAAAATTAGATTTTTCTCTCGTTAAGTATGTTTTTTAAAATAATTTTACTTACCAGGTACCACATTTGAGGCCACCTTGGGTCGTCCAAAATTGTTTGAACTTTCATTGGACCACGTTTTATTATTAAATCCCTCTTCTTACGTACTTTGACAATTTGTTGTTCGGCCCTCTCTACCCTTTCGTCGTTTTTTAATTTGATTTTCATATCCTTGTGGTGCTCCAACGATCTTTTTTGCACTTTTCGATGCATCAGAAGGTAGCATCCTTTTAATATCTGAAAAAAGAAAAGAAAAACAAATTTGAACAATTTTTTTAAATTCTTCCATTTTTTTATGCTTCAAACGTTCCAGACGATGATCTGTAAAGTTTTAAAAATGAGGTAAATTTCTAGATAGTTAATAAAATATACTCTTAGAATTTTCAAAGTTTCAGAATTACGATTATAATTATTTTGCATTTTCTCCAACACTTTATACATAAATTTATAGTTATTTCAATATAACTATGAAATTTATGTATGAGTATTTCTTAAATTCAATAATCAACTATTTTTGTTAGTAATTGATGTAAAGAGTAAGTATTAATAGAAAAATTACAATTCCAGTTTCAACTGTTGAATTTTACTGTATTTTTTTTCTTCAGAAAATTTCGAACAAAATTACTGCAAACCTTGAATTTTTTTTTCATGACAAATCTCCCTAATTTTTCGATCGGTTGTGTTATTAAAAATTTTTTTTTCAATTTGAAAATCACAACTCATGTTTTAACTTATAATTCCTATATTTTGTGTATAACAGGTATTTATGTTATAGTTCACAATTTTTTAAATTATGTCATCACGGTTCTAAATTCCCTTTTTCAACCAAACCCCCACAAATTCATATCTGATTTCTCATCATTAGTTTATAAATTAAATGAAACGTCTCATCTCTGAAATTCCTAAAGTAGTACTTTTCGCAGTTCAAGATGCGGCCATCTCTGATTCACGGGCTTTCAAAGCGGCGATCGTTAGAAAAATGTTCTCGTTTTGGTGAAATGCGGTGAAAAAGAATTTCTCTATAATTTGCGATGTCTTTGAAGCACTCGCTCATGGATTTATTGAAGAGCGATTACGAGTCGAAGGCAAGCGTTTCCGTTCCAAAGGACTCGCAAGTTAAGAATTTTCAGTGAAATAAGTCGACGGGATCGCTCCACTGGAAAAACTAACAAGTCATAAAAGGTTATGAAATTTCTCTACTCGCTGGAAATACTTCAAATGTGTGACGAATCACAACATTTTATAAAATATTTGCTTTTTTCACCCATAAAGTAGACGATTTACCAAGAAAACAAGAAGAAAGGAATTTGAATTTGACATTTTTGTCCATTATTTGTTTTTGAAACCACAGAAAAAATATTCTCTGTTGCATAAGTTTAAAAACAAAATTAATTCGAAAAACTTTTCAAACTCTCCAAAAGGTACCTCATGAACTATAAAAAAACGACAAAATTAATGAAAAAAACTTCAACCTCAATACAATTGCAAAAACACTTCAGTACTGTAAAAAACAAAACTAAATAGGATTTATAACAATTTATTTCATAATTTTCTAATGTTTTAGAACTTTTCAAATGTGTTGAAAATTTTTGATGGACGTCGAATATCGCAATTATTTCGCATCAGGAGCAGCAATATGTGCCCTAAGTTAGGTTACACGTCAAGTGCAGACGCCCCAAGTGTCCAGGAATTGATTGTCGCCCGCGTTGATTAATAGATTGTTACCGGCCATTTTTCGTTAATGAATCGAGCTTGATTACTCATTCATCCATGAGATCGTGTTTTCCAGAAGTTTCGGAATCGATAGAAACTGATTTTTCAATTTTAAACACATTTTCAACAAGGTTAAAGTGATTCAAAACCAGAATGTTTGTCATGACTTTGACAATACTGAATTATCATCAAAATCATTATAATTATAAGTAATGTATTAAGAAATACGAGTAATTATAAAATGATCAAATTTCCAGTTATAACGAATTTTCGATTTTCTCTATCTTTCAAAATTGGTTTAAGTTAATTATATATATATTCATCAATTTTAGCCTATTTTTCGGTTTTCTTAAATTTCGACTGAATTTATAGCTTTGATGTTAATGCTTTGATACCTCAATATCACAATTTCAACCTAATCATACACAAAATTTGATAAATTTTAGACGTTAAGGATTTTATACATTTCAGCACTTTCAGAGGATGAGGAATATGAGGATAAATTTCTTGAGCTTGGTTACTCATTCATCCATGAGATCGTGTTTTCCAGAAGTTTCGGAATCGATAGAAACTGATTTTTCAATTTTTAATACGTTTTCAACAAGGTTAAAGTGTTTCTAAACCAGAATGTTTCGTCATGACTTTGACAATACTTAATTATCATCAAAATCATCATAATTATGAATAACTAGCTGTCACCCGCGGGCTCTGCCCGCGAGTTCCAAGTTCGCCCTCAGTCTGTTTCGCCTTCGGTTGGCTTTTGGATTGAGAATAGTTGTACACAAATCAATAAAGTAAACATAGTTATTACATGCCAATTTTTTGGTATAATTTAATTTATTATTATTATACTTGAACAAACTTTTAATTTGTTCAAACGGATAAGGTTAAAAAGAAGATATAACACAGAATCCGTTGATGGCAATGATGAGAAGAATCAGGAAAAAATTAACTTTGAATTCAGATTTTTCGCAAGATAAAACTGTTGTCGTTAATTCCACCATAAGCCCATCGTGCTCCACAGTCAAATATAAATCAGAAGAAGGATTTGGTGAAAATGTAGAAGAGATTTTGAACTGCAGATTGGCAAATTTAGTTCCAACTAATCAAAAATCTTGGACGCGGGATGCGGTGAAATATTTCGAAAGCATAGCGTTGAATGAAAATTTTACTATCAAAATATTAAAACAAATCGACGATCTATTCTTTATCAATTTAGAAGATTATGATTTAATGAGGAGCATCGACCAATGGATTGTTGATGAAGAATATGCAGTTTTCGAAGATTATTTTGCTCCATACTTTCCACCCGATTGATATGATTCTCCATTGAATTCTTATGAATTAATTGAAAGAAAAGTTTAAAAAAATTACGTTTTTGATCTGTTATTTAATGTACTAACATTGTACTTTGTGAATTAATAAAAAAAGTTTTGAGAAAATAATACTCTTAATGTGTTATTTAATTTATAAAATTTGTTATTTATTCATATTCATTCGCAACAAATATGTTAAAAATTGGTGATAAGAAATAATACATGAAAATTCTTCAAATTAACTCATCGTGAGAAACGTAATTTTTTTAATAATGAGAATTTATTCAAGATTTGAGGGAAATTGGTGGAACGTTCGATGGATACGCTTAATTGGTAGGTGGGCGCGTTGGTGGAAAGCGAACAGGACAATATATAGCTTAAAACGATACTTGCAATTGGACCAATAGTTTTGCAAAGTTTAATAGAATTTAGTCAAGATTTGGGGAAGATTGGTCGAACGGTTCGATGGATACACTTAATGCGTGGGTGGAGCGCGAACAGGACAATATATAGCTATAAACCATCCTTGAATCTAGACGAATACGTAATGCAAAGTTTCATTGAATTTGGTTCAGCGGTTCAAGAGTTATGGAATCATAGACAGATGGAATAGATAGATAGAAACATGATAAATAAGTTGTTATTTATTGTGAGCGAACGACAATAAATAAACGGTAACTCCAAATACCGAACGGACATTCTGCTTTATATATATAGATAGATAGATAGATGTAGTATGAAATACGAGTAATTATAAAATGATCAAAATTTTAGTTAATACGCATTTTTAATTTTATTCATCTTTCAAAATTAAATTATCGATAAATCAGTATCAAAAAAAATTGGTTCTAGTGAATTATTTATTCGTCAATTTTAGCTTATTTTGCGGTTTTCTTGAATTTCGACTCAATTTGCAGCTTTGAGGTTAATGGTTTGACACCTCAATGTCACAATTTTAACCAAATCATACACAAAATTTAAAAATTTTTAGACATATTACAATACAATTCAGCATTTTTAAAGCATGAGGATAAACTTCTGTCAATTATATTTTAACTATCCATTCAATCCAAAAATTTCATTTCAACTATAAATTTAAGAAAACCGTTACATTACACTTGAGAAATTTTAAAAAGAAGGAAGGGCTACAAGAAATTATCAATGTTTCATTCAACTTTGCAACTTAATTTATATTTTTCTCTCCATTCCTGTACAAAAACTGCAACATATTTTATGAAGAAACAAACTGAAGTTGAATTCAAAAATAGTTGAAAACGAAACGTTCATTTATTTTGTATATACCTTGTATATAAACGTATCGAAAAACAGTCATCATCAGGCATCATTTATCGTTAGCTATAAATAGAGTAAAAGAAGTAAATTTCAGAATCAATTATAGTTGAACTATTGACACAATCCAAAATTACCTAATTCATTCATCATTAACTAAAAATTTGAGTAAACTTGCGCAATAAATAATAATGGAGGAAGTAAAATACGTGTATGTGAGAAAACGATCCCAATTAGGAAAACAATGTTTTTTTGACATGGATTATTGCAACGTCGTCGACATCTACCCGAACCCAGAACTCATGAAAAATTACACCGCGAAAAATGTTACGGACGCCGCCACGCAAAATGTTCCTCAATTCGCAGTGCACGAGGTTTGAATTATTATCGTGCATCTCAAGTTTTTGTAAAGTTGTTTGCAAATTTATTTTGACGTCGAAATGCGAAATGAGTAAGAAAATTGATGAAAAGTATTCAGATTTTTGAGTGGAGGGATCGTGGGTATTAAATATACAATTTTTTCCTCTTTTTTAGTAAAACTTCGAAATTTTTATAATACGAATAAGTGAATAAAAAATGAAGGCTATCATCGTTTTTTTAATGTTTGAGATCTGAATCATTAACAATGATTTGTGGACTATTTAAAGAAATTCGAATTTGGAAATTTATATTTATTTGGGTTAGAATTTCGATGGAAAATTTTTGCAATTTTTATTGAAAAACAACGAAGAGTCACAATTTGAGACATAGCTGAAGACTGCAATCATTTTTTTTCAAATAAATCTTTTATAATTGAGCCATTTCTCTTATTCAGACAAAAAAATTCAAATTGAGGTATAAATTTCGAGGTTTGAATTAGCACAAAAAATATTTTTACAGTGCCAAACCGAGAGCAAAACGTTTAAAAACAGTGGAATGCTTCACCAAGAGGGAGGTTGGCCAAAGGAAATTAATTACAAGGACGAAGAAGCGACTGCAAGATTTCGGCGCAGGGTAGAAAAGGACGAGGATTGGGCACCAAAAATGCACGAGCTCATGAAAGTATCAAAACCTTACTTCACCTAAAGTCTTTCTTCTTTTTTTACTTTTTTTACGTTACTTATCTTTTATATTACCCAGGAGAAAAATATTTTTGATCATGTATTCTATCCTGAACTGAAATTCATTAAATAATAATTTCTGGATTTCTAAGCATTAGAGAATTATTTTTCAGTTTAAATAGTTCAATGTATGATGTAACAAATAAATATTAATCAATTTTCAAGTCAAATAATCGGATCTAGTCAAGTTTTGAATCAAACATTTATAAAGCAATGATCTATGACGATGATTGATACATATTTATTTCATTTTTACAAAAACTTTTAAACATTTTAATACTTATTTGAATAAGTTTCTGCCAAATTCTATAGCATTATCAGTAATATTCGGAAATTTAAGTGAATGTTTAAAAATGTTTATAAAAGTTTTGTAAAAGTATCGAAAATTTAACATAATTTTATTTTTGATTTCCTTGTCATTTCCATATAAATAACCTTAATTTTTTCATTATTTAAATAATTGATTAATCTATACATTTTTATTATTTGCTTTAAAAACAATTAAATCTTTAAAATATTCGAAAATAGACGGAAAGTTCCAAGACATTCTAAAAAATTTTCTAAGATTGATTCTGATAAAAACTAGATAAAAATATACAAAATATTTATTGTATTTTACAACTTCGCACGGGCAAACGCCTTTTTAAAATATCATAGAAAAATTTTCTTATTAGGAACAATTTTTCAAAAATGCGGACGAAGATCTGTACGATATTCCCAAACTTTTTCAAATTTTCAAAAACGATGAAAATTTTAACCGAGTCACCGTGAGTTTTAAATATCAAGAATTCTTCCAGTAAATTAAAAAATAAATTTGGGTGCTCTAAATTAAGTGCTATTATTTATTATTGAACAAATAGATTAATTTAGGCATCAAATATAACTCTGTCACTAATTGTAAATAAAATTCTCAAATGTATTTCAAATTCAATTTCAAATTCACAAAACACTGAAAAAACATGTAATTTCTTCAAACGCTGAAGAATATCATTCTTTTTAATTTCGACCTTAAAAATTTGGAAAAGTTACAGAACTTGAATAAAATATTACAATATTGATAGAAGATATTTTTTTGCGTCATAGTTTTTGTTTCGCATAATGGATTCAATTTTTCTATATCAATTTGAATTTATTGTAAAATTTCAAGCATAATCTTCATGGAATGCTTACATGCAAATAACACAAGGGACTAGAAAAACGAAAGTAACTGAAGAATGCTACTTGCTAAATTCCACTAGACCACAGAAGAAAATGTGCTGCAGAACAACGTAGTCAACGTCTTCGAGATGTATTTCGAAGACGAGGAGCTCGCGGGCATGAAAATTTCATCGGACGTGAGGTAAAGAAATGAAAAATGTAGGGAAGAAAAGAAGGGAAACGATTTCCACGTACATATGGTTTTGCGTGTTTATTTATGAATGCATAAAACATACGATTTTGTAGAAACAAAAAGTCTAAAGACAATATTCAGAAGATTTATCTTATTCGCAAAAGTAAATTTTCCTTCGCCAAATTTTTCGAGTTACCACATTTATAATAAGGTATAAATTATTATTTCTTACTTTTATAGAAAGTTGGACTAAAAATTGCACAACAAGTATTATTTTCGATATTTTCGATTATTGAGTTTGTTGAAAAAAAGTTTAAGTAGAAAAATAATCACGCATTAAGTTCGCTGACGAAAAAATTCGTTTTCAGAAAAATACCAAGATGAACAATCAAGGAATGTCAATTTTCAGTTGTTTTTCTTGTATTTTGTCATTTGAATTCAATGTCTTCAATAAGTTAAAATGGACGAATTAGTTATGAAAAAATTTTTTTTATTGATTTTCTGGAGAAGGCTTTTGAACTCTCAGTTCTTTGTTGTTTTCATATAAAATGTTTTTTATTCGGAAACCTAGCATTTAGTTTGTTTAAGAATAATATTAGTTATTTTAGATTATTTCGGAATTCAAGAAATTTTTGTAGGATCACAATTTTGCGTTGTTTTTTACAAAACGTATTTTGTTGCTCAAAAACAACAAATTCAGTTTATTTATAAATTAATTAGTTATTTCAAAGATATTTTTTTATTAAAGTTAACAATTCCGAAACCTAACCATTTCCTTTCAAAAAATAAGTTGTCATTTGAATATAATGTGTTCATTTTATTATTGGATAAAATAAATTGGAGATTTAGGGTGATATTCTAATATCCAGAAAAATAATTTTACGGTCTGTATTTTTTATTCCTATTTTTCATTACGTTTTCAAACCCGTTTTTTCATTACTAAGAATTTCTTTCTTGAATATCAAAATATTTTTTTATAGTCTATCAAGTTTTTCACTGATTTTTTAAACAACAATTTTTAATTAAGGAATTGTTTCCCTATAAGTACATGACCTTTCTTCAAATAGGAATAAAAAAATACGGAGCGTAAAATTATTTTTCTGGATATTAGAATATCTCCCTGAATTGCTAATTTATTTTATCTAATAATAAAATAAACACATGATTTTCAAATGACAACTTATTTTTTTGAAAGAAAAAACATAAATTTTAGGTTTTCAAATTGTTCACCTCAATATCAAAATATCTTTGAAATAATGAATTTATTTATAAATAAACTGAATTTATTGTTTTTTGAGCCACAAAATACGTTTTGTAAAAAACAAAGAAAAATTAGGATCCTACAAATATTTCTTGAATCTCGAAGTAACCTAAAATAATTAATATTATTCTTCAACAAACTAAATGCTAGGTTTTTTGAAGACGAAACATTTTTACAGTATAATATAATCTTAAGATTTAATGAGTGCTGTTTTTCGAAAATATTCAGTTATCGAAAAGTTATGAATTGAGTTTGTCGCAAATAATTACTTATTTATTTAGGAAAATAATGTCCAGAACCTAAATTTTGGTTGGTTTTTCAAAAAGTAATTTCGTCATTTTTTAAATCATGTATGTATATTTAATTCATAGTTGGAAAAATAATCATTAGTTTTCAGATATTTATATGAATTAGTTTCCAATGAAAATTTTTTGTTTGTCTAAAAGAATTCTTTCATACAAAAATTAAGTATCGAGTTTATTGAAGGAAATATATATTGTTTATTTGAAAGTATTGTAATAATTAGTAAATTTCTTTCAAAATCCGTATTTCATTTTAGTTTTCCAAGAAAGTATTTTTTCATTGAAAAAAAAAAAAATGTATTCAGTTTCTAATTATTTGTATGTTAGTCATAAAAATATTTTTCAATACAAAAATGATGTTTTGAGTTTGTTAAAAAAAATTCGTTATCAAAAAATAACAAGTTGATACCCAGCAGAGCAATTTTAGAAATTCGATTATTCTATTATTTTAAAGAATTATTTTGTTATTGAGAAATACTGTATTAGACTTGTTTGAAAACTAAAATTGTTTATATATAACAAATATCTGAACATTGAAGAAAATACTTTTCAAATCACAATCGTTTATTTATTTGTTGAATTTGTTCTTCTTAAACAGTGTATTCACAACAACTATTCAAACATCTCAGTGTGAAGAAAAACAATAAAAAAATCCCAATCCACCATCTCGCTATTCGAAAATAACGAGAAATTACTGAAGAATCCCTTTTTTTCGTATGTATTTTGAAAATTCCTGTCGGAGGGTAGCAAAATATGATGTAAAAAGATTCGAAACAAACAATGGAGAGTAAAATTAAATCTCCAGGGCTGTGAGCACTTTTGCGGACCCGCAAGAGAGCTCTAGAGGAGCGAGGCACGTGTCCTGGTCGCCGGATCACAGTAACCGAATGGCCGTGTCCTATTGTTTTCTGGGTGCTCAAAGAGATCACGCCGATGAAAATCCGCACTCCTACATATGGGACGTCGGTGAGTGCATCCGACCAAGGGAGGAAAGTATAAAATCTACCCGTGTAATTCTGAATTGCAAAGGAGGAAAATACTGCGCCGAATGGAACGAACCTTTCTGAACAAATATGAAAAAGTTTTTCAACGAATACGAGAGCTTTTATCACGTTCGTTATAAAAACCATCTCGCACAAACCAGAATCCATTTTAATTAGTCTGGAAATGTTGACTAGTAAAATGTTGTATGAAGATTTATCTACCTATATCTTTCAAATTTGTACACCCTTGTAAGACATTGTACATTCTCATTTCACCAAACACTCGTCAATAGTTTCAAACGTTGCAAATGAAATAATCTAGTTTTTGATTGAAGAGAAATGACATTCATAAATGATGCGAAAAATGTGGATTTTCTACATGTCGCGGTCGAATGTCGAAGTTCTACCTTGGCGCGGTTTTTTCTCGTTGGGAAAAATCTAGTCGAGTAATTACGGAGCTTTTATTTTTCGGTACGAATCGCAGAAAACCCGAACACGGCGCTCACGGCACTGAAAGCACCCACGTCCTCGGTGACAATCGAGTACAATCCGCGCGATCCTTCCGTGTTAATCAGCGGCCTCGTCACAGGCCAGGTCTGCAACTGGGACGTGAGAGTAGGAAATTCTCCAGTAGCGATTTCCCATCCCTTGCACAGTCACAGGTAAAACCACATTTTTTTAAAAATAACTCCTAGGAATTTTTTCCACTGATTGTAACGATAATGAATTGATGAGAAAACTATCGTTCACTGAGAAAAAAATATAGTAATTATTGCAATACTGTATAGTAAACGGAAATCACTCTGAAATATTGTACTTTTTGCTAGATAATATATGTGAGGCGATCCGAAAAAAGGGACCTTCTATCCAAAAAATCATTTTTCCGATCATGAGTGATTCTATAAGTTTTTAATCCAATCTTCAATTATGTGCAATAAAAATTTACTAACTTTGATTTTTTTGCAAGTTATGAATTTTTAAAAATCTTTCATCCCATTCACCGTTGTGTATTTTGATTCATTCAATCGCCCGTCCTGTAAAATTTGCTTTTTGGACAGTAGGTCCCCCTTTTCCCGGATCGCCTCACATATCAATTTTTGAAATAACATATCGCAAATATTGTCAAATGGTATTGTAGTTATAGATATATTTTGTCGTAAAAACTACTATACGTGACTACTATACTATGCGTGAATTTAATTTGGAGATTTTGTAACATTTCGCGATTTTGTGACATTTTGTGATATTTTGTATTTTTCGTGATTTTGTGGCATTTTGTAATTTTGTGACATTTTATCGCATCCTATTTGTCTTGACAAGGCCGGCATCTTGATTAATTTCGATTCTCTGTCTAAATCCTCCCTACACTCGGACTTACATCTTGCAGTCTTACAATTTACAGGCTTACGGTTTACAGTGTTACATGTTACAATGTAAAATCTCCAAGTTACTCCCTGCATAAATTTTATTTTCCACAATAAATTACACTCCGGAAAAGTGATAATGCCGCCTAAGAAATTTTACTTCAATATTAAACTCTTACATCTTACAGTCTTACAGTTTGCAGTGTTACATGTTACGAAATCTCCAAGCTACTCCCTACATAAATTTTATTCTAGAATGAATTACACTCCTGAAAAGTGATAATGCCGCCATTTAAATGTCAAGTTTTATTTTAGATTTTTCCGAATTTTAGGGATCATATTTACTAAAAAAATTAATTTTTTCCGGAAAAACCCCTCCCCCTGTGTTCACCACTACCTAGACAAGCTGCAAATAGTGTCTTGTGGACAAACTCGAAAACCAAGTCGGAAGTGTTTTCGTCATCGAGCGACGGTCGCGTGATGTGGTGGGACGTGCGAAATTTGCGACGCCCGACCGAGACTTTGGTCATGGATCTCGAAGATCCGATGAGGGCCGGGGAAAGCTTCGCTATCGGCGTGTCTTCCCTTAACTTCGAACCCAGCATGAGCACGAAATTCTTGGCTGGCATGGAAAACGGGGCAACGATAAGCGGAAACAGACGGGGACAAAATCCCCAGCAAAAGCTCGCGATGAAGTTCGATTGCCACGATGGGCCAGTTCTCGCGGTTACAAGAAATCCATTCAGCCCGAAACATTTCTTGACCGTTGGCACTTGGTCAGCGAAAATTTGGGCCGAGGACACAAAAGAGGGAGACCTCGTTTCCACATTGTAATTTATCATTGCACAAATCTTATTTTACCAAATTTTCTTTCAGTAGGAGAATGTTTCAACTCTAGAAAGTTACTGGAAAATCGATAATGTCTGAGCCAATTTCAAATGTATGATTTTCATCACCCAATTTGATGCCTAAACTTCAAATTCAATGTATAACATAAACATTATGCATATCAAACTGCAAAGTAATATTTAAACATAAGAAATCACTCCACTCAAAAACATTGATTTTACTGATGAATCGTATTTAATTTCCTGCGATATTTTTTGAACGTCAAATCGCCTGGAAATAACATGACTAGAACGAACTACGTCTTGATCCAAACTTCAGCGCAAAGTTGTGAATTTCATGAAGTTGATGAAACATTTAATTATACGCTCAACTTTGATATTGAATGTGCACTCAATGAACTTATTCCATTTCAACTGAGAACGAGCGAGAATAAGTGAGGTGGAAAAAATCAGTTCACCCATTCGTATTCCATAACAACTCCATAACTGATGAAGAAAATTATTTTCTGGCAGTTTTATCCGTAAAGTTAATTTATGAAATAATTGAAATGCATGAAAATGACTTCCTATGGAATTTTCACAAAGCTTGATTAAAAAAATGTCATTCAAAGCTAGAGGTATAACTGAAAATAGCCTATTTTTCGTGAATGTTGAATTTCCAAATTTTCATGTTACAATTTTTCGATCAAACAATTCGATTTCAGAAATTTTTGAATTTTTTGAATTTTTTACTTTACTTATTTGAAATAACAGAATTTTATGAAAATCAAGGAATCTACAAAATTTGTGCTTTTGCATGTATCAGAATTTTCACCATTTCCCACAGTTACTGATTTTTTAGTTTTCTTTTAATTTATTTTTAATTTTTGATGAATCACTCATTTTTATCAGGATTTTAAATTTTGCAATCTACTGAGTAAAATTTTCAATTTTGAAATTTAAGTCAGTTTTTCTTTTTGAATTGCTTGAATAGTCCTGTTTTATTAATTTTTAAAATCAACTTTTGAGAAAAATTTACGACTTGCCATAACTTGATTTTTTGTTAGAAAATCTTTACATAGTTAAAATCAATTTTCAGAAATTCTAAAGATTTAAAAAAAAATGAAAACTTTCATTGATATCTCGTTCGAAACATTTAAAAGATCTACTGTTTTTTGAAAGTATTTTCAAAATTTTGAAGTTGTTAAATTTGTACAAATCATCAAATTGAAAGAGGAATATATTTATTCTAACCCTTTGGCCTATATTGTCAAAATTAGGCATTAAAAAGTTTTTTTTTTTTTTTTTCATTTATGTCTGAGAGCTTTTACAGATAAAATCATGAATCAACAAGTTTTGAAATGTTCAATTCGATTTATGTTAGTTCAGAAAAATGAAACTTCAAGAACAAAATCATGCTATTTTGCAAGTTACAAATTTTTCTTCAAATTTTGCATAAATTCAATTTCGAATGTATAATCAGACCATAAAATTTTATTCAGTACTTAGATTTTTCAATATTTAGTTGTTTCATAACTTATTCTAAATATACAGTTCTGAATACTGACTAAAAAATCATTATTTTTTTTTTACATCATAAAAAGTGGCGAACTTTGTTGAAATTTCGATTGTTATAAATCTGGAAATTTACTTTCATTTCCTAACATCATTTTAACTAACAAAGTGTATAAGATTTCATAAAATTACAAATTTCAAAATCTATGAAATTTGCTTCAAAGGAGCACAAAAAGTTTCACAAAATCTTAAAAAATCAATACTAGGATTTTTAAAAAACTTCGCAATCATACATACTATGAAACTTGAGACCATAAAATTTTTTTTTCGTGTAAAATCTAACAAATTTTCTACATTTCAAAGAAATGACAAAAACTGAGATTATTTATAAATTCTCCTCTAATCTTACTTTAATTTCCACAGTTTTTATTCAATTTTTTTTCCTTTTTAATATACATCTACATAATCTTCACAGTTCCTGCATTTTTCATTTCAGATAAATATTTATTAAATCAAAGTTTCTGGACTTTTCATTTACCAGTTTTTCAAGTCTACTTTCGAGAAAAATTTACGACTTGCCATAATTTCATTTTTTGTTTGAAAACCTTTACATTGTACTAAACGATTTTCAAGATTTTCAAAATATTAAAAATTGGTGAAAACTTCTGTTAATATCTTGTTCGAAATATTTCAAAGTTCGACTGTTTTTTAAAAGTATTATCAAAATTTTAAAGTTGTAGAATTTATACCTACATATCATCAAGTTGAATCTTAGAAACTTGAAAACTTCGAGACTTGAAAAAAGAATATATTATAATATACTCTTTTGCCTATATCGTCAAAACTAAGCATTAAAAAATTTTTTAAATTTATGTCTGAGAGCTTTTATAGATGGAATCATGAATCAGCAAGTTTTAAATGTTCAATTAGATCTATGTTAGTTTAAAAAATAAAATTCAAAGAACAAAATCATGTTATTTAGCAGGATGAAAATTTTTCTTCAAATTTTGCATAAATTCAATTTTGAATGTATAATCAGCTTATAAAATTTTATTCAGTAGTGGTATTTTTCATTAATATAATTTGATTTCCGAAAATAATTTCAGCTAACAAGTTGTATGGGATTTAATGAAATTACAAATTTCAAAATCTATGAAGTTTTATTGGTTCAAAGGAGCATAAAAAGTTTCAAAAAACCCTAAAAAATCAATACCAGGATTTTTGAAAATTTCAAAATCATACATACCATAAAACTTGGGACTATAAAATTCTTGCTTCGTATAAAATTAAACAAATGTTCTACATTCCAAAGAAATGCCAAAAACTGAGATTATTTATAAATTCTCCTCTAATCTTACTTTAATTTTCATAGCTTTAATTCAATTTTTTTTTCATCTTGATATACGTCTACACAATCTTCACAATTTCTCTTTTTAAGACTTTGCATTTTTCATTTCAGTTTAATATTCATTAAACCCAAATTTTCCAATCTTTCATTTTTCAGTTTTCCAAGCCCATATGACAAATTTCTGTTACAACTGTCTAATAACTCGGCAATTGATTCAAAATGTTGTTCTAACAGATGGGAAGATCGAGCTTTGACTTCGGGATGCTGGAGCACGTCCAGATACTCTGTGTTTTACATAATAACGTCGTCTGGGGACCTCAAAGTGTTCGATTTACTTGGGACCTTGCAACACCCCGTGACGAGTTTGAACCTGTGCAATGAAGGATTAAGGGCCATAGCCCCCCACGCAAATGGAAAATTACTCGCGATCGGAGGTGACAATGGAATTGTGTACCTCGTAGAATCTTCGGAAGCTCTCGTCACCAATTCCAAACACGATAAAGCTTCTCTCACATCGGTAAATCGAACTAAAACGATACACCAGGAAAAAAATCTTGTACTTTCTGCCGTACATATTCTAAAAAGTACATTATTATTGTACTTTTCACAATAATATTGCAGTTTTTACAATAATATTGTAAAATCTGCAATATTTATTTTACTTATTAGAATATTATACAGTAAAACCGCTATTAATGTACAAATTACAATATGTATGCCGGTTTGTACTGTATGATTTCGGAAAAAAGTTTTATTATGCATGGCGAAAAAAATGAACTACATTACTATTATTCAGCTTTTTCGAAAACTGTATGACATTACAATATGATGCACTAGAAACCTAGCAAGTATACAAAAATATTGCAAAAAGAACCTATACAGATCTGCATACTGGAAAAGCTGTATGAAATTTTCGAAAATCTGGATTTATAGGAATTACAATACGATATTGCAAAAAGTACAAGTATAGTAGAAAATGAAATATGTTGAGGAGTTTTTACAACAAAATATATCCATAACTACGATATCATTTGACAATATTTACAATATGTTATTTCAAAAATTGATATATTATCTAGCAAAAAGTACAATATGTCAGAGTGATTCCCGTTTACTATACAGTATTGTAATAATTGCTATATTTTTTTCTCAGTGTACTTTTTTCATTTTCTATCCACTAAAGTAATGAGAAGAATTCATAAAAGCCAAAATGAGACTATAAAATTACAATAAATAAATAAATGAGTGGTATGATAGTTCTTGAAAAACTAGCAAATGATACATTGAATATGAAAATCAAATATTTCTGAACGAGCAACTATGGAATTATTTTGCGTTTTTTTTGGCATCCAAAAAAGGCTGAAACTCAAAAATAAGAAATTGGCTGTTTTACAATTTTATGTTTTTACATAAAATAACTATAAATAAAAGTTATTTTACGAATGAAGTTTCCAATTCTGAATTCCAATTACAAAAAAACTTTTTTTATAATCATGCTTTTTTTTGCCTACTAATCAACAATTGATCTTTTGTCTTCAAGAAATTGAATTCTCGGGAAATAAAGTTCTGAATTCTTTCACGTTAGAAAGAACATTTTACTATATTTTTAAACTTTTCCTTATGCAAAATTTTCAGTACTTAGAACAATGCAGCCAGTTCCAAAAATCCGTCGCAGGCAAAATGAAAGAAGTTCGTCTGACGCAACAAGCAAAAACTACTGAACAAACAACCGATAGCCGTCCGCAAAACATGGAAGAGTCCGAAAAAATAGACAAAATTACATTGAAAAAAGATAAGCAAAAAACCCGAAGGATAAGTGACGATCCTGAGCTTGCAAATGTCAAAGCCAAATTTTACGAAGATGTTAAAAAAGTGAGCAAAAGTTGGAAAAACTGTGAAAGATGGAAAAATGTGTTGAAATGTGAAAATCTGAATAACAGAATGACTTCATGCAATACCTCAAATGTATTTTAAATTTTTTTCTTGACTACCAGAATCTACAAAATAATGAACACCATTCTAAAGAATTTAAAAATTTTAAATTCCATCAATTATAGTTCTAAGATTTCCGATTTTCCTCTCAAGATATAATAATTACTATATAATAAAAATCATTGAAGAACTTCTCCTAAATTTTGACTTGACGAATTTACACCAAACTTTGACTGGACTTGACTCTCAATATCGATCCAACTACAGTATTATTTAAATATAGTCATTTTAATTTGAAAAAAATATTACAAACTTTTTCGTAAGAATGGGACAATGTCTTGTTGGAAATTCGTCGAACTACAAGTCACAGTCAAATTACTCCCACTCTTGATGTTCTAAACTTTGGTTTGACGAAAAACGAACTCGCTAGTTCCCCCCGGCGCAATCCATTATACGGGATTACTTCGCTAAATGACATTTACCTACTTGTTACTTCAGGAAATTGAAAAATACGCAGCCTTCGGGGATGACGGGACGAAAGCCGCGATGGAAACGAGACGTCTTGAAGTGAAGATCGACGAGACAAAACGTAAAATTTTGTTGTAAAATTAAAAATAAAAAAAAAATTATGGCACCTGTATCATTTCCTACCCATTAGGTACATGATATATTATACATATATATGTTATATATTCTGTATATATTCTATATTAAAATATATGTATAGATTATAATAATATATTTTCAGCTTGTCCTAGAAAATAGTTTCATGAAATAATTTACTTTTTCACTTAATATGCTAGGGTACAAAAAAAAAATACAAGTAGTCAATAAAAGAAATGAATTTTTTACTCAAAATTTCACGTTATCCATATTGCAAACTTTTTGCACACAAGCTACTGCAGTCTCATTTAATAAATGCAAAACACAAGAATGAATTGAATAATTTTGAATGAAAAAAATATAGTTCTCTACAAAACCTTACTTCAGAACATAAAATTTTCAAACTAAATCACTTTTTCTTCTTTCCAGTTGGTGAAAACCAAAAGAAGAAAAATATAAAAAATATGCAAGAACCGGAAATCGTGATTTTGAAGGAGAAAGAAGGAAATGAAGTTGTGGAAATGAACTCAGGCATCTCTTTTAATAGAAAAGTTTTTTCTGTGCCTTTAGAAGTTTCTGAGAATCTTCGAAAAGTTTCGAAAGTCCATGAATATATTCCAGAGTTGCGGGTTAATTTATTTGTTTTGTAAGATGTTTGTGTCTGTTTTCAAAAAAATGTGCGATTTCAGAAAGGATTCTAAATTCCCTTGAGGTGATCAGTAAAAATCAATAGAATGAAATTTCGAAGATTATCAGAATAAATCTTCTTGAAACTGTAGATTAGAAAAAGATTTTTTTTTAATTTTCAGAAAGTAAAGCTTTATTATTTATCCGCGATATTTTCAGAAAGTTGAAAATTTTGATGAATATATCACAGACTTTTTTCAAAAGTAATAAAATTTTCGTGACGTGGTTCAGATTTTGAATAATAAAAAAAGTCGTCTACTCTATACGAAATCTATGAGACGATATTTTCTTTGCTCATCAATGGATCTTCGGAGACAAAGAAAGTCTTCGCGAAATCGCGGGAAATCTCGAGAGGAATATTGAAAGAATTATTTCTTAGGCGAGTCTGAAGAAAGGGGAGTCTCGGGCGCAGAGAACGAGTCGGCGGATATTATAAGGGACGAGGTAGAGGAAGCGCGAGCGAGATTAAGGGAGTGGCGCGCGCGAATTACTGCGGCCAAAGCCGGAATCGCGCCAAACGAGAAAAGGGCCAAAGATCGTGAAGACGAAATAGAAAAGGAAAAAGACGACGACCAAGAAATCGATGAAACAAACGTCTCGAGGCATGAAAAATTAATTCCCTCCTCCAAAAATTATTTTTTCTCTAGTCGTTGAGGGGTTATATACCTTTTTGTGCGTACGAATTGAGGATAGTTTGGAGTATTTTTTAAAGTATGTAACAATAGTGTTATGACACCAAAGTTATTGTTTTTTAATACCATATTGTCCACTTCGAAAAACAAGTATTTGTTCGTAAAAAAATATCAATAATTTGCGAAGTTATGGCCCTTTCCCCGAAACAACTTTTTTTTTTGAAGAGGCTTGCAGTGATTACGATGCAAGTCGAACAGGTCAAGTTAAATTAGAAAATCAAAAAATTTTCATTAGTCTAGGGATATATCTAGTTCTGAAACGATGTAAAAATGAATATTACGTGTTTTTTGTATGCAAGAACGTTTTCCCCGAGATTTCGGGTTTTTGAGCTCTGGAAATTTTATTAAAAAATTCTTATCTGCAAAATAAAAACTTTTTTGTTAAAAAGCGATCGTTCAAGAACTAGATATATTCCTAGACTAACGAAATGTTTTGGATTTTCTGATTTAACTTGACCTGTTTGACTTGCACCGTGGTCACCGCAAGCCTTTTCGAAAAAAAAGTTGTTTCGGGGAAAGGGCCATAACTCCGCCAATTGTTGATATTTTTTTATGAACAAATACTTATTTTTTCAAGTGAACAATATACCATTAAAAAACTATAAATTTAGTTTTATAAAATTATTGCTACATACCGTAAAAGTTACTCCAAACCATTCTCAATATGTCCGCACTAAGAGGTATGTAACCCCTTAAATCTTGAAAAGTTTTTTTTTTGGAAAAATCACTCTTACATGAAAGAATAAGTAGTTAGACGATAATTATTAGTAAAATAATTTTCTATAATTTTCAGTCATTTTTGGACGAGAATGGGCATTTTCTCGAAAATTTATTAGATCTGTTTCAGAATAATACGAATCGTTAAAAGTAAAAATGATTTTATTGATTTTCACAGAAGAAATGCTGAAAATAAAAACTTAGTACAATTTCCTCGATTTTTCATGGTTTTTTAAATAATGCCAAAAATTGAAAAATAAGTCCTAATAGTTTTTTCTTAGAATTAGCAAAAAACTTTTCAAGCATTTCAACTTAATTTTTATGATGCCGAAATTGTGAAAGTTCAAAAATAAACGAAAACAAATAAATTATTTCCATTACCTCTCTCAAAAATGAAAATGAACAATGATTGTTATTAAAATTATAATGTAACTTTTTTTCACTTAAATTTTGGATGGTAATTAGAAACCAATTTATTTTCAGTTTTTGTTTATTTCTTTAACGTTTAGAACCTCAGGCACATAAATTTTCATTGTAATTAGATTTTTTTTAATAGAAATATTTTTCTAAGATCAATGGAACATTCTATTTTCCAAGATCTCTTAAAAGTTCTGAGCACGATCAAAAAACTTTGACTATAGAAGAAAAGAATAATAGAAAATAAAAAGTCTGTAAATATCTCCTAAAATTTCTCGAAGAAAACTCTAAAAATGCCAAAATATGTTAAATGTAATAGTTTTTCTTCAATTTTTTCAAAACATATCTATGTTCATGAGAATTAATATAAAAAACACTAGAGGCAATTCCCAAAATAACATTATTTCAGGAAATTTCCCTACAAAATATAATATTTCTTAATTCAAGAGTACAAAGGAATTTTAACTATATTTAATAAGAACTTTTGAGATGATCAAAATTTTTTAACGTTTAAACAAAAACTCGGCAAAACTTTACTGTAATTTCTTGACAAAGTTTCCAGTATTTTCACTAATTTCAAGTTTTTTCTTCAAGTTTCGTGAAAAACTTTCCATACACATTTTTATCCATAAAACTAACCTCCAACTCAATTTCATACACTAAATTTACATAAAAAACAGATATTTCTTCTCAAATCGAACATGAAATTTTTCAAAAAAAAGTGTTTAAAATCATGGGAAACGCCTGGTTTTGGAATAATTAAGTAAAATATGAGCTCAGAAAATATGTCCTAGAATTTCTTAACAGTTATCAATAATGTCAGAATTTGTTTTCTATTAGTCCAAGTCTCTAGTAATTTTGATCCTTATAACAACTTCATAAAAAAATATAATTTCTTGTAAGAATTCATTTTCCGATAGGTTGTACTTTCTAAGAACCTAATAAAAAAACTAGAATTTTTTATAAAGCATTGATCGAAAAAATTTTTAAATATTTTTTTCTTGTAAGATTTTATCATATACATTCTTATCAGAAATTTCAGTTTCTTTGAAGGTTTTAATAAGGTCACCTCATAAGAAATTTATTTCTTAAAAGAAATTTTATTTTCTTATAAGGTTTTTATAGGCATCAAAATCGCCAGGGATGATAAACGTATAATTATAAATAGTTCAATCATTTTAACCGTCATTCGAAACAAAAGGGAAAATGATCGATTTCACTTTTTGCAAATTCTAACTTTTACCCCTAATAATCGTTTCAATGATTGCATTGCGAATTTCCTAGCACATATTTCCATTAAGAATAAATAAAAAAAACCATAAAAGTCAATTAGTGTTACATATTTCATTATTTCAGGGATCTGTGCAATAAAATTTTTTAAAAATTTGACAGTCATGGAAATATTTACGAAGTAATTAATTAAAATTTCAGAAATCAGAGGAAAAATACAATTTTTGATTAAAAAATCAAAGATAGGAAATCAGCAAAAATTCACCGTATTTTCCTGATGAAATTCTAAATAGTAATATCAGTATTTTTATAATAGTACAGACTATTTTATTGTTCCTTTTGTGAAATTTTTTCTTCTACAGGAAAATCATCAAAACCAGCACCTAATTGTATACCTGAAGTTCCAAACGTTAAAAATTAAACGAAAACAAAAAGTAAATGAATTTTTTGATTTTCTGTAATAATGGGAAGTGTGACGAATATTTTTTGGGAAGCATCAAGTTTCTTATTACGATCAAAAAGCGTTCAAAAGCAGCTAAAAATTTTTTTCTCATATATCAACTTATACATTTTTTCGTTTAATTTGCAACGTTTGGAACTTCAGGCACATACCCTAATACATCTTTAAACAAGATATTTCTTTGTCACAGTGATCGAATTCATGACTATCCGAGAATTTCGGCGGCGACATTCGACACCAAGTGAATTCGCGATGCTTTCGGGAACAAGATCCCGCAGAAGTAAACACGCGAAACTCGAGAGAGACTCCGTTAAGTCGCGTTTTCGTAAGGGTGGTTAACCACACTCGCAGATGTTGCGAAATCGACCCCGAATCGATACTGATTTTACGCGAGCACTCCGAATTTTCCAGGCATTTTCCGGGCTCGCTCGTAATGAGTTTTCCCGAATTCGCGAATAAACAGTTTGCAAAAGTAATTAACGACTTTAGGATTACTCAATTAATTTAGCACCGAAGAGGGTCAATATCCAAATGGTGGGCGGATTAATTTAAATTTTTAGAAGGTTCACACGGGTTAAGATTGTCCCGAATTTCCCTGCGAAATTGTAAAATGACCTGGAAAACAGTCCATCTACAAGTTCATATAGTTTTATAATTATAAAATTGGGATGAGATTTTGCGTACATTAATTATAAATTTACGAAAATAGATTTCTTCTAGAATGATAATTCGCATACAGAAACTTTTGTTACATTATAAATTCTAATAATTTATGAAAAACTAATAGGGAAATAAATGGGTTACATTCATTTTACTTATGGAATTTTCCTGGTTTTTTTTCTCGTTTCCGTAGCGTTTTTTTCAGGATTTCTCGAGAGTTGTTAATAAATAGTTTGAAGGAAGTAATTACGGTAATTGAAAGCAATTGACAGTACTGGTTTCGCAGCACTCAGTTAATTCGCATTTATTACGAGTCATTATTTCTATTTCTTGTGAAATTATTCAAACTCAAGAGATGAATATTTCAAATTTATCAGGCTTTTAACGAATAAAAAAGAAAATTTTCAATTTGCGTAATTTATTTTAACTCCAGAGAGTTTTCAAAATTGAAAATAATGAATCTGAAGTACAAGTTAGTACGATTTTTTTGGAATAAAAAGTGGGACAACGTGAAAAAAAATTCCGAATAATGTAAATAATAATCCCTTGAATTTGTCCTGAAATATTGAAATGAACATTTAAAGGCATTTTTTAGAAAAGCTCGAGATTTTTTTCCCTTAACACGGATTCACGAGAAATGTAAATGACCCGTTATCGTTGCCAGTCGCGTCGGCGTGGGATGCATTATGCAGCTGCCGAGTGCGGCGGCTTTCGCATCGATGTACAATTTCGGTAGTTCCATATTCTATGCGGGATCGCCGCTTAGTTCATCAAAATGAGGGACGCGCATGAATCCCGCAACGACGTACAACGTCGATTGGAAGGGCTGTCAAAGCGACGCCAGATTTTGACGCCTCCATTCGGGTCATCGCTCAATATCATGGACCAAAAAAAAAAAAAAAAAAACAAACATTTTCTTCCATACTGAAATGATTGACATAAGTGTACTTCAATATACAACTTGTCCTAATTTTAACCCTTAAGCCCTAATCTACGACGTTGATCCATTTGTAGGTACACTGTCAAAAAATACGGAAATTTCCTATACAATGGTACTGCAAATTTGCTCTTCTTTCACGTTTCACATTCTTGAATAGGAAAATTTCATCGAAATATGGAATATTAGTATAAACAAACTGGAAAATTCCAGGAAAATTTATGGTAATGCTATAGTAAAATTATTGTAAAATTTCACCAAAAGGTAATGGTTAATGACTTTCGTATCGGTACAGGAAAATTAACATAAATTTTTTTTAGAGTTTACACTGAGAAAAAAATCGTGTACTTTCGACAATTTTTACAATATCTTTGTAGTTTGAACAATAATATTGTAAAATCTACAATATTTATTTTACTTATTACAGTATTATACGGCAAAACCGCTATTAATGTACAAGTAACAATATGTATGCCAGTTTTTACTGTATAATTTCGGAAACTTTAATATCTTAAAATGCAAATTTCACTATAAAAACTGTAATTTTTACTATACATGGCGAAAAAATTTAACTACGTTACTTTTATTCAGCTTTTTCGAAAACTGTATCATATTACAATATGATACACTAGAAACCTAAAAAGTATACAAAAATAATTTGCAAAAAGAACCCATACAGATCTGCATACTGAAAAAGCTGTATGGAATTTTCAATAATCTGGATTAATAGGAATTACAATATGATATTGCAAAAAGTACAAGAAGTACAGTAGAAAACGGAAGATGCATAGGATTTTTACAACAAAATATATCCATACCTATAATATCATTTGACAATATTTGCAAGATGTTATTTTAAAAATTGATATATTATCTGGCAAAAGGTACAATATTTCAGAGTGATTCCCGTTTACTGTACAGTATTGTAATAATTACTATATTTTTTTTCAGTGTATAATTATTCTTTGTTTGTATAATTTCTGTAATATTTTGTTTAGAGGTATAATCTTATTTATGTAAATGTTTCACAACATTTCAATCAGTCATAATTATTGATAATCTTGTTTTGTATGATAAGTTCTAAACGCATGTATTTTTTGTAAATGTCTAATATCAGAGAGGAGGAATATAATTAAATATTTTATGTATTGCAGTAGATAAATTTCTATTTACGTATTATCAATTTCTTTATCCTGAATTCTTTTGAATTTCAAATTTGAGGCTTTCCAATTTTAAACTTCAGGATTGCACGTGTTAAATTACGATACTATGTGAATTGAACATTTTAGCTTGAGAGAAGTATTTTGTCATATCATAACATATCTCCCTAGTTTTTCTCACGTAAACATTGAATTTTATGAATTTCTTCTAGTAATAGATCCACGCTGTGAAAAAAAATTTGAAATTTCATGGTCACGTATATGAAAAGAATTTCAAAGAAATTTTTAACAAATTTATTGATTTCATATTAGATATATTAGTTTCGATATTTATTATTATCAATTTTATTGTAAGACACTACATGTTTGAAAATTTCAAAATATATTTTGCATATCATCAAATATACAATATAATTTTTGTTCCACAATTTATATTCCATACAATATACATTTTTTGTTTCAATCAAATAGCTATTGATGAATTAGGAAAAATCTACTCCAAAAAAATGTATCATGTCGAAATCCTCTTGAATTCAAAAAAGTTTAAATATGTACACATTTTCAATGAGAAATCATATAAAGGTAAAATGATTTTAACGTCTGCTTTATATTATATAAACACTTCGGTTACATAGAAAGTTTATAATTTTCATAGAAAGTGTCTATTTTTTTCATAGTTTCGTCCATAACTTTAACAGAATATTTCATAGACAGTATAAGAAATCCGCGTCAAAGACAGTCTCTTAAATTTGATACAGAAATTTTTGATAGTGTACATCAAGTACCCATCAGTATTTTCAACTTCAATGTATTTTATTTTTTGGATTGTCAACTTCGAAAGGTAATTTTTTTTTGGTACCAATACTTTTTTAAGGATCAATTTTATGCAACTTCTTTACTACTGAATTTTCTACCTTGAAATGAAAATGTACGTTAAATTATTACAAATAAAAAATTTAAATTATCAGCCTTTTTAAATTCGCAATATACTATTTGAATATTTTTTCTACATGGATTTTTACTATTGACAAGTAAGTATTCGCTGAACTACAAGTTTTTTTTTGTAAATTTCAACTCTTGAATTATACGGTAACATGCTGATTGTGAGTAATTTTTGAAGTATGATACACGTATAATATTTTAGTTTTCTGGTTCATTTTATTTATAAATGTTTACTTTTTTTAACGAAAATTTTAATTTCTCGAAAATTTGATGAATTCTTTATGTTTCAACTGCTAAAAAGGAACAGCTGTCAAATTGAAAAAAATTGAATACTTCGAATTTAAAGAAATTTGTTTATTATTGTTTCATTACGAAAATTGTTTAGTTTATGATTACAACAAGCTATTATCCGAAAAATTAAATCCTCGTAATTTACAATTGAACATGTTATGTTCGAACACATTATATTATAAAATATATATAAATATAATTTATTGCTCAGAAAAAAATTCAAAGAAATGATTGATATCTGGTCAATAATATGAGTGTGTATAATTGAACCATAACATTTTTTTTGATTATATCATTTTATATACATTTTTTTTGCCCAAGTATACAAGAATAAATAATTTTACAGTCAGATAACATAGAATATAAGTGCACATAAATGAATTCAAGTATAAGGTAAAATTACACCGAGAACATCATAAAATACAAAAAATTAAGTCTGTTTTATGGGGACATGTTATTTATTTACTTTTCTCATACCTAAAAGCATAAAATTCTATATCATGTATACTTTTTCACTAAGAATATTAGTCAGCGAAACAAATAATCTTCAAATTCGATTGTTCTTCAATTTTTTATTCATCTCTGTTAAAATTCGTACTTATAATCTATTAAAAACGTTTTTATTCCTCACTTTTTACTACGCACAATTTCACATCATTTTACAGTAGTATACTTGTATTTTGTTCATTGAAAAGTTATTTTTATCGTAAAAATCAAAACAAAACAAATTTATTCAATTTCCACGATAAGTTATCAAAATAATATTTTGATCTAATATGAACCTTAAATAACATGAAGGTTTACAGTTTCTTTTTCCAAAACATTTTTTAAAAAATACATCATTCATATTCACAAAACTTGACGAAAAAATTCTTTCAACACTTTGTAATGTTCAAAATCAAACACTTTTCTATCATATACACTTATTAATTTTTCTTTCAAGTATTGTCTTGTTACAACAATTACTCGAAATTCGCATTTTTTTAGAACAATGTTTAATTCCTGGAGCACGGTATCTCGTCGCGGATAATGTTTGCATTCCATTTCAGAATTATACGGGAAATTTAGAGTGTCCCGGAGGAAAAGATCCGACATTTTTGTCGGTCTCCGTATCGCGGGACGACCTTTTTTTCTTCCTTTACCCGGTTTTTCACGTCCTACATCCGGGGAGACGTGAAAAGAAAGAAAGAAAAAAAAGAAAAAAAAAGTCGCGGCAACGGAAACCAGTCAATGCGCTCGGCGAGTCGTGAGGTAAATGTCGCAATGGTGATATAAATTGAGTTTGTTATTGCGAATGAAATTGTTTCGTTTTTTATTAGGTGTGCAGACGGGGGAAAAAAGTTGAGTGCAGGTGAAAGACCGAGTAAAGAATTCAAAAATACTTTTGTTTCGAACAACTATACGGTCCAAAGATGATTGAACGAATTTTTTTTGTTATGTGACTAATTGTAATGTATAATTCTATAAAATCGCGCAAAATTTTTATCATTTGAATTATAACCTAAGTTGAAGAAAAAACTTGAAGTAACATATTAAACCCAATATTTATTCTCTCATTTCTGTATAAAATTTCAAAGACACTTTAAAAATTTCGTTACCGCATCAGTCGGTGCGACATTCTCCAAAACTTTGTTACGAGCTTATTTATACGAAGAAAACATAGAGCTTTGTGAAATTATCAAAAGGCGCGACGTTGGCGCATACAGAAACTCGAAGTTTCGTCTTTGTTAAGCGAGGTAACAAGTTTCGCGGACACACCATTTGCCGCTGGAGACAGAAGCTAAAACCTAAATTGCTGACTTTGTCGGGGAACGAAAGGGACAATCGTTTCATTGGCGGAGAAGGAGCTAAAATCGAATAACAAACCCAATCTGAATAATTGGACGAAAACTTTACGGCGATTGGATTGAGGAAATTCGAACCGATGCAGGATGTTTAGCTAAACTTGAAATACAAATTGCAATCATTATTCTGGACAGTATTTTTTCAACATAAATAATAGAAAAATAATATAAATTTTCCAATTACGAACAACTGAGCAAAAATTTCCTCGATTCCCTCGTAATATTTCACTCGAGAAATAGTCAACCACTTCTCTTACAGATATACCTTGATGAAAAAAAAGCTCCTCGAAATCGAATCTCAAAGAGGATCGAACGAAGATAAAGGACCTCAGGGTAAAGAATTTTTTAATATTTTCACCCGAGAGATCATGGTAATAAGATTTCAGTGAACGAGAGGGAGGCAAAAAAGGAGCGACGTCGCAATAAAAGCTCCCCAATGGCGGAACGTCCGATATTACTCCATTGTCCTGGAACGTTTTCATCGATAAACGATAGTAACGACGCGAAAATGCAAAACGAGCGTCTCATGAAGCGGCGCAAGTTTTGCGATTCGAGTTTCACGACAATCAAACTTTCGCGCCAGGGGAAGATCGCGTTTCAAAGATGCCAAAGTTTTCCGAGCTTTTCCCGATGACCCCAAGGGCTTTCTTTTTGGCTATTCTTGCGTTCCGTTGGTGGCGACAGCGTTATTTCAGACGGCAGGGAAATTTTGCTAGAAGGTTTTACTGAGGTACAAAGTCGGTGAAGCGCCTTTTTTTCTTTTCTGTATGAAAAGTTTAAAAACTTGAAAGTTCATTTGAAGGCTCCTAAACGAGAGTTGACTGTATTTCAATTACTTATATCGAGAGGTGATTGTCAACGAAAGACACCATTTCAGAATCAAACTATGTTCAAAGAACTATCGATGATGTATTGCTCCTATAAAACTGATGTTATGAGTTAATTTCTTTCAACGAGCTTATACCATGGATTTTCAAGTACTTTCTTTCTTGTATTTCCATACTTGCTAAGTATGTATTTTGAAGAGTTTTCTAAAAAAATACTTTCTTCGGGATTTTATAGTTTTTAATATTTGACGATATTATGGTAACAAATGAACGATTTTTCAATTTTTGACGTTTCAGAATTGAAAAGTTTTACAACTTTTGGGGTCAAAGTCGTATATTTTTTTTGTTCGCAAGTAATTGAATTTAATTTTTGTGATTTTCCATTACTCACTGAAGTTCCAAAATTTTTTACTTATACTTGTGGTATTCATACAACTCAAAGAATTTTCTAATATTATTATTGCTCTAGGAAAAAAAGTATGTAAAAAATTATTCAAGATATTTATAAAAATTTGTAAGGAAATTCTATCACATAGATGAATAGTATTTCATTGATTTGTAGAATTTTTGTATAGTATCTTATTTTCCAAATTTTGTAGTAGTTTCTAGTATTTTTTGAGATATTTAGTTTTTTCTATGAATTAGTCAAAAAATTTCCAGAAATTGATGCTATTACGATCAAACTTTCGACAAGTTCGAATATTTAAATTGAATTTTGGGACAACAGTTTCTTCTGTACAGATTTTCGATACTTTTATTTCATAATTTTTCAGTATTTGTACCAGGAAACGAATGTTCGATTGTAAAAATGATGTAAATTTATAAAGATGTATTTTTATCGCGTTCTATATGAATTTAGAGAGTAATTTTTAAAATTATACATAATTATAAAATTCCATATTAAATTATATCAATAAATATTTTTTTAGCATTCAAAGTTTTATTAATTTGAAAGAAGATGATGTCTACATAATTTGAATTTATAAAGATTTTTAATATTTTACGTATTTTTTTAGTATAATATACAGCACCCTCCAGCATTTCTCAGTATTTTAATAGACTTCTTATATTTTCGCAAATTGCTATATAGTCAAAGAAATTTGTTCCTCTAGAATGCGAATTTCGATATGTATCAGTAATTTCACGAATAAATGAAAAAAAGCACTTTTTTATAGAGTTTTCATATTTTATTGGGTACTAGTTTTTTCGTATTTTCAAAGTGTTCAAAGATTTTGAGATGTTTCCCAGAATTTCAGTAAATTTAAAATTAATTTTAAAATTTGATGCTCTAAAATGCCAAAATTCATAAATCGTAGTCATTTGTCTAAATTTTTCAGAAAACCGTTCTATCACAGAATTAAATTACTTTTCGTATTTCTTAACAGTTCGTATATAATTCGAAAGATTATCTAATACTTTTATATGGATTTTTATAGATTTCAAGAATTTGTCACGTTTCATATAATTTTTCTAGATTTATTGTATAGCTATGTATTGCTATAAACGTTATTTAAAATTTGATGCTCTAGAATTCCAAAATTCATAAATCGTAGTCATTTCCGAGATTTTCCGGAAATCAGTTTTTTCCCAGAATTCAATTATTTTTAGTATTCATAGAAAATTTTTATGATTCGAAAGATTATCTTATAATTTTATATGGATTCCTCATATATTTACTATAATTTGATGATCTAAGACACAAAATTTTCCATATTTCCATCATTCTTGTAGTTGCTAATTTTTCTTTATTATTCACTTGGTTAAAACCATTTTTCAAATTCATATTTCTACGTAATCCCATGTTTTTAGAATTTTTCCTTTCATAAAAAATATACATCACTTACGGTTCCACGCATCTTTTTTTGTAACTTGTTTTTTTATCATTCATTAATGCAACTTTTTTTATTTTCTTCTGAAACAAAAATTAATTTTACAAGAATTTTGGGAGGGGTTTTAACCCACAAAAACCCCTCTGCCTCTACATGCCAAAAAGAAAAAAAGAGAAATTTTCTGCACTTTGCAATTATCCCCGAAATATCTACATGCACTCACAATTTTTAGGTCACAAAACATTCCCAAAGTATATGTCACGTTCAAATTGACATAAAACGACCCACATTTCGCCCTCTCTTTTTTAATAAATAAACTCGATTCCATGAATATCGTAGTCGTAAATTGAATGCTCGGCTTTGAAATTCTCATCCCCAGGACGTCGTGGATCGATAACAGACCTTGTTTCGTCACGAGCGTAACTACGTTTTGTAGGTGAAATTTTTCGGCTTCTAGCTTCTAATAATTCAAAGACCTTTTTTCAAAGTAAACTTGTTTACAGTTCCTTCTCCAAATTCTTATAACCATGGTAGAAAATGTGTATAAAAAAATTGTTTAACTGTCGGCATCTTCAAGAATATTTCTCACGTTTTTCTTACCTCAATTTTGAAAAATATCATAACATTCACATAATTATCCAACGAGATGTATCCTACCAACATATCCCCACTTTTAAAAGAAAACACATCTGCGAAAAAGTGTCAACAAGAATTACTTCTACCAAATCATTAATTTCCATCTTCGGCAGAGCTGAAAATGTATTTTAAAAACGTCGCAGTTTACGTCAAACGTGTGTATTTGAAAAGTCACTTCCGTCGATGAAGACGTTTTCACGCTTCTTTTCATGTCGGAAGGAATGACACGGAAACGCCGAAATCCGGAGATAAATTCCGAAGCTCGAAGCTTTCGGCGGCGCTTTATGAAGCGTCGTCGCAGGATTTTCCGAAGCGTTTTTCATATCTGAAGATGAGCTCATCTCTGAGTCGAAGCTTGCGATAAAAACGAATTTGCAAGGGAATTCATAATTTTCACATTAATTCTGGGGAATCAAAATATTAGTTCAATAATACATATATCGGTCTGTTGAAAAGATTTTCACTTTAGTCATGCAAATATCTGTGAACTTTTTTAATTGAATGATTGAATTGATGTTCAATTTTTTGTATTGCATAACTTGGAAAAAATATATTGAAAAATACTGCATTATTGATCCAGCTTTCAATATTAAATTTCAACATGAAATATCTAATTCACAGATTTTCTTTCCGAAAGGACGTCATTTATATATTCATAAAACTATGATAAACTTTTCATAAATAATACAATAACGTGAAATAGAAGTAAGATAATTTTCGAAAACAATAAATAATTAGAAGAAACACTCACAACAAAAAAAGGAATGTGGTAGTGTGTATAATTTATAACATATTGCAAGATAACAAATTTTAAAAAACAAGGAAGTCCCAAAATATTCATTGAAAAATTATGTTTTCAAATAAATATTTATAACGATTACTTTTTTCATTATTGCCACAATTTTTTCCGAATAATCATAAATTAAATAGAAGATTAAATTCACTATTAGACTGAAAAAATAATCCAATGTCCAGGAACCATCTACCCCAATTCCAGCCAAGAGTTTTAAATTAAATTAACTTTTGACGCAATAAATAAATTGTTTACGTAATAGATTTGCATTACGTAACTCCTATTTCAAAAACGTTTTGCACGAATTTCGCTATGCTAGTTGAATGTGTATCTACTTTTTGTATTTCAAGTTTCAAGCTCTTAAAAATTGGTGGACACTTGCAATTCTCGAGAAAATGTTGTCTCGTTCGAGCGTCGCGTCCGTGGATTGAATCGTACTCGTGGTTTGTGAGCTTTTGTTCCTTCTCTCGGAAATAAAGTTTTCCCAAAAAGAAAAGCGATCGCTGCTCGCAAGTGCTTCACGCGATGACCAAAGTCATTGCTCTTTGTTCCTCTGCTTGTTCGCAGTTTTACGCCTCATTTGAGGTTTTACACCCTGAGAAAAAGTGATTTCATGTCTTGCTTTCCACTCTTACTTGAAATTTCTTGTAGACGAAGTAAAAAAGCTAAAAAGTTCTGATTCATCAATAACATTTGATAAAAAAAAAAGGTTGAATTTCTATTAAATTACAATTCGAAACACTTAAAAAACTGCATTTGAGTTGAAGATTTATTTAACTTAATGGGTTGAATAAATATCAATTGAAGGTTTTCATTCATATCACTAATAGATAATAATGAAAAATGCGCAATAAAACAATAAAAAACTAACACATATGAAAAAATTGCTGATAAGTAACGTATAAATTCGTAGCAATGATTTTTAAGTTCGAGACTATTTGGGTCAAAATGCAAAGACAAGTCCCACAAATCTGCCAAGTTAATGGGAAAGGCTTGTCAAAAGTTATGGAATAAATTTCCTTTATGAGTGAAATTTCCTGACTCGAATCGCGTTAGCGGGAACACACGCCGCGTGACTGAACTGACAACATGTTGAGTAAATAAGAGAATTTTAGCTCGTTTACGTACTTACCAAGATTGTCATATTATTCATGAGTCTTTATTATTGCAGAGACTGGAAATCGAAGCTAATCAAAAAACTGAAACAATGATTTCACTTTTTAAATATACCAAAAAACATATTGATTTGACAAACATATTTTATAATTTACATTCTCGAAATGAAAAATTCTTACAAAATACATCTTCACCGTAATGAAAAAAAAAACCAAGCACTTCAAACTGACTTAACTTACTCCAAAAGAACTCGTTCACATACTCGAAAAAGTAAAATTTTGGTTCAGGTTCACATACATCTTTTCCACGTTCATCCTCAAGTCTCGTTTACAGGGAAAAAAGCTCAGGGAAACCCGAAGTATCGTTTAATCTCACGACTCAGCGGCATCTTGTTAAGCACCGCACCAAATATCTTAGTTTCCACGGCGCGCTGTAATCTGCATTTAAAACGTTCACCGTAATTGCGTAGCGAATCGGAGGTTTAATTGAGAACGTGACGAGTTCCTTGATTTGTTGGTGGGTTAAAATTATAATTAAGCTTTGGACCGCAACGATTACGATTGTTGGCAGAGGAGTAATTGAATGCAGGTTCATAGATCAATAACTTGTGATCTTTTGTATGAAATTCCAGTTCCCTGGGTTTATATTATCCAATTTCGACTTAGAATTTTGAAATTGCGATTTGACAGAATTCTAAACAAAAAGATATCGATAACTGTTCAGAATAAACTTCATAGAATCAAAATTTTAGGTAATAATTAAATAAAATTAGACATAAAATTTGTGGTAAAATTAGAATGTTTGTGAACAATCTTGCACTTTGGTCATTCATTTTATCAGTATGGTGAATTTTGTTATAAATTCCATGGTATTTTTTAGCTTAGTTAGAGAGCATTGTGACAGTACATTTTAATAATTCCTGTAATATAATTATTTACGGATTAATTTAATGTGAAATATCTGGTTTCGTTGAACGTCATAAATGAATTTTGAATATTCCATTTCATATCAAATTAAGTATCATAGCAAATGTGTGATGGTATTTTTATGAGCTTTTTTTCATGGCCTAGTTACATGGTATATTCCACAATTATTTAGTTTAGTGAATTTCAGGGGCGTGTGCGAAAAAGTTTTTAGATAGAGTTTTTCTGAAAAATATATTGCTGACAGAATTTCATAATTTTTTATCTTTGACAATATGGTTACACGAGAACGATTTTTTAATTTTATACATTTCAGAATTTAGAAATTGTACTACTTTTAGAGTCCAGGGTTGAAAATTTTTTATGATTTTTTATAAAGAATTTCATTTTTTGTAATTTTCAATTAATCAGAGAGGTTTAAACTTTTTTTACTGATACTTGCAGTATTTATGCCACTTTAAGGATTTTCTGACATTATTAGGTATGAATTTCTCTTTAGCTTTCTGGAATTCGATGCTTTAGGAATCAAGATTCTCAAAAATATTAATATGAATACATTTTTAAAACAATTATAGCCACACAGATTTTAAGTATTGCACAAATTTCTGTATTTGTCGTATAGTATGTTATTTATAAAATTTTGTAGTATTTTTACAGATTTCTAGTATTTCTTTGAATCGCTCAACAGATTTCTAAAAATTGATGTGATAGTATTGAAATTTCCAAATATTTTAAGTAGTCGAACTGATTTTTCAGACAGAAGTATCTTTTATATAGATTTTCAATACTTTTATATCGTATTTCTTTAGTATTTATACAATTGAAAGAATTTTCGATCGCATCAATTAAATTAATTCAATTAAATGTTTTGCACTGTTTTCTACATACACGAATTTCTAGAATAAAGTCTGAAATTATATATAATCCCATAGATTTATACATACATAGATTTATATTAATGAACATCCTCTGATTTTTCAGAAAACAGTATCTTTTAAATGGATTTTTAATACTTTTGTTTCATTTTCTTCGATTATTTATACAATTAAAAGGATGTTCAATTCGCATCATTTTCTATAAATTTCATTGTATTTATTTTTATTGTTTTCAATATTTATAAATTTCTAGAATAATTTCTAAAATTATATGTTACTGTAGATTTATGTATAGATTTACATGAATAAATATTCCATGAGATTCGAAGCTTTACAACTTTTTAAAAAAAATATATTTATTCTTATGTATTAAAAGAAGTTTCGTATTTTTCGTATTTTTCTAGTATTATATACGAAATCTTAGTGGACTTCGCAGTAGTTTTATGGGTTTCTTATATTTTTGCAGATTGCTATATAAATTTAGGAAATTCAATGCTCTAAAATGTGAATTTTGATTTTTTCTTAGTAATTTAAGATATTATTTAGAAAACCAAATTCATATATATTTTGCATTTTTAATTAAGAGCTAGTTTATATGTATTTTTGGAGTATTCAAAATTTCTGTCGCGTTTTCTAGAATTCTTATAGATTTATAGCATAACTATGTATTACTATAAACGCATTTTATAATTTGATGTTCTATGGAATTCCAAAATTTGTAGATCGTAGACTTTTCTCGAAATTTGCCAGAACACAATTTATCCATAGGATTTATTTATTTTTATTATTTCTTCAGAGTCTATATGATTTAACAGATTTTCTAATACATTTATATGTATTGTATTTATATTTCTAGAACTGGATAATCTAAGATTCGAAGTATTTTGAATTTTCAGCATTTTCGTGTAATTTTTAATTTTTCTTCATTATTTACAGAATTAAAACATTTTTTGACACTTTTATTTTCTATGGTATCCTACGTATTATTGAATGCGCATTACTAACATTTTACTGCATAATTTTTTTTATCTTACATTTTCATTATTTATTAATCTGGCTTCTTTTATCTTCACATTATATAATAATTAATTTCATCAGAATTTCGAAAGGGATTTGAACCCCAACAATCCCTTTATGCCTATACGCCCGTTGAATTTCATAATACCCACGATTTTTTCGTGGTTCTACGGTCTCCCTACATGATAATGATACACGCAAAGATTTCCCCGCTTTCATTTCACGCCACGACAATTTCTCGGACGGCGCAAGTTGCGACTTATTGCGTGTTTCGTCCCTTTTCTCTGGCAGACCCCACCGTTACTACCGAGGACCCATATGCGTTCGCCACGCTCGTAATCTTTCCGCCCCGACGTCCAGGAAAATAATGGCGAGAACATTTGTACGCGTGCTTACATATAGATATGCGGGGCGTGCCCGGGCGATATTTATTGCCCGGCATCCCCGGTTTTCGACCCCGCGTCTCTCCCCGTCATAACGAAAAACCTCGGCTCGAAAGGCATGGACTCGTTATCACTCGACGAGATGAAAAGTAAAAGAAAATTTTAGTGTCAATTCAAATTTATTTTATACAATAATAAGAAATTAATTTTCTCATATTTATATGTAAGAATATTCAAATTTACACTTGTTTCAAACAACAATACGAAATTCACTATGGCAATAACAATGGTGTAACTTCTGCATGTCAATTTAATTCAGTGAGAATTCAGTGTATTTGATGGATCCTAAACTAGAGTTGACTGTATTTTAATTACTTACATCTAGAGTTGATTGTCTACGAAAGACGCAATTTGGGAATTAAATTGTGTTCAAAGGATTATCGATGATAGATTGCTTCTGTAAAACTGATATTGTGAGTTGATTTCTTCAAACGAACTAATATCATGGATTTTCAAGTACTTTCTTTCTTGTATTTCCATACTTGCTAAGTATGTATTTTGAAGAGTTTTCTAAAAAAATACTTTCTTCGGGATTTTATAGTTTTTAATATTTTACAATATTATAGTAACAAATAAACGATTTTTCAATTTTTGACGTTTCAGAATTGAAAAGTTTTACAACTTTTGGAGTTCAAAGTCGTATATTTTTTATGTTCGTAAGTAATTGAATTCAATTTTTGTGATTTTCCATTACTCACTGAGGTTCCAGATTTTTTTACTTATACTTGTGGTATTCATACAACTCAAAGGATTTTCTGATATTACTATCATAGATTTATAATGGACTCTCAAAAACTCGATGCTCTCGAAATCAAAGTTCTAAAAAATTGATAAACATTTTTTTAAAAATTTGTAAGAAAATTCTGCCACATAGATGAATAGTATTTCATGGATTTTTAGAATTTTCGTATGATATGTAATGTTTTGAATTTTGTAGTATTTTCTGGTATTTTTCAAGATGTTTCATTTCATCTATAGATTTCTCAATAGATTTCCAGAATTCGATGCTATAACATTCAAACTTTGAACAATTTCGAATATTTAAATTGAATTTTGAGGCAACAGTTTCTTCTGTACAGATTTTCAATACTTTCATTTCATAATTTTTCAGTATTGATACCAGCAAACGAATGTTCCATTGTAAAAATTGTGTGAATTTATAAATATGTATTTTAATTGCGTTCTATATGAATTGATGGAATCATTTCTAGAATCATACATAGTTATATAATTCTATACAAAATGATATTAATTAATATTTTTCTAGGATTCATAGTTTCATGAATTTTCAAGAAAATTATGTCTACATAGTTTGATCTATAAATCTTTTTAATATTTTACGTATTTTTTTAGTATAATATACAGCACCCTCAAGCATTACTCAGTATTTTAATAGACTTCTCATATTTTCGCGAATTGCTATATAGTTAAAGAAATTTGTTGCTCTAGAATGCAAATTTCGATATGTATCAGTAATTTCACGAATAAATGAAAAAAAGCACATTGTTATAGTTTTCATATTTTATTGGGTACTTGTTTTTTCGTATTTTCAAAGTGTTCAAAGATTTTGAGATGTTACCCAGAATTTCAGTAAATTTAAAATAAATTTTAAAATATGATGCTCTAAAATGCCAAAATTCATAAATCGTAGTCATTTATCTAAATTTTTCAGAAAACCGTTCTATCACAGAATTAAATTACTTTTCGTATTTCTTAACAGTTCGTATATAATTCGAAAGATTATCTAATACTTTTATATGGATTTTTATAGATTTCAAGAATTTGTCACGTTTCATATAATTTTTCTAGATTTATCGTATAGCTATGTATTGCTATAAACGTTATTCAAAATTTGATGCTCTAGAATTCCGAAATTCATGAATCGTACTCATTTCCGAGATTTTTCCGGAAATCAGTTTTTTCCCAGAATTCAATTACTTTTAGTATTCATAGAAAATTTATATGATTCGAAAGATTATCTTATAATTTTATATAGATTCCTCATATATTTACTATAATTTGATGATCTAAGACACAAAATTTTCCATATTTCCATCATTCTTGTAGTTGCTAATTTTTCTTTATTATTCACTTGGTTAAAACCATTTTTCAAATTCATATTTCTGCGTAATCCCATGTTTTTAGAATTTTTCCTTTCATAAAAAATATACATCACTTACGGTTCAACGCATCTTTTTTTGTAACTTGTTTTTTTATCATTCATTAATGCAACTTTTCTTATTTCCTTATGAAACAAAAATTTATTGTTTATAATGAATAAACAATGATAATAATAAATGAATTTTCTTATATTTAAATTGAAGGCTAAATTTATTCTAAAAATGATAAGACGCTGAATGTTCCCATTTACAAATGTAAGAATATTGAAATTTAAACTTGTTGCATACAGCAATACAAAATTCACTGTGCTAACCAAAATGTTAAAACTTCTGCATGTCAATTTCATTCCAAACTTGCCCCAAATACTATTCTTACTTTGAATCCCACCGTCTTCCAAAAATTATTCGCGACTGCTTCATCCTAACTTTCCGGGCAATTATCAAATACGTGTTATTTGGCCCATGACACGTTCGCGGGTGAAATCGAGCGTCGTTTATTATTCGAACGCTCCTAATTGGACGGTAGGGTCCAACGGTCGTAATTAGTGAATCCGATTGTATGATAAGCGCAATTGATTATATGCGCTTCAAGTATTTATGCAAATGACATGTCGATTTGCCGAAACGACATTTAATTCTCTTCAACGTGATACCGATATAACATTCCAACAAAAGCTATTTACAGCAATAATTCGTGAAAATTTTCATTAACGTCGCTATATATTTTCCATTTCCCCGCGGGGTTGATGATCAATGGGAAATGCGAGGAGGGATAGAAAATTAACGGCACGTTAATAAAGCGCTTTCTTCCATACGCAACGGCAATATCTTTTATGAATTTATCGTTGTGGTGCAGATAATAATGAATTTTAAGGAAAATTTAGGAAAAATTCAAAATTTTTCTGGAACGCTTCATTTTCGTACCCAGAAATTCGCGGGTTTCGTGGGTAAATTGAAGTTGTGAAGCTCGAATTCATTGCAGTTTTACACGTGTTTTTTATGGGGCGAAGCTAGTTCGTGACGCGCAATAAGGTTGAAATATGTCGCGGAATGTAAAGTTTATTGTTCATGTATCATGGGAGGAATAAAATACTGATCGTAAAAATTGTCATTCCCCGATACACGTGGCAATGTTTTGCATCATGGATATTTTTTTGTCATTTTTACACATCTGATTTTTTCGTTAACTTTAAAGCGCCCGCAAATTGATGAATTTTCTTTGATTCTACAATATTACATATTCCTGTATTTCGTAAATAAAATAAAATCCTCGCGAAAATTTCCAGAAAACACTTTTTCACGTAACAACTTTTGACGTAACATGATTTTTCCAACATTTCTGGGCGGAAAACATCCGATCTCATCACCGCGAGAGGCACTCAAAAACGAAATAAAATGAATTCGAAAAAGTAAAAAATCAAGTATTATGTTCATGCCGCACGAAACGAGTCAGTTTTAATTACTCTGGATGAAATTTAATAGCGGGATTCATTTCAAGGATTTCATGGAAAGGATGTGCATCCACATTCTCTCGTGCTTGAAATTGAATTTAATAATTATTAATAACTCTGACGCAAGAAAACGCAAAAATCAAAATTAAAACCCAACAATGAAACACGCAAATTGCAGGGTAATTTTGAGATAATGACTTGATGATGCAATTTTGTTATGACTCACGAGTCTGAAAATTTCAAGGGCGTTTTTTGAAAAATTTTACTCTGCACGTTTTTGTATTGAGATGGAAAGCTGTTTTTTGTTTATGTTTTTCGTATGAAACTGTGTGATGTTTTCAATTATTTTTAATCGTTGTAATTATATTATTTTCAGCTCTCAATTTTTATTGACGATATTGAAACGAAAAAGTATATGTTTCAGAAAATCGTACAGTCAGTTTATTCGAAAGTGCAAAAATGAAACTTTGTATTTGAGATTGAATTAGAAACAAACTCATTTTTTTTTTTTAAATAATTCAAAGAATTTTGATAATTTTCTTTATTGTTGCTTGTGTTTTTTCAAAATGTCTCATATTCTTTCAAAATTATATGTCTCTCTTTTTTTTGGTTGGGTTTCGCAATTATCTGTATAAATTTTACCAAGTTGATGAACTTTTTTTACATTTTCAGAAACAGTTTTATGATATGAGAAATCGTTATTCCAAAGCTGATTTTTTAATAAATTTTGGTTTCCATTTTGAGTTGCAATTTTTAATAGGTTTCATGTTGTTTTTTAGATTTTTCGCATTTCTGTATGAATTTTACCAAGTTGTAAATTCTAGAAACAGCACATTGAACATTCTTTAGAATGGTGATGAGGAACGAGATAAAACAGTGCAATTTTTTATAATGTCGCAACTGTTTCAAAATTACGACTAGACCATTATATAACCATTTAATCACTTTTAAATATATAATTACGAGCTGAAGTCTCAAAGTGTCTTTTTTTCGTAAAATAATATAAAACATTGTTTTTTTTTTCAAATTTTTTTTAAATGAGTTACTGTATGAAAAGAAAAAAACGAAGAAGATAGTATTATTGTCGAATTTTCACATATATTTTGAATTTGTTGTAAATAAAGTGATTTTTTCATTGTATGTTCAATGTTTTTCTTGTTTTTTCAACATTGTACTTAAAAGATCATATGTGTTCACATTTTTTGTTTAATGGAAATTGTTTATGTTAAACCAAGTTTTTTGAGTGATTTTAGGGTTTAATTTTAACTTTATGGTTGGGTTTTGCAACTATCTGTATAAATTTTACCAAGTTGACAAAACTTTTTTCCCAACATTTTCAGAAATAATTCAGGAGGTTGTAGAAGATCATGAATGTAAAAATTATTATTTGAAGGAATCTGTTTATTCCAAAGCTGATTTTTTCAAGAAATTTTGAGCTGCAATTTTCATTAGCACTGGGGAAAAAAATTGTACTTTCTGCCAATTTTTCTTGCAATTTTTGTAATATCATTGAAGTTTTTACAATAATATAGTAAAATCTGCGATATTTATTTTACTAATTACAATATTCTACAGTAAAACCGCTATTAATGTACAAATTACAGTATGTATGTCAGTTTTTACTGTATAATTTCGAAAAATTTAAAATCTTGAAATGCAAATTTCACTATACAAACTGTAATTTTTACCATACATGACGAAAAAATAAACTACATTACTTTTTTCCAGCTGTTTCGAAAACTGTATCATATTACATTATGATGCGCTAGAAACCTAGAAGTATACAAAAATATTGGAAAAAGGAACCCATGCAGATCTGCATACTGAAAAAGCTGTATGGAATTTTCAAAAATCTGTATGAATAGCAAGTATATGGTATTGCAAAAAGTACAAGATGTATAGTAGAAAACGAAATATGTATAGGAGTTTTTACAACAAAATATATCCATAACTACGATATCATTTGACAATATTTACAGTATGTTATTTCAAAAATTGATGTATTATCTAGCAGAAAGTACAATATGTCAGAGTCATTCCCGTTTACTATACAGTATTGTAATAATTACTGTATTTTTTTCTCAGTCTTGGCCGAATTTCAAAAATTTCCCAAGTTTCAAATAACTTCTTCTATTATACGAGATGAAAACCTATTTTCTGAAAAGTGAAACACGAATCGACTTCCCTTATTGCGACACTAATTCAGAGTTATAGATCGTCGCGATCGCCAATAATGGCACACCCACATAACCACGTGAACAATGCTCCGAAAGCAGAAACATGCGGTCGTGGTCGCGTGTAGACGCCGCTATTTCGCGCCCTCCGAAACACCCAAAAAGTCTGCACACCATATAACTTTCGGTTAATGACGAGGAACGTCGACGCAATGAAATTCCCAGGGGAATAAATCATCGAGCACGCGATTATACGAGCTTCGTTAATAAAACGCGTACTTTTTTCCAGCAGTCCGTGTAATGAAATGAGATTTGCCAGAATCCAGATAAAGAAGATTTGTGGTTTCATGAAATTTTATTCATGAGATATATCATGTGATTGTATCATAGATTATATTTATGACGTATACGATCATATATGATATACATCATGTATCAAAGTTATATTAGAGATTTTGGAAATAGGGAATTTCACTTTGTTCGGATTTTGAAACATTCAAATCCTTTTTTTTAAAGGGAGGTTTTCGCGTAGAAATTTTGGGAAACGTAAATTATTCAATTATTTCAAGATTCTTTGTTAATACTTCCAATTTTTAATGATTTCGTCATATCCGTAAAGAAACTATTGGTGTGTCAAAAAAAAATTCAAGAATATTTCAGAAATCTTCAACTAAAAATAAATATTGAAAAATTACAGAATTTGGTTGTTTTTTAGTATTTTTCATATTAGTTACAAGAGTAACTAGAGATTTTCATAATTTAAGATATTTCTGGACGTTTTCAACATTTTTTCATTTTTTTCGAAATATTTTACATAATTTCAACGAAAACACTAGCCCTAAATTCTACAAGCAAAAAATTTATACATGCACACTATTCATTGCGGAATTTATTTCTTAGCACAAATAATAGCACAGTTTTTCTAATAATTTTTAAATGACAGAAAATGAGACAGTTCGCGAATCAATAAAAAAATTCAAGAAAACCAAACCTATACAAGCATTTTCGAAAGCATTGCAAATTTTTGAGTTATTTTTTCTTAAAACATGAAGAAAGATTCGAACATATCGAATAATTTCTCGAGAATTATTATAAAATTTTGCAAACCTTAATAAATTTTAATATAATATTTGAGAATCGAAATTTTTTTTAGACGATTCCTATGCCAGATTTTTAATTAAATACATTTAGACACAATCTAAACTTACGCCGAGATTTCGAAATTCTACTAACAACTTGAATAATTTTTCTGCAACCTTTTCAAATGATACAAAAACACTTTCAAGTTTATTTTTGAATGAAATTCACATATATTTCTAGAGATCTAAAAAATTGCTTTATATACTTGCAAAGAGTAGATGCCAAAAAAAATTCGACATTTTTTTTTATCAAAAAGGACTTTGAACAAATGACATAAAAACTTTTGTTATTTTATAAAAAAATTTGACAAGATGCTGAAATTGTTTTATTTTCTCTGCAACCCAGCAGGTTTTTCATCGATATCCAAATCATAAAAAGATTGTTAGATGTTTTTTATTATGAAAAAAAGTATCTGATATAAAAACCGTATCTTCAACTACTTCAAAAACTTATAAAAATATGATTATAGGTATAATATGTGTATTTTCATATAATTGATGTGATATATTACATTTATACATACAGTACATAGTTACTATACATAGATTTAAAAAAAAATTATACACATATATATTATATTCAATAAAAGATATAATATTATGCATTTTTATTTTAAGTAACAGAATAAAATAAGCTTTTTAATTTCACTTATTTCAATTAAATGATCATTAAGCTGTCAATTATAGTTCTATAATATCTTTTAACCGAGTTTGAGGCACATTCCCAAAATAATTTGTAAAAGCGAAGATATCTTGGCAAGTAAAAACACGGTAAATATCTACTTATCTAGCAGCCATTTTTTATTGCCATTTCGTCTCGTCAAACTTACCTGAAACAAAACAAAAAATAACAATAATTAGTTTAACCACATAGTACGCATATTGAAAAAAACGCAATTATCTTAATTTCAAACATTTCATTGTAAAACGACTAAAAATATTACATCGTTTTTTAGGACTTTTCAAAATTTTCCCAAAACTGACACAGACAAAAAATACTTGGAAAAACGTCAAGTATTTTATTCATCATTCTGAATTGTGTATAACATTTCATGATATATTAAAATAATTTTTTGGGGGAAGGGATCTACATACAATTAGAAAAAAATCACAAAAGTGATGCCTCAAGCCTTAATCTTACAAACCTTGTAAAAATATGTGAATTATTTACAACTTCCTTTGCAATTTTGATGAAAGTTTCAGAATGAAATATAAGATTCGTTACACTCTAAATTGGCCTCGCGTTCGGGGATGAACTTGCATTCCCTCGGGACGAGGGAGAATCAAATAACTTTCGGTAGGTTGAACATATTTCTTGAGTCACCCCTCGCGATACGTACGAGATCTGAGGGTCGCGTGAAAAACATGAGGGCTTATTTGGGCGAAGTAGTTTAATTGCATTACATTGCTCAAATATGCGTTATCGAGTTTTCGAGCAAAAGAAATCATTGGAAATAAAAGAAGTTACTATTTACATTTAATTTATACTGAAAAAAAACGTGCCTGACCAAACGCGTTTCATACTACTTGAAAATATCATTAAGTAATACTAAAAATTGGAATAGTTAATAAATTATCTACAAATTCATGTAATTAGCAGAATTTTCAAAAAAGAACAATTCTAATATAATATTCATGTTACACGAAATTGCACTACATGCACTACGTCTGAGTTAAAATTATTTCTTTTACGAACAATCTAAATAGAACAAATGAATTAAAGGCATACATTGATTTTTCTACACAGAAGGATTTTTTAAAACTATTAAATTTTGCGAAAGAACTTTTGTCTGACTATATCTGGCCAATACTACTTACAAAAAAATAATAATGACACTTTCTTCGTCAAAAAGAAGAAATTTTTTCTAAAGAACTGAATTAAAAAAATTAAATTCTTCTTAGAAATCGATCTACAGTACTTATGGAAACTTGAATTATTTATCAAATATCGTCATACACAATAATTAACAGTTATTACTGCACACGCAATGAAAATATTTGGTTTCGAAAATCAATGTCCGACTTAACGTTATTTGTACTACTGACAAGGTACGGCTGATCACAGACTGAAACGAACGGCCACGATGCAAGTAGTAATATTCGAGTGCGGTCAGACATCTCCAATTTCCTCAATCGCTACTAGTATCTTGCAATAATGACCTGTTGGAACGCGATTACAAACGTCTGGGTCGTGGTACTCTACTATTTATAAACTCGGTTTCCATGGTTTCCGGGTAATTGAACGCTGCACTAGTAACTAATAACGCATTTATAGCGCAGTATGATTTTCAAATATGTAGTGGTGAAAACATTATTGGGCAGCCGGAGGGGTTTTTCTAATAAAATACTATTCTTTCAAGATTTCATAATTTTCAATTTTTGACAACATGGTTACAAGAGAACGATTTTTCAATTTTTTCGTATTTCGAACTTTAAAAGAATTTACTACTTTGCGAGTCCAGAGTCACATATTTTTTTATGTTTTTATATAAAGGATTTCCATTTTTATGATTTTCATTGAGTGCACTGAGATATAAATTTTTGTTATTGATACTTTTGGTATTTACACCACTTTAAGGATTTTTCAATATTAATACGGATTTGTATACAGTTTTCTAGAATTCGATGCTGTAGGAATCAAAGTTCTGAAGAAGATAAATATTAAAATATATTTTTGACAACATTATAACAACACAGATTTCAAGTATTTCATAGATTTTTGGATTTGTCGTATGGTATGTTATTCAGCAAATTTTGTGGTATTTTCTGGTATTTATATAGATTTTTAGTATTTCTATGAACCACTCGATAAATTGCTATAGTATTGAAACTTCTAACTATTTTGAGTATTCAAATCGATTTTCAGACAACAGTATCTTTAAAATAGATTTTCAATACTTTTATTTGAAATTTTTAAGTATTTATACAATTAAAAGAATGTTAGACTTGCAACAATGGCAGAAATTTAATTAGATAAATATTTATAGTTTTCTATATGAATTTCTAGATTTATTTCTATTATATGTTATTGTAGAATTATATAGAATGAAATTGATAAATATTCTATCGGAATTAATGTTTTATAAATTGTTGGGACAGTTATATCTACATAATTTTTATGTATTAAAAGATTTCTAGCATTTTTCGCATTTCTCTTATATAATATGCAAAACCTTGGAGATTTTGTTAGTGTTTTTAAATATACATGATGTTTTTGTAGATTGTTACACGAATTTAAGGAATTTGTTGTTCTAGAATCCGAATTTCGATCTATTCTGAGTAATTTCATACATGAATGTAAAAATCAGATTTATACAGATTTCTCATGTCCGATTGGGTTTTTGTTTTTTTGTAATTTTTAAGTGTGTAAAACATTTTTTGGGTTTATAGTACATATAATCATGTATTTCTATACACGCTTTTTCGAATTCACGTATCTAGAATTCTAAAATTTATTTATCTACGGCATTAGTCAAAATTTTTTAAAACAATTTTTTTATAGAATTCAATTATTTTAAGTATTTCTTCAAAATTCTGATTCGAAAGATTCTCTAATACTTTAATAAGGATTTTATATAGATTTCTAGAATACAATGATCAAACATTTAAAATTTTTTAGATTTCCATCATTTTTGTAGATTTTAATTTTCCTTGATTATTCACTCAGTTGAAACAATTTTTCAAATTTTCATTTTCTTCTTCATCCTACGTTATCATAATTTTTACTTTTTACTTAATATAAGTTACTGACATTTTCATGAATTATTTTTTGTAACTTGTATTTTTATCATTTATCGATTTAACTTTTTTATATTTTTCCATGAAATAATCATTTATTTTATCAGAATTTCAGGAGGGGTTTGAACCACTAAAACTCCACTTTACATACGCTCTTGTTGGGCTGTAATATTATGAATAGTATTAAAATTTGTAAGATTCATATAAGAAGCATTACGTAAAAATAAATTCAAAAATAGTTAAATTTTGAGAATTTTCTTCATTGCAATGATAGATTTCGAAAATGTAGTAAATTTCGTTTTATGATAAAATTTAACGATTTATTTTACATCGAAGTAAATCTAATTGTGAAAATTCCTCATAGAGCATAATTATACATTATAAAATATTTAATGGTGCATTTTTTATTGGTTTACAGAATTTTGCAATAATAAATTCCCGTATTTTGCGGAAAATTCCTGTACAATTCCCGTACAATAGACACCTCGAAAAAATACATTTTCAATCAGTAAATCAAAATAATATATTTATGAACTACTTTAAAATCATTTCACCCTACTCCTGGCACGTGTCAAAAAAAGATAAAAAACAGAAAACGCTGCCTCAGAAATTCAATTCGAACATTGACAAGCCTCATTGTTAGAAAGAATTTGTGATTCTAATAAGTTTCCTAAACCTTTTCAAACTTCACCAAACTTTGATTCGCAGAGTTGCGGGTGAGAAACGGCCAATTTCGAGCCTCGAGACGATCGAAAAAAAAGCGACGGAAAGCGAGGTTCGCGGTAGCCTGGCTTTCACCCAAATTCCTCATCCCCGTGTTTGCTCGACCTTCGGTCGATATACGAAATGGGCGAACCAACGCCTCAAGCAAGAATCGCACTAGGAAGTGCAACAAAAAAATCGCTCTAGTCTGTGAAAATTGAAAACAGTTTTGGCTCGAAATTCGAAAGATACCAAGCTTCATTTCGCAGAAATGAACTATGTGAGAAATTTGCACAATAAACCATACACAAATTCGAAGTTGTAACAGCAAGTTTTTCAATTTATTGAGAGTTATAATGAATTTTCGTAGAAAAAGTTCGTTTCTGGGAACCAAGAATTCTGGTTTCTAACATCCAAGAGCACATTTTTTCCAGTGCACTCTTACTCAACCCGCTGTGTTTAATCGAAGATGGTGGAATATCCCGTACTTTGGGAATTGCCGCTTGATCGCGCAAACGCCCATCGCGATTTACGCTCGGTTATCTTTCAACGAAAGATCGAAAGGGCTGTGCTTCCGACTGGTATAACCCACCCGTTGTCGGCAATCGATGTCGCGGAAAGTAAAGCACGTAATGCTCAGGGAATCACGTACCTATAATGTGGCGCCACGTCCTAATTTCATCCCAGAAATATCTCGAAAAATGTTTTCTACATATGTATGTATCCAGTAAAAAGAATTTAAAAATTCCGAAACGAACGCCAGCTTCATTATATAAAGATGTGCCATAATGTTTCAAATTATTATAATAATGGTTGAAATGAAAAATTCCAATTCAATTCGATTCAACCATGTTAACCCAAGTCGGAATTAAAATCAGAATTATAACCAACTTGAACCCATTATATCGGATTTACGAACTTTAAGACCTGCAAAATCTGAAATAGCACGCAATAATCCTCGTGAGTGGTTTTTCGACTACTTTAACCTACGCATTCGAAATCAAGATCGAAAGAACAACTAAATTGAACCTGAGAAAAACGAAGGCGAACTTTTATGACTCACTGAGAAAAAAATCATGTACTTTCTACCGTATACAGGGTGTACCAAAATCCCCGTACCAAAAGAAAACCCAATATTCCTTTTTGAATTTTGAATCTAAAAGTCCTTTACCACTTTTCACGAAACTCAAAACTTAAAAAGTTATTTAAGTTTCAAATTTAAACAATAAATGGGTTCTCTCAACAAGTGGGCATAAAATTCACCGACCAAACTTTACCCAAATTTATTTCATATTTTTTAGAGTCGAAAAGTCCTTTGCCACTTCTGACAAAACTCAAAATCAAAAAAGATATTCGAGTTTGAAATTTAAGAAATTTGATTGGTCAAAACTTCTAACTCGCACATTTTTTTCAATTTTGAGTTTTAATAAAAGTGGCAAAGGACTTTTCGACTCTAAAAAATATGAAAAAAATTTGGGTAAAGTTTGGTTCATGGATTTTATCCCCACTTGTCGAGAGAGCGCATTTATTGTTTAAACTTTTGGATTGAATAACTTTTTCCATTTTGAGTTTTTTGAAAAGTGGTAAAGGACTTTTCGATACAGAATTCAAAAAGGAATATTGGGTTTTCTTTGTGTACGGGGATTTTGGTACACCCTGTATATTGTAAAAAGTACAATATTACTGCACTTTTTAGAATATCATTGTAGTTTTTATAATAGTATTGTAAAATCTACAATATTTATTTTACTTATTACAATATTATACAGTAAAACCGCTATTAATGTACAAATCACAATATGTATGCCAGTTTTTACTGGATAATTTCGAAAAATTTAGAATCTTAAAATGCAAATTTTACCATACGAACTGTCATTTTTACCATACATGGCGAAAAAAATGAACTACATTACTTTTATCCAGCTTTTTCGAAAACTGTATCATATTACAATATGATGCACTAGAAACCTCGAGAGTATACAAAAATATTGCAAAAAGAACCTATACACATCTGCATACTGAAAAATCTGTATGGAATTTTCAATAATCTGGATTAATAGGAATTACAATATGATATTGCAAAAAGTACAAAAAGTATAGTAGAAAATGAAATATGTAGAGTTTTTACAACAAAGTATATCTATAACTACAATATCATTAGACAATATTTACAATATGTTATTTCAAAAATGTATATATTATCTAGCAGAAAGTACAATATATCAGAGTGATTCCCGTTTACTATACAGTATTGTAATAATTACTATATTTTTTTCTCAGTGCTCTCTGTTTTTTAATCAAATGAACACTTCGAAAACTTTGATTATTGAAAAGACTAAATTGAACGATAATTTTCTTTTCCTCCAAGTCAAAAAAATTCATCACATTACTTGCGTTTGCTAATTATCACTTAATTTGAGGGATATAAATTTTTATTGCTATTGTAAATAAATACGCGAATATTATTACATTGTACAATGTACAAAAGTTTATTTAATCTCGTTTGATTAGCGGATATTCGAAAGTATACAATATCGTCAATTTTCATAGATTATATCAGAGATAATGTGATCCCTCCATCTCAAGAATGGAGGTCTCATTGATGAACAGCCCATTTAGCACGTAATATTTCAGAAATATTTCTTAAAAATTTGAAAATGTTTCAGAAACATTTTGGAATATATTCATTTCAATTGGGAGCTCCTTGAATGTAAAATCTACGTTCCAAAAAGAACGCATTATTAATTTTTATACAAATTTGAAAACAATAAAGACATGTAGATTTATTGTACAATGAACTTCTCTTCAAAATTTTATTTCCTGACGCTGTGACGAAAATTGTATGTTGACAATATAAGAAAATTCATTCTGATCAAATGGAATTAATTTCTAATATATCATAGAAATATTATTCAAAATCATTCGTATTCAAAGTGAAAGTTAATTTATATTTATAATACAATTTAATACCTACCACAATCTGCTGTACTTATATTTTCTCGGCTTTTTGAATTCTGGCGTATTTCTGACCCAGATCGTCTTTTGTTTTTTGTTTCGATTTTTATTTTATATGTTAATACGCGTTGAAAATTGTTTTCGAGGGTTGAAAGTTCGTCAAAAGTTTGAAAAATGGGCCGAAAAAAAATTGCTTTTATTTAGTAGATAATTAGGAAAACCGAGCATTTTCAGACCAAAATCTTCACGATCGATAGTGAGTCAATTAAATTATTGTCAATTTTCAAGTATTCGTTAGAAATATTTTTTTAGTTGGTTTTTTTAATTAATGTCTTTATGAGGAAAACTTGGACAAACGAATATTTTTAAGAATATTAATGGCATATTTTCATCATATTTTGCGTTACTAGAGCTTGTATCATTTTGAGGATGTTGAAAATTGCCGTGTATTTCATGCCCAAATCGCACATGCGCAATGTGGCAGATTTTTCGCAGCTGTTGGTGATAAATGGTTTAAATAAGTTTGAAAAATAAAACCTAGTTCAGTCGTAAAATCCGTAAAATCGATAATAACTGCTATGTTTATGGTGTGAAGTTGGTTGAAAATGAGAACCGAAATATCCTCGATTCATTTGGTTCAAAGTTTGATTCTAATTTCGACTCGAATTTATTCAAGGAAAAATCATTTACAATACAAGTACAAAATCTCACTTTTTTCGACGAATAAACAAGTCAGAATTCATTTTCTCGCATACCTTTTCATGTTAACTAATTTTTCGCCAACTGTGCGGTTTTTTTACATAATTCTGATTCACGCAGTCTTGTGCTGGGTTTACAATGACCCTAGGGAAAAAACTCGTGGGAGAAAAACCTATCGCCTTTATTGATGTTTTTTTTAAAATGAACATATTAAGTTTAAATGTTGTTTATAACATGTTGTTTGGGTCCAGACCCTTTGGCAAATCCAGAGTTTAGATCGATCCAAAGTTCCGAAAGCACTGGTTTATCCCAAACGACTGCCGCAAACGTGTTTATCAGAAAGCCCCTTTATTTCCGACTGCTCAACTCGTTACGACGCGCGTTACGTAACGCGAGCATGTCGCGTTAACTAAATTACGCGTCCACGTAAAACGGGCCCGCGCCAAATAAGCCACTCTCCCGGCAGTAATTTTCACGAGTGCAGGATTTGCCTGCAAAAGCTTTTTGCACAAAGCTCCAAGAAATGCCAAAAAGCTCCGTATTGCCTTTGTTCCCACGTTCCCGTCTTGAGCGGAATAGCGGGGTTTCTTCTTGCCTTTTCTTTGACTGTTTTTCCGACAAAAACAGAAAGCAAGAGAATAAAGCGGAAGAGATTTGCCCAGGGTGTCTACTGAACGGGCTGACGAAAAATTCCCATGCGTTTTCTGTTCAGTTTCTAATACTTTATAATATTGCTGTAATTTTTATATGGTTTTATAAATTCAATTTCAAAGATTTTTCACTCTAAATATCGAGATCGCACATATTTCTCATCCATAATTAATCAGTTAAGTGGGAACCTGCAATTATTTTACATTTATTTATTTCCAAATTTTTTAACAGTCCTCTACTGTGCAGTGAATTAGATTGAAAAATATTTATGGAAATTTTATACAATGAAAGCACTGAACAATAATAATAAAAAATGATTTATTTTTTTATTTAGACAGTTAAAAATTATTTAGAAAGTTGTGTTGTAGGTTTTTTTTTGAGTGAAACTTCTAATGGCTCGTTAGGAGTAAAATCCGTTCGAGAGTGTATCAAAGGCTGGTGTAACGCAGCAAACGAGAAAATATTGGATGGTCATATCTCGAATAATTCAAACTCGATGACTTGAAAAGTATTCAAAGTCATTAAGTTTGAATTTTAACAATTTTTAAAAACTTGATGTTGTAAAATAAAAATAAATATAACATACTCATTCTTAAATGAATTTCAGAAAAATCGTCAACATCAAACCTACATTTTTAGTTTTTTCTTTTTTATTTATTTTACAATTGTTTCTTTTACAGAAATTATTTGCTTCGCATAAAAATTAGACATCAATAAATAAAATTTTATGAAAAAATTATTGTCCGAAAAATCATAGTGAATATCTTATTTTTTCAGTAATAATTAACTTGATAAGAATATCGAATTGCTTATTCTTAAATGAGTAGAATATGAAGTTTATTATTCTGAAATGAATTAAAACGAAAATTAAATCTTTTGACATAAATTTCATTATGAGAAAAAAAACTGTTGCGAGTTAAAAAACTCGTGAGGGAAGTGAAACTTCTCCCGGCAAACTACTGCAAAAGTTTAATTAAACAAAAAAGAAAGTTTGTCCAATTTTATCAATATTATGAGAGAAACAACTAAAGAAACCATTAAAACCGAAGCATGAGCTGCGTTTAGAACTGTAGCTTGAAACTGATTGAATTAAAATCGGAATTTCGAGCGAGTAAAACTCAAATCTAAATTTGAAATTTAACGACGAAGATTTACTTTTCTTTCACAGTTCAAATTGTACATGCAATGTGCAAGAAAAGTGAACCTTTGTCGTCAAGTTTTAAATTTATATTTGAATTTCACCTGTTTGAAATTCCAATTTTAATTTAATCAGTTACAAGCTACAGTCGTGAACGCAGTTCATGCAATGGTTTTAGTAGTTTCCTTAGTTGTTTTTTCATAAAATTGAACAAACTTTTTTTTTCGTTTAATCAAACTTGCAGTAGTTCGCCGTAAGAAGTTTCACTTGTCTCGCGAATCTTTAAACTCACGCCATTTTTTTTTCCAAAACTGTAGTAACGATAAAAATTGCTGAAAACTACCGAAACTGTCTAAATTTTTTACAAATCATGAAAAAAATCAAACCTCATAATAGTTAAAAGTTAAAAAAAAGTCATATTCAAAAATATTATCAAAGGTGTTGGAATTCCAAAAAGCGTTTATAGCTCGTTATTCCTGATTTTGCAACTATTACAATTAAAGTGACTGTAAACAAATATTTGGTGAAAAATTAGTGCAAATTAAAATGATTGAAGTAGACAATATTCTTATTAAAAAAACCAAGCAATTATTGAAATCCTTAAAATTAATAAGCTCATTTTTTAAGAATTCAAAGTAATGTTTCTGAAGTTCAAAAAACATGAAAAATGCTTTTTTTACCTCTCACAGTCAAATTAAAAAATAATTTTCTGTATTTAACAAATGTTTACCATCATTACAAGTTATTTTTCATCTTAATCTTGGGTAGGATTGGGAAACTATTCTTTTCTTTTCTTCACCATGTGGAAATTCAGGCATATTCAAAGTATGCATTTTTTACATATTATTCAAAACTTGAAAAAAAAAGCTGAAAAATTCTTCAAGAACGAGTATTCCAGTTTGATAACTTTACTGATAAACATACATGTTGTAAGAATCATTTCTACTCGATATTACGAAAACAGCCTGTCAAATTCTTGAAATCTCTAAAGTACTTTGTAAAAATTTCACAATATTACAGTTCATACTGTGCACTTAACCCTGCCTGGTAATAAAAAATGCAGCTACTGATGAAAACGTAATTTCACGAGTAGCACATTTTAGCGAATGAGGCCAACGGACGGTAATGCGGTCGAGAAACTATGCGTAACTAGGTGAGTCAGTCTTGACAAATTACCGGATTTACGAAGACTCAAGCCAATCCAAAAAAAAATACTTGTACACATAGACAACCTTAGAATAATCCAAAATACCTACACAAACTTCATACACTTATGTAATAACTATCCAACGTACAAAAAATAAAATCAAAAGTTCTTTTACATCATGAATAATTAAAAATTTTAATATTCAAACTTCAAATTTAATTCCATCGCGTTTCAACGGATTTCAAGCTTTTTGACAAACATTTTACAAAAAAATATTTCGTATAGTTATTACTGTAAAAAAAACACGGAACCTTTTTAAATGAAAATTCAGCTAATCGAGATAAGTTATTTATTTCCGATAATGATAAATAACATTTTTTCCCCACGCGTTGGTGGAGTAAAATGCGCTGTAAAGCCGCAAAATCCGAAGTTCATTCATGCCGGTGACAAATGGAAAACGCCTGGCCCTGACGCTTTTGTCGCGATCAAGTCGTGAAAATGATGAGAAAAATTGGCGCCATCGATAACGCTTTCGGTGGCGCGGAATCATGATAAAACGGCGAAATCCCAGTTGGCCAGTAAAAAAAGAAAAGGCAGGAAGCCATTCACATTTTGAAATTATTTCACAGACAATACGAGTTTCCTATTTTTAGAACTGAATGATGTAATGGACATTGATATTTGCATAACTAAACTTATTTATCATCAATAACATCATTATTCATTTAAATATACAAACTTTTTTTATCCATTTCCACTGACTATTTTGCTACTGATTAAAAAAAAAAGGCTACAGATATTGTGATTCCGAAAAAATTCTTTCCAACCATCATTAGAACTGCACTTTTTTCTCAGTGGGGCGATCGAAGAAATAAGCACGCAATTATAACGAAAAATATAGCGACCAATTAGAGGCGAAAATTCTCAAAGCACGTCGAGGAGCAAAGTACTATATTTTCCGATAAACATTCGGTCCTCATCACGCGAGTAAGCGGAAAACACGTTCAAAAGCGTCAAATCAAGTAAATTGCTTCACGTGGTTTTGCGGGCAAGCCAATCGAGAAAATGTGTTCACCAAAACTCATCCGCTAAATGGAATAATTTTTGCCATAAAATCCCATCAAATATTCCCTCCCAATTCCTGAATATTTCCGACCGAAGAAATCCACTAAAGAGGTAAAATACACCTCAGAGAAAAAAATAAAATGCTTTCGTTCCAAAAAAACTGCAGTAAAAAAAAGAAATTTGAAAGATCTTTTCTTTACTTTCTCTTATACAAATTATTAATAAATTGATTCATTTTTCGACCAATTTTCCACATTTAAGCCTGAACCCTTATTTTTGCAAATCATGCCCAATCAGACGTTTCCAAGCTTCAACATAAGACCTGATTCGTATAAAAGAGTCTTATTTGAATAGCACTCCAAGTAATTGAAAGGGGAAATTCCCCGATCGAGTGGAAAAATTAGAAGGGAAGTTGGACGAAAATTTTCATCTCGTGGGAAAAATAACAGCCACTCGGGGGACGTGATAAACGAGAAAATTGAAGCTCTCTTTCGGGTTCTCGTAAGTGTGACGCGAGAGTAACGTCGCGTCTCGTTTCACTCGAGTAAAAATGCTAAAAGTGAAAACCGTTGAGGCAACTGATTGCTAGATAACACTCTACCATTTCAGCATTTTCATTCCCGGTCGCGAATAGGTAATCAACGTTTTTGCGAAAACGGGGAAAAGCGAAAGAGTCGCATATTGTCGATGTTTAACAATCAATACGCTGATGCATGCAAATTTCACCGTGCAAAAATATGAAGGGATTTCTAAACTCTTCGTAGCCAATTAAGCGGGTTTTCTTCATGTGTAAACATTTGCATGGAATGCAAAAGAAAAGGTCAAAAAAGAGATTCTTAAGATTTATTTATGCAATATTGCAAACTAAGAAATCAATTTTTTGTTGACTACGTAATTGAATAAAGGATGTGGTTTATTGTTGAGCAGGCCCGTGCACAGAAACCTGTATTGGGGGGGTCTCATCTTTTGTGTTGTACTTGTAGAATAACATGCAATTGAAATTGATTTGGTTTGACAGTACATGGCCCATTCATAGTGATGTAAATAATAAATGTAGATTAAATAAGTAAATAAATAAATTCATTATTCAATAAATAATCAAATATATAAGGCAATATCAAAACGTCATTTGTTTTCAATAACTTCTACTTTATATATTGAATCTTTGTTATGTTTTCAACAAATCTAACACTAGCAAATCAATAATTACAGATAGAAAATTGCTTGAAAAAAACACGTTTATAATTTCTTTTTCACATTTAGATGTATAACGAATGCATATAGTAAATAAAAAAAGGAATACTTTTTATCACTACACTATACACAAATTTTATGATTTAAAGGGTTGTACACTTTTTTTAAGGACGGTTTGGATTACTTTTTAATGTATATAGCACGTAATTTTATGACATAGAAGTTATATTATTGTAATAGAATATTGTCAACTTTAATATTCAACCATTATTTGATGAAAAATAATATCAACAAATGGTGGAGTTATGGCCCTTACTCAGCTTTTTTTTAAGAAGCAATAAGTCAACTGAAATTATGATATCCAAAAACGTTACATTTCTTAGTGTAACGATAACATAACGCGTTACATTAATTAACAAGTAACGGTAACAGGAACGAGTTCCTTTTTTTTTGTAAAGAGTAACGAAACTCGTGTTATTCATTTCAAATCCGCCTCATCAAGTTTTTAGAACGATTTGTAAGTTTTTAAGGAATTTTTTGAAACTTGGATATAAGTAATTTTTCTAATTTCCTTATTTTCAGATTTTATAATTTTAGATGGAACAGAGTGATAGATTAGTAATTTATGTACAAATATCGACAAAGAGCATGCTTTTTCACTTTTTATTAGAAATTTTCACAATTCCAGCAATAAATTTTAGGAATCTGCATATAAATACATGAAAATACTGGAAACCTTAGTTCTTAAAATCTATAGCAGGATCCCTAAAATCTATAGATTATGCTACAAAACCTTACGTAATTTGATAAATAAAAAATGAAGTACGAAAAACACTAGATATTATTTACTTTTTTTTGAAAAGCTATTATATTCTTCAAAAATTTCTGCAATCCCATTAATCAAGAAACTCCGATTTCTCGAGTATTGAATTCTAATAATATATGTGTATAAAAACCATTAAAAAACTAGAAAATTGTTCAAATTTTAAAACTCAGTTGAAAATTCAAAAAATATTGAGGACACTCTAAATCTATGAAGAAACTGTTTTCTGCAAAATCGATCAAAATACTGCAAATATTTCAAACTTTCAATTACAGAAAATCTAATGCATGAAATTAAAAGAGATATCTTTGAAAAAACCTTAAAATTTTCTGACATTCTCTTAATACTAGGAAATACAAAAATAAAATACATGTATAGAAAAATACAAATATATCTATGGAATATTAAAAATCTATACAACGTTCAAAACTACAGCATCGAATTCCAGAGAGCTCGAAATTCTCGAAATCCATGTATAAAAAGTTTCATCAAAATGCTTCAAGTATATAAAAATACTAGAAAATCCTGCAACATTTTATGCATCCTAAAAAATACGAATAGTTTCAGAAATACTAAACAATCCTTCAAATCGTAGAAAAACTGAAGAAATACGAAAAATACGAGAAGAAATAAATATCTATTGAGACACTGTTTTCTGAAAAATCCTTTGAACACTTATAATTTAATAAACTCCAAATTTTACTGTTCGAAATTCTCGGAATCTATAACAATTTTAATGAAAATGCTAGAAACATATAAAAATACTAGAAAATCCTCTAACATTTTATAGATCTTGAAAAATACGAATAGTTTCAGAAATACTAAACAACCTTCAAATCGTAGAAGATTTATACGAAAAATACTAAGAAGAAATAAAAATCCATCCAGACGCTATTTTCTGAAAAATATCATTCAATGCAAGATATCAAAATTGATATCAAAACGTAAAAACCAATAAAATAGAAGCATTTCATCGAAATCGTCTGAAAGATCTCGTTGGGAGGGAGGGGGGGGGGTTCTACCCCTCCCCCCCCCGTCCGCGCGGATCTGTTGTTGAGTGAAGCATTATCAAAAAATTGACTCAATATTTTTCTTTTTATAAAAAGCTATTAGATTGCGATGCAAGGTTTTGCGAACGAGCGAAGCGAGTGAGAAAATTGCACGAGTTACGTTTTTCTTGTTGAAAAATACTTTCTAACGTTGGCCAATAATTGTTGAAACGCCAAAAATTATTCATTATTTCAACTATCAGCGCTGATAGAAGCATTTTTTTTCTGTTTTTGTTAATTTTCTAACGTTTGAAACTTCCAAAACATAATTTCTTCGGCTAAAGTCATGGCGCTGTTGTTTCATCGGGCGCTTTTTCGCATCATCAGGAGACGGACATGGTCAATGACCGTCAAAGGACAGGCGTACATATGTACGAGACATTATCCCACGCATATATGGATACGGCCCCAGCCGGGCTCAAAGCCACTCACACGCGTTTTCACAATGCTTTTGATGCCGTCACAAGTACAAGCCGGCATTTATTATGCAACTGTCACATCGCTTTCCGAAAAACAATGTTTGCCGACAAAAAAAGCGAGTACATGACATTCATTCCACAGTTAGAATTAGAAAACTTGCAAGACCTACAAAAAAAGTGTCTCGAAAATTGCGTAAAGATTATTACATATTCTTTTATTAACTGTAAAAATTGTACGTAGAGCAATCGATTCATCAATTATTTCAATAAATGCTAAAATTTCGCAAAAATAATCTTCGACGAATCAAAAATTTCTGAAATCTCTTATCATTGAAAAAATCCCAATATTAATTAAAATCGAGACAAAAATTGCGATATTAATAATGTTTAATGACGACATATGTGACATAAAAACATATACATGGAAAATTTTTCGTACTCCTGCACGAAATAAATAACGATTATTTTTCACGATCCGGAAATACGTGATAAAACTTTTAATTCAATGCGATCGCCGCTATTGAAGACGTGCAAAAATTATGAAAAACGTGGTCATAACGAGATTAAAACGTGCTGGTTAATTTGCGAAATTGCTGGCGACTTCTCTGCACGCTCGAATATTATTTTCCGTGCGCCGGATTTACAGGTTGTTTGATGGAAACAGTAATCCCGGATTTAAGCATATATTCGGTGAACTCGCGTGTGTGTGGGTTGATTCAAATTAATGTTTGTACGTTTGTTTAGGCGAGGATTTAGACGAAATAATAGAAGGTGATGGAAATAATGGTGTAGGATTTTAGAGGTAGGTGAAATTAATTCTTGAGTGTGATGTTGATCAAAATTTTAATGCGGTTATATAAAGTTCTATCATAATTATGGAAGTTCATATTTTACGATCTTAATGACATAATGACATAATACATGAAACATGTATTATGTGTCTGAAGTTTCAAACTTTTGAGAAATGAACAAAACAAAAAAAAAAACCGGTTTTCAATTTCCACCCAAGATTAGAGTGCAAAATAGTAAGTAACTTTGAAATATATTTTATCAAAATGAATAATTATTTATTACCTCGAAAAAAAGAGCCAATGGAAACTCTCATTTTACATTTTGTTCATTTTCGAACGTTTCTAATACCGAAAACATGAAATTTCGCAAGCTTTTCTTTTTAATTTTTGCTAGCTTTCCTCTTTTTGGATTTCAAAAAATGCATGTTCCGGTAGTTCCAAGAGTTTCAAAATGAAGGAAATAAAAACAATTTGTTTATATCGTCTTTTATAATTTAAATTAACAAAATTTGGACATAAAACAAATATTTTTCAAACTTTTTAACTTTTTCTTACTTCAATCTTTGGTAAAGTTTTTTGTTTTGTTTATTTCTTCCACGTTTGGAACTTCGGGGACGCAAAAATGCAGAAAATTCAACTCTCGAAGAATTAGAAAGAATGTTGAAAAATTTCAATTTTTTATCATTTTTAACAACAGTAGTTTCAATTATATTTTCCCTTCCTAAAAACAGTTTTTGAATATCCAGAATATTTTTTTACATTTTTGAAAACATCGCTCATTTTATTTGTGAATATTTGTGAAACGTAGAATCGGAAAATTTTAAAAAAGTAAATTCCAAACGTTTAAAAATAAACGAAATAAAAAGAATTTGTCTCTTATACCTGGTTGAAGTGAAAATTAATTATCGAAATAGAACAAATAATATCGAACGTTTTAAACTTTTTTTTACTTTATTCCTGGCTAAAGTTGCAAAAACAATTTTTTTATCGTTTTTCTTTATTCCAAAAACGTTTAAAACTTCAGGCATATAAAAATGCAGGAAATTCAACTTTCGACAAATTCAGGAGCAATATTGAAAAATTTTTATTTTTGATCATTTTTAACAAAGTGGTTTCAATTAGATTTTTCCTAACTAAAAAGTTTTTGAATACACGGAATATTTTTTTTTAGATTTTTAAAAACGTTGCTTCATTTTTTTTAGGTGCATTGAGAAAAAAGACTTCTGACAATCTGGTACTTTCTGACATATATATGGTAAAAAGCAATGAAATATTGTAAGTTTTACAATAATATTGCAGTTTTTACAATATAATTGCAAATTTTGTCATTTTTGTGTTACCGATTACAATATTGAGTAGTAAAAATTGTTATATTGTACAAACTACAATATGTTTACTAGGTTTTACTACATGATTTTGGAAAAATGAAAAATCTACAGAATGCAAATCGTACTATATAAATTGTAATTTTTACTATACTAGTACGCAGGATTTACTATCCGGTATAATGGAACACCAAATAAAATATTTCACCTTTTATCATTTGTTACTCGATATTACATGTAGTAAAAGAAAATATAGTGCTAAAAGAAAATAAAATTCATATCATATTGTAAAATTTACAGAATATTTTGGACTTTTTCCAGTATTGTACCAACTGCAATATGGTGTACCAGAAAATACACAAAAATATAGCAAAAAGAACTATACAGATCTGAACATTGGCAAAACTGTATATCATTTTCTAAAATCTGGATTAGTAGGAATAAGAACATAACATTGCAAGAAGTACAAAAAAATCATAGTAGAAAAAGAAATATGTACTGCAATTACTTTTGACAATATTTACCATATTTTATGGCAAAAATTGCTGTAAATATCTAGCGAAAAGTACATATTAAGCGCATTCCGCAGTAAATACAATACATTTTGTAATAATCACTTAATTTTTATCTCAGTGATCCTTGATTAAAATTTTTAAAAAGCCTCTGAAAGTCGTGGGGAACGATTGGAATGATTGCCGAAAAAATATTACCAACTTGGTAATAAAAAAATAATAAAATTATTCAATAACTATAACTCTATTTCAAATTTGAATCTTCTAAACGTACTTATTCCTGATGATAGTTTTTTTTTTTTTCAAAATTTCTCAAAATGGTTTTCAAAACATATGAAAATCTTAACTGTTCTTTCCCCTCCCAAAATAAGTACCTGAAGTTCTAAAGGTTTAAAATCAAACGGGAATAAAAAATATATCAACTTTTTGATTTTTTAGCGCAATGAGAAGTGTGACGAATTTTTTTTTTTTGAGGAGCATGAAGTTTGTTGTTACAATCAATAAATGTTCAAAAGCAGCTAGAAATTTTGTTTCTCCTATATTAACTTATCAAATTTTTTTGTTTAATTTAAAATGTTTGGAACTTCAAGCACATCCCGGAAATGTAGAAAAAATTAAACTTCCATTCAACTTTATTTTTTCCGAAGAACATTGGAGAAATGGAATTGACATTTCATCAAATTTTTCGAGATCAATTCCATACAATAAAATATATCTGATACATGAAAAAATGAATGAAACATTATATGAACGATTAAATTTGAAATTCCATCAAAATGTTTGGAATGAATTCCATCAGGATAAAATATACATCTAACTCGGGCTTAGAATCCGTGCGACGAACCTTATGATTAACTCCAAAAGGGCACTTGACGGGGATGGCAACTCCATTTCCATGGCGGGTAATACAGATTATCTGCGGTACAATGAAGTGCCCGGGACTTTGCGCAATGAAGATGTACGCGATCGGGGCAGTGGTAATAATTGATATGCCGAGGAGCGGAAAACGCCGGCGGAACACGGAAGTGACGATTCGGCGGCGTGTATTTCCTTTTGCCCGCAGCGCATAGGAGAGTTTCCCTCGTAATACATTCAACGGGCAACGTGCCAGTGGCGTCACTGGGAAACATTGACTTCGGCTCCGACAGCCGCTTTCCAGCGAAAATGTGGGTCGGTAGAGATCTTCGCCTACCCCACAAGATCCAGTACTCCGCCTTTTTCCCTTCTCCTTTTTTCCAGAAAGGTTTCCCTAACCATTCGTTGGACTGATTTTCCGGAGTTGAAATTCCAAACTTCAATTTTAAGAAATGCTTTTGTCCCTTAGAATGAAATGTATTCCAAAATTAGAAAATTTTCCTATCCTTAAAACGGAAAATAAATTGTTAGCAACTGAGAAAAAAATCTCGTACTTTCTGCCGTATATATTGTAGTTTTTACAATAATATTGTAAAATCTGCAATATTTATTTTACTCGTCACAATATTATACAGTAAAACCGCTATTAATGTACAAATTACAATATGTATGCCAGTCAGTTTTTACTGTATAATTTCGGAAATGTTAAAATCTTAAAATGCAAATTTCACTACACAAACTGTAATTTTTACCATACATGGCAAAAAATGAAATACATAACTTTTATCCAGCTTTTTCGAAAACTGTATCATATGACGATATGATGCACTTGAGACCTAGAAAGCATACAAAAATATTGCAAAAAGAACCTATACACATCTGCATACTGAAAAAGCTGTATGGAATTTTCAAAAATCTGGATTAATAGGAATCATAATATGATATTGCAAAAAGTACAAAAAATATAGTAGAAAACGGAAGATGTATAGGAGTTTTTACAACAAATATATCTATAACTACAATATCATTTGGCAATATTAACATTATGTTTTTTCAAAAGTTGATATATTATCTAGCAAAAAGTATAATATGCCGGAGTGATTCCTGTTTACTATACACTATTGTTATAATTACTATATTTTTTTCTCAGTGTATTATGCATTTATTATAATTTATACTATTACATTCAGACCCAGTATAAGATTTTTAAATCATCATGAAATCAAAACAGACAATAATTTTCTGATTCAGTTTCTAAAAAAATTTCCTAAAAGTCTATCAAAATAAAAATAAATATCCTAATCGAGGTTCGAAATTCAGGAAAATTGGTTCACCAGTGAAGAACTGAAAAACTTGTTTAACAATTCTAAAAACTCAAATTCTTGTACAATTTGTATTTTATGTACCTTTGGCATAGAAAACGCGTTTCTATGCCAGCTCGAGATCTCTAAACGCGTTTTCTATGCCCTCGGTACATAAAATATCGTTCGTAATAGGCACGGATGTGCGAATTTGGCGAAACGGGTAAATTACGGTCCGAGGCGAAGCCGAGGACTGTAACCCGTTTTGCCTATGAGCACATCCGTGTCTGTTACGAAATATACTATTCTTCGAAAGTAGCATAGAACACTGAGGAAAAAATCTTGTACTTTTCGCCGTATATATTGTAAAATATACAATAAAATTGTACTTCTTAGAATAATATTGCAATTTTTACAATATCATTGTAGTTTTTACCATAATACTGTGAAATCTGCAATATTTATTTTACTTATTATAATATTATACAGTAAAACCGCTATTATTGTACAAATTGCGATATGTATGCCAGTTTTCACTGTATAATTTCGGAAGATTTAAAATCCTAAAATCCATATTTCACTATACAAACTGGAATGATTACCATGAATGGAGAGAAAAAAATGAACTACATTACTTTTATCCAGCTTTTCCGAAAACTGTATCATATTACAATATGATGCACTAGAAACCTGGAAAGTATGCATAAATGTTGCAAAAAGAACCTATACAGATCTGTTTACAGAATGAACTGTATGGAATTTTCAATAATTTAGATTAATAAGAGAGTCAATGCGATATTGCAAAAATACTAGAAGTATAGTGGAAAACGAAATATGCAGAGGACTTTCTACAACAAAATATATTTATAAGTACAATATCATTTGACAATATTTACAATATATTTTTTCAAAAATTGATATATTATCTAGCAAAATGTACAATATTTCAGAGTGATTCCCGTTTACTATACAGTATTGTAATAATTACGGAATTTTTTCTCAGTGTGCGATATAACTTCTTTGGAGGTGTGAAATAACTCAAATTTCTATGTAAATTTTCACTCTTTGTAGGTTTTGTGAAAGAAGTTAGATAAAATTCTACGAAAAACTAGAACATCAGAAAATTTGAAATTTAGGGATTCGGAAGTAAAAAACATTCTCTTGAGGAATTCGAAATTTTCGAAAAATTTTAAACCAATTTGAAGAATCTTCATGAGTTTCATTACATTTTCAAACTTTCAAAAAATGTAGAAATATTCAAAATTTTCCATACGATCGATGTTTCAGAAAAATAATTCTCAATATGTGCAGAGTTACAGAAAACGTTTTTAATCTGTGTAGATTCTGTTCATTAGCATATTTTTCCAAAATATGCATTTACATGTTTGTTTTTTTAATTACCTGAAAAACAAGACAATCTCAAATATGACAGAAAATCTTGTTAGGATGAAAAAAATTTGTAAAATAAAGAAATTTTACAAAACAAAAAATTTCAAAAGTGTTGCGGAGTTTGTAAAAGCTTTAGATTTTAGAAATTTGTAAATGTAACAAAACATTTCAAATTTTATAGACTGTTGGCAATGAAAAATAATCTTGCACGTTCGTGGAATTTTATGAAGTTTTAATCAAGTTTCGGTTTTTTTACAGTCATATTTCTTCAAAATATGCATAATGAATTTCTCATAGAAATAGCTCGAAATCTTTTTGAGTGTTCGAAATTTGAAGATATCTTTATCGAATGTAAAAATTTTGATAATATTTGGAAATATTTCAATATTTTAGATTACGTATGAAAGTCCAAGAATTTTGACAAATTTTCAAACGTTGAAAGTTGTACTGACTACCATAATCCTAAAACATCAAATAATTCATAAATTTTGAAAAAAGTTTAATATTTTCTAGTTTTTGTCCACCATCATGTTTTTTTAGAAATTATGGGTTTTAATTTTTTCTCGTATAATGATAAAAATCTAAAAAACATTATTAGTATTGATTTTTTACTATTCCAGATGCAAAATCACAAATCATCAAAAATCAGATAAAGTGCTAACATTACCTCAAAAGTCTCGTTTTCGAAAAATATCAAAATTCACTCCCTTGTATCTTGCAGTAATACATTCTATTTTTTCACAATTTTTTAAAATAATTTTTACATTCGTACGCTTTTTCAACATACGGAAACGGAAGTAGGAAAATGAAAGTATATCCAATGGTATTATGTTATCATGATTAAAGCTATTGTTACTTGTACAATAGAAAAAAGGTTCTTTGATGGTGGAACAAATTGACTTTCCGCTGTACTAGAAAGGCTTCGGTTTTTTGTTCTTACTGTTTAAATGTTTTTTATCTTTTTTTCTCTAGCTCTATTCGTACCTCAATTTCTACAAAAAGGTTACTTGACATTTTTGTGAAATCAGATTGTTTCATTTCATTGTTTGTTTCGAACATATTGCAGGTGTTATTTAACCTTACTGTAATTTAAATACTTTGAAAATGGGTAAAAAGATTGCAAGAAAAAACATGTATCACTGTCATACATTTTTCAGTTTTAGTCATTTTTTCTTTTTCACAAAAGGGTGCATAAGATGTTTGATAAAAATAAGTCAGACAATTTATCCAAATGCATAAATGAAATTATTATTTTTTAATGCACAAAAATTTTGTTCACATCACTCTAATTCAAAATTATTCAAAGGAAGAAGCAATTCTTTCTGAATTCTATATTTGTTAATTTGATAGATATTTTCGAGTTTATAAACTTCATGGGAAATACTTCAATCAATAAATAAAAAATAATAATAAATAGGCATTTCGAAAAAACGTTGTACTCTGTATATTCTGAATCTAAAACAGTATCATTTTAAAATATTGGGAACTTCCATGAATTTAGATAAAGTTTTCCTCCCAATGTAATAAGTCCGGAAGAAAAAACAAACAAAAAAAAAAAAAACTCATCGTCTGTCTCCCTCAATAAAACTGATAGATTCAGATCGGGCTATAAATTTGCATGCGAAACGAGTTTTGACATGCAAATTTCCTACTGGGTGAAAAAAAAGTCCTCTTTCTTTGAAAGGATGTAACGTGAAAGCTGGAATGAAAGATTTATTGGAAAGCGTGAAAACAAAGGACCAAAGGAAAAATTTTCTGTCCTTTTGGTGACAATAAGTTTTCTAAAAATAAAAGGGAATCATTGGTTTTGAAAATAGTTACCAATATTTTTTCCAGAATCAAAAAAATCAATGACGACCAAGAAAAAAGATTACATAATAAATGTCAAAAAAAAAAAGAATGTAAATTTGAGGTAATCTCAAGAATCCTCATGAAATTCAGTAAAATTTTCATAGGGTCACGCTACAAAAAAAGATTCGTTTCGTTTTCTAGGTTTTCTGAAAATGCAGTAAGAAATTATAAAAAAGTTGAGATGCAAAATTTGAAATATTAACTGTCTATGATAAAAGGAAGTTTCACTTTTCAACATTATCGGAGAAACACAATGTTTCATACACGGATTAGATTGTTATCACCCCAACAGTTTGTACAGGAAATAGGATTTAAGCACGTAATTTATCACACCACGTACTGTGATTCTCGTCTGGCGCGTGATATATTTCCCGATTTCGCATAATCGGAGCGACATTAAAAACATTCGTACATATATATCACACGAGGATTCGGCGATAAACTCCCCTGCATATAGTGCTTCGGATCCATAAAAATATACGTGGCAACAAAAACAAATCACCAATATCAGTTACATTCTTTATGTTAATCTTGTATATAGTTTATAATTAATAATTGTGAATACTATACTGAATTATGTAAAATAATGTGCCCCCAAACTCTCCATAATTCTTTAAAAATTCTTTCACGCAACATCAAAAATTCATGCACCTTCTTAAAATGCCCTAATAATAAGTATCATTCGAATTCCTTATTAAGACAACTAATAATTCAGAAATTGTACAGAAATCCTGCAAACCACTGTCTGCACTTTCGAAATGTTCTCCGCCAGGGGCGTAGGCAGAAAAATTTTCCGGGAAGGGTTTTTCTAAAAATATTTTCCCTTCGGGATTTCATAATTTTTCATCTCTGACAACATGGTTACAAGAGAGCGATTTTGAAATATTTTACATTTCGGAATTTCGAAGTTATACAACTTTTGGAATCCGGAGTTGCACATTTTTCAAGTTCGTAAATGATGTAATTCGATTTTTGTGTTTTTCAATTAGTAATTGAGGTTTTAATTTTTTTGACGAAGACTTTTTGCATTTACACTACTCTAAAGATTATCTGATACTTAGTTATAATTATATGGGTTTATATAGAGCTTTCTTAAATACTATGCTCTGGAATCAAACTTCTTAAAAATTTCTATTTTCGAATTGATTTTTGAGAAAATTTTAACAACACAGGTAAAAGGTAGATCATAAATCTATATTATTATTGTATAGTATATTATTCCTCAAATTTTTTAGTATTTCCTGGTATTTTTATATATTCCTAACATTTCTATGAATCGCTCAGTAGATTTTTAGAAATTGATGCATTAGTATTGAAACTCAACGGTTTTGAAAATTTTAATTGATTTTTCAGACGACAGTTTCTTTCATGAAGATTTTCAATACTTTTATTCCGTATTTTTTAAGTATTTCTACAATGAAAAGTATGTTTAATCGTATAAATTGTATAAATTAAGTTAAATGTTTTTTTTTTTTGTTTTCTATATCGATTTCAAGAATAATTCCTAAAATATTCATAATTATAGCATTATATTATTAATATGCTCCAGAACAGTAAGTTTTATGAATTTCTAAAAAAATTATACGTACATAATTTTTATGCATTGAAAAATTTCTAGTACACTAGTGAGCTCGTGAACTATTCAACTAGTAAACTGGTAAACAAGTAAACTTGTAAGTTAGTAAACTAGTAAGCTAGTTAGCAAACTAGTAAATTAGTAAATCAAATTATTAAACAAGTGAGCTTAGTAAACTACTGAAATTGTAAAATAGTAAAATAGTAAACAAGTGAAAAAAAAGTAATCTAGCAAATTCGTTAACGAGTAAATTAGTTGATTAGGAAACTAGTAGACTTGTCAAATTTGAAATAGTAAACTAGTAAACTAGGAATCTTAGTAAGCTGATAAATTAGTAAGCTAGTTAAATAAAAAACAAGTAAGCTAGCAAACTAGTAAGCTAGTAAGCTAGTGAACTAGTAAACTGGTAAACCCGTTAATAAGTAAATAAGTAAACTAGTAAACTGGTAAGCAATTAAACAAGTAAACTTTTAAACTAGTAAGCTAGTAAACTAGTAACTTAATAAACTAGTGAGCTAGTGAACTAGTAACTTAATAAACTAGTGAGCTAGTAAACTAGTAACTTTAAAAACTTGTGAGCTATTAAACTAGTAAACGACTAAGATAAACCAGTAAGCTATTAAACTAGTAAGCTACTAAGCTAGTAGACTAGTAAGCTAAACTAGTAAACTTGTCAAATTTGTAATAGCATACTGGTAAAACTAGTAATCTAGTAAACTCGTTAACAAGTAGATTAGAAAACTAGCAGATTGGTGAGCAAGTAAACAAGTGAAGATGTAAACTGGTAAGCTAGTAAACTAGTAACTTAGTAAACTAGTAAGCTAGTAAGCTAATAAACTTCTTGTTCACATTTTTCTAGTATAATATTCTAAACTCTGGAGGATTTCTCAGTATTTTTATATAGATTACTTATATTTTAGTAGATTGCTACAGAGATTTTAGAAACTTGACGCTTGATAATGCGAATTTCGATCTATTCTCAGTAATTTTAAGAATTAATGATAAAATAACATTCATACATATTTTCCATGTTTATTATCGTTATTCTATTTTCGTAATTTTCAAATATTCAAAAGGTTTTGTTGCGTTTTCTAGAATTTTTATAGATTTCTAGTATATTCAGAATTTGATGCTCTAGAATCTCAAAATTTATAGGTCGTAGAGTCATTTGTCAAGATTTTTCAGAAAGCAGTTTTTTCATAAAATTGAATTAATTTCATTATTCTTTTTGAGTTTGTATGAATCGAAAAATTTTAGATACTTTTATATAAATATTATATACATTTATAGAATTTAATAATCTAAGAATCAAAGTTTTGTAAATTTTTAGCATTTCCGTAGATTTTCATTTTTCTTGATTATTCACTGGGTTGCGACAATTTTTCTTTTTCATATGTTCTATGTAATTCTACGTTTTCATTAAATATTTACTTCTAACGTTTTCATGCATTTTTTTGTAACTTTTTTTGTATTGTTTATCTATGTAACTTTTTTTATTTTTACATGAAATATTGATTGATGTCATCAGAATTACAGGAGGGGTTTTAACCCCCCCCCCCCCTTTGCCTATGCGCCCGTTCTCCACACAAAAACCGTCCTGGCAAAAAAGTAAAGCTTCACTTGGGAAATGCGTCCCGACGTCACATTAGGCACGAAAGCGATTTGCCCGCAAATTATTGAGCCATAAACATGTGCGCTGAATGAAGAGCCTTATTTTTATCCCGAACGGAGCAATTTTCCCGTAATCGAACGACGCCACGGAAAAATATGACGTTTCCTGCGCGACGAAAAGTCCCATTGTGTTATTTTACGAGTTGCGTCGCGAGATATCTTGGCGTGCGTTCAGCTATGTGTACGTTTTTATGGGTTTTATCTTTTGTTACGAATTCGGTTGATTTATTCATTGGTCGGTGAAAAATTTTTACTTTTTGCCAAGTCTCAGGGAAAAATGTAGAAGGAGGGCGAAAAAGAATTGTCGGAAAAGTTCACAACTTGTCGATTCCGGATCGACTGGTTCCTAGGTGCGAAAAAAAAGGATGATTCCGGAATTGTAACCACTTTGAAAGTTTTTTGACAGACTTTTTGTCAAATTGTTACGGTTCTATATGTTTCAGGAGCAATTTTTCACGAAATTGTGCAAGAAAAACGTAAACATGAAATAATTCCTTTAGAAAAAAAATTAGAGAACGAGAAATTGATCGATTTTTATTGGAAATTAAATATGTATGTTTAGGAACTGTCGATTATTTTTGTTACTTACTGCAGTTAACTGCATTAGCGATAAAGAGAATTCCAAATTTCATAATTTTCGAATAGTTAAAGAAAAAAGTTCTATAATGTACAACATTTTCTTCTGGTGACAACAGAACATACGCTTTTGAGTAATTAAAACGTATCTTTTTATTTTAACAAAAGTTTTCTGTTGACTACATGATCTTACTTCTGAACAAGCAATAAATAAATGCTATCTGGGATATTTTAGAACATGGTGGAACATTCTTGAAAATTTCTGAATATTCTCGAACACTCTGGAACATTTTGTCTTAAGCATTCTAAAATATTTTGAAACATTTTCTTTTCAAAATTCAAGATGTTCATTTCTGCACTTGTTTGCAAAAAGGATATTTCCAAGAATTTTAATAGAAACAATGAAATTAAAAAAGGCAGAAAACTACAATATTGGATGTGCCTAAAGTTCCAAAGTATTAAAATCAAACGAAAAAAATTTATAAATTAATATAGAAGAAAAAAAATTTTCCAGCTGTTTCTAAACACTTTTTGATCGTAACAACAAACTTGATAATCCCTAAAAACATATTCGTCACACTTCCTATCATTATAAAAAATCATATAATTCATATATTTTTTATTTTCGTTTAATTTGAAACGTTTGGAACTTCAGGCACATCAATATTGGATATAACTATGATTTAATAGATTAAAAAAAAAAAATTTAGAATAAAGTGTGGGTTTCAAAAATAATAATGATCTTCATATTTTGAATGAGGAATTTTCAAAACTGTAAATATTCTTTGTTCAAAGTAAAAATAGTAAATTTGCAACTATAAATGAAATTTACTACATTCTATGGCAGTATTAGTTTGGAAAAATTAAATTTTTGTTTCACATAAAAATTTTGGAGTGAAAGTTTACTGCAAAAGATGCGCACAAATCATTCTTTTATTGAAAATTGTTTAAATTACACACCTTATCAGAAGAAATCATTCAACTAATTTAATTACGGAAATTGATTCAAAAATAATGTAAATTTCATTGTTCCGACATATTTCAAATGTTGATTTCTTGTTAACTGTCCTAATGTAAATTTAAACGAAATTCAGCAAAAATATCAAAATCACACATTTTTCTGTATTGAAAATTTCCATTTTTATTGATTGGATACATAACTTTAATAAATTTTCTTTTCTTGCCTTTGTTTTCAACTGTTATGTTGGAGCAAATTCGATAAACAAAAATCAGCAATAAAAATTCATCAAGTTAAAATTTATAATAATTGCTTTTCAATTAGTGAGTAGAAATTTTTGTGGTCGTTTATATGAACTTACGTATTTCATTTTTTTTAAAAATATATAATATTAGTTTAAATAATTTATTAATGAAGTCAGGAGCAAGTAGTAAGCACCATTTCAAGTTAACGAAATTTTATCATAAACCTCAATAAAATGTCGAGTGCCAGTGCCAATTTGATTAAAGAGGTTTAACAATATACAAGAATATCGTTTTTACATTAAAAAAAATCCACAAAATGAACGAAAAAAGTCTGTACATTATCAATTAATAAAATCGAAAATTTAAAAAATCAGAATACTCAAGTTTAAAGATAAATATCAAACGATTTTGAAAAAACCATAAATTCGTTAACAAAATAGTCACAGAGTCTTTTACTTTACTGAGGACAATGATAAAAAATTTTTCACTTAAAAATATAAGGAACTAGAAAATCCAGAAACGAGATACTTGAATGGAAAATATAAAAATTAAACAATCTTGTAAGTGATTCGAATTCAAATTCAAAAATCGCAGAATCGTAGTTTATGATCAACAAATTGAGAAAATTCTGAGATTCCAATTCACCATTGCAATTTTAATTGTTAGACAATTTATACATTTGAACCTCAAAAAAGTGTGAATAATGAAATATAGAGATAGACACTCTAAAACTCTACCTATTGTTTTGATTTATTAATGTCAGGGTCAGAAAATAAAACCTTTGTGAACTAATCTAGTTCTTTCATAAATAAAATATTGAATTTCACTCCCCAACTTTTTCACCATGTATACCAGAAAAATGTTTTTTGTTAATCTTCAAAGAACTTTAAAAATGAATCCGAACATAAACAAAGAAACCACAGAATTGCACTATTAAAAACATAATTCATCTTAATTGCGTAAAAATGTCAACTCAAAGGTTCAAAAGTTTAAATTTCAGAGCATTATAAATCTCGAAATCTGATCTCATTCTGACCATTGTATGTATGTAATAAATAATCATTAAATTGGAATTCTATATCGTTAGAAATAATAAAAAAAAATAAGCCATGTGTTTCCAACAGCGATATCATCGTACAATCCAAGCTCGAATTTCGTACGAGCGATTTCACCGTGATACATCAGCTTGTTTGGCCGCGTCATAATTTCCCCTTTTGATATGTCATAAGTAACTCACGAGCTGTTTCACCGTGTCTAAAACGAACCAATCTAGCCCGGGGATCCCAACCCCGCAGCATTGATTGGCTCCGAAATGCGGCAACGAAAATTAAATTCCCCCAAACCTAAAACAACCTTCATAAAAGTTCTAATGAAATTTCAAAAAATAAAATGAACACCAGTGTTTTGAAGCATGATAATCAATCCGTTCGATATGCAATAAATATGACTTATGTATCGACGAATCAGAAAATGAATCTGACTCTTGGAAATTAATACTGTTTAATATTGTGCCAGTAGATACTGTTCAAATTTAATCATGTAAGGATGTTTTTTGAATTTTTTAGTTCCTGAAGAATGTGCCTGAAGTTCCAAACGTTTAAAATAAAACGAACAAAAATTTATCAGTTAATATAAGAGAAAAAATTTTTCTAGCTGCTTTTGAACACTTTTTTATTTCAACATCAAACTTTATCCTATCCAAAAAAATAAACAAGGTAGTGTAGCAAATTCAATAAAATCAAGTAACTTTTTCTTTCCTCTAAAATTTCTATTCGCACAAACTACCAAATTTCATTCCAAACAAATCGCCAAGGGATTTAACGAGTTTCATGTATCTTATCTTAAAACGTTTCGCGAGTTTTGTTTCAGCGTAAACAGCCCGTAACTTTAAGACCTCCTCGTTATCGTTTTTCCGTCCCCCACTTTTTCTCTGATCTCGCGCTAGATTCATCGCCGACTCCATCGGGACTTGACAAATCTTGCTTTTTTTTCAACCTCTCCTTTTTCCGCGACTCTCAAAGTACGTGCAAGTTCTTCCGCGGTCGAAACTTTTCGAAACAACGATAAGAAAGTCGTTAATTAATCGAGTCTCGTTACTCCTTTTTGAGTGGAGAGGGGGGGGGGGGGGGGGGGTAAACGGATATTGCAGAACTTACCTAAAGTTTAATGGGAGAACTTTTTTTCTATTGATTTCACATTACCTGAAACAGAGAAAGTATTTTTGTTTTGTTTAAAAACATTTCTTCAAAATTTCAATAGTATTTCAAAAAAATACCAAATTTTTTAGTAATCATTTTTGGGTTCTTCAATTAAGTGACGAAAGTACAGAGTGGGGGGAGATAGAAGATCCAATAAAGTGAATAAAATTATTATTTGTACACTGAAAAAAAAAAAAACCTCTTAAATAGTACGATAATTGCATTCAGTATCTGCTATAGTTCCATCGCGACGTGAAAACGAAACGAATTTACAGTTGTTTTTAACATACTTTTCGTAAAAAGTATCATATGAAGCAGCTGTTTTGAGCAAATCACTTACACAAAATGTGAAATGTTGGTATAGCAGAAGTCAAGACAATGGAATTATACTTTATGCAAAATTTCAAATTGTATAATATGTGTTCAATATATTTTAGTGCATCATCAACGAAAATTTACAATTTTGATTCTACATTGAGCTATTTGAAAGATCAACTTATCCGATCTCATAAACGTCAAACTACTATTCTACTTTGCATGAATTCATATATGGTATAGCACTTTCAGACAAAACTTCCTCTGCGCATGCACAGATGTGTCACGTGACAAGCTTCTTCCTCGATGCAACAATATGGCTGAAATCGGACGAATTGAAGCGTCTATATACGTCTAAATTGTGTTGAGCAGTGTGTCAAATAGTAGGAATTTATTGCATGGAAATACAGTCCTTCGTTTCTGTTTCCTATTTTTTTGTCAGTTTCGTGCTTTGTGGGCGCATTTTTAAAGGATCGTGTTCACCAACATTAGGAAACGATATTGATTTATTTTGATTATGTTTTGTTAATTATGTTTGTTTTTTTGTTGTTGTGATCATATTTTGTTGATTATGTTTCGAGCTTTTGGTCATTGGTCATTAGTCTTTGATAATCGGTGATAATATATTCACCTTCACAGATGCCTAATTTATGCAATATAAATTTAATATTTTATAATAATATGTGAATTACTTTTTTTATGACAGTAGTACTTAATTTTTCAGTATAGCTTATATTACTTTTTATTACACCATAGTCTATGAACAAGTACAACACTATAACGTAATTCAAATACATGTACTACCTACACCAGATTTTGCTATACCAACTATCATTTTGTAATAGATATTCATTTCGTGTTTCCGGAGCAAGACTAGTATAGCACTTTTTAAGAAAAAATTTCGGGATTACTAAGAGGTTTTTTTCTTCAGTGTATATTTTTTAACTCAAACATTGTCTTCCTAATCAGTTTTATTAAATTTTCTTCAACATTTTTCTTTGTTATTTCAGCATTTTTTGACGATAATTATAAACTATTCAAAATTGCAAGAATATTGTCCATTCCATCTGTTTTTTAAACAATAATCATTGCACAGAAATTCCTTAATCACATCAAAAAACAAATAATCAGCTGCAGAGAAAAAATTCCTGGATTTTGTATTAACTTCGAAAAGTTCCAGGTCAAGTTTGTAATTTAGTGGGACGATGAAAACTGAGATGAAAGGTCTTTTTGCAGGTATGATGAAATTATGTAAGAAGATGAAAAGACTGGGTACATCCTAAGAATTTAATTTATTTCATGAAGTCAGGAAATTAAAATTTCAATTTCAATTTGAAGTGTCAAATTATAAACCAGTTTGTTCTTCACCAAATCAGTACTAACACTAATCTTTCTTGTGTTCTTTGCCCAGTGAACGATAATAACTTCATCGCTATTAAGACGCACTTTGAAAAATTTGAAATGAAAATATTGAAAAGAACTATGAAATTAAAAAATAAATGTGTAATGGAAATATTTGAATGATATATATGATGAGTAAAACATTCTTTGTATAATTATATTTACAGTTCTATAATTTTTCTGTAATAAATTACATAGATTTTTATATGCCAATATCTGGAAGAGTGAAATTTGTTTTGTATATATTTTTTTACTTTCAATATACTGAGAAGAATAATATAAATTATAAAACTATACCAATCCAACTTGACCTAAATTTTTGAAGCATGTTAAGAATTGGTTAAATTTGAAAGACTAATGTGTGTGATCTAAAATTCACTATACATTAACAGTTTTTTTAAAGAAATCACTAAATGACTTTGTATTAAAAAGATTGATGTTTAGAGTTGATTGCATTAAAAGACACTTCCTGAGAGTTGACTGTATTTTAATAACTTATTATTTTACTCTAATAAAACTACCTGTATCAAGAGTCCACTGTATTTGATCGCATTCAATGTACATAAATATACAGATTTTTTGTGATTGGTTTTTTTTTCTTTTTCTTGCATATGATTTTACGATTAACGGTTGGGGGACTTCATAAACGTTACAAGCTCGAAACTAAAATTGATGCCATTGCATGATATCACGATGGGGTTAATTCAGGGCAAGGTAACGCTACCGGTAGTACTAGTGTAGACAAAATTGATTTTCGCAAATACTTTTCACAAATTAATCATCTTTTATATTCATTTATCATAATTTTTTACAAATTTTAATTTTATCTACTCATTTTATGATCTAGGCAGGGAAAGTGAGTTTGTTTACAAACAAAAGTATCGAATTTATTCTGAAACAAACACTGAGAAAAAAATATAGTTATTATTACAATACTTTTTGCTGGATATTATGTCAATTTTTGAAATAACATATTGTAAATATTGTCAAATGATATTGTAGTTATAGATATATTTTGTTGAAAAAACTCCTCTACATATTTCGTTTTCTACTATACTTCTTGTACTTTTTGCAATATCATATTGGAATTCCTATTAATCCAGATTATTGAAAATACCATACAGCTTTTTCAGTATGCAGATCTGTATAGGTTCTTTTTGCAATATTTTTGTATACTTTTTAGGTTTCCAGTGCATCATATTGTAATACGATACAGTTTTCGAAAAAGCTGGATAAAAGTTATGAAGTTCATTTTTTTCGCCATGTATGGTAAAAATTACAGTTCGTAGAGTGAAATTCGCATTTTAAGATTTGAAATTTTCCGAAATTATACAATAAAAACTGGCATACATATTGTAATTTGTACATTAATAGCGGTTTTACTGTATAATATTGTAATAAGTAAAATAAATATTGCAGATTTTACAATATTATTGTAAAAACTACAATGATATTGTAAGAATTGCAATATTATTTTAAAAGGTACAATAATATTGTACTTTTTACAATATATACGGCAGAAAGTACGAGATTTTTTTTCTCAGTGAAATGTATCGTATAGAAATATGTACGTTAAATATGAACAATCTTTATCAATAATAATTTGTAACTCAAAATTCGTGAGAAATTTTTTCAGAAAGAATTTTATGCTTAAAAGAGAACAATATTTTTACATTAGGCTCCACTTTGAACTTTTAAAATCCGACAATATTCAGACAAAATAAAATTAAAATAAAAACGAAATTCAAAGAAACAACGTGCTTACGTGTTCAAGAAAACAAATATTTGAAAATAGAAAATAATAGAAAAAATGTTCAAAATTCTGGAAAATAACTTTACCTCATACTTATACTGTCTCTGTACTATACGAAATCATTTTCTTAAAAATATGTATAAAAAAATCTATTCCTCATTTTAAAAAACATTCTCACTACATCATTTCACTGACGAAGATTCTCAAACTCTATCACTTGATGTTTTAAAATCATATTATTCGATTTCAGTGATACGTGAGCTGAAGAAACAACACTTTTTATGTGCCTGAAGTTCTAAACGTTTAAAATTAAACGAAAAAAATTTATAAGTTCCTATAGGAGTAAATAATTTTCTAGCTGCTTCTAAACACTTTTAATCGTAGCAACAAACTTGATGATCCCCAGAAAAATATTTGTCACTTTCCATCATGATAAAAAATCAAAAAATTCATATATTTTTGATTTTCGTTTAGTTTTAAACGTTTGGAACTTCAGGTACATCACTTCCTGTGATAAATACTCTTCAATCTTTGTATAACAATTTCAACTGCGTCGTCCTAGAAAATTGTCTTGAATTTGTTGGACAGTGAATTATTTGCAAAAACACGGGTCTGGGGCCCTTTCATTTCTTCGCTCTTCGGCCGTCAATGATTACCGATGGACTCGGCCCACGGTCACTCAATAGCGGGCGACCCGTTTATTGATCAAGCGCGAGTCGCCGATGATACACGTTCGGCGATACGTGCACGCGCTCATTTCCGAGTCCCTTTGTCTGTACCGTCCGTTTTCCGTTTGTTGCATGCCAGAAGAAAAAATTCCGAAACGCAAAACTCGAAATTAGGACACAAAGAACAAAACTTGAAAATCGAAAACTTACGGTAAAGCTTTCAAAATTTTTGCATCCCGAAACTCCGAAAATCCTGAATCTGAAAACTCCATGAAAAACACTAAACCATGAATTTCTGATTTTCAAGTTTCCTATTTCTAAAAAAGAATTCATCTAAGAACAGGGATTTTTTCAAAATTTTAAATACATTAAAAATCGAAAATATTCGTATCACGTACAAATCCGTGACTTATTCCGATACTTTCAAAGTTCGTCATCACAATCACAATTTTTCCAAACCATGTCACACAGAGAAAAATAGATTCAATTGCTTCAACTGCGTTTTTTCAATTAAGAGACGAAAAAGTTGACGTGACGGAAATTCTCGTTTGCTCAAAGTGAAAAAATTTATTGACGTCATAGCTGCCACTGAGAAATTCAATCATTTCAACTGCAAAAAACTCAGTGAACTGAAATATCTTTTGTTGTTATGTTAAATTCAGTCTTTTAGAATTCTAGTCAAGATTCAGATTTTATTCAACAGCGATGATTTTTTTTCAGTAGAAGCAAATGAAACTTAGATCATTAGGATTGACATTTTTAATGATGCCTATTCCAGCTGGAAGTTTAATAAGATCTAACGAAACTGCAGATCTTTCTTTCTTAAAGGGCCCATCAGGAATAAAATTGACATTACACGTAACATAAATTTAGCATACCAACGAATAAAACAAAACTATGACGTGTACTACGCAATTTATAACTTCTTTATACAGGGAACTTCCACTTATACGTATACATTGACTGAATTTTTTCACTTATGTAGAGCAAAACTTTTTCCCTTACCTACTACTAACAAAAAGGCAACTTTGCTGGCAGAACAGTAAAATACAAAGAGTTTCTTTGTAATTATTTATTTCATCAACAGAAAAAAAAACGCTCAAATAGCGAGTACACAAATTAACACAATTTTTCCAAGTGATCACATTAATTCATAAATGAAACTCATTATAAATATCGATATATCTATGAGTATGGCCATAAATTATTATTATAAGCGAGAAAAAACAATGCATTTGTAAATCTGCATTTTTTGACCCCGAGAGAAAAACCAATCCGCTTATTCGGATTTTTATTTTCTTTTTTCAAGTTGAAAAAAATTTTGAATATGAAATTTCATTCAATGTTATTCGCGAGAAATAATTAGCAAATTTCTTAGATTTTTGAGAGAATCTTATCTACCTGTTTTTAGTATTTTTGACACTATTTGTATTTTTAAGTGTCCATGAAATGTTGCTGGACTTCATAGTATTTATCTATTAATTGTTTAACAGATTTCATACATCACGTACTCTGGAGTTCGAAGTCTATTGAATTTTCTGTGTTTCAAGGGATTTTTCAGAAAAAAGTATCTTAATGGATTTTCATTTCTTTCACTATTTTTCGTATTTCTTCAGTCTTTATACGATATAAAGGATCGTTAAGTATTTTTATTTATATTATTATTATATAATATTTCATATATTTACTAGTACTTTGATATATTTCCTTTTTGTATTATGTACCTAGTATTTATAGCATTTTTTTGAATTTTTGAGGTTTTTAAGGGTTTTTTTCAAATTTCTAGAATTAAATTTCCTAGGATTGAAGTTCTGAAATACATATTATTGGAAGTGTATTTCGATGGATTTTGCAGAGAATAGTGTCTTTATAAATTTTGAGTGCCTTTAATATTTTCCGTAGTTTTTAGACATTTACGATTTAAACATTTTTTTCGTATTTTGATAGGCCTCTGTATATATTTGTAGAATTCAATCCTCGAGTGATTGAAATTTCTTGATTCATAAAATCCTTTAAATTGTTGAAGAATATTATAGCATTCATAGGAAACTAATTAAAATCTTAAAAAAATACGAAGAATAGTAAAAGATACGAAAAGAATAATAATAATACCAAAAGAATACTCTCAATAATAATAACAACAACAACAACAACAACAACAACAACAACAACAACAACAACAACAACAACAACAACAACAACAACAACAACAACAACAACAACAACAATAATAATAATAATAATAATAATAATAATAATAATAAAAGAATACTAAAAAATACTGATACTATTCTTCTTTTTTTTGGTATTCATCAAAAAAATAACGTAAGATTTTCTTGTAGGGCATATACATTTTTAGGATCCTGCTACAGATTTTAAGTTTAGTTATTCATTTTTATACTGATTTCTAAAATTTTGTGGTTTGAATTTTTTAAGTTTCTTCAAAAATGTAAAAAAACATCTTCTTTTTTAATATTCGCTCACAAATTACTTAAATTTTACTCTGTTGCATTCAAAATTATAAATAAAGAATTTTTATTCGGAAACAATAAAGTTGAAAATTACCTAATAAATCTCAGTTTCAGAACACTTCTTAAAATAATAACAATTATTTTGAAAATTGGATGAGACTTCTAAAAGTAACGTGAAGTGAAAAAAAAACAGGATTTCCGTTACTTGTTACCGAACAAAAGTAACGCGTTCTCGTTATCGTGAGTTGTTAATTATTGTAACGCGTTATTTTATCGTTGCAGCAAAAATGTAACATTTTAGAGTAACACGTTACTTCCAAACCCTAAAAATAACAACTTCCATTGCAATAAAACTTCACTAGAGCTGTACTTAGTAAATCTACAAAATGTTAGTACTAACTTTACAATCGATTTTTTACAATGTACATAGGTGAATATTTAGTTTCATCTGGTCCAGATAATAAGAACTTCAATGTATACTTCGAGATTTACTTTTAAAGATTAAAATATTAGACTACCCAATGAAAATAATTTATATATCATCATACTCTGTGAAAAACACATTGGAGATCATCGTTATTCTCTTAATCACTATATTATTTCGTTCACTGAGAAAAAAATCTTGTACAAATTACAATATGTATGCCACTTTTTGTAATATAATTTCAGAAAAATTAAAATCTGAAAATGAAAATTTTACTATACAAATTGTAATACTTACCATACGTTTTTTCCACGTTTCCTAAGGTCGGCCAACTGAGAACAGGTGGCGACCGGGTTTTTTTTCTCGCCCGCAATTTATTCACACATGCTTTAAAATAGAAAAAATGCATTGCTTTTTTTCAACTTTTTCGAGTACTGTATCATATTACAATATGATGCACTTGAAACCTACACCGAAAAGCTCTAACAGTTACAAGAAGCTAGAAAATATTATTTAAGGAAGGCTTTATAGCGGTCACCACAAGAACCTAGCACGATTCTGCAAGGAGGCATTTCATACCTTTCTCAGAGCTATGAGAGTATTCTTGCTGATTCATGCTGGTTGCAAGCACTCGTAATAGTTGTGAGAACCATTACCATTTGCTACCGTAACGTTAAAAAAGGTAGAAGGCATCTTTCATTCTTACGATATCAGTGATTGATGACTACAGTAGGTATTGAAAGGACTGTTCTAGCAGATGCGATTGTCATCGCTGGACAAAGCGTGAGGAATCCTGTCGCAACTATTCTAATCCCTACCGTAAATACGGCTCGTATTGTTACCTTTCATAGTTACCAGAGATATTAGGGCTTTTCAGTGTAGAAAGTACACAAAAATTTTGCAAAAAAAACCTATACAGATCTGTTTACTGAAAAAACTGAATAGAATTTTCTAAAATCTGTACGAGTAGCAATTATATGATATTGCAAAAAGTACAAGAAGTATAGTAGAAAACGGAAGATGTATAGGAGTTTTTACAACAAAATATATCTATAACTACAATATCATTTGACAATGTTTACAATATTTTATTTCAAAAATTGATACATTATCTAGCAAAAAGTACAATATGTCAGAGTGATTCCCGTTTACTATACAGTAGGCTGGTCCTTAAAATGGGTTTGGTCAAATTTTAACCGCGCCGCCCCCTAAATTGGTTCCGAACAATTCAAAAAAAATCCCTGAATTTTTTCAGATTTTTTATCCAACGTTAACTCGTGCCCCTGGAGCCCTTCTTTTTCCCATTTAAATAACATGGCATTTTGTCTTTATCGCAGTCAATATTTTTTTGCCGCCATAAAAATCAGCCTAAAAATATGGTTGACACGTAAAATTGCTCGTTAGGGTGGCAGCAAACTACAAAAATATCAAAACCGGTCAGTTACAGTATTTCGCGATAATATTCGTTTTTGCGAGGTTTACGTGTTCCAACTTGTTATTTCACTGAATAGCTATAATATTCCATATTATAAGTATATTTTCCGCATTTTGTTGATGCTTGATAACAATTTGGGATATTGAGAAGTAATGATGAATTATTTATTATCGTTCAATAACGAATGGTAACAATTATTCATAACAAAACAGTGAAAATATCAATAAGAATCGTATTTTGGAGTATTTCACGATTTTTGTGTACTTTGTAATTTGATATACTAAGCTTTCTACGACTGAGTGCCATACATATTTATAATTCTAATGCTACTCGAAGAATGGCAATGCAACTTGATTCGAACAGTTACTGATATAATGTTACAGTACGATTATGTCACATTTTCATAATTAGTAATAAAACTCCTACAGTTAAAGTTATCAAATCTGTAAAATATGTATGAAATCCTAATTTTGAAATGATATGTTTATTTCTACACTATTATGAAGCTTTTTTAGAACAATACAAAACTTTAGTTGCTCTTTCCTGTTGCTGATGAACAAAAAATTGTGAAATACTCCAAAATACGATTCTTATTGATATTTTTACTGTTTTGTTATGAATAATTGTTCTTATTCGTTATTGAACGATAATAAATAATTCATCATTACTTCTCAATATCCCAAATTGTTATCAAGTATCAACAAAATGCAGAAAATATACTTATAATATGGAATATAGAGATATTCAGTGAAATAACAAGTTGGAACACGTGAAACTCGCAAAATCGAAAATTATCCGATTTTGCTTGTTGAATATTACGTACAAAATACTATAGCTGACGGTTATGATTTTTTTGTACTTTGCTGCCACCCTGTCGAGCGATTTGACGTGTCAACTATATTTTTAGGCCGATTTTTATGGCGGAAAAAAAATATTGACTGCGATAAAAACAAAATGCCATGTGATTTAAATGGGAAAAAGAAGGGCTCCAGGGGCACCGGTTAACGTTGAATAAAAAATCTGAAAAAATTCAGGGATTTTTTTTGAATTATTAGGAACCAATTTAGGGGGCGGCGCGGTTAAAATTCGACCAAACCCATTTTAAGGACCACACTACTATACAGGATTGTAATAATTACTATATTTTTTTCTAAGTGAGGGTTTGGAAGTAATGCGTTACGTTAATCAACAAGTAACAATAAAGAGAATGAGTTACGTTTGTTCGATAACGAGTAATCACAATTTGGTCATTTATTTGAAGCTACCTATAATCAAGTATGTAAAACTATCTGTTATTATTTTTTGGTAATTTTCTGAAACTGAGATGTAAGTAATTATTGAGTTCATTATTTTCGAATGAAAATTTCTGCACTAAGAAAACAATCTTGTACTTTCTGCCGTATATATTGTAAGAAGTACAATATTATTGTACTTTTTAGAATGATATTGCAATTTTGTATAATATCATTGTAGTTTTTACAATAATATTGTAAAATCTGCAATATTTATTTTACCTAATACAATATTATGTAGTAAAACCGGTATTGATGTACAAATTACATGTATGTCAGCTTTTACTGTATAATTTCGGAAAATTTAAAATCTTAAAATGCAAATTTCACTATAGAAACTGTAATTTTTACCATACATGACGAAAAAAATGAACTACATTACTTTTATCCCGCTTTTTCGATAACTGTATCATATTACAATATGCTGCACTAGAAACCTCGACAGTACACAAAAATGTTGCAATAAGAACTTATACAGATCTGCATACTGAAAAAGCTGTATGGAATTTTCAATAATCTGGATAAATAGGAATTACAATACGATATTGCAAAAACTACAAGAAGTATAGTAGAAAAAAGAAGATGTATAGTAGTTTTTACAACAAAATATATCTATAACCACTATATCATTTGACAATATTTACAATACATATTATTCAAAAAATTGATATATTATCCAGCAAAAAGTACACTATGCCAGAGTGATTCCCGTTTACTATACAGTATTGTAATCGCAAAAAGTACAAGAAGCATAGTAGAAAAAGGAAGACGTATAGGAGTTTTCACAACAAAATATATCTAATTACAATATCATTTGACAATGTTTACAATATGTTATTTCAAAAATTGATATATTATCTAGCAAAAAGTACAATATGTCAGAGTGATTCTACTATACAGTATTGTAATAATTACTATATTTTTTTCTCAGTGTTGATGTACTCAAGTTGAAAGAGAGGCTTCAGATTTCAGTTGCGATGCCACTGGCCGAGGTGCCTCAGTTTCTCCACCGGTTCAAGGGTCAGCATTGCACTTTAGCCTACGGGCTAACCGAGTTGACACTAGGTTCTTGCGCTCGTTAACTTTCCACATGCCGCAGAATCATCGGCGTCATTTCGCGCAAATGAAGCCGCGTCACTCGGGAAAATAGTGCGAGGGGAAGAAGGGGCAAGGGGAATAATGGTCGGCAAAGCGTAATGGCCTGGCGTGAGATATAACCGTTGCGTAATATTCGGCCTCGTTGTGCTCTGATAATACGGGGGGCCATCGCCATTGTGCGATATTGCCACAGTGCTTTTGAGTTAGAGTGTGTCCAACTTCGAATATCGCAATAATTAGTTGATCGTAAAAATAATGGATAGTGGGACGCTTTTTTTTCATGACCCTGGCTTGTAGCCTGTTGGGATGAAAAATCGAGTGGAATTTTTTAATGGTGCCTTTCAAAGTACAGAAACATCAGGGGAAAAACGATTTATTCTGAAGTACAAGAAAAATCTCAGAATTCGATTATAATAATAAATTGAGTTTCGGAATAAATCAAATTTATTGATTTATCGGATATGAGAGTGATTAAATAAAGACTTTTAGAAGTAGCCTACGAAATTCAGTCACTTGTCGAATCATCTGGACAATTCGCATTATTTTCCGGCAAACCATTCATCATCGTCATCATCCTTACCACTTTGATCATTTTTGTCTGTTTCGTAAGGATCAACATCTGGCACACCTCGTATCAAGCTATCTAATTTTTTCAAGTGTACATCTACAAGAAAACCTTCAAATTATTCATTGTCTCTAAAACTCTCCTAATGCCACAACCAGAACAGAAAAAAGAGTTTCTTTAATTTTGGCAAAATCATCAATCTTGTAAATCTGGGCAAGAACGCCCGAATAAAAAAAAACCTATCCTGAATTCCGAAAATGCGTCATATATCTCCAATTATCACATTCTCAACTTTGCAATAAACAGAATGAAATGCTACAAAATCGCTCTGTTGCAATAATTGAGACATATTTTATGAACGAGTATAAACGAAAAAAAAAAACAACTACCTAATAACTCTAATTTTATCACCATTGACAAAAAGATAAAAAAACAACGATAACGGAACAATGCGGAAAGTTGGGAAGACGCAATAATCCATTTTGCATTCAGTCAAACAACGAAAAGTTCATTCTACGTTTGCTCGTCAAAAATTTGCACGCTAATGGGATAACGCAAATCGAGTGCCAATTTCAATAACTTTTTCTTCATAAACACGAGCAAATTCCGTTGGATTTCACGGAAGATAATATTTATTTTTCGTTGATTCGTTATCACCCCGTGATTTCCTCTCGATGAAATATCATGCGATGTGAAAAAATACCATCCCCTATGCATTCCATTCATGAAGCTTTTTCTTTTATTTTCAGTTCGCATTTCTCTTGAATATGCCCATGAATAAAAGCGTAAAATGAATAGCGTCTTTCGTGCACTAAAAATATGGAATATCAGTATTTATCATTATTTTTTTCATACGATTCTCGCTGAGTTTTCAGGCTTTTGAATTACGGGAAATGTTGGATTATTCTGCATTTTAAAAAAGCTCATTCGTGATGATATGGTATCATTTTTTCGTATTATACAGTAAGTATAATATACGTACCGTAAAATTTACATGAAAAACACAGTCCTATCTTTTCATCTATTGTCTAATACACATCTACTATTTAATATACAGTATTATCTAGTGCACTGTATAATTTATTCCAAAGTGTACATAAATAACCTACTTTATAATATTATAATATACGTTCTGTATCATGAAATGTAGAGAATATACACGTATGAAAACGGTCAAAGTTGACGGGTTCGCGATAGAAGACTGTAAATATTCCCGTGCCGGATAAAGCCTCGCACGCGGAAACCGCGAGTGCCTGTCCTTGGCTCAGGCGCGTTCTTTTTTTATTTTCGCTTTTATCGCGCCTTCGAAAATCCCGGGCTCGCGACCTTATTCCGACTTTCTCCCTCGTCGAACTTTGCAACGACGCGCGATACGATCACGCGCTCTCCTTGCCAATTTTTTGTGCCCGCAACGAGTCAGGCTTGCGTCACTGCGCTCGAGAAAAAATGCAATAATGCGCGTTCGTGGCTATAAACAATGGGTATCAAGGTGTACAACGAATATGTTTAAACCAGGTTTTCCAGGTGCAAAAATTAGTAGAAAAGGACAGAAAAAAGGAATTATAAATATTTTTACGAAAAGTATGATACGAAACTCAAGAATATGCATTTTAAAATTACCATAAAATATATGAGATAGCTTTACAGAATTGTAAAAAAAAAGGATTAGAAAAAAATTATATCACCTGTTTATACATTTTACTATCTACCTAAATTTCCAAAAAACTTTGAGCTTTCGAAAACTCAAATCAAAATCTAATCAACGTGACATTAAAAAATTCTGCCATATAAAATGTATAAAATAAAATATCTCTCACTGTATGATTTTTTTTTCATTTCATTGCCTAAAAAACAATACAGTGCAAATTTATAAAATTGGTTTCACCTGTTGTACAACAGTATTTAGCATAGTAAAAAAACCGTCCTAATCAATGAAACCCTAAACATTACAAAAAAAATCTAGTAGTATTATGAATATTATGAATTGCTCCAAAATTCTAAACTAATATCATAAATATCATAATCAACGTGGCGTTAAAAAATTCTGCCATATAAAATGTATAAAATAAAATATCTCTCACTGAATGATTTTTTTTTCATTTCATTGCCTAAAAAACAATACAGTGCAAATTTATAAAATTGGTTTCACCTGTTGTACAACAGTATTTAGCATAGTAAAAAAACCGTCCTAATCAATGAAACCCTAAACATTACAAAAAAAATCTAGTAGTATTATGAATATTATGAATTGCTCCAAAATTCTAAACTAATATCATAAATACATTACATGACAATGAAAAACTCACGTAACGTTCACCAGGATTAAAAATCTCCTTACCTGTAACAAAAAAACATGAATCGAAAAATAACAACATTATTCCTTTAAGACATACTTCAAAATTATTGACAATAGTGACGTTATCAATTTTATGAAAAAATCACTTGAAAATAAATAGGAAAACTCAATTTTCCGACTCGATCAATTCGAAGTGCATCCAACAAGAATCAATCGAGTCATCGGAATCGAACGTTTGCAAGAAAAACTCGGCTCGGTGCCAAATGAAATTTTCCCTGAAGCGCTTTTCGCAGCTTTTTCGTCATATTGCATTATTCATTTCAAATAAATATTTTTATACATTATTCTAAAATAAATATGACGATATAGAACCATACATAGCTGTATAATAAAATCAGGAAATTCACGAACATTGGGAGTATACAAGACGACTTTCAAAACTATAAATGTATTATACAGTGGTAAAATATTCTTTATTCGAACAAAAATTGTCATTCAATACATTTTTGTATATTGATATATCTTTCGACTTTTAGGATAATAGCAAAATCAATTTGCTATTAAAGATTAAGAATTAAATTTTCTCCATTAACTTTTTGAATTACGTCAACAATGTGCAAATTTCCAAAATTGTAAAATTATTGAAACAATTCTTACAATTTTGAAATTTCGCGAAATCCAGTTATATTCTTACGTATCTTGAGCTCTATAAAACTGTTCAAAAGATTTTTTCTTCGATAAAATCCCTTATTCCTGGCTATGTACGCATGACGAATTTCCGCTACACAAATAAATAAACACATTTTCATCGACTGCAGTGAAAAGTAATAGTCGCTATTATTTAGACGTTTTTCAGTACGCTCGCTGCTCGTTAATCAACAATATCCGACACACGATATTCCCGAGGCAAAAGTAATTAAACCCTCTAGAACGCGGCGAAGGTAAATTGTCATATAATACCTGGCGAGTAATTTTGCAGTCTTTTTTCCGGGTCTGTGTGATAAAAAATTGCTCTCGTTATTGTCTGATATTATATCGATTTCAAAGACTTCATTTCAGAAAGAGCATATTTATTTTCGGTATTGAAAAAGTTTACCATGAAATTGAAAAGAAACTCAAGTTTAAACATTTATAGAACTTTAAAAAACATATTTACTAAATATTTACTACAGGTTGAGCATCGAAATAAAAAAACCTTTTCTTCCAGAATAGAGTTTCTTGAAATTAAAAATTTGAAAATATGTAATGCAAAATCTATGTCAAACGGTTATAAAAACAACCATAAATTTATATAGCTTTTTTAAAAATTATAGAAATTCATAGACTCCACAAATAAACGAAAATCATTGTCAATGAATAATGGCATGACTTGATAGCTTAAATAATGTGTGAAATTTAATTTTGAAAAACCACTTCTTACAAGCTTTGAACAATCTCATCGAAAAATCCGTTATTTCGAATATAGATACCAAAAAAAAATTATTCAACGTTGTGAGCATTCCAAAAATTCTTATGATACGCTGTCAATCTCAAAATCCAATTTCGTTGAATGATGTAGAAAAATAAATGACTATTCTTGAAAATGAGAAAAATTTTTATCCATCTCTTAAAATTTATTTATACTGATTGAACTTAATATTGTATTGTAAAAATAGTCAAGTCTAAATATTCTAAACTTCACAGTTAAAAAAGATCAGTAAATTTTCCATAAAAGTTTTTAACCTAGTCTGTATGAGATTTTCCCCATAAATAAATCTGGACAATTTCCATATTCATGGAAGAATCCCCATAGTATATGGAAAAATTTCTATGTCTATTTATAGGAAAAATCCCATACAGAATATGGGATAAAAACTGCCAATACCTTTATGGCAAATTTACCAAATTTTTTTAACGAAAATTGATAAACTTTCTTTAAAAAGCTGAACGATTCCAGATTCAAAAAATTACGTACATCAAAATGGGGAAATTCGTAAGTTTGGAAACTTCAAATTGATTCAACTTAGTATTTTTGTAGAAATTATAAAGATGGAAAATTCTAAAAAATTTTGCAATCCTGAGCCTGAGAACTTTCGTTAATTTGTGGTGTCAAGAATCACTTACACATTTAACTGAGTTTCCAATACATTACGAATAAACGAAAGAAAGGCAAAATGCATAATTTTTCATACTCAAAAACGCCCTAGAAACCTTTCAATTTTGCAGTCATTTTCAACAAACATAAAAGACAAGTTAAATTTAGAGACAAGATCATCTAATTTTGAACCTAAAATCATTTAAATTCCAAAACAATGATTGTGTTATTTGATTGACTATTTTTTGATTTTTCCCTGTTTCTGTGGACTGTATTGTATGATTTTTTTCGGATCATGACTGACAATGATTTTGCTTGTTTGGGCTTCTGTCGCCATCTTGCCTTTTTATTTTCTTTCTCTCTTTTTTACAAATTACAAACTAATACTGCCAACGACAAAAAATCATCATCAAACGTCACAACAGATTGTCAACGACCTTTAAAATTATGCAAACTTTAAAAGTAATTTATTATTTTCTCCACCACAAATGCCGCCATTTTCTAGAATTTTCACCTTGTTTAATGGAGTTTTCTCAACGTTTTCTCACGTGAAAGTCATACCCGTAGTTTGCCAAATAATCAAAGTCCTTGGCTTGTTAGCGCTACCGGAATATTACCGAAGTTCAGGGCAATTAATGTCCCTGGAGTCGGAGCAACCAAGACAACAAGAACAACGATCATTCACGTTTTTTTAGATTCTTCAAATGAACCTCCAGAAAACGAATAACAGTCTCTATAATTTAAATTTTAGAAACAATATTAATACCTCCTGAAATTGAAACAATCTTAATTCTCAAATTCAGAAATTTCCATTTAAATCCTTCATTTCTCAGCATGATTTATCAACGCTTGCTTCTTCCCATTGGATAAATAAGTTAAATTTGCCTCGAGAACAAATTTAGAAGAACTTTCACGTCGAATGCGTTTGTCACGATACAAAACTGTCACGGACAAAAAATGAGAAGATTCATCTCTTCCACGCGAACGTGAAACTTTTTTAGAGGAAGCGGAAAAAGCTTGCGGTTGTCTCAGGTGAATTTCGCGCCATCAAAAATCGTTTCACTTACACTGAAAACTTATAACCATTGCACAATACTAAATCGTCATCATTACATTATAATATAAAAATAAAATAAAACATTTTCTGCCAAAAATTTGCATTTCCCATGATACGTGTATCACGGATTCAAACGATTTCATTAGACGTAATTTGCAATTTTCCGTTTGTTTTTTCGCTCCATCGATTTTGGCCGTTCGCGTTTGCCTTTTTCGAGTATTAATCACTTGAATACACGCGGCATTTTCGGATTGTGCAACTATAATTAGCACTTTTGTCGAATCGCGATCGCGCATTTCCCAGCCGTACGATTGTAGGTCCCTCAACAGTGGTGAATAAATATTTGCCCGGCCACGACGATGCACACGTGGATTATCCAATTGCCGATATTACGTAAAATATAATTTTACCCCATTGTTTAAACGTATTCTATTGTACATTGCGTAACATGAGCTTCGTGCCAGAAATGCCTTGATCGTTTTCCCGAATCGCTGTTTATTGTTTCGTAATGTTTTTTGACATTTTTTCCTCCATGTTTGGTTCAATTTTTAAAATAAATATGGCAACCCATACTACCTTAAACTAGATATGTATATTATAGGGATTTTCTTGTGATTTCTGTAGTTTAACCTATTCGTTGTATATATTTTTAAAAGTTTGATCAAGTTTTTCAAATTTTTTGCATTTTTCTTTCAATTTTTCTATGCTTCGACATTTTTGAATTTTTCGTTATTTCCTGGAGTATCTTGTAATTGTCTGCACTGTTTTTTGATTATGTAAATTGTTTTTTCGTGCTATTTGTAGCTTCAGAGATTTCTTAAATTCTTCTGTAGTTTTATGATTTTTTTCATTTTCCTGTAGTTCCCTATGGCTTACAAAAATTTAATTATTGATGCTTTTTTTCAATTAATCAACGAAATCTCGAAATCGAACTTGAAATTTGGAGAATTTAAGTTTAAAGCTCAAAATTTACATAATCAAAATTAAAACTTGTGAATATTTAGGATTTTCAAACTCGAAATATATGATCCAACACAATTTTCAAATTTAATTCGAATGAAAATATTTCAAATTTTAATTCATAAAAATCGTGAATTAAAAGTAAAAGAATAGACATATGTTTAAAAGATCAATTCGATTTCAAAAAATAATAACTTTCGATTAGAACAATTATTCTCCAAAAAATTTAGATTTTCGCAATTTTACTAGAATTCTGATTCTTATAGATGATTTTCCTATTGCCAGGAGGTAAAATTAAAATATTAAAAAAAATAATGCTGAATGAAGATTGATTTAATTCAAATCAAAGACAAGCTTAAGATTTCTGTAAGAAAATTTAATAACAATTTATAACAAGAAATTAGATTTATTTTAATACATTTCTACTCAGAAACATGAGGTATTGAAAAACATATTATCGGAAAGTGCGCTATCTAAAATAACAATGTTACATTTTTTAAAAACACTTACAACCGTTTCAAAGAACCAGATAAACTAACGAATAACAAAAAATTTCAGAATATAAATTTTCAATCCAGAAAGTTATAGATTCAAGACAATAAATGACTAAAGTCATTATAAATTTATTTTACATTACCATACATTACAAATTATTTCACTAAAATGTAATAATAATGAGTCGTTTCAAATTATGAAGAAATTATCAATTTAGATAGTCGTATCTTGAAATGAAACAATTCGTATCTTGGATAAAAACAGTTTCGATATTCTAACATAAAAATACAAAGACTAAAGAATCGAAGTGAAATAAAAATATCAAATGCTCAATCTAGACTATTTAATTTTAATTAAAGATGAATTCAATATTTTTTGATTTTTTTTTTTTTTTTTTTTTTTTTTTGAGAAAAGTTAGCAATACAGTAATTAAATTTATTGTAATAAATTTCTACACTCAGAAACAAGAGGAATAGTAAAAATAGCGGATTATCTGAAAGTTCACAATCTAAATTAACAATGTATCATTGTTTTAAAATTCCAACAATTGTTTCAAAGTACCAGATGAACTTACGATTAACATAAAAAATTTGTGGAATCTCAATTTTTGACCCAGAAAGTTATAGGCTTTAAAACTAGAAGAAGTGTCCAAAGTCGTCATTAAAGTATCTCTCACTACCACACATTACAAATTATTTCACTAATTGTAAAATGCAATACTCAATAATACAATAGTTTCAAATTATAAAAAAATTGACAATTTTTTTTAATATTCAATTTTACCAATAATTATGAAATTGCGTAATTCAATTATTCAATTCAAATTAATCAATAATGAAATAATTGTATTTTTCTTAGATGTTTTTTTTAAATGTTCGTAGCTTAAAATTAGAGAATTCAAATCTTGGAAATGGAAAGTTTTGAAAATCTAGCATGAAAATTCAAAGGATGACGAATCGAAATAAAAAAAATAAAAAAAGTGTTATGCTAAATCAAGGCTATTTAATTTTAATCAAGGACTTTTTTACATTATATGATTTTTTAAATTGAATGATTGCATAACAAGAAATAGGATTTATTCTAATAACAAATGTCTATACTCAGAAACATGAGGAATTGAAAAAATATGTAGCATATTATCTAAAAGTTTATAGGCTAACTCAAAAATGTAACATTGTTTGAAAATTCCAACAATCGATTCAAAGAACTAGATAAATTTCCAAATATGAAACATAAAAATTTTCAGAATTTACACATTCAATTCTAATATTTACAGCTTCAAAACTAAAATCACGCAGTGTCCAGTCATCACGACCACGCTTTTCCAAATTATTTCATTCAAATTCAATAATAACATCATGTTTTAAATATGAAAAAAATTGTACATTAAATTTAAAAACTGATTATCGAAATCAAAAAATCCGAATCTTAGAATTCAGAAGTTTCAAAAGTCTAAAATAGAAAATATAAAAACCTAACTATCGGAAAATCTTAATAAGCTGATTTTTAATAATTAGTGAAACCTTCAATCAATATAAATTAATACACTCTTAGAATGTTTTGAGTTAATCAAGGTAAATTTGGATAAGATAGAATAAATTTTAATAATAAGGATAATAAAAATAAATTCTTTTAAATCAATTTTCAAAGATATTTTAGCACTTTTGAAAATAGAAAATTTCAAACTAAAAGACTCCAAAAAAAATTTTACGAAAATAAGACATTTATTCCCATAACTCACACACATCGAGTACATTTTATTTTTCGAACATAACAAATATTCGATCATGTAATCCACTGAAGTAATTTATAATAAATCAGGGTCATAATTTTTAAAATCAGTTTGATGCCACTGACCAAATCACCAATTTCTCTCGAATTTTTTAAATAGCCACGTAAACTAGTTTTAAAACGCGTATTTTTTATTTTAGGCTTAAAATTGGTTTTTTTTCGAGAAATTCGGATTTTCAATTAGACTGTCAAATTCAGACTAACCTCACTTTTGTCGTAAAATTTTTTTTTAATCCTTATTTCTCATCAGAAAATGTATGGATTTGAATAATTTTTGTTTGAAAACGTTCGAAATTGTACGAAATTTATGAATAATGTATTGAAAATATTTCTTGTAGCGTTGTTGAATTGTTATTAGCGTAAATGAAAAAAGGGTAAAAAATTTTTGAGTAAATAGTTTTCATATTGCATTATTTTTTTTCATTGATTGGCGAAGGTATGAACTACATTTTGTAAAAGCCGTTGGAATGGAACCTATTACCGTGTCTTAAGATAAAAAAAAGGTGAAAATATATCAAAATTTCATAATCACTTGTTAATGACAGACTGGAATATCGGAAAAAAATTCTCACTTACGAACGAAACGTTTTGGCATGTAACGGTTTTTACAGAATGTAGTTCATACCTTCGCCAATCAATGAAAAAAAATGATGCAATATGAAAACTATTTACTCAAAAATTTTTTACCCTTTTTTCATTTACGCTAATAACAATTCAACAACGCTACAAGAAATATTTTCAATACATTATTCATAAATTTCGTACAATTTCGAACGTTTTCAAACAAAAATTATTCAAATCCATACATTTTCTGATGAGAAAGAAGGATTAAAAAAAAATGTTACGACAAAAGTGAGGTTAGTCTGAATTTGACAGTCTAATTGAAAATCCGAATTTCTCGAAAAAAAAAACCAATTTTAAGCCTAAAATAAAAAAACGTATTTTTCAAAACTAGTTTACGTAACTATTTAAAAAATTTGAGAGAAATCGGTGATTTGGTCGGTGAAAGCCAAACTGATTTTCAAAATAATGACCCATCATACTACTTCAGCAGGACAATAAAAGACCATCAACAACATATTTTCCATATTTTTCACCATTCATGCCTATAATGGAAATGAAAGAAATAGAGTAAGGTCGATGGGTGAGGAACGTAAAGAAAAAGAGATTGAAGTCTCTCCGCGTGTTGTGTGTCGTGGGTGGGGGAGGGGAGGTAATGGGGAAGAGGAAAAGAACGAAGGGGCAAAGGAATAGTAGTTTGACCAGTCCGGAATTCCCTGCTCCGATGCTCTTTCCTCCGAGCCTTCTTATATGCGCGAATCTCACCGAGCTGGCGAATAGAAAACACCAAACTTTCATGCTTTTGCAGCGGGAATCGAGTCATTTTACTATACTGCCGCACAAATTCGTGCTCTTGAAGTAAAACAAGGAATCGTGCAAAAAAAATGCACAGCGTCCATGCTTTCGGAGTACGATGAAGAATCTTGCAAAAGTGTTCATGCTTCTTGAGCACAATGAAATTAGAGTGTCCACCATCACGTTGAATGTATTAAAAAGAAATTAATCAAAAATGCACATAAATTATCAAAATAACTCTTTGATTTGTCAAAATGTGATAAACCTTCACAAATTTTGAAAAAAGTATCCTTTTTTTTTGGCTGGATTCTATATTCGGAGTAACTCATGTTCCCCACTTTGCCATGGTACCCTCTAAAATTGCCATTGCCCGGATGCTATCAATCACGTATAAGTGCATCTAGTATTCACATTCAGGGTCGCGCTTGCACGTGCCTTTCATGCCGATAGTGAGTAATTACACTCCGTAACGAAATTCCAAAAATTGCATCACAACAGTAACGATGATCATTTACATGGGTGTTGACTTCAGTGAAATATAGAGATGTCAAAGAGGGGGTAAACAACTTTTCAAGGGTTAAAAAAAATTAAAATTCAAAGTTCCAAGAAATTTGATTGTGCAAATTACAAAGTCGATGATTTCATCTGGAGTATTTTATGTTTGGGAATTATTGAAAATGTTACAAGTTGATACGAAAAATTAAAATGTGTTTAAGTTGAAGAACTAAAAATACGAAGTATATGTGATATGGGCTTTAAACCCAAACTATCTGATTTTTAAACAATTAGCACAAATTTTCATATTTTAACATCATTGTGTATCAAAATAAAAATTCTAATGATGAAATCGCTATTATTCAAAAAGTTTTCCAGTGATATTTACGTTATTATAATAATTCTATGATTTTCCGAAAAAAAATGAAGCTTTACTATATTATATTCTATATTATTTTGGAGGAAAAGTATAATTTTAATTAAACATTATTGTTAAATTTTTTACAATAATAATTACAATTTATTTGTTTCTTCATTATTATTCCATTTTCTTTTTTTTTTTTATTGTTGAATTACTTATATACTTGTAACTTGAATGAATCATCTAATAAATGATTCATTTACACTCGTCTATTATCTTCTACACTTTATTCATTATCTATGTAACCAGTACAACTATAATTTTTTTTTATTTGACTATTCGTCAAATTTTTTACCTATAACTAAAATAATTTTCAAAAAAACTATATTGATCCAAAAACGAGCATCGCAAGTTTTGTTACCCACATATTTTCACTCATTTCTTTCGAGCTGACCTTTGATTCGCAGCTGCTTTTCACGGTCTTATTCTCTTTTTTTCTGGTCTTTTCATCTCTTTTGGGACAGCAACCTCTGGCTCTACTATAGATTCCTTACATTTTCATTCGATGCAGAAGAGAAGAATGACGAAGAAAAAAAAGGCAAGGAAGCGGAAGAACTTGCGTGTCGAAGATTCATGAGATTCATGGTGAGTTGAAAAAAAAGTTTGATTCAAAAAACAAAATATATCCGAAATTATTTATTTTTCTGGTATACAAGTTTTTGAATTTCTCAAGTACATCCTTCAGAAGACAAAGGTTCTGAAGTCTGAAAAGAAATGGAAATATTATTTGATCGGAATTTTTCATCAGATCTGTACGTTATTTTTTGTAAAATGTTTCGATATGGTAAGATTTATTCATACATTTTTATATTACATCTCGTGTGTGCATTATTTTTCTTTTTTTTCCATGAATTGATAATAAATAGTGTATAAATTTTTGTAAAAAAAAAGGGGGAGATTGTTATTTCGAACTTGTATCTGAAATAACTGTTATAATGATCAAACAACATTGGAAAGGTTTCACCACACTCCATAGAAGAGAAGTGTTCAGAATAATGTCAAATACTTGACATATAAATCCATCCTAACTTTCCTTTCTTTGTCTTATAACATCTTGGCTAAGGAACATTCTATTTTGCATAATATACAACGACAAATTATAACAATTTCTTATGTTATTTAACAAAAATTTCCCTTGTTCCTGAGAATCCCTTTATCAATTTTTTTTTTTCAATTATCATAATTATCTGAAAATTCACTGTTATAAATCTCCCGAATTTTCGTCATGCAAATAACAGAAATCGAACAAAAAAATGCTTTCGTGGCTTTTTTTTCACCTGTATCAGCAAATTTCAATCATGCCACTCAGTATTTGCACTTGATTTCTGAAAGAATATTTTTCTGCTCTACAAGCTGTTTTTTAAACCTAACTTGTACAATGCTAATGTATAAAGTCATATTTTTTAATCGAGAAGCATGTCTTATGCATACTTGAACTCTTAAATAAACAAATTTTATCGGAGTTTATAAACATTTTTTATGATGAGAAAAAATGTTTGTCATGTAAATACACAAACATAATATGCATACCCTTTTATATCCACGAAGATAATGAATTTATATTCGAATTCTCAACAATTTTCAAGTCATGGAAAAAAAAATCAAATAATTCTAAACTTTAATTAATTTTCTTAATATTTGAACTGGAATGAAAAATAAACATCGAAATCGAAACAAATCTAAAGAATTGAATACGTTATAAAGTTTTTCAAAATACACTGAAAATGATACAAAAATATATAACGATACTTGAAGACTTTGGAAGATTTTTTTAAAAAATAACCATAAAGAATAAAATAATTTTTGGCTTACAATATTCCAAGTCCTGAATAATTAAAATCACTAAAATTTCAAAAAGTTTCAATTGATGTTTGAAACATGAATATATAAAAAAATTAGAAAACAAAAACATATACTTCCATCACTACTTCAAAAAAGTTCTAGACATTTCTGAAATTTTAAAAAATTCTAGAAAAAGTTAAATAAAGCAGTTAAAAAAATATTGAATTAACACGTGACCTAGAACGAGGAAAAGGTTATTCGCAAAACCTACTTTCAAATGTCAGAGAAACTAATTTCAGATGCAGGTCCTTTTCCTCGTTCCAGGTCACATATAAATTAAGAAAACGAAAGAATCAGAATTTAGTGTAAAATAATATATTCTCCATAATGAAAAACTCTTCTTCTAATTATTTTAAGCAATCAATATTGAAATAATGCAACTTCCTGTGACAATAAATTCTGTACAAACATTTTACTTCACCCCACCATTTTTCACTTCCCAATTTTTTCGATCACGTTGATCCGCTTAAAATTATCGTTTGCTCGCGAAAATAAGCTGCCAATTTTTCCGCTCGGATTTTCTCCTGGCATTTCCCGACGTGCAGTAAATTTGAACGAACTCATTACCAGTATTGGCGGAAAATTCGGAAAATTCGGTGCAACGCGATTTCGGCGTGTATCAATGGACGCCTCGTTAACGCTTCGCTCGAATAAATCCGACAAACGGTAGCGAAAGGAAACGCGGAAAATGGAATTTACTCGCGGGAAAACTTGGAAAATTTTCGTGATAACGCTCGGAAAACGTACGAGGAATGGAAAGGATTTTTTTTCTCATTTGCCAAACGCACAGCGCGGATGTCGATGTTTCTTTTTTTTTTATTTTTTACCCTCGTCACGGAGTTATTTGGGCGGAATTTTCCAATATGATGGATACGAGTTTTTTTTTTCACAAGTTTTTTCGAAAAGCTTTTCCGAGGCGAGGTAAAAGTTCGAATTTCTAAAGATAACAAAATTGTATAACATTAAGTTCGAAAAGTTCATTCGGTTTACGGTGAACTTGTTTTGTATTTTTTTGAAAAATTTACAATCGAAAATTTCAGAAAGATGTGATGTAATAATATGAATTATTCGAAAAATTGCAATACTCGATAAAAAGACGCAAACTCTTATTTTGCATATTTTTCGAGAAAAATTTTTAAAATCTTGAGTTCATCCAATAACAAAATTTAGAGTAAAAAAATAGAAACTGAGAACACGTCAATTGGAAATTGAAAAAATTTCTGTTTATTATGTATAAAAAATGCGTTAAATGTTTAGAAACATTAAAAATAATATGATAATATAATAATGTAAAGAAAAAAGTAATCAATATATTCGTGAAAGAATTTGAATAAATATAATACCCTCGTTTAAAACTTCTTGCCTATAATTTTCAAAAAAGTTTTTACCAGAAAAAACATCGAGAAAAAAAGAACTTCTGCGAAATGAGAAATTGCATAACCTTATGCAAATACTCTTTGATAATGAGTTGTAAAAAATTTACAAATGAATTAAAAAAAAAGTATCTTAATTCTTTCATTCCAAAAAGTAACATTATCATTTCAGCAAAAAATTTGCTTTTAGAGCCATAGGCGAAAATTATGATACATACTCGAACTTTGATCATCATCTCACTAATTATATTTTCCTTTCTTATCATTTTATTCAAGTGTGAAAAAGTATTATTAATAACAGCAATAAAATACTCATATTTTATACTCATTTAATATTAAATTGAATATAAAAAAACCAAAATTAACATGAATCAATCAGAAGATTATAAATTTCTAATCTAATCAGAATTCCAAAAAATATTGCTCTGCATAAAAATTTCATAATTAAATCATCACTCAACTTGACATTTTATAAAATTCCCTAAAAAAAAACCTTATAGTCATAAAAAAATGCACATTGAAAAATTTACATACCATCACTTATTAAGAAATTAAATCATCAACTGACTTAAGAAATACACAAAATCCCTATAAAATATGATTTCGAAAAAAATATTGCAGCTGTTCAAAACATCAAAAAACAATACAATTTTTTAATCTGGCCATAAAATTCTCAAAAACACATCAGAATTTTTCAAAACCCACACACAAGGAAATACCACTATTCATAAATTACACGAGCCAAATAAATCATCGTGAAAAACCTAGAATCGAGGAAAAATTGTGCAACTTGACTTGGATAATTTCCCGGGATTTTCCGGGTTGAACGGGGGGGGGGGGGGGGTTATTGATTTTTTACTTCCTTGCTCACGCCAAGGGAGATCGGATTTCGTCCCTCGCAGATTCAATTTGTCCGGCTCGCTTTTTTATCCTTTCTTGATCTATTTCGTAACCCGACTCTCCACGGAATCCAAAGTTAGAATCGGAATACGAAACGCGGCGCGCGAGCATTTCGAAGTTGCCGTTGCACAGAAAATGAACCGCGCAACAATTAGAAATTCGCTTCGAAATAAAAATAAAAAATTATGAGAAAATTTTGATGCAGAGTTTCAGTACCGACTTTCGTTTAGAAATAAATTTTAGAAATGGCCCAAAGCATGAAACTCATGCTCTGAAAACACGAGGTACGAATTGTATTAATGAATCACAAAATCCATGCTCCAAAAGTCCAGGTGCATGAAATACATGCACCAACAGCATGAGACTTTTGCTCACAATGCTTTTAGAGTAGAGACAGTCGATATACTAAAAAAATTATAAACTTCAATCTTGGCTCTAAAAGCATGTAATGCTCCCATGCTCTCAAAAATCTTTGTTTTGAAATCTAGGACGAATGAGCTTCATCCTTCAAAAGCATATTATTATGATTTTCGAAGATTTTTTTGGGGGGAAGGTTATGCGTCAAAAGCATGAGACTTTGGGAACGCATTTGATGATACCTTAATGTCAGTTTTATGAAAAATACGCGGAATAACACGAGTAATAAATGAGAAATGTAAAAACGCTGGAAAATACGTGAATAATGTAAGAAAATATGGGGAAATATGAAGTCGAGAGGCGTCGTGAACATTTGAATAACATGCACACACAGAATGTGGAATGAAAAAAGTACCACGCTTGGCAGTCCTGGCATGGAAAATCGGAATACTTTGAATTTTCAATAACTTCAGGTTTCGCTCATCAATGAGTGTTCAGATTTTTTTAACAAACATATGATTTTAAGATTCTCTATAATTGGGAAGAAATTGAAATTTTTACTTTTAAATTCAGTAACAAATACATTGAAAAGTTAATAATATCTGATAAAATTCAATGTCGTTGTTTCCAAAAATCGAAAACCATCAAATTGAGAGGAAAAAGTAATTTTAGAAGGCAAAATTCAAATTCCAAGTAGTCAACAAAATTTTTATCTTGCTCACATTTCCAAAGTTTCAAAATATGAATATTAATATTTTAGTTTCTAGAAATCTTAAAAACTTTTCTGTTTATCTCCGAAATTGTTTCTTGCATATAAAAAACGAAATTAAACATTCCATTCATTCATTACAAACCTCTTAATCAATTATTCTACATTTTTCTCGATATTCCTGTTTTGTAATATTTAAATGTCAATAACGTCATAATCAACCTCCCAATTATTCCTTCTTGCATTTTTACTCGAGTGTTTCTGCGAGATGATTTTAACCCAATGATTCAAATTTATTCTCACTGGAACGTCCGAATAAATTTGATTCAATTGACGCCATCTTTACATAACGCATTTGCAACCTAATAAAAAAAAGATTTCGAAGTTCCTGAATCTTAAATAACTGAGTTTTCACTAAGAAATATCTCGAAATGAAAATGTTTCGTTAAGTTTATGTACTTTTGATGAATTCAACAAGTATTTTGGAATATTTTGAGAAACATGAGATTAATACTCAGCGAGGAATTCATGTTCCGAAATTGCTTAATCCATGTTCGAAAATCAAGGGATTTTGTGCAGCAAAAACGTAGTTTTTTTGTTAAAGGATTCTTACTTTTGGAGTTCAATACGTGATGTATTAAAAAATTTGAATAATTTAATCCTGCTCCAAGATAAATGATTCTTCTCCAGTATCCAAAGGAAACAAACAAAAATTGTTTCCATTATCTTCTCAATCAGTAATAAATTATTATTATTATTCAACAAACATTATTCAACATTGCTAACTATTTTGTACTTTAACCTGCAGAAAAAACGGAATACAATTATTGTTTTTTTTTCGTTTTCGTTTATTTTTCAAACGTTTGAAACTTCGGGAACATGGACGACTGAAAATAATGATAGGAAATGACTTTGAAGATTCGATTTCGCTTTCACTGACCTCGCCCTTAAAATCGAAGTCGTATTCATCCGCGATCAGTTTGGCGATTCGTGCGTTCTTGGCGTACAAGGCCCATTGGTTCGAGTAGATGACGCCGTCAACACCATGGTGCTTGGTTGCAGCGATTATGCTGAGGGCCAGCAGCCACTTGATGTACATCGTCGTCCCGCTATTCCGACTTGCTTCACTGTCCTTCTCGTCCTTCCATCAGATCGCTGCTGCTCTTATTTTTTCCCTCTCTTTCACCACTGTCGAAATAACCAACGCAAACTTGAATTTTTCACCACTCACTGAGAAAGAAATCTGGTACTTTCTGCCATATATATTGTAGAAAAGACAATATTATTGTACTTTTTACAATAATATAGCAATTTTTACAATATCATTGTAGTTTTTACAATAATATGGTAAAATCTGCAATATTTATTCCACCCATTACAATATTATACAGTAAAACCACTATTAATGTACAAATTACAATATGTATGCCAGTTTTTACTGTATAATTTCGGAAAATTTCAAATCTTAAAATGCAAATTTCACCATGCAAACTGTAATGTTTACCATACATGGCGAAAAAAATGAACTACATTACGTTTATCCAGCTTTTTCGAAAACTGTATCATATTACAATATGATGCACTAGAAACCTCGAAAGTACACAAGAATGTTGCCAAAAGAACCTATACACATCTGCATACTGAAAAAGCTGTATGGAATTTTCAATAACCTAGATTAATAGAAATTACAATATGATAATGCAAAAACACAAGAAGTATAGTAGAAAAAGGAAGGTGTATAAAAGTTTTTACAACAAAGTATATCTATAACTACAATATCATTTGACAATATTTACAACATGTTATTTCAAAAATTGATGTATTATCTAGCAGAAAGTACAATATGTCAGAGTGATTCCTGTTTACTATACAGTATTGTAATAATTACTATATTTTTTCTCAGTACTCTCTGTTTTTTAATTAAAAGAACACTTCGAAAAATTCGATTATTGAAAATACTATATTGAATGAAAAATTTTCTTTCCTCTAAGTTGAAAAAACTTATCATATTACTTGCGTTTGCTAATTATCACTGAATTTGAGGAATATAAGTTTTTATTGCTATTTTAAAAAAAATACGCAAATATTGTTACATTGTACAATGTACAAAAGTTTATTCAATCACGTTTGATTTAGCGGATATTCCAAAGTATACAACATCGTCAATTTTCATCGATTATATTAGAGATAATGTGATCCCTCTATATTAAGAATGAGGGTCTGACTTGACAGCTTGTGACACAGAGATAGGGAAGGGAGGTATCAAGAAATCCTGAAAATCGGTTTATTTTATTGATGAACATCCTATTCAGCACGTTATATTTTACATATATTTTTTAAAAATTTGAAAATATTTCAGAAACATTTTGGAATATTTAATGTCAACTGAGAGCTACTTAAATGTAAAATCTACGCTTTGAAAAGAATGCATCATTTATTTTTTTAAAAATGTAAAAACAATAAAGATGTATAAATTTCTTGTTGAACGAACTTCATTCTCTTCGAAATTTTCTGTTCTGACGCTGTGACGGAAATTGTATGTTGACAGGAAATAAAAATTCATTCTGATGAAATTCAATTGATTTCTTATATATTACAGAAATATAATTCAAAAACATTTATATTCAAAGTGAAAGTTGGATTGTATTTATAATACAATTTAATGCCTTACACAATCTGCTATACTTATATTTTCAAGGCTTTTTTAATTCTGGCGCATTTCTGACCCAGATTTTCTTTTGTTTATTGTTTCGATTTTATTTTATATGTCAATATACGGTAAAAATAATAAATAAATGTAAAAGTTACAAAAACATGGACGAAAGCATGAGGATTCTACAGTTAATAAAATAGTTGAAAACACTGAGAAAAAAATCTTGTACTTTCTGCCGTATATATTGTAAAAAGTACAATATTATTGTACCTTTTAGAATAATACTGCAATTCTTACAATATCATTGTAGTTTTTACAATAATATTGTAAAATCTGCAATATTTATTTTACTTATTACAATGTTATACAGTAAAACCGCTATTAATGTACAAAATACAATATGTATGCCAGTTTTTACTGTATAATTTCGTAAAATTTTAAATCTTAAAATGCGAATTTCACTCTACGAACTGTAATTTTTACCATACATGGCGAAAAAAATGAACTACATTACTTTTATCCAGCTTTTTCGAAAACTGTATCATATTACAATATGATGCACTAGAAACCTAGAAAGTATACAAAAATATTGCAAAAAGTACAAGAAGTATAGTAAAAAACGGAAGATACGTAGAAGTTTTTACACAAAATATATCTATAATTACAATACCACTTGACAATATTTACAATATGTTATTTCAGAAATTGATATATCATCTAGCCAAAAGTACAATATGTCAAAGTGATTCCCGTTTACTATGCAATATTGTAATAATTACTGTATTTTTTTCTCAGTGCTTTTCTCTAATTTATAGAGTACACTGAGAAAAAAATTTCCAGTTTTGTCTGGAAGTCATTACCCAGTTCAATTCTGGAAATTTACCGTCAGTAGGCACAAAAACTTTTCAGTTTTTGAATCTAAAATTCATCAAAAAATGAGAATTTTCATTCTCGATACCGATAAATCTACACGAAACTGAAAAATTTCCTTCTACTCCAACAAAAAAATTTCAGTAATTTTTTACAGTGTACATGAAAACGAGTTTTTCTGGAAAGTCTGGAAAATACTTTTTCAGAAACTTTTTCTGGGGTTTTTTAAACACAAGACTGCATCTTTCGAATGTAAACAACTGATTTTACAGGCCATCAGATGATTTAGAAATTACCTAGAATTTTTTTAAACTCATCAGAATTTTATATAAAATTTATATATTTATATAAATAGGTATATATTATAATTATATTTTCATGAGAGTTTTTTAGGATTATTATTAAATTCCTTGAGTTTTGACAGACTGTCTTGAAATTATGAAAAAACTTTTTTTAAATTAAGTTCAACTTGTTTTGATATCCGAAACTTGTCAATGAATTGACGGTCAAAGCTCCGTGTAATATGTAATCTTGAAAGTCTCACGATCCTCGGAGCAAAAGTAAAAGGAATACACAATTTTACTATTCTTCTTAATATTGTGTATTTAATTCCAGCTTTCGGCCCCTGGTTTTTAGGTCCTCTTCAGGAACTAAATTTTAAACATTTTTCAATTTTTTACAAACTCAATAGTATAACAAAATTGATAAATAATTAAAACCAGATTTGAAAAACTTACCTTATCTCATCAAAGAAAATCTGGTTTTTTTCAACAGCAGTTTTGTCTTTCTGACTCAATGTAGAAAATTTGACGTTCTTCCTGGGCATTTAAATAGACTTTTTAATGATATAAATTTTAAAAGTAAATATGTGAATAAAAAATTTTCGTTTTACATCCAGAAAACAAGGTTAAGAATTTGAAGTTGGGAGATTCAGGATGCACATTTTAATTTAAAATACTTGAAGAACAACATTATAAACATAGAACATGATTTACAATTTTTACTACCTAATGACCTTTTGAGTACGTTCTTTTATTTCAATTTTCAAAAATATAAAAATAAGTATAATGAGCAATTCAGACAACATAAAATGAAATTTCATAGATTGGCAAGAAGTCATAGTATTTTGAATGATAAGATAAAACTTGATCAGAAAATTTCGAACGTTGTGGTAAATATGACGAACATAGAAATTCCAAGCTATGTATCTTAAGTTTTGGGTTTGGGTGAGAAATACAATGGATCATATTTCAATAACAAGATGCTCCGTATATTGAGATTATTAAAGAAGTTGAAACTGGTATATACAGAATTGATGATAATCTGAAGAATGACTATAGAAATGATATCGTGCAGTCTTTAATGAGAGTTTATAATTATACCATGGATCAATCACGTATGACCCTTGTCGCCTGAAGCATAAAGTGTATTTGGTTCCATTGGAAAGTTAGAATTGTGCTTTCGGAAAAGAATGAATCCTCCATAAAATTAATAAATTGGTCATGACATGTTGTGCACTTGAAGAAATAGTGGAGTGTGATGCATATTTTAATTAAGCCAGTTTTTTGAAATGTCTATACATTCGTTGTCTTAAATTTGAATATGAAAAAGGAGAGGAAAAATTTGTTTGTGTTTTGTTTAGTTTACAAAAAAGAAAAGGGAAAAAAATATGAGAGAAAAAAGGAGCTTAATTTCCACGTGCTCGAAGAAGGAGGATAGATTCGTTAACGCACAAATGGGCGGGAAGACGTAAAGCTCATGCTTGGATAAGATAAGGTAAATTTTGCAAATCTGGTTATAATTATTTATCAAATTTGTTATACTATTGAGTTTGTAAAAAATTGAAAAATGTTTACAATTTAGTTCCTGAAGAGGACCTAAAAACCAGGGGTCGAAAGCTGGAATTAAATACACAATATTAAGAAGAATAGTAAAATTGTGTATTCCTTTTACTTTTGCTCCGAGGATCGTGAGACTTTCAAGATTGTCAATGAATCCTAGACTGGACATTTTTTGTCAGGCTACTAGATGATTTAGAATTGAGATTTTAAACCATCGTATAATTTCTCAAAGATATTATTGAATTTGTACATTCGAAACTGATTTTTCATCCTTTTAAATGATTTCGGATAGTAATGTACTTAAAGTTTAAATCTTTTAGAAAAGAAAGGAAAATTTAAAAAAAACTTGTTTTCACTTTTTCACCCAAGATCAAGGTAAAAAAAAATTGAAAACATTGGATTATAGTTGTTGCATATTAATAATTATTAATTATTACTTCAATAATGACAAATCATGAAAAAGTATATTTTTATTAATTTTCAAACGTTTGGAACTTCAGGAACATTGGGTATTGTATTATCCACTGAATTTTCAAGGTCATCAATAAATTTTTAAGTTATGACAGGCTCCTTGCAAATTTGGTCACTATTCAGAAACTTTTGTTCTGATTTTTCAAGCTATTGAATGATTTTGAATCTTCCTCATTGGAATTTTAAGTTTCTGACTTGTAGACTTTTTATTACATTTTCAAAATTATTATGATTTTAGAAATTTCTTATAAGTTTTGAGTCAAGTTCTGCTTTTCAAGGCTCATGATTATATTTTTGGATTCGACAGTTATTTTTTAAGCTTTGGAATAATTAAGCTCATTCTTAAATAAAATTTTAAACTATTTCCTGATTTTTTGACTTCTGTCTTAATTTCATAAGTTCTTAAAGATTGTTCTTATAAATTCGGAAAATATTCTAAAATTTTGTTTTTCAAAATCATGACCGAATCCCTAAACTTCAGAGTGATATTCCAGGCTCTCTGGACGATTTAGAATACATATTTGCAATTGTAATATTCTTAAATTTTTCACTAGTCCTAAAATATTTTCTCACTAGCTACTAAATTTACAAGATTTTCTCAGATGTTCTAATAACTCATTGAACTTTTCTGAAAACGCAGTAACTTTTAATTTTGATTTTCCAGACTCATTATTTGAACTGATTTTTCAGGCTTCTCAAAAATTTAGAATATTCTGTATCAACTGGAATTTTGTACTAGTCCCTGAAATTTCAGACTCTTTCATGAATCCCTAAATTCTGGCAGACTTTCGAGTCTTTTCCTAAAAATTTAGTCACCATTCAGAAACATTTTTCGAATTTTTCAGGCAGATGACTGAGATCCCAGATTTTCCGAGAAATTTTATACAGAATTTATCCATTTAGAATTTTCAAAACTAGCAAGTAGACATTAAAAAAAAGTAAAAATTTTAGAGTTGGATACCGATTTTTCAGTTCCGCACCTACTGAATTGAATATAGAAATATAGAGAAAAGAATTATATCAAGAAACACATTTGCTCTTTTTCACAAAAAAAAAAAAAAAAACTAAATAAATAACAAGTTATTTATTTATATGCTTCATACTAAATTGAAATTACATCTGCAGAAAAAAATATGGAAATCGTAAAGTTGTATATAACATAACTTTTCTTATTTCTTATGAAATGTTTAGTTGTTAAACAAGTTGTTCAGTGTTCAATCAAAACGACAAAAACTGCCTTATTTATACATACTTCAAACTAGCAAAAAACATCGATCCACATAGAAAAAAGAAGAGATCATTAAAATGAATATTGGATCGTGCAACTCAACTAGAACAAATAAATAATGAAATCGGTTCATACATAAATTATAAAATTATTGTCAAAAGGTAGTAAAATACTGTATAGTTAGATACCTTCTGCCATTTCTTATTTCAAACTAATTATTATAAGCGTCTATTTATTCGACTAATTTTCCATACAAGGCGTATAAATCCTTTCATATTTAAAACTTCAAGGTGGCAATAATTCCCCCCCCCCCCCCCCCAAATTACACACTACATAATCATAGAATGAAATCCAACTTTGTCTATTTCATAATGTACTTTAGGTTTCAAACGTTTAAAATTAAACGAAAATGAAAATACATGTATTTTTTCATCATTTTCCATGATGGGAAGTGTGACAAATATTTTTTGGGGAGCATCAAGTTTGTTGCTACGATCAAAAAGTGTTCTTATTTACAATTTCCACGCTACAAAATAAAGCTTCCTAACTACAAACTAACAACTTTTCTTATTTTACAAATATTCTTACGAGATAAATGTTTTATTTCTTAAAAAAAAAAAAACGACTAGAAATTGTAGAGTTAGATGCTCTCCCCTCCAAAACGATTTCCTAATCCCTGAGCTTCAGGTCAAGCAATCACGCACCTTTTCGATCGCCTTTTCTCCGCTTTCCAATCTCGCGATTCGAATGGACGGACGAGATGGCTATACTGGAATCGAAATGGGCCCGATTCATGGGCCGCCGCTAGCACGGGTTACGCGAAGAATCGCTCGGGCTCTTCGGGGCCAGCTCCTCGGGGCCGGCCATGAGCCGCGGCAATTTCATAATTTCATAGCGCAATGCCAGTTTGCGTCATTGGCCGAGCGCTTCGCGTTCACGACTTTGCCGCTCACCGCGATTACTGCCAACAGACAAAAAACACATATTTTCAAAACCATGCCCAACACCGAAACATGAAAAAGTATAGCAAGTAATACAAATTGAATTTTAAAAAGCAAGATATCTATCGAATAGGTTAAAAAAAAATTACTGTATATTTTTCAAGTTTCCTGTGTATGGAGTTGGACAAGGTTTGGAAAATTACTTTTAAAAAGTGTAACGCGTCGAGTTACCGTTACTTTGGTGAAAAAAGTTACCACTTCAAAAATTGAATGCAAATAACAAGACATCGAACAACTGGAGGATGAAAAAAAAATATCATTGTACTCGTGGTTTGGTTCAACCCGGGATAAAAAATTAGAGTATCGTTTCAGTCTCCAAGAGTATCTTGAGTCTCGGAATCAGTATCATCGGGTCTTCAAGAATATCCAAGAGTATCGAAGGAGTCTCCGAGAGTATACAAAATTTTAGAAAAAGGTGACTGTGAGTCTCCGAGAGTAAACTACTTTTTTTTACGAATCTCCGAAAGTCTCCTAAAGTCACCTTTGATCTCCGATTTGAATACTCTATTTCTTGAAAGCAGCAACAAGAGTATCGTTTCAGTCTCAAGAGTATCTTGAGTATTTCATTTTGCCAAACGGAATACTCTTAATGATCAATTTGGAGACTCTAAACACCTTGAGACTAAAGGATACTCTGATTTTTTATCCCGGGAAGAAACTGTTTATTTATTTAATTTATTCTGAGTTACAATAAAACGTTTTGCTCGAATAAAAAAAGTCATACTTTCAAGATCTGTTGTTTGTTAGACGAATAATTTTTTTGAATGAGGAAAATTATCAATCAATTGTAAATCTGTACTTTTTGACTCTAAGAACAAAATTAGTCAGCTTGTTCGAATTTGTATATTTTGTTCAAGTTCAAAAAATTTCTGAACAGGGCAATTCATTCAATGTTAGCCGCAGGGAAAAATTAGCGAATTTAATACATTTTTGAGAAAATCGTATCTACCTATATTTTTATTATTTTCAGCAATTTATATTTTTCAGTAAATGTATAAAATAATGCAAGATTTTCTGGTATTTTTATAAATTTGTATTATTTTATTACACAATAATATCGATTTCAATAATTTTTTGCTCTAGAATTCAAAGTTCATCGATTTTTTTGTTTTTCAGAGGATTTTTCAAGAAATAATGTCCATGTAGATTTTTACTTCCTTTAATTTTTTTGGTACTTTTTTATTTCTACGATTCAAGTTTTTATTGCACTCAAAAACCAGTTTGGATGGCTCAAACGAATATTTGGTCGATATAATGACCAAACAAATATTTAGTTATTGGTTCGAGCAAACAAGTTTTAGAAGGCTATAATATATGTATTTTTGATACGGACAAACACATTATATTTTTCAGCGATCATAAATATTTGTTTGACTAAACCAAAATTTGTTATAGTATTAAACGTTTGTTTGAGCCAACCAAAACGGCTTTTGAGTGTAAGTTTAAGTATTTTTGGTATTTATTAGGTTTTTCTACGATTTCAGCATTTCTGAAACTAATTCGTATTTTTCAGGATGTATCAACTGTTGCAGGGTTTTATAGTATTTTTATATATTTCTTGCATTTTTAAATATATTGTTACACACATTTTAAAAATTTTGAGCTCTAATATTCGAGGTTCATTAAAATTTTCATGTTTCAAAGGATAATTCAGAAAACAGTGTATCAATAGATTTTTATTTCTATCAGTATTTTTCGTGTATCTGTTTACAGTTTTTTATGATTTGAAGAAACTTTCAGTTTTTTTATTTATTGCCAACATAAATTTCTGAAATTCGATCCTCCAGTTTTTATATAAAGTTTCATAGTTTTTTAATGTTTCGTAGATTTACATACTTGTATTTTTTTCGTATTTGCTAATATTTATAGAATGTTGTACAATTTTACAGTTTTTTTTAGAGATGTCTCTTTAGATTTCCAAAATGAGATTTCCTAGAGTGAAAGTTTGAAATATTTAAAGTAAGTTTCAACGATTTTACAAAAACCAGTTTCTTCGTAGATTTAGAGTGCCCTCAAAATTATTTCGATTTTTTACAGACTTTTGAGATTTGAAAATTTTTCTAGTTTTTTTATAGACTGCTATATATAAGGGCATATTTTTTAGAATACAATGCTCGAGAAATCGAATTTCCTTAATTCCTGGAATTAAAAAGTTTTTGAAGAATCTAATGTCATTTATGGTAATCCAATTTTTACGAGTATTTTTATTATTTTCCGTAATTTTTTTTTTTTTTTTTTTTTTTGTATTCATAATTTTACTTAAGTTTTTCAACCATGATCTTTAGATTTTTAAAATGCTGCTATTATATTTTAAGATCTACAGATTTTAAGTGTGTTTATGTAATTTCATACGGATTTCTGAAATTCAATACTTCGAATTGTGAACGCTTCTTTAAAAAAATGAAAAATCATATTCTTTGTCAATATTTGCACACAAATTATTATTATTTCACTCTGTTCCATTAAAAATAATAAATATAGAATTTCTTATCAAACAATAAAAAAGTTAAAAACAACTTATATCTCAGTTTCAGAAAACTTCTCAAAAAGTGACAAATTCTTCTGAAAACTTGATGAGACTGATAAAAGTAACGTGAAAAAAGTAACGGGATTTTCGTTACCCGTTACTGAACAAAAGTAACTCGTTCCCGTTATGGTTACAGTAAAAAATGTAACGAATTGTAATGAATTTTCCAAACCTTGGTTTTGGAAAATCCAAACTTTTATAATGTGGTACATCGGAAGTGTTTACTGAACCACCGTCAACCACCACACGACAATAAGAAAATAAAATTTTTTACCGTATAGTATTCATCAAAAATAACGACTCGATTTTTAGTATTTCAAAATAATTGATCAATCCATGCAAAATCTCAAAACTTTAGAAAATTATACCCAAAATCGATAAAATTTACCTTATCGTTAGTCGTAAAATAGATTGCTAAAAAATGGGAAGAAATCCCTCTTCAAATTTCAAAAAATTATCGAACATCATGAAAAAATTTTCAATTCAAAACTAAGCCTTTAAAAATGTCATTCCAAGAATGTTCAAAAAAATCTGCGACTATAAATACACGTTTATTTAACTCTTCCTTCTGAATCATTGAGCAATTTTCTCATCCACAAATCATGAATAAATCATTTCGACATAAAATACCCCGATTGGTTCATGATTCATCATGGATTTCCCATTTGCCGGGAAATTATGCGGTAAAAGACTTCGGAAACGTAGAAAAGCAGGAAAACTTGAGGAAATGTTTTTGCGCAATTTCTCTCCGCAGCCAGGTTTGTCCCCCTTTTTTTTTTGGTCGCGCAAAAAAAAGACGTTATAACTAACGGGTCGCCAAGGAAAATATTTACCGAAAAACTCACTCGAAAATTCCACAAGTCGTTTGAAATTCTACATAAAATGTGAATTTTTTTATTTATTCGTTTAAAAGCACTAAAAAACCGTTGCATAAGTTCTACAGTATTTGCGATAAAAAATTATGAATATTGATAAAAACATCAAAACGTTTGGAGCTTGTGCAGTGACTTGTTACAAGTAAAAATATTGATGTTTGAAAAATCAAGGAAGTTATTCCAAAAATTTGTTATTTGAATTATAATATTGTCTATCTTCACTTTTACACGAATAAAACTAAAACTTTCAGTGAAATTTAAAACTTGCTAATTTTTTCATGACAGTTGTTCTCATTATGTTCTCGATTTTTTTTATTCACGATATCGAGTCATTTTCGTTAAATCAAACAAAACCTGTCAATTTGAAATACGTAACAATGAAACTTCATTTCCTTCAGAGAATGGGGAAATGTCGAGAAACAATTTCCAATAAAAAATTTCGTGTATGAAAAGGCCGTTGCCAAATAATAACGAACTTTCAACACTGGGCTGTCACTGGAGCGAAATCAATTATTATTATCCCACAGAAGTTTCATGTGATACGTAGAAATTTAAACAGTGCAAAATATATCAATATTATAATTTGTCTTAAACATTGTTTAATAAATACATAGTTTTTGTTCCACTGAAAGAAATCTTTCTATAATTATACATTGTTTCTTTGTTTTAAAGAGAACTTTTCTTGGTTCAAAAAGAAGATTAAACACACATTTTTGAATCTTTTCTTGTCTTTATTCAGAACAGTAGTGAAATTTTTTAAACTTTAGAGAATAATTTTGAACATTTGAAAGTAAGATCTTTTATTTATTTATTTATTTTTCAAATCTTCTTCATACTTTTTTAATTTGATGCCTAAATGCTTGTTCTTCATACTTTTTGAAAGTTCAAAATATGTTTGAGAGAAATATACATTCTACTTTAGAGAATCAGTTTCAGATCTCTTCCACTTCAAAAGATTTAATATCTCCGTATGATAAAACTCCGAAAGAAAACTGGCAAGCATAAGATCGTTTTAAAGCACAGAGGAGAAATACAGTATGAGTTAAGGTCGAATAATGGAATATTTTCGAAAATTAAACGCTGCTACCAACTTCAATAAAGCAAAATCGTTTATGAAATTCCGATTTTCTTCGTGGAGAATTCTTGGAATTTCAAATTATGCTGAGTGGCATTTTAAATTTATTATTTGACGGTTTGCGTATTCCAAAATTAATACGAATTATCTCATTTTCGTTCATATTTCGCAACGTCAGGTTTCAAAATGATCGGATTTTTCGATAGAGTCAAACTTTTTTTGAAGGCAAATCATTGATAAGCAGCTTGAAAATATCTTATCTACAGTTTTTTATTTATTTTTTATATCCTCAAATCGCTAAATTGAAATTCAAAGATAGTTTGAAATTCAAAGATATTTTAAAATGTGTGTCATTTTTCAATCATAGTTTTTTCAATAAAATATGTATTGTATTGAGTTCTTGGTCTAAAAAAATATTTCCTACTCTGAACAACATTAAAATCCATCCATCCAAAAAAATAAATAGAATCCATTACACAAATTAATACTTGTGAAAATTTTTACAGAAATTTTCCGAAATGTTCATTAAAGACTTCGATTCTTGAAATTTCAGTAGAAGGAAAAATTTTGAATAAAATACTAGAATTTTAAAGATTCTTGGAATTCTTTCAATTAAATTATAGAATGTACCCGAAGTTCCAAACGTTTGAAATCAAACGAAAATAAAAATATGTGAATTTTTTTATTTTTCACTATGATAGAAAGTGTGACAAATATTTTTTCTTTGGAGCATCATGTTTATTGTTACGATCAAAAAATACTTAAAAGCAGCCCAAGGATTTTTTTCTCTAATATTAACTCGTAAATTTTTTTCGTTTAGTTTTAAACATTTGGAACTTCAGGCACATATTATAGATAAACAAAAGGTTCAAACAAATATTGTGTAAAATTTTGAGAACTATAAAAAGTATAGATTTCGATTTTGATTTTTTTTGAAAATTTCATGTGTCTGAAGTTCCAAGCATTTGTAAAAGAATAAAAATTATTTTTCTTTTTCTATTTAGGATTAGGGTGAAAAAAAAGGCAGCATTGAATGATATTTGCTAAAAATCATTAATTATTTATAACTATAACTATGGAAGGTGATGGAAACAATTTTCTCTATTTTTGCTCATTATTATTAAAAGTTTGAAATTTCAGACACATGAAAATTTCAAAAATGTTGGGAAACGTTTACATCTTAATCGTAACTTCTCGATAGAGCAAAAATTTGCTAAAAATATATTATTTTCAGAAATTTTTCTCCAAGTAATAAAAACTTTACACTCAAAAAATACAAAAATTGCCGTTAAAATACATAGAATTAACCTTGAAAAAATTATTCAAGAAGCTCGTAAAAAAACACAGAACAGTGAACAGTACTTACAAGTCTATGAAGTTTCTAGAGATAGTGGAAAATTTTCATAAAATGTGGAAAATAACTGAAAAGTGTTATCAATTCAAAATAGCTGGAAAAATCATAAAATTCACATAAAATATCATAAAATCATAAAATACATCAAGGTAAAAAATGCTCAAACTCTCTTCCAATATTCTACGATCTCTCGATGACAAGTTTTTAAAGAATACATAAAATTTGCCAAACATATAATAAGTCATATTCCAAAAAATTAAAAAAATATACAAAAATTGATATAAAATAAATTCCTCTTTGTTGAATAAAATTAGTGTAATTAGAGGATAAATCGCTCCGTGGAGTTGTAAATAATATCGAGTTTGATCCTCGGAGCCATCATGAATATACTATTCATGATGGAACTGGGGGAAAAAAAAAGAGGAAAGTTGACAGTTTAGTGAATTATTGGAAACATTGAAGTAAAATTCAAATGATGAAATTGACTTGCCAATAGAATTGGTGTAGATATGCTTGTGCTTCAATCATTTAAGTTGAGTAATAATTGGAAATCTGGTTTTAATTTATCATAATATTGTTAATAATCAAATTGGAAAAAGATTTTTGTTTATATCAAGATTCCTGATGAGGACCAAAAATTATAAGGTCGAAAGCTTGAACGAAAGAGAATTAATGAAGGAATGAGGAAAAATACCCATCATTCTTTTTTTTCTTGAATATTCGCTCCGAGGATCAAACTCGATATTATTTATATACAAAAATTGACATAAATTTTCCCTGCATCCAAATCAATCAAATTCTAAAAAAATCATAAATAGAAAAGATTAACAGATTCCAAATTCCCATCATCAATATCCCCCATTACATGAAAATTTCAGCGTTAGATCATATTTGTGAAGCGGTAGGCGAAAGAAAAAAGGAAATAAAAAATGAACTCGAGGAAAGTCGAGCCTGTAAATTTTTCCCGAGCACTTGTTAGACATCCCGTTGGCAAAAGTCTCGAAAGTGGGTGAAATGCAAGGAGGGAAAATATCGTTATTGTAGACGGGAATCGTTTTAGCTGAAAGTTTCGCGTTGCGAGTTTTATCGGAGAGCGTGAACTTGCGCGGGTCCGTGACCTCGTGCACTTCCGGCTCGCGAGAAGGCCTTGGCGCGATCATCGCCGCGACGCGAACTTGTCGAAACTTTGCCGGAAAATCGGGATATCGCTTTTTCTCCCCCGGAAAACGCCGAGAGGAAAAAGGGCTTTGATTGACGAGGGCTTTTAGTTTTTTACTCCTCCAAACTCCTGAATTTCGACGAAAAATTCGTGAACTTTGAAATCTTAACCATCGAATTCGAATCGATGCTCATCATTTCAAGAGATGAAAACTATACTGTTGAAAAAGGTTGGTACTTCGAAAGAAGTAAATGAAGAACACATAATTTCAAAGTTTTCTATTAATCTGATCCTAAAACTTATGAAGTACAAAATTATTCATAATAAATTTTTAATCCTATATAATCATTTCATTTTATAGTTCCTTAATTTTTTAAAAACATTCTGAGGGATCAACTTTTTTTAAGAGCTATAAATATTCTAATACAGCCGAAAAATCAAATTTCAAAAGAGATTCCAAAGTTTACTTCAGAGAAATTTGATTTCCAAGAGATAATAAAAAAATGCCTGACTAAATACTGATTATTTCCCTTCTATACATATATTAACGTAATTAACGTTGGAGCTTCAAAAAAAAATTTCAAGTTATTGAAATATCTTATTGTTTTTCAGTCTTGAAGTGCGTAAAATTAGGATATTCAGAAATTTTGAAAGAACTATTGTAAGTTATTATCAACTCATATTCTGTATGGGATATTTCAAATCTGGAAAATTTTCCATGCGCTATGGAAATTTTTACATAAATTTATAGGAAAGTTTCCATATTTACGCATATGAAAAATTTGCCAGACCTAATTTATGGGGAAAATCCCATTCAGAATTTGGGTTAAAAACTTCCAATACTTTTATGGGTAATTTACTACATAACTTTTTTTAACAGTGTATTCTGTCATCATTATTCATAAAAAAACTTTTCTTCTAATTTCATTCTATGATTAAGAACTGTATTTTAGACTTTATCAACATTTATCTGTATTTTCATTAACTCAATTCACATACGTTTAAAATATTCTATTTTTATTTATCAAAATTGTTCCCTGTGATTAGCAAAATTTCTGTTATAATTCTATAAGTCCTATATTTTTTTCTCATCGTTTTGCATGTAAAAAATGACATTTTCTCAAATTTTTGATAAAAATATCGAAATTATTCGTTTGTATAACAAAAAGGAATTAGCTTCTTCTGCTTGTGAGAATTGATTAATGGGCATTTTTCACATTTTTTGAAAATATTTTTCAATGGTAGTATATGCTTTCAAGAAAAGCCTAACTTCTATCCCGAATTGATTTTAAACTACTTGTTCACTATGTTTTCACCGACAAATTAACAAAAACATGCCAATTACAGGAAAAATAATTTCTTTAACATTTATTAACAATAAAAAACACCGATTTCAAATCATGAAATTTTCATGAATACTCCAATTTCATCGATCAGTGTGGAGCCAATTTTACAATTAAAGAAACGACGTCTCTTCTATGAAATTTCTTCATTTTCCTCCTTTTCCAAACTTTCGACTCTTAGACTTAGACTCTTTTGAATCCTCATCAGGGCAATTTATCCTTCATCTATAAAAAAAAAAACTCCCTCTTCACCTCACAATCATACTATTTATAAAAAAAACTTTTCTTATATTGCAATTTAATCAATTAACTTATAAAATAATAGACATGAGCGAGATCTATTTTCCCTTATACGTTAATCAAAGAAAAAACAAATATTTTATTGATCTTAAAATCCTTTTCCATTTTTTCTTTTCTTTGGAAGTATAGTCCATTATGACTATTGCAATACAGATCAGATTTCACCTCAATCATGCAGTTTAAAATTATACATACTTATAAGAAAAGATGTCAACAAATCATGATAAGATAAAATCTATGTTTGAAACAAAAAAAAATGGATATAATAATGAAAATGATGAATGAAATTCGCAAACTTCGGAGGATATTTTTATGCATAGTTCTTAACACTGAAAAACTTATTAAAATATAATTTTTGTGGTATTTTTTATACTTTTTTCTATAAATATAAGCATGTGCGTTTAAACTGTGTTCATCGAATGTTTATAAATTAGTCATTCACGTGCTTTGAAAAAAAATTTATTTTGTAGAAATTAACATGAATATTCTTGATATTTCAAAATTTCAACAAAAAACTTATATTTCCGTTCTTGTAAACATGAATTCATAATTTTTCATTCAAACATGCTATAAAAACACAAACACATTTAAATTGCATGAATGTAATTATGTCACCATCCTGTTTTTCAATTAAACAAATTTTTGCACTCTCTCACATAATAAGCATGACATTTACAATCATTTTAAAATAAAAATTACTACGTCGATGTTGAGAAGTTGAATATGCCTAATGAACAATAATCAGAATTAATTTTTGCACATGGTTCATAATTTATTAGGATAAAAAACTACCATAGAGAAAATAATAATTCATCAAAAATTTTCATATATTTTCAATTTTTTGTACATTGTTAGATTTTGGAAAACGTTTCCTTTATTATCAGAAGTTCAAAACTGTCCAAGAAAATTTTCATGTATACTAAATTAAAGTTCGCAATGTTAGTTGAGAGTTTGAGATGATAATTTTGATACTTAATATTCTAAATAGTTATTGTTAAAAAAATATTATTTGAAAAAATTTTATAGACGTACGAAAGTTATAACAGCATGAAAAAAATTTTTTTTTTTTCATAAAATTCGAAATGGAAATTTATGAAACCTCAAAATCGTTGAATTCTGAAATTGTCACTTCAAAATTTTTGAAGGTTGCATTTTAAAAACGCACATTATTGTATAATAAGATATTAAATATCGTCAATTTAATAACTAAGTAAATTTGACTTTTCAGGCATTGTAAAAAAAACAATAAATATTTAATCTATTTTAATTTTATCTGACTTTGAAGTCTACAAAAATTCTAAAAAAATTGTAAAGCAATCATTTAAACCAAACAAACATTTTTCATTTCTCCTAATACTTTTTACAAGTTGACAACTTTTTCTCGATTTGACGAAATTGTTGCACCGTAAGATACAACTTTTTGAATTTAAAATCAAAATAAATCATGTTTTTTAAAGCCCTGAATTACTTTTCCAAAACGCAAAATTTTTTATGAATTGCTAATATTTTCTTATATTTTCATTCATGATCAAAAACGAAAATTGAATAAAAAACCGTGTGACTGATTAAATTTACTTCAAAGAATGAAAAAATACACGTCACATGTTTTTTTGCACTGAAGGTATAAATTACAACAATTAAATAAAACCGGTTTCGAAATCACAGAATTCGATAGGCCAATGTAAAAGATCATCAATTGCGACAGCGAGACCAAGATTCTTTTCTCTTGTTTTCATATCTGAATGTTGCTCAATCTTTTCCTTGCGACGACGGATTTTTTTTCTACCGCATCGTACGATACCGCGTTATCGAACGAGACGCAAAAAATCATTGATAAATGATTGAGTCATCGATGAAAAAAAATGCGCGCAATTTCTACATTAATAGCGACTTCAGGATATTTTTCCAGCTTACAATCCAAAATTTTACATTTCTTTATTATTTTCGAGTATTTTTCGTAATTCAAAAAATTATGAAAATGTATTCAACTTTAGTAACGTTTAAAAAAAAATTACTAATTTCAAATTCTGACACTAACGTGTTTTCATCGATGTGCAATGTACATTGTAAGTATTAATATGATGTAAATAAGTTATAATTTTTTTTTGTCCTCGCAGAAATTAATGATTCTTAAATGCTGAACTATCAAGATAAGAGTCATTTACAAGTAATACTTGCAATTTCCTGTGATAAAATGAAAACTTTTTTTCCGAACTTTTTTCTCAATTTGTACTATTGCTTGATTTAATTACCTCGATTTCCAAAGTAAATGAATTGTTATAATAAAAAGAGAAATAAACTTATTTTTTCCAGAAGCAACAGTTTAAGAAATTCTGCTGCAGATTTAAAAAGTATTTTTAAAAATTTTCATACATTACTTCAATTTTATCTGAGAAATTGACAACGTCAACAATTCCATTAAGTTATCACAAATTTACGAAAAAATATTGAAACTGAATTTTGAGTTGCTAAATATGTGATACGAATGAAAAATGAGAATTTTATGAAAGTATACTTATGATTGTGCAAGGGACAAGTTCAAAATTCATTTTTCATTGAATTTTAAATACAAAACTTATTTTTAATGTTCATAAACTAAATTTTATTTTCATTTATGGCAGTTTTCGTGCATACATATTGAATAAAATAAGAAAAACAAAATTAAGCTCTTTACATTCTCATAGCAAAAAAATACTTGAGTTTAATAGAATTTTTCAGACTTCAACTTCTAATATTATCTAAATATAGAATTCATTTCCACTTAAGAATTTTTTCACGATTTCCAAGTGTTTATTATTGGGATTTCCAAAGTATATTATTTTCTCTTTGACTCTCGAATTTTTAATGTTTTAGGAATGATTCGGTATTATACTTGAAAAATCAACCTTGTAGCATTCAAATTGCAATAAAAATCTTAGGAAGTTGCCTTTCATTCAAGTTAAAACTGAAGTTCTTTTTTTTCTTAACTTACAGCGTTTTTCTAGAATTAAGAGACGAAGGAGAAATAGTTTTTTTTTCCGAATTTTTTAAAAATACGATTTATTCATGTTGTAAATATGAACCCAAAATTGAATACACAATATTTTTATTCAAAACATCAATGAATTTAAAAAAAAAAACTATTAATCATTAAATAATAAAGTATTCTACAACCTTTGTTTTGTTATAATGGCTTTTTTTAATTGTATGATTATTTAATTTCCGCTATGAACGTCTTTCAATGACTCTTGTAATTACTAGCAAATAGAACTACGTGCTCTGCAAGTTATTACGCGAAATTATGGAGCACATTGTGATGTGAATTTTTGATGATGAGCATCATAGCTGCGTTTTGTTAGGATTCAATCTACATTACATGGAAAAAAAATGAATTGAGCACAGACATGAACGTATAAAAATGAGTAAATAGTCTATCTACGCATAATTACTTATAGTAATTAAAAAATTGATAATTTGTTGCTAAATTCATTGTTCGTCAAAATTTTAATAATGCTGCATTTATGAATGATAAATTTATGAAATTGTATTTATATACAGTTACTTTATAGTACATATATTCATTCATTCATTCATTCAATTCAGAGAAATGAGCAATTATTCTGAATGTTGAAAAATATTCACAATACAAATTTTTCTGATTTTATAATAACCGAGAAGTTCTCAAAATAACGTATAATATATAGCAAGATAATAATGAAAAAAATCTACAAAAACTAAGAAAACAACCTTTGCCAATACACCGAAATTTGCATATCACATGAATTCCAGTAAAAATCAAAAACCAAATTCTACATTACCACTATAAATAAAAAACCAATTGAAATAGAGTCCTTGACATCAAATTTTATTTCAAACAATCCAAAACACAAATATCTAAAAATTCTTTTTTTTTTTCAAAATTTCTCAATCTAAATTATTTAACTCAATTTAAATTTCCCTGATTTTGTACATCAAACAGACAATTTCTCTGAAAACCTATATTTTGAGATTATTCTAAAAATCTACAAAAACAGCAAATAACTGTTGCCATTTCATTGAAATTTGCAAAATCACTGAATAACATCAATTCCAGTGAAAATGAAAAACCATATTTTACTTTTCCACTGTGAATTACAATGTGAATTACAATTATTACAATTCAGCATATTTTGAAAAATATATAAAATTTATCCATTTATTAAGAATTTTTAGAGAAATGGAAAATTATTTCAATTGTTGGAGAATATACACAGTACGAATTTTCTTGATTTTTCAAAAACCGAGTTCTTAAAAGACGTGAAAAATTTCAAAATATTCTCGAAATGCACGAAAACTTAGAAAATACCGTAGCCAATACATCGAAATTTGCAAAACAAAAAAAAATATCACATGAATTCTAGTAAAAGTCTAAAACAAAAGTCTACATTCTTACAGTTCATTACATATACCAATCGAAACAGAATTCGTGACATAAATTTTCATGGATCAAAAATTCCATTTCGAAAAATCCAAAACACTAATATCCAAAAATCTTTTGTTCCAAAATTTCCTTATTCGAATTATCCAATACTTTTTGATTATTCTATTTATGTATTTATAACATTTAGAAACAAATATTGTGTATTAATTTTGAAGTATGTACGAAAAATTATTCTGAATTTTCAAAACAATATAAAATTCTTTTAAATGTAAAAATATACTTACAATACAAATTTTCCTGATATGTATTTCAAAAACCGAAAAATTCCCCAAAAATGAAAATATATTCTAAAATATTCTAAAAATACACAAAAACTCAAAAAATGACCGTTGCCAATACACCAAAATTTGTAAAATCACAATATAACGTCAATTCTAGGGAAAATCGGAAACCATATTCTACTTTTCTACTGTAAATTACATGAACCAATCGAAATAAAATCCCTGAAATCAAATTCAATGGATTCAAAATTCCATTTCAAACGAAGCAACACACTAATATCTAAAAATCCCTTTTTCCAAAATTTCCGAATTTAAAGTTAATTATTCAACAGATTTTGAAAAATCTATTAATTTGATCTGTTTGAATTGTATGATCTAAAAAATAAATATACTTAATTAAAATTGAAGTTATTTTAAATATTCAGAGGAATGAGAAATTACTCTAAATGTTAAAAAATATACACAATACAAGATTTTCCTGATTTCATTGAAACCGAGATTTTCTTAAAAACTCGAAAATTTTCAAAATAATCTGAAAATTCACGAAAACTAATAAAATACATCGAAATTCCCAAAACCACTATATCACCTAAATTCTAGTGAAATATAAAAACAAAAGTTTACATTTTTACTGTTCATTACATACAAAAATTTAAACAGAATTCCTGTCATAAAATTCCATTTCAAACAATCCAAAACACTGATATCCAAACATCTCTTTTTCCAAAACATCCCAATTTGAATTATTCAACAGTTTTTGATAAATCTATTTAATTATTCGTAACATTTATATCTTTGTAACCTTTTTAAGAAAAAAATGAGTATTAATTCTGAAAAACGAAAAATTATTGTGAATTTACAGGACAATAAAAAATTATTCCAAGCACAAAAAACATATTCACAATACAAATTTTCCTGACATTTCAAACACCGAAAAATTCCTCAAAAATGGTACATATTCCAAAATATTCTAAAAAATCCACAAACACTCAAAAAATAACCGGTTGCCAATACACCAAAATTTGCAAAATCACTGTATAACATGAATTCCCCTAAAAATAAAAAAAAAATTCTAAATTTCCACAATTCCAATCAAAACAAAATCCCCGACATAAAATCCCATGTATTCACAATTCAATTTTGAAAAAACCCCTTTCTTCAATATTCCTCAAACCTCCCCATGAAAAAAAAAATCAAAAAACAAACAAACAACCTAATACCCCTTGAACCACACCCAAAATCCCACTGTCAAAACACATAAACCCGCTATTTTCCCTTGTCAAACCCGCATATATTCATGTACCTCGAAAAAGTCCCCCGAAATTCCGAAACGTCACGTCAGGAGAACGGCCTTTTACGAGCGAGGAAAACGCACAAATCACGTGACGAGGCAGGTTAACAGTTAACACACGGCGAGCCGAATGCGAGCGGGGCTTATGGCGTATTCCCCGTGGAATGCCCGAAAAACGGCTCAACGCTAAGAAAATACGCCCGTGGCACACTTCCCGACGAATCACTGTGCAGAAAACGCGCGAGGTTATGTTACTCTGGCGACCGTGTACTCTAGAACCGCAGCGTGCGTAAATATACGAACGCGTAACTCGCGAATCTAGAGAGGGAAACGGAACGATGCGCGCCCCGCAAAAGTCCACGAGCGACTGACTGCGACTGACCAATTTGGACCAGTTGGTAACCGTTCGGATTCGTCGACTACTCGCGAGGAGCGATCGGGGGTGTTCGGGAAAGTTCGGGACTGGTCGGCCGGTCGCGCGTTTTACCCCTTCCAACGGATTTCTCGCTGATGGGTGGAAGGGGGAGGGTGCTCTCCCCCCCTCGCGGCGCTTCCCTCGCGCGCTCTTTGTTTCATAAATAATCATTAGCCGCGGGATCCTGATGCCAATTTGAATGATCCAGTCATGGACAGGGATGCGAGGCGGTAAGTTTACCGGTAAACTACTGACCATGACCGTCAGTTTACCTTATCAGTCAAATTACATACTCACAGTCTCATAGATAGGAATGTGAGGTGGTAAGTTTACCGGTATTTTTACCCCAAAAATACTGGCCATGACCGTCAGTTTACCCTACCAGTCAAATTACATACTCACAGGCGGTGATGTCAGGCGGTAAGTTTACCCGTAAATTACTGGTCATGACCGTCAGTTTACCTTACTGGTCAAAATTATTACACGCTCACAGACGGGGACGTGAGGCGGTAAATTTACCGGTAAATTACTGGTCATGACCGTCAATTACGACAAGAAAATTTTTGTCAATTTTGACCGTCTGTTTACTTTACCGTTCAGAATTATTGTGATGGTCAAAATTAATACATACACGCTGATGACTTGAAATAATGCGCAACTCGTTTGTTATTACATATTTCTTTTTTTCGTCAATTTCAATAAAAAAATGAAAATAAATTTGGTTTCCAGAATAATAAATGATTATATAATTACAACTTCCCCATTTGAAGCGAGTTATTTATAAATAAATAAACACATCACATCATCAAAATGTTGTTGATCAAGTATTTTTCTTTGGAATTTATCGACTATTTCGGAAAAATTCCTACATTATTATATGCCAGTTTTCAACAATAAGACAAGAGTACAGTACAGTACTTTCCACTAATAAAATATTGTAATTGTGGGTCAGTTTCGACTATTGCACTTTTTTTTATCGAAATTTTCTATTTATTTTACTATATTTATGGCAGATATTGGCAAATTTTACCAGTATCACTAGTTATTTTGTTACTTATCAAAACCTTATAACAAAATGAAATTTGTTATAGTAACTCAATTTCTTATACGAATGTATTTGATGAAATCTTTTAAGAAAAAAACCTTATAAAATTTCTTTGATCTACTCTTTATAACGAATTCCGGTTTCTTATAAGGTTAGTATAAGGTCCCCTTTTAAGAAATTTAATTCTTTTAAGAAATTTCATTTTCTTAGGAAATTTTCATAAATACCAGAAGTACTTTGGATTCGTTATAAATATAGCAGAGTATGAAACAAATTACATCAAAAAGTGCAATATTTGAGACTGAACAATAATAGCAATATTGTATAATAAAGAGTACAATATTTTTTCGCAAAATATGTATTAATTTTAAAAGTAACTTAATCTACATCATTCAGAAGTATGTACCAGAATTCCGAAACTTTTATAACTATCGCCCATGACATTAATTTCAAAACATGAATTTAAAGTTTCTGTTTTCGGTTTGTTGTTCATGTCAACATATATATTGGGTAGAAAACGCAGTAGTACACTGACTCACTCATGAGTTTTTACTAGAAAATTGAAAAAGCCATTTATGAAATCTGAAATGACAAGATTGGTGATTTTCACCTGGAATTGCTGGAAATCGTTTAGTCGCATTTTTTCATCGAAATTCGGTCATAATTACTAATAAATGACCAGAAACGAACTCTGATGGTCAAATAGATGTAGAAAGTTTCCAAATTTGACCGTAAATAACAGTAAATGACCGTCAGAAATTATAATGAGCTGACCTATTTTTTTACTGACCGGTAAATTCACATCCCTGGTCATGGGAAATACCCTTGGATTTCATAAAAAACAGAAGCGTCCTTGGTCATTTCGATTCTTATAAAAACCTGAAGAAAATAGGATAAAACTTATAAAAAATATAAGTCAAAAACAAAACCAAGAAATAAAAAAATCACCAAAGTTATGGTTTTGGATTCAATTATTGAAAAATGAAAATTCCTGGCCAGAAAAATTTGTGATTTTGATATTTTATACAAGAAAGTTTAAAATTATGAATATTTTGTTTCCAAAAACCGAACCAATTGCAATCTTATAAAAAAGTGTGATAAATGAAGAAATTTCTTCTCACTATTACTATTCAGTGCTTCGAATTCTCGATGGAAATTTTTTGATCGAGTTCATTACAGAGTGAAAGAGTAGACGAAAATTGAGAAAAAAAAGAATGAAAAATTATAGTCATAGGTATGACTCAATTGATGAAATATAAACATTTTTAATAAAAAGAATTTCGCATCTAGATATTTTGGACGACGTAAAATCTATTATCCAGAGTGAAATTTTCCACACTAGAAATGATAGCAATGATTGCATTATTTGTTGCGCTTCCTAACTTTGTCTTGTAACTTACTTATTAAATGCATTTACCTGAAGAAAATAAAACTGATTGCAATAAATCCGTATTTAAGCCACAGAAATTTATGAACGATTGCACCAAAACGCAGTTACATTTGAACAACCTACTAGTATAACTGATAGCAATAAATTTTCCTACAGATTATTGAATTTTCTTAAAGACACTTAATCAGGCAGTATATCAACAGTTAAGGAACCTTTTCTTCAATGCACATATTAATGTCTGAAAAATAAAAGGAGCCATTCAACCATACTTAAAATTGTTCCAGCAAAAAGTGCAAACGTTTGAAAAACCTTTCGAAATCGACATCAGCGACGTTTCTTCACCTTCTATAAGAATACAATTTGATGTTTCGCATAAAGGATGTGAAAATGGAAGATAATGAAATTTGGTGCTGTGCCAAGGAACCACACAGCTTCATTGTCGAAACGGAGACGTCGAGTACGGTCTCGTAGCAACGTAAAAAAGATTTAAAAAAAAAAAACATTAAAAAAGCTAGGAAACATTTCGGGAAATTCCAAAGTGATCGAAGGAGAAAATTGAATGATAACAATGCGCGAATAACATCATCTACTGTTGGTTTTGGACGTCGGGAAATTGGATTTCAAGACGAAACGCTGGAAGCTACAGCGAAACGCACTAACTTGATCGGAATATCATTTTGGACCATGTTACTTCTCGACGCTGTATACGTAATCCGAAACGTTGCATTACGGATTCGGGCCAATACATAGGAGATCTAGTTCTCTGCAAAATGCTCTAGAGATGGGTCCAGAATGTGTGTTGCTGAGAAGAGAACTACTGAATTACAGTGAAAAGGGAACTATAAGGACAATAGAAATTTCTATGAATCTTGACGTCACACCCCCCACTCCACATTTTAAACCCTCTCCCAGTGAACCTGCGAGCTCGCAGCGTTTTCATCATTTCCGCCCCTTTTCGAACTCGCCAGGGAGCTCGCAGACTACTCGCCACGAGCTCACAGAGTACTTCCAGTCGTTGATAATTATTAATATATATTTCAGGAATATAAAAAGATAATTTATTATTTACAGTAAAAGTAATCGCAATGACGCTGTAAACCGATTATTTGATAAAAAAAAATTCTCCCCCGTGGTAATCGATCCCGTGTACTGCGGAGTTGAACATCATAAAGAGTCATATTAATTAATATGAGACATGCACTTGATTTAACCATTCTACACAAAACTTGAAACATGAGAAAAAAAAACCAGCAGCCATCTGGTGAGCGCTTGGGGAGAGCGCGCGAATATTAAAAATTTGAATACATAATTAGGTTTTAGAGAACGCTGGGGAAAAAATTTAAATGATAAACTGCACGTCAGAGGCATAGGTAGAAAAAATTTTTAGAAGGGGTTTTTCGACAAAATTATTTCCCTCGAGGTTCTTAATTTTTATTCTTTGACAATCTTGTTATAGGAGAAAGATTTTTAATTTTTTCGAATTCCGAAATTTTAAGTATTGCACCTTTTGTATGTAATATAGTAGAATTCGATTTCATTTTTTTCAAGTCAGCGAGGTTTACATTTTTTTTTTTCTGTGATATTGATATAACTTGAAGAATTTTATGATTATTGTAATGGATTTCTATTCAACTTTCTAAAATTCGATGCTTTAAGAATCACAGTTTTTCTGAAAAACTTTAATATTTTTATAGATTTTTTAGACAATTTTAATGACACAAATTTTAGGTATTTCATAAATTTTCATTATTTTTGTATCGTACGTTTTTTTGTAAAATTTTCTAGTCTTTTCTAGTATTTTTATAGATTCCTAGTATCAATATAGTCTGTTCTAAAGATTACTAGAATTTGATGCTAGGGCACTGAAAATTTCAACGATTTTGAGTATTTCAATTGATTATTTTTTGGTAACGTAAATAAAATACAAGAGAAGGGGCATAAATCACCATACGAGTAGCACCCTGGACAAAAACAAATTTTCATTGTTCAACATTATCGAATAACGCCAAAATAAATTTTTTCTGTTAGATTCGAGTATCTATGACCTATGACCTAGTTCAACACTTGGAACATTTCATAAGATATGTAGCTTGAAAAACTGTGCCAAATATCGTGCAATTTTCGAGGCTCTAGAGCAGTTTCCTTCTTAAGGTAATTCGCTAAAATAACTAAAATCCAATCGACCCAATTTGACTATTGCACCTTCGAAACTTGCAAATGAGTCGCCGCGTATGACATTCGTTAAATAATACCCACGTTTTATTAATTCACGACGCGAAGACTTGTTATTCACCGGAAATTGATTCTGCCCCGGTATCGGAAACATAATTCAATTTAAGCAAACGCACGTAGACCGCACGTTTGTTATTTGCAATTGTGCATCTATATACGTGCATTTCATTGTTTCGTTTGGGGACAAAAGGGAAAACGCTTGAAAGCGCTATCACCGAAACGTCTTTTGTTTGCGCGAACGTAAGAAATCAAGATCGCTGATGCGTCGCACTGTTTCCACGAGTCGGAAAATTAATTTGCATTGCTTGTGTACTTTCCGTGATAAAACTTTTCCAGAGGTTTTTCGTAATTTTCCCGGAATCGCGACTTTTTGCGCGAGGTAATTAAAAGGTAATCACGGATCGTGAGTTGAACATGTTTTGAAATTTGAAAAATCGGAGGCTTTTTTGCTTTTTTGATGAAAATACACGAAAGTTTGCTTATTCATGTGAAAATTGTTTACTCAAATTATCAATTATAGATTAAAAATTTATTGACTGTACTGCCTTTTTTCAGAGATGAAGCTTTTTGGTGATTTTCCAATGTAGGTTTGACGATGAAATCATTCTAAGGTGTGAGATAGAAATTTTCCATAATAAATTCTAAACTTTTTTAGGATCTGAATTATTTGGAAAGCATAACATTTATGAAATTTTAAATTTCAAATTTCATCCATTGGAATTTCGAGCTTCTAAGGTCATGAACTTTGTGCACATACTGGAATTCATAGAACTAATAAAATTGTGAATTTCTGATTTTGATGAAAAATCAGAAAATCGAAAAGAAAAAAACTTTGAATTCCCGAACATATAATTTCTACTCATTTTAGATGAATCGAAACTATCAGGATTCGTGCAAATTCCGGATTCAAATTCAAAATAATATCATTTTTGTTTTAAACTTTTGAAATATCGTAAACTCGTAGATTCCTGATTCAAAACTTTCGAATTTAAATTTCTTCGTCAAGTTACTTAAAGAAAGCTTTCGGAACGTTACAAATTATTTATGTCTCCCATATTTTGAAGAAAAATTGTAAATTCACGAGTCTTCGGCGTTTAATTTACAACGCGCGAGTCGCGAGCGAGTGATAACAACGCGCAAACAGTTGCTCGTTACCGAAAGCGTGGAAATTGTCATTAGCTGATATTTCCGAGCATGAAACATTTCGCAACTTCGATCGCGGTTTGTTTGAACGTCTCGTTCGTGTACTGCTGCTCGTGAAAATGCGACATTAGCGCATAAATGAACGATAATGACGTGATAGATAAAAAGTTTTTCTCCAAAGCGAGTACACAATTTCCATTAGATAAGTCAGAATCGCCGTATTTGCATGAACACCGCTTATAGTTCTTTTTCTTTATCAGCACTTGCGTTTTCAAATGGAATAATATAACGATTATCTAAATTAAGCAATTCGAAAAATGGAAACAATAATTCCTACAGTGAAATGATTTAATCATCTCCACTTTTACAGTTCGGCAGAATTTGACTTTTGTAAAAAAAAATAATTACTATCCTCGGCTACTTTGAAAATTCGACAAGTTTGAGCTTGGAGCACCTAGAAATCCGAAATCCATAACTTTGTGGGTTTCAGTGTATATTTTTTCGTAGTTTCACAATTTTTCCTCAAGAAAATCATTCATTGTGAAACGTTACATCCTTCTTGTCTCTTACTATTTTCGATCCAGGAAAAATGTCGGACATACGTTACGTGGCACGAAACACGAAACAATTTCCCGAGTTGCGATCCATAATTCAAGAAGGGTCAAAGTGTCAATTCTTATCTATCCGCGAGTTGTAGTGTGTATCTCCGGAGTGTCCGCGACAGGTACGCGAGATATACCATACGCGTATGGTGATTTGGAACACGGCGCCATATGTCAGAGACGTGAAATTAATTATCATGCCCGGAGGAGTATCCCGAATGCATTTCTATATACACGTATACACTCATGTCAAAGGTACAAGGGATTCGGTGATGATACAATATCGCGAATTGCCGCTCTCGACCTCGACTCGTGCAAGAGGGAAAAATATTTATTGACAAAGTTCTCAAAAATGGTTCCCAAGTTTTGGAAATATTCCTAGTTTTTACCATCTGTCTTCAGTTTTGGTGATTTTGAGAGTGAAAAAATTTATTAAAATTTCAGCACTTCTGACGGTCATTCATAATTTTTAGGCAGGTGCGTAGGCAGAGAGGGGTTTTGAGGGTTCAAACCCCTCCCAAAATTCTGATAAAATCAATCAATATTTCATGTAAAAATGAAAAAAGTTACATCGATAAACAATAAAGAAATAAGTAGAAATTACCAAAATGTAAGATTACGTAGAAAGTATGAATCAAAAAAATTGTTGCAACCCAGTGGATAATCAGCAAAAATCAAAATCTACGAAAATGCTGAAAATTTACGTTTTTTGAATCTTAGATTAGCAAATTCTAGAAATCTATATAATTTCCATTTAAAAGTATTAAAAATCTTTTGATTCATACACACACTAAAAAAATGAATACCATGAAAAAACTTTTTTCTGAAAAATCTTGAAAAATGCTTCTACGATCTATAAATTTTGGGATTTCAGAGCATCAAATTCTAAATATACTTTAAATCTATTAAAATTCTAACAAACCAAACAATATCTTTTGAATATTGTAAACATACGAAGAAAGAATAACGATATAAAACATGAAAAATCTTTATGTATGATATTTGACCATTTATTCTTTTGAAATTACTGAGAATAGATCGAAATTCGTATCATAAAGCATCAAGTTTTTTAAATCTCTGTAGGAATCTACGAAAATATAAGTAATCTATAAAAATACTTGGAAATCCTCCAGACTTTCGTATTTTATACTAGAAAAATGTGAAAAATGAGTTCACTAGCTTACTAGTTTTTCCAGTTTACTATTACGAATTTGACAGGTTTACTAGTTTACTAAATAACTAATTTACTTGTTAACGAGTTTGATAGTTTACTATTTTTCTTTTTCACTTGTTTACTATATTAGTATTTCACAATCTCAGTAGTTTACAAAGCTTATTTGTTTAGTAATTTAGTAGTTTACTAGTTTACTAGTTTGCTAATTTACTCTTTTTCTAGCTTACTAGTTTACTTAAAATTTGTCAATACTGAAAAATTATGTATATATAATTTTTTTAGAAATTTATAAAACCTTCTGTCCTGGAGCATAGTTATCAATATAATACTATAATTATATATAGTTTTAGAAATTATTCTAGAAATTCATATAGAAAACAAAAAAATACATGCAATTCAATTTATAAAATTTTTACGATTAAACATACTTTTCATCGTAGAAATACTAAAAAAAATTTGGAATAAAAGTGTTGAAATATCTTCATAAAAAAGCTATCGTCTGAAAAATCAATTCAAATTCTCAAGATCGTTGAAAGTTTCAATACTGTAACATCAATTTCTAAAAATTTATTGAGTGATTCATAGAAACATTAGAAATATATTAAAATACCAGGAAATACCACAAAATTTGAGGAATAATATACTGTACGAAAATAATATAAATTTATGATGTACCTTTCATCTGCACTGCAAAAAAACATATGTGAGACATGTCTCCGTAGAAGACACGAACACGCGAAATCCATGTCTTCAGTCATTAAATGTCTTACTTTTATGTGTCAAAAAGATGTGTCTTGAAGACATCTTTAAACGTCTTAAAAACGACGTCAAAAAGTATCTCGTGGCAAGACACCATTATTTGCAGTGTGCGTGGTTAAAACTTGCTCTAAAACCAATTAAAAATTATAAATATTTAAGAATTTTGATTCCTAGAGCATCGTATTTTAGAAAGCTCTGTAAAAACCCATATTATTATAACTTAATATCAGATAATCCTTAGAGTAGTATAAATGCAAAAAGTAGTAGTAAAAAAAATTGAAATCTCGGATACTAATTAAAAATCACGAAAATCGAATTTCATTATTTACGAACATAAAAAATGTGCAACTCTGGATTCCAAGAGCTGTATAACTTTGAAATTCCGAAATGTAAAATTTTTCAAAATCGCTCTCTTGTAACCATATTGTCAAAAATTAAAAATTATCAAATCCCGAAAAAAAAAATATTTTTAGAAAAGCCCTTCCCGAAAACTTTTTCTGCCTACGCCCCTGTTTTTAGAAATTTTTTTCAAACAAGTTATTTAAAACTTATTATGAAATTTTTCAAGTTTGACAGGCGCCTATGCTGAAAGAGGGTTTGAGTAGTTCTAAATCCTTCCGAATTCATAATTATTAATCAAAACACAAGTTAACATCCATGAGTGAAAATTTCACTCCGAAATTTCAAAAACACTGAAAAACTTCAAAAAATTCTAAGTAGCAAAAAAATTCGTCTGTATGCTTCACTATACAATAAAAATTTGCGTTTAGCCATTACAAATATATGACAGGTATATCACATCACAACCTCCGATAGTTTGTCCGAAAATCGACATTTCCCATTTCCCCCTGTCATTTTAGAGCTTGAATGAAAAAAAAATGCATCAAAACCTGGTTTAACTTTCTCAATTTTGATTTAGAATCTATTTAAGTTTCTTTGGCCAGAGTAATAGTTACAACTTCCCACTTCTATTTACAATGTCCGTTCCTCTCGTGCGAGAAGAATGTTTCAGCGTAACAAAGGCTCGTAATTGCATTCCGTGATAGCGTCGATAATCGCCGAGGGCCCAATAATTTCTCACCCGGCAAATGTGTCATAAGTGCAACGAGGCTTTGGCAACGAGTCACGGGAAAAAAGTGGTTTCTCCGTAGAAAAGCCCGGTCACAAGTGGCCCTTCCGTGACAGAAGTGCGCGCCGGGGGTTTTTCAGCCGCCCTCGGGCGATTAAAAGCGCGCGCGAAAACTTTCGGCCTCGTTTTCCATTGTCTCGGGCGTAATTTTTTCAGAAGGGAACTTTTATCAGCCGACGCGCCCCGGCGATAAATGCATTCTTTGTCCACCCCGTCCCCAGGGCGCATTTGCATCGAGAGCCGCTCACGCGATCTCCCTTATTTTTCACTCTCCTCCATTCCCAGCAACCCCACAAATCATCGGGAAAGACACAACCAATTTTTCATATTTTATAAATTGTTAACATATATTTTTACGGTTTGTTTGTATGGTGCACTGGGTTTAATTAATCTAGTGAAGAGACGATTTCTGAGTCTATAGGGATGGGAAGCGAAACGAAAACTACGCTGAAAGAAAAATACAGTAATTATTACAATACTGTATAGTAAACGGGAATCACTCCGACATATTGTACTTTTTGCTAGATAATACATCAATTTTTGAAATAACGTATTGTAAATATTGTCAAATGATATTGTAGTTATAGATACTTCTTCTAGTTTTTGCAATATCATATTGTAATTCCTACCAATCCAGATTGTTGAAAATTCCATACAGCTTTTTCAGTGTGCAGTTCTGTATAGGTTCTTTTTGCAACATTCTTGTGTACTTCCGAGGTCTCAAGTGCGTCATATTGTAATATGATACAGTTTTCGAAAAAGCTGGATAAAAGTAATGTAGTTCATTTTTTTCGCCATGTATGGTAAAAATTACAGTTCGTAGAGTAAAATTTGCATTTTAAGATTTGAAATTTTCCGAAATTATACAGTAAAAACTGGCATACATATTGTAATTTGTACATTAATAGCGGTTTTACTGTATAACATTATAATGAGTAAAAAAAATATTGCAGATTTTACAATATTATTGTAAAAACTTCAATGGTATTGTACACATTGCAATATTATTGTTAAAAGTACACTAATATTGTACTTTTTACAATATATATACGGCAAAAAGTACAAGATTTTTTCCTCAGTGTATCGATATGGGCTCATCTGATTTATTGGAATCGTGTGATATTTTGAAAGGAAAATATTGATATTCTGATGTATAGCATAGATTTTGATGAATTTAAAAAAAATTGTTTGTTCACAGATTTATAGCGTTTTTAGTATTTTTTGAAGCACTCATTTGGAGGGTTTTTTGATGGATTTCCATGTAGATATCTAGAATTTCATAATATAGAATTCAAAGGTATATTCTAAAATGCCTAGTTACCTCATATTATAGATTTCTGATGGAATCTTATATAAATAAATTTTTATCATTTATTAAACTCTGAGCATTTTTAAAATGTGGGATTTTCTTGTATTTTTCCATATTTCTACATAGATGTCTTGAATTTGATCCCAAATGCTAAAAAAAATCAAAGTTTCATTAATTTCCAGAATTTTTAAAGATTCTTCCAGAAATCAATTGACAATTTAAATATAAAAAATATTCTATTATCAAAGTTTGTTTTTTTTTCTTATATATATTTATTAAATTTCCTAAGATTATCAGGTAAATTGGAAAATTTTTGTATTATCATAAATATCTATATCGTAGATTTCAAGAATTTGAAGCTCTGAAATCTAAAGTATCATTCACATTTATAAATTGTTCATAGAACAGTTACTTTATATATCCCTAGTATTTTATAGATTTTCTTACATATTTTTTCGAGAATTTCTGTGAATTAAATTTTTAATATGTATTCCAAATTATATTCATGCTATGAAAAGAAATCATAATAACATTGTTATCAAAGAATCTCAACGTCTAAGCAACCCACAAATTATCGGAAAAAACACAACGAACATTTCATATTATCAGTACCCAGTGAACCTGTGAGCTCACAGCGTGCTCGTGACGAGCGTGAAAGTCAAACTCGCTGCGAGCTCGCAGCGTTTTCATTATTTCCGCCCCTTTTCTAACACGCCGCGAACTCGCCAGCGAGCTCGCAGACTATTCGCCACGAGCTCACAAGTACTTCCAGTCGTTGATAATTATTAATATATATTTCAGGAAAATAAAAAGATGATTCATTATTTACAGTTAGAAGTAATCACAATGAAGCTGTAAATTGATTATTTAATTAAAAGAATTTCTCCCGGGTGGGAATTGATCCCGAGTTCTGCGGAGTTGAACGCCCAAAAAGAATTGTATTGATTATCATGAGACATGCACTTGATTTAAGCATTCTACACGAAACTTGAAACACGAGGAAAAAAAACCAGCAGCCATCTGGTGAGCGCTTGGGGAAATCGCGCGAATTTTCAAAATTCGAATATAAGGTAATTCAAATTTTGGAAATTCGCGCGCTCTCCCCAAGTGCTCACCAGAACTCCGCAGAACACGGGATCAATATCCACCCGGGAGAAATTTTTTTTTTTTTTATTAAATAATCGTTTTCACAGCTTCATCGTGATTACTCTTTACTGTAAATAATGAACCCTCGCCACCTCCCTCCACTCACCACACACCTTGCCAATGTAAAGGCCGGCCGTCGCTTTTATGTGCCAACAAATCCATTTTTTCCTATAAGAAACCGTTTGTTTCTTCTCTTATAAAACTTTTATTCAAAATCACCCATATGAAAGTTGTGATGTCTGACAATTCGTCATTATCAAATAAACATTACACAAACTAAAGCTGCACTGAAAAAAATTGATGATAGCTACCCTAACTGTATTCATGCTGTTGAGGGAATTATAGTTGGAGTAACTGAAAATACAGTCGTGACAACTGCAATTAAAGGTATTCTAAGTTTGCAGTCCGCAGTTGAAGCATAACCATAAATTCACAGTTCGTTTTGGAACCTACACTTTTTTTATAGTCGGTGCAATCGTAAATTCAAGTTGCTACTCGGATAGTCGTTCAGGTATGCGAGCTTTTCGAGAGACAGTTGTTGCATCTTTTTAAAAGATACGTGAGGCAACTTCAATATCCTGTAGGAAATCACATAAAATTAAAAGCTAAAACAAGAAAAGAAACGTCACAGTGATTTGCCGTTTTTGTCTCGAGGAGGAAAGGTAAGTCATTCATTTTGAACTTTTAATGTTATTTTACTTGATAAAGTGGCTTACTGTGAAATAATATTCATGCACGTAAATGCTTTTCTTTAAATCGCGCGCGCTCGAACTCGCTGATACGTTCCACCCATACATATGAATAACACTTAAAAAAAGTTGTTGTCTACTGTATTTTCCAACCGCATTTTTTGCGTGTCGTTGCTGTCAACTTTTTTTCTTAACCTCACTTTGCGACAAAAATGAATAAACTTTCCAACTATAGTTTTATAGTAGATGCAACTTTAACCTTTTCTTAGAAAGCATCGTACACCATATGAATTGCAAGTCCAACTGTAATTTTATAGTAAATGCAAGTTTAAACTTTTCTCGGGAAGCATGCAGAACCGTAGTTGGAGTAACAATAACTGTACTGATTGGTGTTGGAATGAACTACGTATTTACTGTGGGGATTACAATATTTTTACAGTCGAACAGTCAATATTTTTCTCTCAGTGTGTGATATACACAACGACACGTCGATCTACATTTTTAATATTAATTTCTTTCCTTGAAAAAGAATAACCTTTTAACAAAAAAATGACCGAAATATTACTATTATACCAGCAACCGATTATTTAATGTCCAAAAGCAAGCGACGGCCCGCTTCGAATACTGCTTTATAACGGCCTTGCGAATTGATTATGATCATTTTTTCTTGACGAGAATGTATTTTTAATCATTTTGATGGCACAAAAAATCGAATGTGTTATATGAATAAACCATCGATAGTATTCAAGAGTTTTTTTAGTGCAATTAGCAACATAGTGTGTAATTATTGCTTTAAATAACTTTTTCAATTTCACATGTAAACGTTCTGTAATACAATCTTTTGGGAAACATTCATGGTTTGAATAGTGAATTGTGTAGCTAGAAGCAAAAACAGCCGATTTAGAACCAGTGTTATCGCTCCGAGGTACACACGATACATTTTGCCCCGATAACAGTAAAAATGAGCGTATCAAAACTAAAAAACTGAAATACGTCATTTGTTTCTATCGAAACGTATTTTGAATTGCTCATTTTTGCTGTTTGAGAGGAAAAAAAGTAATTTTTTCAGGTGAATTGAAGGTCATAAAATTAAGGTGGACAATAAAAAAAACTATTAGTAAAGAAAAAATCTGAATTTTTTCGCATTGAGTTTCTCCTAAATTCGACAACGAATATAAAATGTGCAAGAAAAAACATAAATAATGACTTATTGACGTAAAAAAAGGACCAATATTTCGTTAATTGAGACACATGAAAGTATGAATGACTAATTATTTAAAAATTTTACAAAAAAATCCTGTGAATGAATATTCAAGGGTCTACACTATATCGTTTTTGGTATATTTTTGTAAAAACGAGAATTCGACCGTCACACAGTGATAAATGTAGAATTTTTAATATGCGATTTTAGGGATCTATAATTATTTGACAACCCCCGGACTAACTTTTTTGTCTTCAACTTGTAAATTATAATGTTGGGCTCATCGCGAGCTACAAAAATCAGGAAAAAAAATCAATATCCACGATTAAAATGCAAATGTAGAATTTCGAATATACGATTTTACACTCGGAGAATATATTAGTACGATTGACTAAATTTATTTATTCAACAATGTTTTGATAAATATAAATAATTTTTTTAGTATCTTGTATATTGTAGATATATTTAAAGCATTTATGTTCAAGTGAATAAATTGAAAGTAAAAACTATTATACTCACATTTTTTCAAATATTAAAAAAGGTTTTAGATTATACTAAAAGACCTGTTACTAGGAATACACGCTTTTTCTCCGAGTAACTAAATTGAAAGTGAAATTAACAATTCTTCTATGTAAGATATTAAAGTAAAAATATTAGTTTGAATCATCAAAGACTTATGGTAGAGTGATGAAACCTTTCTTTTCAAAGGAATAAGCAAAGTAATTCTGATTATTCATTCTCATCATCTTGTTCCATGTAATTCTTCGAGGAAATTGAATGTTTTTGAATATTCTCCAATCCGTATCCTACGGACCGTTACAAAAGGTGTTTCTCAGAATTGAGAGAAGCTTATTGAAAATTCACGAATAATATAACTTTTTAGAAATTTTAGGTCCAAATCTTGTAAGGAATTTGCAGGAAATAAGGCATCCTCAAGCAAATTCACAATCTATGACACGTGTGCATAAGATAACGCAGGGGGAAAATTCATTTGCAGGAAACAATTATCACAAAAAAAGTGCTAAAATTTTTCATTGAAATTATCATATATTTTTATCAGATCGTATAATCTTTATCTTTGACACGTGTTCAAAATAATAGGCAGCGAGTGATAATACTTTCAAAAGATGAAATTTCACCGAAAAGTCTAATCTGGCAAAAAGTTTTGTGATTAAAATTTTATTATTTTTTTGAATAGGACGTAAAATCCATATCTACGACACGTGTCTATAGGAATACTCAAGTAAAAAAATGAATAAAAAAAATCAATTTGCGCTTCGAAAATCTAACCTTACGAAGATTTTTCATCGAATTTCCTAAGTCTTCTACAATAGGTCGTAAAGTTTATGTCTGTGATACGTCTTCGTAAAGAAATTTATAGATAAAAAATTAATAAAAAAAACTAAATTTTACTTGCAAAACCTAATATCGCCAAGATTTCTCATTAAAGTTTTAATATATTCTTGGAAACGACGTAGCATTTTTTTCATGACACGTGTGCTGAAGAAAAGGCAGAAGAAAAAATGAATTTAGAAAAATCCTTTCAACATGAAAAATCTAACTTTTAATGTATTGTCATTGAAATTGAGCGTGCGGATTCCATAATGTGTTCTACGCCATGCTTCGCGCGTTCTATAGAACACATTATGGAATCCGCACGCTCAATTCTCATATCTTTTTCAATAGGAAGTAAAATCCATAAGTATGACACGTGTGCAAAAAAATAGCCAAAGAAAAAAATAAACTTGAAAAAGTCAATTTTAACCAAACAAAATTTTTATGGTTTTACGATTTTTCGTTAAAAAAATCATATCTATTTCAATAGAACGTAGAATCCTTATTTCATGCACGTTTGCAAAAGAATAGGCAAAAAGCGAAATTCGTTTTGAAAAATCAATTTTTATCGAAAAACCTTCGTGTTGGCCTGAAATACATCATTTGTTTATATCGAAACGTGTTTTGAATTGCTCATTTTTGCTGTTTGAGAGGGAAAAAAGTAATTTTTTCAGGTGAATTGAAAAAGACGGTTTATATTGTTTTCTTGCACTTACTATAGTATGGTCTAATGATTTTTTAAACGAAACCTATCTAATACTTCAGATGGAAACTACATGTACCTTTATGACTGCGATCTTAATCAGAGCCATATAGCGATCCGGATTTCCTCAAAAGATATTGAAATTTATAAGATTTCATAAAACGCCACCTTCAGAAACGTATCAATAATAAATTTCTTATAAAATTTGCATACGTTCATTTTTAAAAATCTATAAATCCTTAAAAGATTTTTATGACGTTACCTTGAAAGGATTCATAATTTATTTAAGTAAGACTTTGACAAGTCTCACAATGGGACCCAATGAGCTGCTTAGTCATATGTTCGATTATCAATTGCACTCTGAACGCACTTATTGTATATTATGAGTTTGTCGAAATTTGATATAGAATATTTTATTCATAATCTGGTGCATAGTTTTCGTTCACATTTCCGATTATCAGCAAAACGTGAAGTCAAGATTCTAATATTTCCAGCGATATGCATGCATTTAAATAAAGTGTATTTCATTTGAATAAAATTATTATTACATCCGAACCAGAGAAATTTCATCTTCATTGGAAAAAAACTCGAGTGAAAGATTTTGACTCAAAAGAGGCAATTTTATCGTTTTTTCGCCTGTTTTACTGGCAGGAGAAAAATTTATTACTGGGAGTATTAGATTATTGATAGGTGAAGAGCGTTGAACAATTTGTTTTTATTAGAAAATTTTCGAGTAAAACGTAGTTGCTATTCGTATTATCCTTTATTTTCCGTAAAAAATTGCCTAATACATTCACAAAATTTTCGACAAAAAGAAGTGCAGCGCGAATAGTGGTAGACATTCGAATAAGAAAAATCGAAAATTGATCAGTCGTTCAGAGTTTAAACTCGGATTACCTGACTTATTGGGAGATATCAATTCCAACTTCAATGTATCTGGAAGTATTAATAATATATGAATTTCTCGACATTGCTTGCAACTAGCTCGTATCACAGTGAAAAATGATTAAAAATACATTCTCGTCAAGAAAAAATGATCATAATCAATTTGCAAGGCCGTTGTAAAGCAGTATTCGAAGCGGGCCGTCGCTTGCCTTTGGACATTAAATAATCAGTTACTGGTATAATACTAATATTTCCGTCATTTTTTTGTTAAAAGGTTATTCTTTTTCAAGGAAAGAAATTAATATTAAAAATGTAGATCGACGTGTCGTTGTGGATATCATAGCTTTAATTTGTGTAATGTTTATTTGATAATCGACGAATTGTCAGATATCACAACTTTCATATGGGTGATTTTGAATTAAAGTTTTATAAGAGAAGAAACAAACGGTTTCTTATAGGAAAAAATGGATTTGTTGGCACATAAAAGCGACGGCCCACCGTTACATTGGCAAGGTGTGTGGTGAGTGGAGGGAGGTGGCGGGGGATATCACTTTTTTTGCTGTGTCAATTAAGGTTATATATTTATCATAATCGAATAATTGTATCATACTATTGTATGTTATAATCATAATCAATTTTCTATTTATATTCTGAGAAAATCATTCATTCTTTATGTAATCCGTTCGTTTTTTGTTAAATATATTCATACATAATTCTTGAATGAAGTTTTTTTTTTCTTTATTTATTTCTTACACATGAATTTACAGCGTTTTGAATATTATCTATAAATATTACTTCGGTCGAGTCCTGGTTTTTCAATGTATTATAGACAGTGTGTCCATAAGTGACTTAAAGTCAGTTCAAGAACGGTCGCGAACGTTGGGTTGCGTTGGCTCCTCGCTCTCATACCACGCTTTTTTGGGTATTTCTGACTTGAAAATACTCGGAAAAGCGTGGTTGGCACTGTTGGCAATGTTTCTAAATTAAAATTACTTTGAAGTAAATTCAATGGCACAGCAGAAACTAAATAATGAAAATAATTTTTTGCATCCAAATAAATGTTTTACATTCTTCATTCATTTTTTATTCACACTGCATTGAATATATTATATGAGATGTAAGTCAGTTGTAACAAATGGAAAAATTATTTATAGTTACCACCGAATTTATTATTAGCGACTTGGAAAATCATGGGCAGCATATGCGACTCGCAAAATTTTGAATTTTGCAAATATTTGCTGAAAAAGGTAAAATAGATTCATACCCGCAATTGATGCCAGATCTGTAATCAGCGTATCAAACAACTATGGTAAGCTAATATGCATCTTTGAAATAATACCATTGTTATAGTGATTTGTTTGAGCAAATATTTTCATCAAGACTTATGCAAACATGGCACAAGATTCATGATCAGCGACACAAAAGACCATGAAAAGCAGACGCATCTTGCAATCACTTCAAATTTACAAGTAACAGCTAGGAAAAAGTTGAAACAAATCAATTTTCTACGTCTGATGCCATATTTCTGATCAGGGTTCCAAACAAATGTAAAAAGCAAATGTACATTGTAAACAGCCCAATTTTTATTTTAGTTTTGTGAAAACTAATAGTTACATATACATTAATTTCCCAAATCTTTTCCTCACTGCGGCAATCTTTCAAAATACTTTTTACTTTTCGAACAGAATTTAACTGAACTATTGTTGTGTAAATGAATTCAAATTCGTCCACTTTAATTCTAAATTATATAATCAAACTATATATAAATATAATATCATCTTTCTCGATTTTGGCGACTGCCTTAATCAAAGAATTATATTATATATGTCAAAGAAGACTATGAATACATTATTTATTTTTCATCTGGTTCTAACAAAACCTTCTGTATACAAGTTAAGTATTTTTCGGTAAAGAAAATCATAGAACTAGGAAAAACTTACAAATACTATAATGAAGTTTTGTATACTATTGTGTTAAAAAAAAAAAAATACTTCCGCTGGGGTTCGAGAACCAGCGATCTTGCGATCGCCTGGCCGGTGCCATATCTACTACACTACCGATCCTATTGTCAGTACTGACTTTCTAAAGAATATGAGAGCCCTACATTTATTTCCTACTTATGATTTTGATTTTTTTCTCAAATTATTCAAATAATCATAAAATCGCCTATTCTGCTGCTGACATTCCGGTACCAATCTTATTAAGGAAAAAAAAACAATTGGTCAATACTGCCAACCTCCCAGCCAACACTAAACTATGCATATCATAGCACCTTAGACCATATAGTACATGGACTGATAATTCAATATGGCGCTTTGGTCCCAACATCAGGAGCGTGTAGTAAACGCGGAACGACAAAGTTTTATATGCATTAGTGTATATGTGAACCATACATGCGAACGGCCGCGACGTTTTACTCCGACTTGTTATTTGTTGATTGCCTAATGTCGAAGTGTATAAAGTGTAATAAAGTGTAATAAATTGGAGGAAATGACGAAAATATGCTTCATTTGTGGCCACATAAAGGACGACGAAAATATTTCGTTTCATCTGTGAGTTAAAAACGTTTGTTTACTTTTTCAATGATTGGTGAAAATATATTCATATAGTGTATTTACTTTTGCAAATTTGAAAATAACTACGTGTTATTATTTCATGCGCTTAAAAATATGTCGCATTCATTTGACTAGAAATTTGGGCTCTTTTTGGTGATAAAAACAATTGGTAAACTGTTAAAAATGAGTGAAAATACTTTTAACAAAATCATTTGAAATTCACAAGTATTCCTAAAGAAAGAGAAAATATAGCAATCATGTAGCCTGCAAAAATTATTAACGCTATATTCACATTTTTTCACCAATTAATAAAGATTGACCTTAAATAATTTCCTAACATTTTACAGATTTCCCAAAACAAAGGAGAAGCAGGAAAATTGGCTAAAACTTTTTCAAATCAACCCTGAGGATGGTGTTGATCAGTATTTTTTTCTTTCACTTTCGTCACACGAATTTTTATATTTACATTTTTTCTATCAAACACATTGAAAATGAATATGAAAGATAAATGCATTTTTTATTTACACACCACTTGCAACCGAATAATATACGTGCGATGCGTTTTTACCACAGAACGTTTAAATAAGGAATTTAACTTTTAAAAAAAATACAATTAAATTCAATAAATACTGAATACTTCTAAAATATATACTTATAATACGTAAAATATAGAACATCACTGTTACATCTTATTTTATTCATTATTATCAAAAATAATCAGATTATTGGTGAATAATTCCAGAATAATTTCCTGACTATCAACTTTTCACGTATATACACAGGTCCATACTTATATTTTATTCAATATCTTCATCTGTAAACGTGCAGTAAGATTACTTACTACCATATTGAAAATTATAATTTATCACGCTATCAATTCAATGCCTAAAATGAACTAATGAGGTATTTACAAAAAATTTTAGAACCCTCTGTATGTACGTCACTTGCGTATATGCTCGGGGCGATTGAGTGTACGATACTTCATTGATTGTCGTTCCGCTTTTACTACACGCTCCTATGTTGGAACCACTTTTGCCTGCACCAAACAATAGCAATGGTCAGTCCATGTACTATATGGTCTAAGCATAGCACACACCATACAACACGCGATATCGGGCTTAATTGGGCTTAATCGGGAAAGCTCGGCAAAGTTCGGGGCTCTGAGGGAACCTAACCTTCCCCGAGCCATGAGGTCTTAACAAAAATATAGGTATAGCGATGTACAGCGATCGTAGTGAAAACAGGCAAATCCCCGATTAGAAAGGGACAGAGAAAGCGCGCGGCTCTAGTAAGAGGGAGAAGGAGAAGATGCTTGCGGTAAATAAGAGTCCGGGCGAACTCGCTCTCGTCGGGTCAGGGCCGTACGTTGCATGATGAATTGTTTTTTTTTTTCAGATTGTTTATTAATAATTAAAAAGCGACGGCAAAGTCCTTCCGTACTTTGTGATTATCTTTTTATTCACCTGAAATATATATTAATAATTATCAACGACTGGAAGTACTCTGTGAGCTCGCAGCGAGTTTGATTTTCACGCTCGCCGCGAGCACGCTGCGAGCTCACAGGTTCACTGGGTACTTAACCTCGAATCATCCTTTTTTTATACATATTGTTTAAAATGTAGTGAAAACCTCTTCAAATTCATACATAAGTTGATGTCTTTTTCATACGTGAAAATAACGGATTACAGAAGTTGATAATGCAGAACTTCGAAATTTTGAGATGTTAGAATACATAGTATTATTCAACTATAAACTTGGACATTAGAATTTAACTTGTTCGAATTTTGCTATAAAATTCTACTCTATAAATGAGTGATAGATTGCTTTTAGAGTAAATTTTTACTCTGCATAATGTAAAAAATCTTAACCTCAATTTTATTAAAAATGATTTTCCACTCTTCTAGAATGAAAAATCGGAAAAATGTGCCTGAATAAAAAATCTGAAATTTCCAAGTCTGTTTTCTTATATCAGAACTCGAAAAATTCTATTTTTTCTACATTATTCTGAAGCTCCTTCCTAAAAGTTATCGCTGATTGATCGTAAACAACCCTCGAGTGCTCTGTTAATTTTGATGAATCGCTTGGGTGGCGACTTGAAAATTTAATTTGCCTCGGTGAACAGGGTCGAGGCATGCACACTCCCTTACACCTGGGAACTAGACTCATTTCCAGCGGTGTCGAAAACATGGTAATTAATTAAACGCAGAAACTTTGGTTTATACGTACAAACAACAGCAAAAAAATCGTTCTTCAGCCAAAAAAAAACGTTGAAAAACCCATGTTTAGCGCTGGTAAAATTAATTAATTACACTGAGCTTTCCACAAACGATTTCAAATTTTTCAAATGTGGTAACTTAAGACTTTTTTATTGGCGATACATCCATTGTTCAAAAGTAAGGACGACATACGACAAAAGTCGTTTAGGAAGTATTGAAAAAAATGGTTTTCGACCAAAACGAGAGAAAGTGAGGTGTACAAACTGTATGTATCATAGAATTTAAAAACTACGAACATTTTAAGACAAATTCATCGTGTCTCTAATATATGGTATAAACGTAGAAGACAAAAAGTTTTTTAGGTTATGTGTGTTTATTTTTTTGATAATAATGGTGGTTTTAGTGGTTTAGAAACTACGAACATTTTAAGACAAATTCATCGTATCTCTAATATATAAATGTAGAAGACAACAAATTTTTTAGGTTATGTGTGTTTATTTTTTGATAATAATGGTGGTTTAGAAACTACGAACATTTTAAGACAAATTCATCGTGTCTCTAATATATGGTATAAACGTAGAAGACAAAAAATTTTTTAGGTTATGTGTATTTATTTTTTTGATAATAATGGTGGTTTTAGTGGTTTAGAAATTACGAACATTTTAAGACAAATTCATCGTGTCTCTAATATATAAAAGTAGAAGACGGAAAATTTTTTAGGTTATGTGTATTTATTTTTTTGATAATAATGGTGGTGCTGTAGCGGGCCCTCACCTCGGCCCATGACCGTGGGCCATTGATTACAAAATTTTTTATCTCAAGATTTAAGGATAATAAGATGAAGTATTCTTAAATCTCAAAATTTTGAAGTTCTGCATTCACAAATTTTATATTTAGTTATTTTCATGTATGAGAAAGACATCAATTTACTCAAGATTTAATGAGATTTCCACTAAATTACCCCATTTGATAATAAAATAGTTTAACTTTCGATGAAATTAACGACGTTCTGACCGTTGATGCAGTTGGAAAAAATCATTGGAAACTCGAATTTCCCACGACTGCTATGCTCGACTTCCGGAAACTTTATTCTTGTTGACGCGCTAACGAGGCGACTTTTGTAACAACGCTCTCGCTGTTGCAGTAAAATTGAACATTTTAATGAATTCGGACCTTTTTTTCTCCTCATTCCCGCGTTTAACGACACAATGCGATTATGTTTCTTTCATTATGCCGCACCGTAAATGAACTAACGACACCGGTAATTAAGGTAAATGTCTCAGTAACGAAAGAGGATTCAATATTCTTTCACATCGCGGAAAACGTTGTTTTAATGATAGAGTTGATTCAATTTTCCGAGCTTTTCTTCAATTCACAGATTCATTAAAGCAGTAAATAGTTTCGGAGTATGAACAAATTTTTATAACGAAACCAAAGTGAATAATTTGTGTTGAATAAAGAACGATAGTATTTTTTCTCATGTTAATTTTTTCCAAATTTCATCCTCGTATTTATTTTATCTGATGAAAAGTAATACTTGGTAATACTGATTTTATTTTCGTGAGCTTCAAATGTTTCCTATGACAAACAAATGGTGAGGTTATATTTTAAAAAAACTGTAACATGTCAAAATTTTTAAAACGTAAAAATGGGGTTTTGCTCAAAATCTCACATGACTAGTATAGTTCTTTCAATGCGTTCGTGGGGGGCTTGGAATTCCTATTCCTTTTTTGGACTTCTTGGCATCGCATTTTTGTACTACTTTCTACATATATACAAGGTAAATGAACATCTGGAAATTTCCTTGCACTATCAACATAAAAAATTATTGTTTTTGCATCAGAAACCGTTGAACAATGAAACGAATGCTTGAAGATAAGAGAAACTAAGATTAAAGAAAAATAGAGAAGAAACTGCAGAAGTCAGATTGCCAAGTATCAAATGCGAGGAAAAAAAGGGAAATATGAAAACTTAATAGTAAGGAGATGAAAAAGGAAAAACTGGAATTATATGTGAATGTATGATGAATTTTCATAGAAAAACATTTTCTTGATTAGATCGTGGTCGCGGGCTATTCTATGTAAACAAGTAGAATTGTTGGAGAGTAACAAAAATTATTTTCAATTTGTGAAAACGAATGAAAATTAAAAATTAAGAAATATTTTGACCCTCAAATTTTTAAGAAAGTTATATTTTTGAGTTTTTGGGTATTTTTTAATTAAATTTCAATGGTGAATTTGTATTCCTAAATTGTCTGTTGAAGTAAAATTTAAATGTTTGAAACGCTTCATTTTTGAATCATCGAATAAAGAAACATCTTCAATTTTAAACCCGAGCTTTTAACTTTCAAAGTCTTTTTACTCTCGAGTTCAAAATATTTAGAAATCATTATAATGAATTTTACATTTTTTATTCATCATATTTTCATACTGCACATATATATCGTACAAAAACCCATCTTCAATAAATCACAGTTCAGGTCAACAATGAAAAAAAAAAAAACACGATTCAATCGTAACAATGAATTTAATATTCAAAAACCTGTACAAATAAAAATTCACTATAAATAATGCATAGTCCAAGTCATAACCGTGCTTGCATGTAACAATCGACATATCTCTTGGTAAACTATAAAAAAATTCGACATCAACAATGCCGAACCCAATTTCGTTTCAAGCACGCTCCGTTGTTTATTCGCAATGTTTATTCATATATCATATAATTCATCGCTCACATAAATATTTCGAATCGATAACATATATCCGTGCAACACTGATAAGAAATTTTCATATATTTTCACCGAGGTTTTTAATACGATTTCGTCATACGAAAGTGATTTCGTTTTGTATGATCATATATGAACAGCATGTATAATCACCACAGCATCGTACAACCGTAACATATATTATTACTAAAATATATAATCATGCATCATGCATAATCAAAGATTATTTATATCATTTAATTTCTTTTATAAATAATCATAGATCATTCATTATAGATTATTGTATATTACCATGGATTATAAGTTTAACACGAATTTTCGTGATTATACATGACGTTCGTATATAATACACTGCGGCACCATTATATACTCCCCCACTATACGCGGTTCTCCCGCAAGCCACAATATGCATGGGTCCGGAATTTTTGCATATAGCGGAGTTGCAGTGTAATTTAAGTATACACCAGGGACAAATGTAAAAGTGAGGGGGGGGGGGGAGTTTCGAAGAGTCAAAATTTATTTTGATTTTATCGTAAGTAATGAATAATTGTGCAACTAAATATTATAAGAGTACGAATTCAATTCATGAAATTTGAGCGTCTGAAGAAGATTTTTTTAAGAAACGTCACTTCTAAGTTACAACTTTAACAAGTTTAAACATCAAGCCATAAAAATGGAATATCTTTATCTAAAAACTAAAATTATTCATGAATGTCACTCACTGAAAAATGGGAATTTTTTTGTACAAAACTAAAAACTTGAAGACGTTAAACCTTCAATTTCTAAAAAAAACATAATTTTCACCCCTACCCTTTTTCCCCATTTTTGCAAATACCCCTGTTGTAAATCTAAAAAAAATTTTCTTAAAAAAACAATCGATCACTGTAAACCAATCCACCGTCCAGAATTTGAATGACGGTACGAAAAAAATCCACTCACGCGTTCGAAAACAGAATATTTATACAAAATTACATTATTTACAAACTTGCTATATCCGGCGTATAAAAGTCGATAGAAAAAAGGTCGAAAAATGTCAGCGCAACTCCAAACTAACGGGGAAAAAATACTCAAAAAGCCGAAACTTGCCTCGACGTTTTTAGAATTCCCTCTACAATTCATTTTTCACCTACGAAGAATCTACGTGTTTTTCGTTAAGTTTGATTATTTTTTTATTTAATTTATTTTGTTTATTCACTCGGATTATCTTGCGCCATTTTTTTTGTCTTACACATCGACAGCTTTTTTTTTATACGGGAAAAAGATCTTTATACGTGATCGCATATATGGGCAATGGCGTGGTGGAAAATGAATTTCCACCAGAATGTTAAGTCCTCCTACTTTCAATTAGAATAAAAAATGAGATGAATTTGATATCTTTTTTATACCTTTAAAAATGTTATAAAATAATTTGGATACTTCAAAACGTGAAAATCTAGAAATCTGAGTTTTGACAGAGATTCGAATCCAAAATTTTGATCTCAGATAATTTCAAATTCTAATTTGTGACTAGAAAAACGAAATCTGGGATCCTGAAAATTATGGAATGTTTTAAATTGTTGATTCTTGGGTTACAGTAAACTCTCTCTTATCTCGCCCGAATTCTTTTACTTATTTGGAGTAAAAGATTTCCCATATCTCCCACTTCCAAAAACTGTAAAATTCATCATTGCATTGTATTTTTCTTTTTTTTTTTTGTCCTGAGAGTCAAACAATGACAAACAAATCATTTGAAATCCCCGCACTTTTATGTAATGCGCGTGCATTTGTCTCTACATGACAGCAAACTTCAGGCAGTGATTAACATTTTGAGAAAGGATATATATTTTCAGCTAGTAAAATAAACTGAAAACATGACAACTCGTTTTCCATTTGATACATTCCTTCCTTTTCTTCCTCCGCCACGCCACTATACATAAATTACAACCAAACAAATTATAAACAAAATATCAAAAGCACTAAAAATTCTAAAAGAACAAAAAACTTGTTTTTCAAACTCTGAAACGAGATTTCTTCGTTTTTGCATCTTAGTCATCAAAACTCAAAAATAACGAAGTTATCTTCAATCAAAGTCGAACAATCAGCGCGCGATGCGGTAGCGTCCTGGTACTAATTCACGCTCACGCGCCCTGATTGGTCAATTTTCACTGCCAGTAAATCCGTTGTTTTTCGGTATATACCAACAAAAACTATTATTCATTCTTTTTTACCCTGATTCATTCATTACAGCCATACGATCATATAAAAAAAATTTTTCCCGAATAACGAACCGGAACCATTCCCATCGTCACTTTCAACAGAGATTCTTTATCGAATTTCATTTCTGTCGAAGAACTAGTTTTTTAGATTCCTTATTCTTTTTTGTATTTTCGCGGAGGCTCATTTCGCGACGTTTTGGGTGACAAAAGAATACTTGGGTCAGACGCCATTTGACGTTGAACCGTTCATTGGGGGTCGCAATAAATCGTGATATTGAATTAAGGCTTCCCGTAAAGAACGAGAAACTTGCGTAGAAGCAGCCGCAACCGTGCATTCTACGAGACAAGGATAAAGGCCTATAAGTTGCTCCCACACGGATCTTTCGACTGAAATACAAAAAGTAGCACCAAATTCAATGAGAATCCAAAAAAAAGTAGACTTCTCAGTTAAATATTTCCATTTTCTAATTGGTTGATTTTGATCAAGGGCGTAGGCAGAAAAAATTTTCTAGAGGGGTTTTTCTAAAAAATGTTTTTCCTTCGAGATCTCATAATTTTTAATGTTTAACAATAGATATATGGTTACGAAAGAGGGATTTGGAAATATTTTACATTTCAGAATTTAAAAGTTATACAATTTTTGAAGTCCAGAGTCACACATTTTTCATGTTCGTAAATAATGGAATTCGATTTTTGTGATTTTCAATTAGTAACTGAGGTTTCAATTTTTTTTACCAACATTTTTTGTATTTATACCACTTTAAGGATTATTTGATATATAATACTACAAATTTTGTAGTATTTTATGGCATTTTATATTATTATTTAATTCAAAGTCAAAAAACGATCACTCGGAGCCAATTCTTGTGTCAACGAATTTTATTCACTGAAGGCAAAAACGATCAATATTTCGACCTTACATCAGGTCCTCTTCAGGAACAATCATATGTAATATTCTCAAGCTCAAACATGTGACTTTTTTTGGTATTTTATATACTTCTAATATTTCTATGGATAACTTAATAGATTTTTGAAAATTGATGCTATAGTATTAAAACTTCCAAGAATTTTGAGAATTTAAATTAATTTTTCTGACGACAGTTTCTTTTATGAAGATTTTCAATAGTTTTATTCTATATTTTTTTAGTATTTCTACATGGATTTCTAGAATAATTTCTGAAATTATATATAGTTATAGAATTATATTAATAATTATGCCTCAGGACATAAAGTTTCATAAATTTCTAAGAAAAATATTTCTACATAATTTTTATACATTGAAATGTTTTCAGTAAACTAGTAAATAAGCTAGTAATCTTGTAAACTACTGAAATTGTAAAATAGTAAAATAGTAAACAAGTGAAAAAATAAAATAGTAAACTAGCAAACACGTTAACAAGTAAATCAGTTATTTGGTAAACTAGTCAACTTGTCAAAATTGTAATAGTAAACTGGTAAAACTAGTAAGCTAGTAAACTAGTGAGCTGGTTAAAAAAAACTAGTAAGCTAATAAACTAGTAAACTAGTAAACCCTTTAACAAGTAAATTAATAAACTAGTAAACTGATAAGTTAGTAAACTAATAAACTAGTAAACTATTTTACTAGTAAACTATTAAATGAGTAAATTATTGAGATAGTAAACTAATTAATCTATTTTTCTCATTTTCCTAGTATAATATACGAAACCCTAGAGAATTTCCAAGTATTTTTATAGATTTCTCAAAGATTGAAAAAACTCGATGCTTCAAAATGCGAATTTCGATCTATTATCAGTAATTTCAAGAATCAGTGATAAAATCACATTCATACAGATTTTCAATGTTTTATATCGTTATTATTTTCTCGCAAGTTTCAAAATATCCAAAATATTTTGTTGCGTTTCTTGAATTCTTTTAGATTTATAGTATACTTAAAATTTGATGCTCTAAAATCCCAAAATTTGTAGATCGTTGAGGACTTTGTTGAGATTTTTCAGAAAACTGTTTTTTTCATAGAATTCAATTATTTTCATTATTCTTTTAGAGCTTGTATGAATCGAAAGATTTTTGATACTTTTATAAGGATTTTGTATAGATTTCTAGAATTTGATGATCCAAGATTCAAAGTTTTGTAAATTTTTAGCATTTTCGTAGATTTTTATTTTTCTTGATTATTCACTGGGTTGCAACAGTTTTAATTCATATTTTCTACGTAATACTACGTTTCTATAATTTCTACTTTTTTATTGAATATATACAGCTAACGTTTTCATGCATTTTTTTGTAACTTATGTTTTTCTTGTTTATCAATGTAACCTTTTCCATTTTTACATGAAATATTGATTGATTTTATCAGAATTTCGAAACCCTCAAAACCTCCCTCTGCCTACGCACCTAATTTAAATCATTGATATCTTTTTTGTTTATTAATTTAGGAGAAAACAGTCTAACAATTTTTGTCTTGTATTACACTTTATAATGATGTAGAGAATTTTAGATTTTGAGATTTTTTTTGAAAATGATACCCCCCATCTGCTATTTTATGACTCAGTAGATGAGGTTATAGATCAGGTAAAAAAATGGCACAATTTTCACTCTCATGAAAAAAAAGTCTTTGTTTTGATTTAATATAGCCTATCTCAAAGAAAAAAAATGTCTAGTATAAAAGTTATACAAAATTATATACATAATCAAGTTTCGTAAATTCAATGCATTTCTTTTCATTTTAATTCGGTTCTCAAGATCCTGATTTTTTTTTTTTTTTTTCAAGTTATTTAAGTTTGGAATAATTTTAATAGACTTACCTTTGTTGGCTGGAGCTTTTTTCAGAGACACAACCAATGTTGCTACAGCTTTCAGTACAAACGATATCTCCGACAACCTGTACCTAGAAAATTTCTCTGTTACTCACGATTTTTTGTCCTGAAGTAATTAATCGTGACTTTTGGAAAAAAAAACTGATTATTTAATTACATCCATCTGATTTGCAAAAATTAAAATGTATTTTATTTTTTGAATAGTTCAATTTTTTATCCAACTTCATATAGTTTTTGAAGTTTTCAATATATTATTGTAATTTTTAATGTCACTTTTTAAAACCTTGATTCATCAATTGAATCTTCCCTAAATTGTCATTTTCTGTGCCTAACAATTTTTTTAAACATCACTTACTCCGTACATTCATTATAAACGGAAAATAAAATATTAATACTTGCCACCAATTTCGTACATATCGGTACAAACAGTAGTCACAAATATGTGTCACGTGATAACACAAATATTTGAATAACCGAGTGTGCGATTCAACAAAAAATTAAGCAAACATCATATAAATTATGAATCATTGCTAATAATAAGATAAGCCTCGAAAAAACATTTCTCATCGATGATAAAATCGTACGTTGACTTCGTGCTCACAAACAAAAAATAAAGGAAAAATCAAGATTGTGCAAAGCAACCTTTTCTCACGATATGAATTTTCCGAAATTTTCCCAGATAGATTACTAATACCCAAACAGTAGCTCTCTTTTTTTTCTTTATTTTAAATCTGTTTTACACAAATTTTTATGTTACTCTTCCCACCCCCTTGAAAAAAAAAATGATACTTCTTCAACAAACAAACTAAAGAAAGAAAAAACCAATATTGCGGAAAACAAATTTTTCTCACGATATGAGTTTTCCGAAGTTTTCCAGATGAATTATTTTGAATCTTTTTTACAGGTTATATCTAAAATTTTAAAAAATTACTTTCCCCATTGAAAAGTTGAAGAAAAAATTGAATTAAAAAAAAAAAATAAAATAAAAGTGATATTACCTGGGCAAGGGGCATTTTCCGCTACGTTTCTCGTCTTCGATGTACTTTCGCAAAACTTCCTGAAAGCGATGGAGCAAAGCGGTGACGGCCAATCTCCCAGCGACGCCACCCTCGTTCCCCTCCGACGATTTTTCCTTTTCCACGTCCATTTCCCCGCTCAGACCGTCCAGCAACGAAAATTGGAGCAAAGTCTCGAAGCACGTTTTCGCGAATTCTTCGCGAAGTTTTGGCTCGTCGTTTTTCTCTGGAAAATTCGAAATTGAAAATGCAGCTCTATGAAAATCCGCAAGTCTCAAAATCAAAGGTTTTCGTGAAGTCATTTATTTTGGAATTGGTAAAGTTTATCCAACAAAAATTTGCAGTAGGGAGGGGGGTACTTTTTTTCGTATCAAATTTTCGTATTTAATTTTAAATAATGTATTATGCCTTATAGGTATTTTTATTTCTAAGTTCGAATTTTACAGTTTTGAATTTTGTGAATGATCAGTTTTATTCGTTTTAGTTTTTTTCTCAAATAACGTTGAAAATTGTATATTTATTTTTAATTACTATTGGGTTTTTATATTTCGATAAGGTCAAATTTTTACTTCCACAATCTTCATTTTTTTGCCAGATGTTATATTATCAATTTATATATTTACTTCATTGAGGAACACGAATATTCCATTTTTTTTACTCTCGAAAGTTTTGGATTTGATACTTCCACTTATGAATTCCTTTATTTTATTTTTTGAATATTCTAATAAGGGCTCCGAATCAATTTTTAACTCTCGATTATAATCAATTAAAATATTTTTAACCCTTCCAAAATAAAAGGGATTCTCAGTTTCGTTTGAATCTTTATATTAATACTAAATTATTAGAAATTCTAAGTTTATTATTATGATTTATTTCCAAAAAAAACAAACAAACAAATCTAGGTTCCTCAATTTTTCTGCTTCTGCATAATCAATGAAAATTTATAAACCTTAACTGCGAATAACTTTTAAGAAATTACATCATACAATTAAAATACTTCTAAATTTATTATGTTCACTTTGTCACATTACACAATAAAAAATTTTTCATATGAATTATTTGACATCAACGACATCAATAAAAATTTAGCTGACAATGAAATGAAATTAAATTCTCCAAAAGGACTTTACTCTCAATGACAAAATGATTATTTTTCAAGAATAATAAATAATGTGAAACGAGAAGTAAATGACATGAATAGTATATAATAATAATCAAAAAGGATGGATTATAATAAACAATAATAAAATAAACATGATAGTTAATAAGTTCGATTAAAATAGATCCAGAATGCTAATGTGTAAGAATTATTGTAAATAAATAAATAAATAATAATAATAGGAGATAGTACGTAATAAAAATAGATTGAAATAATTCTAGCAGATATCACCATGATAATAAACAAATACAAAAATTAGGTGAATCATGATTCTACGTGAGTGATAAATAATTTAGGGAATAAAGTAATAAATGAATTCGATGATAAATAAAAAAAAAATTCAACATATTGTTGTTTTCTTCGATATTCCTAGCCAAACATTAATCATCAGATTTATGTGTAGGAAAAAAAATTACTGGATGAATTAATAAAATAAATAATAACAATGTCAAATTCCTTACAAATGTGAATAAGTTATGATTGTAAACAATAATTGGATAAAACAAATAATAATCACAATGCTAACATGGAACACATATCATCAAAAAAATAAACGAATGCAAGTATAAAATTAACAATATTCATAGATAATTATTATAATTTTTTTAAATCATGGATATCAATAAATGAAAATTAAAAAAAATTTTTTTTTGATATTCCTAGCCAGACATTTATCATGAGATTTGTGTGAGAAAAAACATTACTAGATGAATTATAAAGCAATGGTAAAAATGCTAAATTATTACTGAATCTGAATAAATTATCATTGTCTAAATTATTAAATTTGACAAATTTTAATAACATTACAATAGGAACACATATGAATGGATAAAAATTATTATATACTTTTATCATAATAACCATTGAAAATATATTATCAACAATAAATAATGAAACGAACAACGATAAGAATAATCAATTGCAGCAAAATAAAATGGAAATGTAAACCAACATGCGTATTTATTCCCATCTACAACATAATTTGTTCAATGGATTAGTAAACAAATTATTAGTCAACAAATACAAAACAAAATAAACAGTAATTCTTTATAATTATCATAATTCTACGTATGAATGTTATAATTAATTTTAGGAATGAAGTTTATAATCAATTGAATAATAAAAATAGATAAAAAAATTTCAAACTTTTCTTTACTTTGACATTCTTAGCCAAATATTCAGCATTAGACTATTTGGTAAAAAAATTACTAGATAAAATAATTTAAGGGATAATAACAATTGTAAATTATTGACAGATGGAAATGAATTATCATTATAAAAAATAATGGAATAAAACTAATTATAAAAATCATTGCAATAGGAACATATGATTATGAATAAAAATTTTTATAAATTGTTATCAAAATAACAATTGATAATATTTTATAAGTAATGAATAATGGTCATTGATAGAAATAATTACCAACATGCGTATTTATTCTCATCTACAAAATAAATTCTTTAATAGGTTAGTTAAAAAATATATCAGGAAATAAATACAAAAATTAAATAAATAATATTGATATATAAACATCATAATTCTACGTATGTAATAATTATTTTGACAAATAAATTAGTGAATCAATTCAATAAGAAATACAAATAATTTTTTTTTTTTTTTTTCAAGTTTTTGTTTTCCACAATATTACTAGTCAAACATTTATCATTAGGATGAAATATATAAGAACAAAATTTGACTGATTAATATACAGTTGTTGATATTTTATCGATATTTTTTAATATACGATAAGAAACGATATTTTTTCAGAACATCGTAATTAATATCGATATTTTTGCAAATATCGTAATAAATATCGATGTTTTTTGAAAATATCGTAATCTAGATTTTTATCGATATATCGGAATATCGATATTTTTCAATGATAAATATCGGCCTATGATGATATTTTTTTCCGTACGATAGATATCGATATCGATATTTTCAAAAATATCAACAACCCTAGATTAATACTAGAAAAAATTGTAGGTTCTCACCAATATGCGAGGTTGTCGCGGAATGTATGGAACCCTTGTTGAGGAGCATGACGACTCGCAAGATAAATTGATGAGGTACATGCTGGGAATACGGTAAAACCTCGTCGCGGAGCAATTCCATGACTTGGCAGTCGACTGCTTCGTCGGCTTGAACTTCCTCCACGCCTTGTTCCACCGGCGACGTGCTGAAACAAATTTCAATTTCTTCTTCATACCACTTTTTCCAACAAGGAATTTCACAGCCATTTCATCCACTCAAGCAACAAAAATAAAACAAAAATTTTGACAGGAAAATGGAAAAATATTTCTACATTCGTGAAGTGTATACCAGTTTATCACAAAAACCAAAAATATTTTTAAATTCAGTTTTTCATTCAAAGTAAAATTGATCGCTGAATTTCTGTATTTTGCATATTTTGTGTGTGCGATTTAAAAACGTACAAAAAAAATTATGAAGTCCGGGAAGATTCAACATTTTTCAAAATGTATAAAATCTTTCGATTCGACATACAAAGGATGTTTATAAAAAATAATTAGAACCTTTTTGGAAACAAAAAATCGTCCAAAGTATCGGCGAGCACCGGCCACATGCTTTGAAAGTGTTCGGGATATTTTCTAGCCAACGGCAAACCCGTGTGCAGAGTCGCGAGCAAACTCGTTATCGCGAGCTTCCAAGTTGTGTGCGAGGGACACGCGTATTTCATGGACAGTGGAACTTGCAAGGCTTTTACCACGTGCCTCAAAACTTGGCCCTCGATCACAGGCATTTCATGAGCGGTTTTTTGGTACAAACTGACGACTATTGACAAGGATTTTTCACCGAAAGGCACATAATTCATGGAAATCCAATCAGCCTGAAACACAAATTGTAATTAGAAATAAAAACAAGGCAAAAAAGTTTCAACAGTTAAATTATTGTATACAGCTAAGTATTTTTTTTTTGCGGTAAAAAAATTAAACATTGAGAATATATTCCAAAGTCAATATTTCTACATCTCAATTTCATTTACAAATTTAATTTATTACGAGGTTAATTATTGAACATGAATTATTTAAAATTCCAAATCAAAAACTACATATACTCAAGATTTTCCAAGATTATAATGAAATGAGTATAATATTTTGGAGAAATACTTGGTATTTTTAAAAAACATTTTCTCTAATTTTGAACTTACGTTTGGTCCTCGATTTTGAGAATTCGTTTTTGGTTGGATTTTTCCGTACGTCGAAGGAGCCTCGCATGTTAGGTGTAAAAAGTACAGATATTGAGTAAAAATAGGAACGATCATAGTTCGTAAATTTTCCTGACTCGACAAAGCCTCCTGAAACGATAATTGAATAATTTATGAACAACTTTTTAACATACTAAAAAAAATTTATCAAAAATCAAAATGAATCTATGAGAATATTTTTAATCAGTTTATGAATATCAATTTATTTTTACTTGTTTTTATTTGTAGTTTGAATGATTCATCATAAAAGTCATCATAAATATGAATTTTTCAGAATTTCAATATTTAAATTGTAATGTAATTTTGTTACCCAACATTGAAAAATAATACAATGTTAATATCTGGAAAAAAAAGCAAACAAACTTTTTGCAGAAGTTCCATAGAATCCAAAACGCCATCCTGCAAGGCAGTCAAAACGGCGTCCAGACCAGTCGGCAAAATATAAGGCGTGGTCTCGCCATAAACAGGAACAATCACAGTGTTCTTCAAAACCGTGCATAATTTTTGCAAATCGTAGTTTTTAGGGCTGCAAAAATTCGTAGAACCAAAAATGTGATATGCAAACAAACCAATATTAATTTCTAACATATCAAAAAAATATGAAATAGGGAAATAGAAAATTAACGAATATTTTAAAGATAAAAGTTATTTTAAAAACATCAGTGGAATTAGAATGATCGATGTTCGGATGATACAAAATTTATAATAATAATTAAAACTATGTATAACTTTTATTTATTTAATTAATATTATTAAGGTAGAAAATTCACATCTTCTAATTTTTGATACGCTAGAACATCAAGGAAAATGATAATTAAAAATTGAATGTGCCATTATGAATGCTCATATGATTTGAAAAATATAATAAAATATAACTTATTTACATCAAGATGATATAGATCACAGAAAATCAATTATAAAATCAAAATAAAAAATGCTTTATCGTAAAAAAATAATTTTTAAATATAGATGAAATTCGACTAATCCAGATACACGGAGAAAAATCGAGAGTAAATCTCACTAAAAACGCACGAAAAATTACCAAACTGCTGAGAAACGCGGGATAATTCCGCATATCAGCAGAACTATTATCAGCTAAATATATATAAATTTATGATATATAGTTTATAAATTATAAACTATATATCAGCAGGAACTATTCCATAAAAAAGAATATTTACCGATTGTTCGGTAAAAATTTCTTGCCGTAGGGCTTCATTCACATTTTTTCTCTACACTTTTCCTTATATGCAACACGTATAAGCGTGCGTTAGTGTCGGTGTGCGCGCCGAGGAATTCTATTTATAGTCGCCGAAAAGTGCTTTTGTTTTCTTTGCTTCCCTACATAAACTTCCACTCAACTTCGCTAGATGGCTGAATGAAATTTTTTCTCAATTGCGAATTATTGTGGAAATTCTTCAAATATGAGTGAAACCCATACACGAGAAAAAGAATTGAGGAACATGACTGAACATTACCAATGAAGCATCAACACCGAAATATCTCTTTTCATTCTGGCATCAATTTCTAGCATCAAAATATCTACCATTTCTACAGAAATGAATGTTTATGAGAATGAAATTTTTTATTTAGATAAGATTTTAAAGGTTCTGAATCACTAAAGATTTGCATAATGGAGTTTCATTACTTAAAATACAAAACCACATCATTTAAAATCCTTCGAGGACGAAAAATTCTTCTTTTATTTTGAAGTAAAAAGTATTCAAAGAATCGCACGAATCAGGATTCGAAGCGTGTAATTTTTGCCGAACGTTTGGTAATTTTTATCACTCTGGCAGTTCATTTTTACCGAACGTTTAGCATTCTGTCTCAAACATGGAATTTATCCCGCGTTTCTCAGCAGTTTAGAAATTTTTCGTGCGTTTTTGGTGAGATTTACTCTCGATTTTTCTCCGTGTAGTACAAAATGTGTGCTATTTTTTTTTAACTTTAAAAAACTGCAAGAAATTAGAAAATTTTTTCATAAAACTAGGAAAATTTGATTTTCTCGAATTTGAGCGTGGCTAAATTGAAACTCACTTATTTCTAATATGTTGAAAGACTGCAGGAAATATTTGTATGAGCGCAGTTAGGAACGCTTGCGACGGAATATAAGGTTCAATTTCGTTTTCTTTGGGAGGCGTCGTGCTTTCGAGCCCGATGCTCAACCAAACTTTCCAGGCGATGACCCACAACGCTTCCGCGTCATCGGACTGAACAGGGTCGTTGTTTTCGGCGCTTTTTGGAAGGAACAAGATTTCTTGGAAGGATTTTAGAGCCGCTAATGATACCTAGAACATTACAACCATACCGAATAAATTAATGCAATGTTATTAAGGAAAAAAAAAAAAATCAGGCCTCCCACACATCCCAAAAAAATCTTGTTGCAACAAAAATCTTGAACAAAGTAGCTCTACTAAAAAAATTTCAGAATCTCTAGCAATCTTTGACATTCCAAATACGTCTGAAAGTTTAAAAAATTTATCGATTTTTATTAGTACTGCAAGATCATCAATGATCTTCATAAGAGAAAAATTTTTTAATTTGTAAAAATGTGAAGATTAAAAAAGATTTTCTGTAGTTTCATGTGATTATCGAAATTTTCCTGAATTCGCAAAATTTTGAATTTTTCTAATTTATTTATTAAATTATTGACAATCCTCACAATTTTAATCTTTAAAATGTTCAATATTTTTAGGTTTTCATTTAAATCTTTGAAATTTTCCACAGTCCACACATGAATGAAAATTTATTGATTTTTTTGAAAAATCGGAAAATATGTCTTTTTATAAAATTTTTTTAAATTATCCAAAATCTACAAAACTTATTAAAAAATGTTTATATCCGACGAATTTTTTTATGTTTAGTTACTAAACGTCTTTTACATTTCCAAAGTATTCTACTTTCTCAAAATTTTCCATATTTCTATACAACTATTGAAATTTCTAAAATTATCGCGCATCATCATACAACACATCATTTCCCGATATTTTCAAATTTTTTGGAACTTCGCACAGTAGCTGTAATCCAATTAAATATTACAAATTTTTGTACAATCTAAAAAATTTATCTTTGTTTTCCAAATTAGTCAGAATTGCTGATAATTTCTATGTAATATATAAATTGAATTTGAAAAATAATCGATGATTCTTGTACGACAAAATATAATTTGTTTTTGACAAAGTTTTCTTAATTCCAGAGTTTTTATAGTTTTACAGAATTCCTAAAATATTTTACATGAATGTCTTTATTCTCTAAATTCTGCAAAATTTATCGACATTTCCTAGTTCCTACATCCTCAAATTATTCCAAATTCTTCAGATAAATTAAAATTCTCTTATATACTTAATTTATTTAAATTTTTCGAAATTTCAAAATTTTTAAGTTGTTATTTAAAAAATTGTTAATAATCAAACAGTTATTAATAATTGTTTGAGTGTTGCGAATTTTAAAAAAATGCAATGGAAAAAGTGTCTTAGGATTTTATGAGAAATCGATGATTTTAGAATGATCCGCTGACTTTAAAAACGACTTATATTTCATGGCTTCATAAATTTATATAAGTTTTTGTGATTTTTCGCATAATTTTATGATTTTTTGATTTTATGATTTTTGTTTTAGTAACTTTTTGCGACTTTTGCAAAACTTTTGCACATATGGATTTCTGATTTTCTAAGATAACTGACAATCCTTTAAATTTTGTTTTCCAGTTTTTCATGATTTTCTGAATTTTTCGATTTCTATTGAAATTTCGGAAATCATAAACGATCTCAGTACAATAAGCGTGTCACCATGCTCACAATTTTAATGAATATTACACTTTACGTAATTTGTAGGATTTTCCTTATTTTCAAGATTCATAGCTATTTTCTAAAATCCTACTAATTTTTCAGATTTTCAGATAACATTAGCAATATAATAATGTAAATATTTCTAATAATAATAAATGATGGATAAATAATAACATAACAGTAAATAATGATATGAAATAATAATGATAAATATTTAAATCAAATAAGTACTGAAATAATGAAACAACGATTATACAGTATGATATATGTAAGTAACAAATTATTATCAAAATAGTCATAGATAATAAATAGACAAGAAATTAAAAAAATATCCTAAAATTATAGATAATGCATTAAAAATATTGGATTAATGAGACAAAATTATTGAAATCTAATAATAGAAAATCAAAACAAAAAACATAGAAATGTAAATTCCCGTTTGAAAAAATCTAAAGATTAATAAACAAATGCTTACCTCGTTGTTTTTACTAAGCGCCGAATTTTCGATGAATTCCAGTAGCAAGGACCAAGCTTTTGGAAAATCTCCGAGCATTTGTAAAAGTTGTCGTTTCGTGTTGAAAACCCTCGCAACGCCACTTAGGGTCAGAACCTGAAATTTTGAACATTTATTTAATACCAAAAATTTTGCCTACGCCAGAAATTCCATAAATTCTTTTACGTTTACAAACCCTCAAAATCAAACCAAAAGTTTTCAAACCTTTCAAGTTTCGATAGTTTGAATTAAAATGTCATGTTCCAAGAAATTCACAAACTTAAAAATATCAAAAATACAGAACTATATGCTTTGTTCAGCGAAAAGTAACAAAAAAACAACCTCTCTTTCTATCTCACGTATCTTACATCTTCCATCTCTGTTCCAACTATAATGATAATTACTGCATTTTAGAGTTGTTACTGGATAGATAACTAACCTGAAGAATTCCCCTCTATATTCCAGTCAATTATATTCATCCTTCCCACAAACAACACAATTCATCTCTGCCTTACCTGTGTTTCCGCCCACTGTTTCTGTGCGGTATTTCTGCTATGATGGATTAGGATGTTCCCACCAGAGTCCACTTTTTCGCTGCTCGCCGAGCTGGACAGGCTTCTAACTTTGTCCAAAAGTGGAAACAACACCTGCCAAAGCACGGCCTGCCAGGTCGGCTGATGAAGCAACACACCGTGCGCGGAAATGGTTGAAAACAGAGTCTGACTCGCCGATTTCCGCACTGCGGATCTCGGGTCCACGCAAAGATCCCCGAGTCTAGCGTAAAGACACATCCAAAGTTTGTCGAAAGGTGGCATATTCGTGGTACCCGGGAAATCCGGAAAAACCGAACCCGAGTCGCCTTGCAAAGACGCGCAGATGTTTTCTTGGTTTTGGTAAAAATAGTCGCTGATATTCCACTGCAAAAAACCCAGAACAATGAAGATACATCTATATTCCAACTCATTCCCTAACAAATCAGTTAAAAAAATTACCATCAAGCCAACTGCGGTGAGTGAAATGTTGAGTTCTTGAGTTTGGGAGCCAAATTTCGCGGCAGTCCCAACGCAAAGTGGAAGACATCGCCAGGGCATAGCCGGTAAAAAGTCTGTGACCACTAATTGAAGACATTGAAAAGCTATTCGTACCAAAGACTCGCTGAAAACGCAAAGTAAGAAACATGTTGAACAAAAAGATTCTGAAAATGAATCAATTCAACCTACCCATGGTGATCCGAAACTGCCCCAATTATCCCAAGAACCAATGGCCAGCCATGGAACAAAGTTTCCCCAGCGCCATGAAGAACTTGGAGAACACATTCCAACTGCCGTTGCCTTACATCGGCATGACGTACCGAGGAAAGCTCCGATAATGGGCCAAGCAACAAGGTTTGCAACTTCTATAGCCAACGAAACATAATACCCTTCAGAAATTATTGCACATGAAATGAATGCCTATACAAATACAACTGGAAACCATTGATAACCTGATTGTCCCGAAGAGGTTCCGGATATTTGTGCTGCAAAGCTGCCTTGACTAGATAAGTTATAGCCTCCACTCCCCATTCCCTCATCCTTATATGTGGATGCTGGCAAACTTCAAGTAAATGATTCGTCAATGGTCGCCAGAGCACTTCGACTCGGGGCAAATTTACCAATCCGGTTTCCAGCAATTTAGCCACGGCAAACAATGACGGTTCCTGAAAGCCATTTTTGGTTTCCTCGTTTTAAACGTCTGTCATGTTCAAAAAGTACTGGAATTTAAGGAAGAGTAAGGTCACTCATTTACCCGATTGGAGTAAGCAAGTTCCATGGCCTCGTGGCTGAGTTTGCAAAGTGCGTCGATCAAATGATGCAGCGCGACGTCGTCGAGGTGTTGGCTGCTCTCGAAAAGTCGACTCAACATCGCACTAAGAACCGGCAGATCCGCCATCACCGCGGTCGTGAGCATCGCGTTCGAGTCAGTCGCTGTTTTACCGGCTTTCAAGGAACCCCCGGTCGAAGGCTTGAGTCCCAGAATCCAAGCAAGATGTTGCAAAGTTGTCAGCACCAAATGCCAAGCGCTGCCCAAAATGCTGCCGTGGCAATGGGCCAGTATCAAGAGGGCCCGCATGCATTGCAGATTTTTTACTGTCAGCATCACTGGACCTTGTTGAGCTCCTGATCAACGATTTAATGATGATGGAATTTATTATTTTAAGAAACTCATTTATTGTATCAGGGACGTCGCAACAAGGGGAGCTACCCACTGATATGTATAATACACTGGATAGATCATAGGGGTGGTGGGGATGACCCAAATTGAAACGCGCCATGACAGTGTACTTTTGTCCGCGCATGCGTACAAGACAGCAATTTAAGCGCACAAATTCAAATAGCTTATATTGTGTATACATCAAAGAAGACATGATAGTGTTAATATTTTATTGATAATGCTAATTCTATAATTATTTTATTAAGTAACTTTATAAAAACTGATGCAAACTTTATTGTAAATTGCTCTTTTTGTACAGTCACTTTATAAAAATAGTGTGATTTCATTGAAAATACTGATATTTTATGACGGGTTTTAGAAAAAGTTTATAAACTGATAATTAAAGAAGCTACAGATGTTCAAAAATAGCTGTGACGCCACAACCTTTTGACAAATTTACATAGCAATTCTCAAAATTATTAGGAATCTAGAAGTCATAGAAAATACTACGAAATTTTGTAAATACTGAAAAACATGAAAAAGATTAGGGATGATAAGAATCTCTTAAATACTGAAAATCTATATATTTTCTCAAAAATGTACGAAAATAATAAAAATCTTTCAAACTCTTTATTATTGAGCATTCAATTCTAAATATCTACATAATAATATATAAAAATACTAGGAAGTTCAATAAAATAAAAAAAATTGAAGAAATACAAAATTAACTAAAATATTTAAAAATCTGTGAGATATTTAAAATCTATGAAGATTTTTTGGAAAATTTAGTGGGACACTAAGAATCTCTCAAATTGTAGATTGTAAATTATAGAATTCTAGAAATCTGTATTTGGATTCATTAAAATACTAGATGTTTATGAAGAACAGAAAAAATCCTACTTATTTTTCATAACCCTAAAAATATGAAAAATATTAGAAATCTAGAAGAATACTAGAAAATAGTACGAAATTTCATAAATGCTGAGAAATATGAAAAAGATTAGGGATAAGAAGAATCTAAAATACTGAAAATATAAAAATCGATAAAATTTTTTATCCTTAAACATTTAATTCTAAAAATCGACATAAGAATCCATCAAAATACTAGAAAATTCAGTGAAATTTGAGAACATTCAAAAATACAAAATTAACTATGAGCTTCAGAAATCTTTCAAATATTTAAAGTCAATGAAAATTTTCCGAAAAATTTACTAAACTACTAAAAATCAGTAAAATTTTAGATTCTAGAATATTGAATTCTAGAAATCTATATTCGAATTCATAAAATTACTAGATATTAATGAAGAACCTAGAAAACCCTCATTAATTTTCATAACACTGAAAAAAATGAAATAAACTAATAATATTATGAATCAAAAAAATACTGAAAATCAATGTAGGAATCATATCCCTAAATAACTATAACTATAAAACCTTCAATTCCAAATCATTAAATTCTAAACATTAATATGAAAATCCATGAAAATGCTAGAAAATCGTGAAAACTTGAAAATACTGAAAAAATACGATAATTACTAAAAGTACTAGAAATCTATCAAGTACCAGGTAATTTTAAAAATACTGTTCCCTGAAAAATCCTCTAAAAGGACTGAAAATCTGATAATTTACAAATTCTCAATCAACAAATTTCCAAAACCTATATTACAATCTACAAAAATGCTAAAAATATATTTAAAACAAACTAAAATATATTTACAAATTTCATAAAGAATAATAAACATACAAAATTCTAAAAATACCAGCACTACATGAAATATCTTTAAAAGGAAAGACAGAGTATAAAATACCTTAAATGTATTTATACATAATTTTCTCAAAAATCTATAAAACATTGAACCCCAGAGCATCAAAATCTAGGAATCAATACAGTTCATTCCTACAAACACTAAGTAACCCTGTAAATAGTATACATACTAAAAAAAATCAGTAGAGAGACGTCAAAAATTGTGTATCGTGATTCTACATGAATAAAGATACATATATTTAAAAAAAAAAAACAAAATTGGAGCGTGTTAAATCAACACGCCTTTGAAGTAAAATTTCTCATGTTACTTTCTTTAAGGTAAGGAGGAATTTTGAGATTTTGTAACATTTTGCGACCTTGTGGCATTTTAGTGATTCTGTGACATTTTGTGTGTTTGTGACATTTCATTATTTTTGTGCTATTTGTGACTCTGCGATTTCGCGACATTATGTGACATTTTGTGATTTTGTGACATTTTGTGATAAATTACATTTTCTAGAATAAATTACACTCCTGAAAAGAGATAATGCCGCCTAAGAAGTTTTACTTCAAAAACTTTAAGCTTACAAATATATTTCTAAGATGTCATAATGCTAGAAAAAATATTTATCGATACATCTAATTAAATATTTTTCACCCCTTTCGACATTTCGGTTTGCTCCTCCATATAAAATTGCGTTGTGACGTTCCTGTATTGTACAACAATATTACATAAAGAGTGTACTTACCAATAGGCAAAGACGCAGTCGGAAGTGGCGTGCCAACGACGACGACCTGTTGCCTGTAATCCGTCTCATTCATATTACCCGGATTGTACTGCGCAGGATCTTGGATTCGTGCGCTCGGGATACCTTGAGGCGCATTATAAAGCACAGTGAGGGCATAATGAGGAGGTAACGAGGCCTTGCAAATCGCCGTTATAAAAGCGTCTCGAGGCGCCTGGAGCTCGAGCAGTCCGCAAAGCGATGCGAAAGTTTGGATTTCCTTCAAGACATTTTCCGTCGCTGATTCATCGGTACTGGTCAAAATCCACAAGATAAATTGAATACACTTTTTCTTCACTGCTTTTCCCAATAATCATTTCAAAAAACATGTACCTCGCGTCTATCAACGGACTCAAGGCAGCCAACAAACCGCACCAACTTGAATTTATCAACTGTACGTGCAACTGTCGATTCTCTGGAGTAGGGTTATAGTCGTTGTTCGAGCCATCTTCCCTGAGCCCAGTGATAGCCAGAGAAACCGAGCGAATGATGTCGAGCAAACAAGCGTACGCTATGCTTATCCCATATCCGTCCGGTATTTGCGGTGGCTCTATTTTGTCGAGCATTTCCAAACTGAAGAAGAAGAATTAAGGTTAAAAATTATTGCAAAACGTGACCTCAGAATGATTTTATAAAACACCCACTAGGTGGATTTCGCTTGTCCACTGGTGAAAGTTGCGACCACTGGGAGCCAGACTCCTCGCAAGTAGAATCCTGGCTGAGGCGAAACACCGGGACCGATGGGCATTCCTCCGATGAGCATGGGGGACGTTCCTTGAGCCACAGCAGTTCCTGAACCTTGAAACAATTTTCATGAAAATTATGGTATTCAGGAAAATCTAAATCATAACTTGTAATTTATGTTATACTCGTGTTCTTTCTTCAAGTTCACCAAAACACCAACCTGTCGTAACTTGCGCCATCGTGTGAGGATTGATGAAAAGGCTCTGAACGTAAGCCCCCAAGCTGTTAACAATGTCCTGAAAAATGTTGGTGGCGTGGGGTTTGAGGTCGTAGCAGTTGCAGAAACTCGTCAGCAAATCGGCCTGGACCGTCATTTTGTGCAGAACCTCCAAGGCGAGGGCTCGTTGCCAGGTGGGTTTGTCGGGGTCCAGGAACTTGACGATGAGGGACAAAAATATTTCGCACTCGGTCACGAGAAGCGAGTGATACTTTTGGACCAAAATGGAAACGACGCGAAGAAGTCGCATGCTGATGGGAAAGTACGGTTTGTCAAATGTCGTCGCCTGTTGCATCGATGCGGGCACCGAGTTGCGGTATTTTATGTTCGGCGAAAAAAGTTTTATAACCAGAGCGCAGACACGTTCTTTCAGTAGGAAACTGAATTCCGGGTGCTGAAATTTTATAATTGTACCGTGATTATAAAATTATAACATCGATTGTAAAATTGAATGCTTATATGAAATACAATTTTCAGTAGTTAATACTCTGTTGACAATTTGGAAAATTTAAATTAAGAACTTATACTGTGAAATGAAGAAACCAATCTAAAGACCTCAATTGTTTAGGCTGACTTTCTAATATATTTTAATAAGTGCAGAATATTAAATACATCATAATAAAAATTTATTTATAACTTAGGTCTAATAAACTTTCAAAAAAATAAAAAATGTTGCTTACCTTATAAAAAACTGTTGAAAACTTTGTGAGAGCCGACTCAAGTAGTTCAAGGCCAAATGTGCGTGTCATTTCAGTGATTCCAAGGAGCCAATAAGGTTGATCCGCATTCACCAATTGAACCAAATCCTGAAAATTAAACATCAAATATTTTTATATAATTTATAAACTACTCTTTACTTCAGTCAAACAAATTACTCGATTTCTATATCTCTGAGAATTTTCTGTGTGTAAAAAAATGTATGTTTTTGTCAATTTTATCGTACTTGGAACATTAAATAAGCGTCTGCTGCGCAAGGTCTGAGATTTTTTGGAGGCTGGTTCGTGGGGATTTTAAGTTCTTCAAGGTTGCTGTCAGTTGGGTTAGGTTGGTCTGCATTTTGTTGATCCTCGGCTACAACTCGTTCAAAAACTAAGGAAACTAATTGTCTCACTGTCGCACCAGCAGTGTTTATGGTAGTGGAATCTTTGGTAAAGTGGAGGCGAAAACACAAGACTAAGTTCTGAAAAAAATTAAAATTTTTAATTTCAATAATTTTTTGGATTTCAAAGTAATCTATCATCATCAAGTGGATGGAATAAAACTTGTTTATGCCTATGATAAAATTGTATTATTCATAAACAACTATATTATAAATAATATTATGTGCAAAATTACATGGTTCTATCATAGTAAACAATACACAAAATATGTATGTTACACATTATAAAGTTACGATGAAAAAAGTTTCTAAATTTTATTATATAATTTGAAAAACTTTTTTCCAACGTCAATACTAGCTGACGTTGTTTTTACAACTCAACAGGTAATTAAGAACTGTTGCATAATTAGTCAACTAGCAAAAGTTATGTAATAAATCATGCAACGATTGTTAGAATTTTTTATATCGTCTATTTTTTCTTCTTGTAATAAATGACATAAAATACAAAAATGGAAACGTATCAATTTTAATATTCATACAAGAAATATACCTACGTTTGGCTAAATTTTGATATCGTTTATACAGCGCCCTTAAATTAGAGTACTAACAAAAAGATTTTTCGAATATTCTAAAAAATTAATACCAATTAATTGGGATGTATGTTGTAACACGGCATAGTTATAATTATGTAGAATTTGCATGATAGTAAATTATAAAAACATTGCTTACATTTTAACATTTTTCAAGATTGAGTAATGAATTTTATTGAAAAAAAATTATGTATATCACAAATTTTTTGTTTCACAGCGGTCAACTTCTGTACCTAAATTGATCAATTTGTACAAAATGAAGTGTATTGAAAATGCTTTAAAAATTCAGGTTTTTAATATTATTATATCTGAAAACTTTTATAAGATGCTGAGAAAAAATGATGTTATTAGTAAAATTGTGTTCTTTACCCTTGACAAAGCATCGCCATGGACCAAAGTATTGCTCGTCAACAAAAGCGTCACTGTTTGCAAAACTTTGACTTCTTCTATTCCAGCTTCCATCAGCATCCACAAAGTGTCCGTTATGTAACGTGCTCCCTTTTGGTCAATTGCCTGTTGCGTTATCAACCTTTGCATAATTCCAAGACAAAACTGAAAAGAAAAGAAAATTCTTGTACTATATTAAATTATTTAAATTATTTACTAACAAACTACACTGAAGTTAAAGTCTTTTGGTTATTAGTTATGCTATAAAAAAATAAATTCAGAAAAAAAATGTCTTAAGTTTTTTAGCAAGAGATCTAAATACCTTGCAAATTACTTACTTTGATTATTTTTATGTCTTTGCTCTCGCAACCTTGTACAACAGGGTATAAAATTTGATTGACAACATAGTAAATTTGTGTTCCAGGACTGTTTGCAGCTGTTCGTAATTTTGTTATTCCTTCTTCGCAGGACTGTAAGCATAAAAAATCAAATTTGTACGATAAATTATTACATGGGTAATAGAAAACTTAACGACAAAAATCTGTCATATTGGAGTGATAAAAAACTAAAATTGAAAATTGCAAGAAATACATGCACAGATTACATGTTTTTCATATTTTTCAAAAATACTCTGACACTTTTAAATATTATAATTTGTTCATTTGAATTTTCATGAAGATTTCTAAAATATAGTGCTCGTGAGTTAAAGGTTTTGAAGATATCAGAATCTTCAAAGATTTTTCAAAAATTATATCTACATTAGTCGATACTATTTAATATATTACTAGTACTTGTATTATTTTTTTAAATTATAAAATTATGTGAGAATTTCTGGTATTTTACAAATTACATACAAATTTCTAGGAATTCATGTTTTAGTCTAGAATTAAATTTTACATATTTTTGGAATTGCAAAAGATTTAAAAATTCTTAGAAAACAGTATCTTCATAGATAACAAGTGTCATAGATTTATAATAATCTATGTGCCTGAAGTTCCAAACATTTGAGAAAAAAATGAAAACGAAATTAACTTTTTTTTTTTTTTAATTCTATCTAAAATTAAAGGAAAGAATAATAAGTAACAGTAAATTTTATTTGTTAAATATGAACAATATTTTTTACCCTAATTATGGGAGGTATATTAAAAACCAAATTTTGTTGTTTTCATTTACTTTTATTACTTTTATAAAGATAATAGTCTCAATATTTTACATATTATTGCGGTATTCATATAGGATTTTTTAGTATTTTGGTTGATTTCTACATGGATTTCTAGAATTTATTCAATGATTTAGGATACAGTGATTTTCAGTATTTAAAAGATTTACAATTTGAAAAAAATGCTTTAACATTTTGTATGGTAATTTCATATATTTTGATAGGAATAAATTCTTTGTCCAATTGTTTATTCAATAAATTATACCTACATGCGTTTATTTACAGTATTATAAAAATCGCTGATATTTTAAATATTTTTTTAGTTTATATTTTATTTCATAGTATTTTCCAATTTTAATAGATCTAATGATTCTTAGAAAACAGTATTTCATCATTCACTAGTGACATAGATTTCCATTATTAATATCATTTTTCATATTCTTATCAGTGTTAATGCTATTTGAAATTTTTTCAAATATTTTTGCATAGATTTTTATTGTATTTTAACATATTCATTTCCTATTTTATTATGAATTTTCACATGATTTCTATAATTTATTTGATGGTCTAGGATTCAAAGTTTTAGAGGTTTTCATTATTCTTGTACATTTTTAAAGCAAGGTGTATAAATTGATTCAATATAACTGTATATATAGTTTTTAAAGCAAAATATATTCAATTTATATCTACATGGATTATGTGTAATTCAAGATTTCTCTTGTTTTGACTATTTTTCACACATTGCAGTATTTATAACATTGTGCAGTAATCTTTCATATTTACCTAAACCTATACCATTTCATCGAATTTCTACATGCACTACACAAGAAATTTTTTTAATGACATATTTGTAAAGCGAAATTCGGCTAAATGATGATAACAAAAAAAAATTTTTTTGGTCTGTCTTCTGAAAGAGAATGTGCCTGAAACTTCATACTTTTAAGAAATAAACAAAAACGAAATAAAAAAACATTGGGTTTTCATTTACACTCGTCGTTGAATTAAAAATTCGTAACATTAGATAATAGGAACATAATAATAATGCAATGAGAACATTATATATAATAACAACGATAATACAAATGAAAACATAATAAAAATACAAATAAAAACACATAAAATAATAAGAAATAATTTTACTTCAAATTTTATATTTAATTCGTGTACATGATTTTTTTCTTTTATTATTACAGATACTTTTTCCATATGGAGTGACTTGAAAGCATTCTTTAAACATTTGTACTCCCATGAATTTTATTGAATCAAAATACGTAAAAATCGTCAACATTTTACTACTCTCCAACCTCTGCAATGTACAATGGTACAAATTTTCCAGCAGTTCTTAATTCCATAACTTAAAAGAATGTCATATTTATCACTCTACAGAAAATTCAAAAAATATTGTTGGAATATATAACATTTATTAAACAACAAATTCATTTCAATTAACTGGTATACACAAAAACAAAAATAAACTGTTGACATACTTTTGAAATTTGTGTATACTTTGCAGAATGAACAATAAATTCTTGAGCTACCTCTTTGATTTGTGGATATTTTTTTTTGGTTTCCGAGGCAAGGATTTTGAGGTCGGACTGCAAGGACTCCAAGAACTTGGAGGTTGACTCCTGGTTACCCGCCGCGGTTGACATACTGTAGCGATGAAGCCGATGGTTTTTTAATGATATTCAAATCACACACGATTTCATGACCCGTCACGAAAGTATTTACAACAGACCCTGATTGGCGACAAATTGTTGTTGATAAACGACAATTTTCCAGATGACGTTTTTACAACTTTATTTTGACATGTTTTGACAATTTAGACATTGCATGGGAGGGGCGGGAGAGGGGGGGACAAACGTGGCAGTGAGATGGGTTTTTTTTGGTAGGAAATGACGTCATAGACCACAACACACAGACGCAAAAGCACAAAACACGCACATCCCTTTTGTGAAATTATGAAAAATTGTGATAATTTGTGATCAGCAACTGTCAGCAATAGCTCAGCAATTAGTAGAGAGACTCAAGGGAGAGAGTGGCAATTGAAATCGCTCCTAATTGGAATGTAGGTATGGCGGCCATCTTAGACACAAACTCAGTACAAACACAGTACTACTCTGTACTACTCAGCGTACTCGGCCGTCTGTGTAAGGATATATATTAGAGTTTATTAATAATAAATGCAATTGCACTTCACTTGATTATCAAATGAATTTTGAAGAATTTGAGATACACTTTTAAAACACATTTAAAAAAGTAAACAGAGTCAGCTGTCCTAACACAGACGGCAGAGTACGCTGAGTAGTACAGAGTAGTACTGTGTTTGTGCTGCGTTTGTGTCCAAGATGGCCGCCATACCTACATCTCCAATTAGGAGTGATTTGAATTGCCACTCTCTCCCTTGAATCTCTCTAGCAATTACCAATTGCCACGACTTGTATGATTGTAAACAAACTGACGTTGACTGACGTAAATTTTGTTGGCTACGAAATACGAATGTTTCGTTCGAAAAAACACGTATGTTTTTTACGCGACAACAATAAATCCGTGCGAAATAAACGATAATTTCGAAATGTCGTCTGCGAGCACCAGAAATCTTGTTTCTCGAGCTGTTTTCGTGTTTGCGATTTTCTCCAATGCAGCTTTTGCAAACTTTTTCGGAAAACCCCAGTCGAAAAAGACGAGCGATAATCTATTTTGTCGGGTAAGTTATTTTAGTTTCTCAGCTAATTTTAGACTTGTTTTTACACTGTTTTCCATATTTTTGTTGATTTAAGAGTTGACTTGTTAAACACTGTCAGTTTCTGTTTGTTTACATTTGACACCTGCTTTTTTAACTGACATTTGAAACTCATAAATATTTGAGGCTTTCGAGGTCTTGATTTTTTCAGAATTTTAATCTAAATTCTAATTCCGAAATTTTATTAAATGAATGACGCAATTTCGTTTTGGTAAATGTTAACGATGATGTAACACGTTACATTAATTAACAAGTTACTTTTGTTTAGTAACGAGTGATGAAAATCCCGATATATATTTCACTCTACTTTTATCAGTCTCATCGAGTTTTTAAAACAAACTGTAACTTTTTTAAAAAAAGGCTTTAAAGCTAAGACATCAATAATTTTCAACTCCCTCATTTTAGGATTCAAAATTCTATAATTTTTAATTGAACAGGGTAAAATATTAGTAATTAGTGTAAAAATATCGACAAAGAATATGCTTTTTTACTTTTTATCGCATGCTTTTACCATTGGAGGCAGTAAATACTATAAATCTGCGTGAAAATATATAAACATAATTAAAATCTACTGACCTTGAAATTAATAGCAGGATCTTCAAAATCTATAGATATTGCTAGAAAAACTTACAGAATTTAATAAATACAGAAAAAAAAAAACATGAAAAATACTAGATTTTAATTATTTTCTTATCATTGCTATTAGATTCTGCAAAAATTTATGTTATTCCAGGAATCGAGAAACTTTAATTTCATGAGCATTGAATTATTAATATAGATGTATATAGGACTTCATAAAAATACTGGGACATTTTTCAAATTTCAAAAGTCTATAAAAAATTCAAAAAATATTGAAGACACTTCAAATCTACAGAGAAACTGTTTTCTGTAAAATCGGTTGAAATACTTCAAATATTTCAAACTTCCAACTCTAGGAAATTTTCTTCTAGAAATTTAGAAAGATTTTTTGAAAAAAACTAAAGAATTTTATATCATTTTATAAATACCTGAAAATACAAAAAGAAAATACATTTGTAGAAAAATGCAAGTAAATATATGAAAAATTAAAAATCTGTACAACTTGAATAACTACAGCATCAAGTTCCAGAAATTTTTAATTAGCAATATTTAAAAATACTGAACGATTCTTCAAATCGTACAAAAACTGGAGAAATGCGAAAAATACTCAAAGTAATAAAATTCTATTGTGACACTGGTTTCTGAAATATCCTTTGAAACATAGCAAAATATAATTAACTTTGAATTTTAGAATTATCGAGATCTACGTAACAATTTTTTAAAAAATGCTAGAAATATATAAAAATACTGAACAATCCTTCAGATCGTAGAAAAACTCAAAAAGTATAAAAAAAAAACAAACTAAGACAAATAAAAATCTATGTGGACACCGTTTCCTGAAAAATCCTCCCAAATACAAAAAATTCTGAAGCAAGAAATTATTGAAATCTATGTCTTGACGTACAGAAAATAAAAAAGAGTTTCATAAAAATACTAGAAAATCCTGCCACATTCAATACATGCGAAAAAATGAAAAAATGTCGAAAACACTAAAAATCTAGGTAGATAAGATTATTTTGATAATCTATTGAATTTCCTTATTTTTACCTGCGGCTAGCATTGAATAAAGTGTCATATTCAGTAATGTTTTGAACTGTTAAATACATAAAAATTCTAACTAATTGACCAATTTGTTTCTCAGGGTAAAAAAGTACAGATTAACAAATTCCTAATGATTTTTCTCGCTTGAAAAAATTATTCATGGAGGGCTCGTTCAGACATACAACAGTTCTCGAAAATATGATATTTTGTTCAAGCAAAGCATTTTGTTAAAACTCAAAAAAAATTCTTTTCTATATTTATTTTATTATATTTGAAATAAATAGTTCCTAAGACAAAATGAGGAGTATAGCGATATTGTTTTTTAAGTATCTTAAGTTTTGCGATGTCTTTTTATTTACAATCAATTTATACCAAATAGTAACAGCCTGTTACTTTTTTTAAGTGGTAACAGTAACATTACTTTTTCTTATCAAGTATCGGTAACGTGTCAAATTATTTTTTCACTTAAGTTTCACTCGTTACACTTTTTACAGTAAAAATAAACTCACTTTGTATCATGGGTCTATCAGCCACTGATTTGTCAGTGAATAGATTTACTTGATTTATACTTAGACATATTATATTCAATGAATAATCAATTGATAAATTGAATAATATGTAACGTATGTTTAATTTTACAGTTAAAAGGGTCCTTAGAAGATTGTGGCTGCCAGATTGACACAATAAATTCCTTCAACAATTTGAAACTTTATCCAAGGCTTCAAAGTCTTCTGGTACGCGACTATTTCAGATTTTATAAGGTCGATCTGAAAAAGGAATGTCCTTTTTGGAGCGATGACAGCAAATGTGCACTTCGTGATTGTCATGTGCAAGCTTGCACTGATGTAAGTTAGCAAATTTTTTATTTTTCTGAGAAACAATTTCAATTGCTTTTTTGATAAATGTTTGTTGATTATAGCCTTTATCATTATAATTCTTCACTAAGAAAAAATTCAATAATTAAATAATGGGGATTTATAAAGTACAAAATTTCAAATGAAAAAATTAGATAGCTGCAATGTATGTAAAAAAAAAAAATTAGTGCATTTCGTAAAATTGGAATGATTTATGGAAATCATTTTTTTTGCAATTACAAAAATTTGGATTGTAAATCTTAGTTCAAATGTTTTTAAAACATTTTTAAATTTGGAAGTTTACATTCGAAATAACAAATATTCGCGAATAATTTTTTTGAAATTGAAGTGTGCAACTATAAGCAGTCATTTATCTATTAGATTCAAAAAATACAGTTTGATGATTTGAAACCTTGGAAATTTTTAGCACTTGACTTTAAATCAAAATATGAGTAAGAGTTTTTTCTGATTTGTAATTGAAAATCTGAAATTTGAATTAAAAAAAAAATTACATATATTCTAAACCATTTCAAACTCTCTCAATAAAATTATTCACAAATCAAATTCATGTTTTATAAAAAAAAATGATAACTATAATCTCGTTTACATTCAGGAGGATATTCCAGTTGGTCTCAAAGGGGCGTATCGTGATTACCACGACGAAAATCCAGTCGACAAATACCGACCAGAATTTCAAACAAGTGATTGCGATCACGATCTTGGTTTTTTGAACACTACGATAAGGTAGAGTGATAAATTTGTTGGATCCAAATACTATATAATATCAGAGCAAATTTCTAGACTTTTCTTCTTATTTTAGTTCAGAAAATTACAAAGGGTTCGAGCGGTGGCAGCAATATGATGACGCACAAGATAATTTTTGTATCATAGAGACTGATTCTGGAGAATATGTCGATCTTTTATTGAATCCTGAGAGATACACAGGATACAAAGGAGCAAGTGCCAACAGAATATGGCGCGCCATTTACATGGAAAATTGCTTTAGGTAAAGATTTTTTTTGGATTTTTGAAGTTTTCATGGTTTTTGAAATGCCATATTTTTTACCCATTTATGACGTTCTGATGTTGGAATTCTTGTTAGAAATAAAATTTTCCTTATTTTTCCAGGCCCGAAAATTCGCCAAACATTTTTATTCCAACCTCAAATATGAATGGTAGGTTCAATGTATACTTATATAATTGTAAAAAAAAAAAGAAAATTGTCTTTTCATATCACAAACTCACGAATCGTGATACAGAAAGACTTAAAAATTGTTTCTAACGCTAGTGCTAGTTTCCGACCCTGGATAAAAAAATTATTATTTTCAGGAATGTGCTTAGAAAAACGAGCTTTCTACCGAGCAATTTCTGGTCTTCACGCAAGCATCAATGTTCATCTGTCTTCGAAATACATGCTTTCCGGCAACAATGGCTTGAACCTTGTGAGCGCTAAATGGGGTCCGAACAGTGACGAATTTTTCAAACGATTTTCCCCGGAAACAACAGATGGGGAAGGTCCAAATTGGTTAAAGAATTTGTACTTTTTGTATTTGCTGGAGTTAAGAGCTATTGCCAAAGCTGGGGAATATTTGCAACGGGAAGAATATTTCACAGGAAATGAAATCGAAGACGAAGACACGAAAGCTGCCATGAAAGATGTTTTACAAATCATTAGGTATGTGAATTCAGTATTTTTAATTATTTCTGTTTGAGTAATCTTGAAAATCGTGAAATAATACCGATTTTTTTGAAAATTGATTCTACTGAAAAAAAAACTTCCAACATTATAAAGTCATTTTTGTTTAATCTTTTAGTTTGTGTTGAAAATTTTTCAATGAATGGATTTTGTAACAGGTCTTTCTCGGATCATTTTAATGAAAGCGTGATGTTCAATGGAGGGTTCGAAGCGAAATTACTGAAGGAAGAATTTCGTCAACATTTCCGGAATATATCGCGAATTATGGACTGCGTGGGTTGTGAAAAATGCAAACTTTGGGGGAAACTTCAAACTCAAGGATTAGGGACGGCCTTGAAAATTTTGTTCTCTGGAAAATTTGATAAGTGGGCCTCGACTCTCAATGAAGTCAGCAAAAAACGTTTCTTCCTAGAACGTAGAGAGATTGTGGCTCTGATAAATGCTTTTGGAAGGTAAAATTTTTTTTATTCTCACTTCATTTCTCAATTCATTATAGTTTAGAATATCAATACAACGTTCTTAATTTATAATCAAAACGTTTTGTAAATTTCAGGTTATCAGAAAGCATCTTCGAAGTGGAAAAATGGCGGAAAATAACGCGGTAGCACGTTTTATAATTTTTATTGTTTTATATAAGTTTTAAGTCTCCTACTCTCAGGATGTAGGTTTTCATTGATTTTAGAAGCGCACGTTTTTGCTTTCAGAGTTTGGATTTTTCACATGGTCGTGAATTGCAATGAAATAACTGATTCTAGAAAAAATCGTTTGTACTTTGTACTATTTTGTATATTTTTAATTGTTCAGAACAGTTGATTTCATTGCATTTCCATGACAGTTTTTTCTCGTCTGTGATAAATCTTTGTAATAATTTTGATTGTGACTTCCGGAAATCTCCTTTCTTGTGAGAATTATATGAATCATAGACTAAGATTTTTATCCCTTTCTTCTATTTAAAAAAAATTGTATGTTATTAATATGTTGAACGTATTACTGTTGGTTTTTTGCGAGGGACTTACAATTTATTTGAAGAAAGTTTGATAAGAGTTTATAATAATATTTTTATTACACAATCATGGGAATTCTGAATATAACAACTTATTTTCACGTAACTGAATTATTTTTCAGGACGTTTTGTTTGCAGTAAAAAATAAGTATGATTTAGGGTATCCTTTTGTGGTGTTAGCTATTATCCAGATTTTCTTTTTCTTTATCTTCAATGATTTATGTATTTTTATTATTATTATTATTATTATTATTATTATTATTATTATTATTATTATTATTATTATTATTATTATTTTGGAGAAATATATGAATATTAAACTCTTTAATCAATTGAATGATCTTTGAAGTATGGAATACAATTTTTTCATCTTTTACAATATAAATGATAAAAAAAGTCATGACTGAAGCGGAAAATATAGAAGAAATTTCTTCTGATATTCGTTATCCAATAATCTTATTTATTACTATTTATGTTTTTGGTACTGATGAAATAAATGTTGTGATAGCTCATTTTTGATTTATTTGATGAAAGACCTATCCCTCAGCAATACTGAAAATCTAAATTTATCTGATATATAAAAAAAGTGTTTTTTAAATATGATTTTTTTAACTGATTTGGTGATACATATTTTAACTTAAAAATAATTAAATTATACCAATTTAATGGAACACCTGATAGATTTTAAACATGGACATTGAAAGCCATTCATATTTGACTCCAAAAACATGTTATCTAAAAAAAAGTCATCCATCTTTGACTCCAAGAACATGTTACCTCAAAATTTCATTTTCTTTTATTCTTACACAATAATGGGAAAAATAATCAAAATTTTATTGTATAATTGATAATTTATCTCACTTTCAACAGCATGTTACAAAATTTAAAAAATTGCGTTAAATTTAGAAAAAATATAAATTTTTTAACATCGATTGTCTCGCTTCCTGCGATATATTGAATCGCAACCGGAAGTCCTGGCGCCGCCATTGAAATCCGTCCTTTTCCGCTGTGACGTCCCACGGGCTTTTGGTAAATTTTTCTTGTCTCTCTTATAACGATCATTCCGCACGTCTTTTGACGCTTATTTCAGTTCTGAAACTCTCTAAATCGATGTTCCTTTTCATTTAACATTTCATTGATCGTTAACTGAGTCGAATTATTCCTCTTGAACTATTGCGAATACGCAAAAAAAAACGCACATTCTTCTCCCTTTTTCTTCGCATTTCCTAATATTCTATACATTTTCCTCGCCAACCTTGTAAGTTGCATATTTTTTTTTTCATCCCATGCATTATTTTGTTGAAAGTGCATCTCGACGATGGAAAAAAATTTCTAAGAAATTCAAAATGGAGTAGCTTTACGAGAATCCAGCCTCAAGGTGATTTTCATTTTCATGTAAAACTCGAGTTCCTCGGCCCCAAGATTATTTTTATTTTATAATTATCGTGCGAGTCGGTTTTGCCGGAATTTAATATCATTTATTGTCATTTTTGGATGTTGCGATAATGCTCGATTTGTAGGAAATCACGAAATATTTCGCAAGTTACGTATAATTGCTTAATTCAATATGGCGATGCATTCTAGAAAATTACTTGTCATGCAAAAAATGTCGGTTTTGAGGTAGAAAAATGAAATACTTCGCACACGAACATCAACAAATCTTTTTTTTTGCTCAGCTTGTCTGCATGAAATAAAAATATTCGATTTAGCATTATAAATCGTGATAGGAATTTAATCATTTCTTAATGATATATATATATTACAATTTATGTAATGTTTTTTTGTAGCTCTAATTATTGTTGAAATTTTCAAGTATTCGAAGATAATGTCTAGACAAAAAATTTATAAAAGTATTTTTTGTTAAGAATTGTGAAATCATTGAAAGCGATTTCTCCAATTTCAAAATAATATTGATTTGAATTTGAAAAGTAATTGGTTGATAAATTTTTAATTCTGGTTTTTTAATTAAAACTTCAAATTTCCGAAATTTTTTTTTGACATTTATATGATCAATTTTTGCTGCAAACATATTTCTTTAAGTTGATAAATATATAAATTTCTGATTGAGTCATAAATTCAATTTTTTTCATAATTAGAATGAAAATGTGAACTTCAAATTAAAATTGATACATTTCTTGAGCAGGCGTTACTCTTTCAAAATTATGTGAAAATCAAATTAACTCAATTTAAATTGATTGAAAAATTTAATTTATATTATTGAATCAAATATAATGTGAAGCTTGCAGTTAAAAACATGAAAAATTGTATTATTGTGAACTTCGAAATGTAGGTAAATTAATATACAATATAAAAAAATGTTTGACTTTATATGTATAAAAATTATAGATACAGCAAAAATTCAAATTTTCAATGCAAATTGTATTTTATGTACCTCTGCCATAGAAAACTCATTTCTCATCCAGATAAAAATCTCGAAACTCGTTTTCTAGCCCTCGCTACATAATAGTACATTTTGCATCTAGGGAAAAAATAACTAACACCCTCGCGAGAAATTTATTTTTTTCCATTGTGCAAACGATTTTTTTTATCATAGCGGGCAAAAAAGTAGGCTTTTTAAACCGCTATGATAAAATAGTATACTATGTAACTAGGACTGAAATTTTATATTTACAATCACACGAGTGAATATAAAATTTACGCCATTTAACCTCAAAACTGACATTTTGACGTGACTTCTCGATTATTATGGCGTAAAATACTTCACGTAACAGGCACGGATGTGCAATTTGGCTAAACGGCTAACAGACCGAAGCGAAGCTGAGGTCCATTATTTTGCCGTTTCGCCAAATTCGCACATTCCTGCCTGGCACGTAATGTACTATTCTGTCCTAGTTACGTAGGATATTTTATGTACCGAGGGCTGGAAAAAGAGTTTAGAGATTTTGAACTGGGCGTGAAACGAGTTTTCGATGCCAGAGGTACATAAAATATTATACACAACTAGGCCAAAAATTTTATATTCACTCCTGTGATTGTAAACCTCTGCTTGGCCTCAATCTACTAACTTTACACTCATAAATATAAAATTGAAGTCCTAGTTGCGTAGTGTACTATTTTTTAAAAAGTTTTCATACTTACGCCTTTATTTAAAATTCAAAATATCTGAGTTTCTGGGGTGAAAATGTATACTTGATATTTCAGTCAAATTCAATGAGTTGACTTGGAAAAAAAGTTTCACACTCAATATTTTTTTATTAATAAAATAATTAATTGAATTATTTCAAAAACAATTAATCGATATTGATCAAATGAGATGATAATTATCATCAATCTAAGTTTTTTTTCATCTAGCAAGCATCAAAAATGACCATTTGTAGCCCCATTTCAACGGTGACAAATAGCGTATTTCCGTCGGCCAGCAGTTGACCTGATTTACGCAATTTGGCCCATTGGAACCTGGATGACCAACTCCTGGGATATGATTTTTGAGTTTTTTCCCCTCCACCTTCACCGCCCCTCTGATTCCAGAATCAGTCTGTCTGACTGAGCTAAGCCTAAGAGGAAATGGGATTTCAGGCTTCGATGACTTTTCATTTCGGAATTATGGGATTATGAACCAGTTTTTACAAGCAGAAATAGATTCTTTTCTATTCAGCTTTTGCTTATCATGGTTCAAGCTTGAAGTTTCAAGTTAAATGATTAGCGAAACGGAATAGGAGAGAGATGTATCAGAAGGGAGGTGGAGGTAGAGGGGGAAAAACTCAAAAGACATGTCGGAATAGGTCTACACATGCTCATGATCAATGTTTTCAAGATGAAGATTATAGGAAGTGTCAAGGAGCTCAAATAGCCAATTAGAACTCGTGTAATTGGCAAACTTCACACTCGTTTAAAATCAGCTGTTTTTGTCCTTAGATATACAATATACTATTTTTCACATTTTCATGTACGTGAAGTTCCAAACGTTCATAATTATTAAACAAAAAAAAAAGTGAATTTTCAGAAAAAAAATGTCCTGTTGCTTTCTTAGACTTTTCGGTTAAAATTAGAAACTTTATGCTCACCAACAAAATATTTAACAAAATCATTCTCGCAAGGAGAGATCAAAAATTTATCTAATTTTTCTTCTACTTTAATTTTAAACGTTTGAAACTTCAGGTACACACATTTTTTTTATCTTATGCTCGAACAATGTTTGTTGCATACGGATTTTAAATTTATAAAAAGGGTGTAATTGGTTACAATAAAAAAAATCAGGATTTTATAAATTGGCAATAATTAATGATTTAGAAATTCACATTGAAACTCGAAATATTTTTTTTTATACAAAAATTGTAAATATGGAGTCGAAAATCAAAAGTAAGACATTTAATGTGGATAGAATTTTACAAATATATATATTGAGATAAGGATATTATTATTTAAAATTTCAAGGATGTACAATGTATTTTTTCATTGCAAAAAGTTTTAATATTCAAAGTTGTATTACAAATAAAAATTTCGTCACTCAACACTAATATTGATTAATTAATTAATTACATTAAATATTAAAAAATGATATCATTTCTTTCAGGAAAAGATTACATTAATTTATAATTAGAATTCAAGTATTGTTCAAGGGAATGATCCTAATTATTTTTTTTTTAAGTTTTATTGTAAAGTAAAATTTATAATTACTTATTATATTTATTGATTTAGACATGTATTAATTATTCATTGTTGCTACAAAAATCGATCAAATAAGATACATGTACATTATGATCAATCTATTTATTTTTTTTTACATTTTTAAAGCTTGTTCCCGAATACTCTAGAATTTTTCTATGCATACGGACCTACTGAATTCTGGTTCATCTTAAGGCGACACAGAGGCCGTTTTCTCCTCCTCCTCCTTCCACTCATTTGTTTTCCGTTCTATGCGTCTTTGTCGCGCTTGAGCAGCCTCTGTGTCCCCTTACATGCGTGCGCTGGTGTAGAGGAGGGCGTGACGTAGGAGGGGGCGGGCGGGGGGCAAAAAAAGCAAATGGCCGCCGGACGCTACACAAACGGAGAATGTTAAGGTGTTAACGAACGGGCTGCACAAAATGGCTGCCTAGCTGATACTTACGAACATATAGTGATTTCGTATCCGTGTTTTAGCGAACAGTAACGTAATTTGCACGCGTTAATTAGTAAAAAAATCGCGAATATTGGTATTCAACTGCGTTTTCGTTGCAAATAAATCGAGTTTTTTCGTGTCGCGTCTCTGATATTTCAACTCGAAAGTGACGCGTAGAAAGTGCGATGCAGGTGAGTGTTAGACCATAGAAAATCATTAATTACGGGAAAAATATTGCAAATTTTCGCACTTTCGTGATTTATTACGAATCACTTCGTGGTAGCACGTGATCGGGGTGGAAAAATTTCTGCGGTGCTTGTTTGGAATGGACGAAAAGTCGGCGACAAAGTGACTTTACCTTTAGCTAGACCAGTGTTTTTGTTGATTAAAATTGCCAAAAATCGCGAAAATTAGTTTTTGCAAGTTTTGGGGCTTGGGGCGGTGCCACGTGGTCCCTCGGGGCCGAGGAACTTGTGATTTTTTTGGTTGGATTTTCAGGAAATTTCATCTTTTCTAAGCCTTGAATAACCTATATTCTTTGTTTACGTTTGTTAAAGTGGAGTTTTTTCAATGAAAATAATCGTGTTCCACGAATTTTATCTTTTAGGAAGGTTTTCGCAAGGTTAACATATGTCCCCATGTGGGAAATTTTGAAATTCATGGGGGACCCATTTTAGAGATTTTGACTCAAAGTTTTGGTGTTTGGGATTTGGAGTTGTCAATGTTTTGATCTGGGGTGATTTTTGTATGATATTTGGTCGTTTTAAGAGAGTATTTTGGGATATTTTAAGGTCTGGGAGATTTTTTTCTGAGTTTTTTAGGGGATATTTTTTTCAAGGGGTCTGGTTGTTTTGAGAGACAATTATTATGGTTTTAGCCCACGTCACAGTGGAAAAATTATGTTTACAGTGTTTTATGGAATGAGTTGTGAGAAGATTTTTATGGAAAGTCTTTTCTGTAAATGATGGATGATGATTTAATTTTTTTATTATGGAATTTGTAAAAATAGAATGCTTTTTCAGGTTCTTTGCAAATTTTTAGGTGGAGAACAGCGATGTTTTGATGGCGAAGAAAATTGTATTTTCATATTCAAGACAGAATATTTGGAGGTTTGATTATTACAAAACTTGGGATTTATCCCTAGTCATAGGTTATTTTTATATGGCAAAAAGAGATTAAAACAGTTCGCTTTACTTAACTGCAAGATTTATAAAATCGTATAAAATGTGACCGTTTAATTTGTGGAATTAGTAATTTGATTCAGTAAATTACGTATTCGTATTTTGAACAGAACATTCAAAAGCTGAATTATAATAATTCTTCAACTTGGAATTTATTCCTAGTCATTAGTTGAAATTTTTCTAGTGCAAAAAAAATTTTGGCCTGATTCATGGAATTCATGATTTGATTCAGAAAATTGTATTTTTTTATTTTAGAAAGAATATTGTAAAATTAAATTACAATATAACTTGTTTTTAGTTCAAATTTTTATATAGTAAAGAAATTGAAACCTTCCGCTTTATTTAACTAGAAGCGTCAGATCTGTAGAATTTTCAAAAGATTTTAAGAATCTTATTCGTGGAAATCATGATTTGATTTGGAAAATTGGATTTCCATATATTTTAGATGGAAAATTCATAAGTTTAATGATAACGATCGTCTGGTTTAGGATTTATTCCTAGTCATGTTTAAATTTTTCTAGTGCAAAAAAAATTATAACTTTTTCTGTATCCGTCTTAAAGCAGATGTTTTATAAAATTGTAAAAATTTCGACCATCTAATTTGTAGGAATCATGATTTGATTCAAAAAATTGTATTTTTACGTTTGAGACGGAATATTCAAAAATTAAATGACAATGAAACTTGGGATTTATTTCTTGTCATTTGTTATGAAATTTCTTTTATGAAAAAAAATTTTAACTTTCTTTGTTCTGTAACTAAAAATGCCAGTTCTAAAAAATCATTAAAAAGTCCATCATCTTATTTCTTGAAATCATGACTTGATTCAGAAAATTGTATTTCCGTATTTTAAACAGAATATTCAAAAGCTGAATTTTGATCATTCTTCAACTTGAAATTCATTACTAGTCATTCAATAAAATTTTTGTATGGCTATAACTATTTCCTGTATTTATCTAAAAGCATCAGTTTTATAATATTGTAAAAAATTGGACCATCCACTTTCTGGGAATCATACTTAGATTCAGAAAATTTTATCTCTATATATTTTAGACAGAATATTTAAAAAATTGTAATGAAATTTGGGATTTATTCATTGTTATTATTCCTAATTTTTCTATTGCGCAGAAACAGAAATTTTCCTTATTTTACTAATAGTGCCACTTCAGTAGAATAATAAAACAATTGGACCATCTGATTCGTGGAAATCATGATTTGATTAGGAAAATTGTATTTCTTTATATTTTAAACAGAAGCACCAGTTTTATAAAATTGTAAAATGATTTGACCATCTAATTCGAAGAAATCATGATTTGGTTCAGAATTATAATGACGTATTTTGCATGCAAGTAATGGAGGGAGATAATCAAATTTTTAGTTCTAACTGGAGATTTATTAGCACAATCAAAATTATGTATCATACCTAGAATTTTGGTTCTTTTTTAAAATTTGAATTTAAAATAGTTTAGTTATATATTGAAATTTCAAATAGTTTAAAAACAAAATCTTACATAGTAAAAATTTTGGTTAATTGAAAAATTTTTCCTTTGGTTTCAAAATTAAAAATGATTTAATTCCCTTTATTATATATTAAAAGATGATTTCGCCTTTGATTTTTCATATAATAGTTGAACTTTTATATTTTGAATGAAAAACATCAAATAATTTATTTTGTTTGCGTAGCACATGTTTGATGATGGAACAAATTCATTTGAGTGATATGCATTACACATGGGTTTTCTGATAAATTTTATCTAGATTTTCAAATTAGAAAAATTTCCACATACTGACACTTTCATAGTTAATTCCATTTGAGAAACTTTCCCTTACCAAGCAAGTCATCTTGGACTAATTGTTGAATATTTATAGAAAATAAAGTAACTGTTAATTTAATGTTTTTAATGATGCCTGCATTAAATTGAACAAAAAAAAAAAAAAAAAATACATATTATTCATAGGTATTGATTTTCAGAGTATATTTAGTAAAAAGTTATATTCTTTGTATGCCTGGAACATTTCATTTTAAAATGCTGTAATATTGAATTTTCTGACTCTACAATCTTATCCTTGAGAATTTTTGAGATGAATAAGAATTACAGTGTCAAAATTTGTTATATTTTTCATCTTACCTATTCCAAACAACGCCGCATCAATAAAAATAGAGATTTTGTATAAAATGAATTGTAAGTTGAAAATTTCTTGACCTGCCTTAACAGGAGACATTAGATTCAGATTCTGGTTCAGAATCAGAAAATGAACGAGTGGAGAATGAGAGCAAAAGTGGCAGCAGTTCATCTGAGAGCAATTCTGGATCTGGTTCCGGTTCCGAAAGGTAAGTTTGTGGGCTGGTACATTTCTTTCCTGCCCACCTGCTGTCGACTATTTCGCATCTTAGGAGCCAAGTGCTATTGTTAAATAAAAAACTCGACAAATTTTACTGGTATTCAAGAAAATACAACAAGTTTATATCTTGGAATTTGAATGATTTTGAAAAGACTGCTAAATGTAGAAAAAACTTTTCATTTTTGAACTTACGTGAAATGTAATTGAATTATGAATGTGTGCTGAGAAAATAAGGTTTAAAAATTTCTCAAAAAATGCAACTAAATAACAATAATCATAAATAAAATTGTTCTAAATTAGAAACTCAAAATCTATAATAGTAAATATTGTTGCTTATCCAGTTCTGTAAGAGCTGCAAATTATAAAGTTTGAGAATACGATAACTTTTAAATTGAAAAAAAACATTACTGTAGGAAAAATTAAATATGGATTATGATAGTTTTAATTATGAAATTCAGCTTGAAAAAACTGAAACAATTTATTTAAATTAAAAGTATACAAACGAATTGTGATTTTTGAAATTTCAAATACTCGATTCCTGAAATCAAAAAGTTGAGTGCTATGATCTCATTTTCTAATGAGGATTTGTTTTTCAAAATATTTGATAAGATAAAAATCAAATTGTAAAGATGCAATTCATTTTTTCAAAAATTAGAAACACAAGTAGATCCAGATAATAATGAAATACTTGAGGGGAAAAAATTGGATCAAGGTGAATTGCTGTAAGTAGCAATGTAATGCAAAACTTTTTGTAGCGAAATTTTAGAATGAAAAATATATTCGAATTTAATTTTTAGTCTGAGGTTCTTAGTTTTTCATTTTGAAAAAAATTGACATTAATAAATGTATTATATATTTTCGGAGCTTGGTTTGAAAATACCTAGGGGAAATTGAAATATTTAATTGGATAGTTTGAAGTAACAAAATAAAAATTCTAGAATTCAGAATTCATGGAAGTGAGGGTCTAGACATTTTTTTAAATCATTTGCTCTTTGTTTTAAGGTTATTAGTTGGAAGTTTTTAATGTTATTAACTTCATGCTTAACAATATATATTTGTTTGAGGCAGTTCTTGAAGATACTAACAAAAAATATAAATTCAATTAAACTTGAATAACTCTTAGTGAGCATGGAATACAGAAAAATTAGTTGAAAATTAATATAATTTATAATAATTGACATCTAACAGTGAGAGAATTTTTGACAAATAATTAGTAGATTATATCAAAGCGGTTCAGTCAACTAATTTTTTATTTTTATGTTATATATTATTTCTACAAAGTTGTAACATTCAAGTAATTACATGTTTTTATTTTTACAATACAGGAATAATTGAAGAAATAAAATACTGTGATCCTTAAATCAAAAAATAACTTTGAATTCTTAGAGTAGATTTTGAAAATGTTTCAAAGCAATATAAATAAAATTTAGTTGCCTTTATATTTCTTGAATCATAAAACTAGATATTATGAGCTCAATGATTAATAATATACATTTTATTTAACAGCTACTTCTAGTTATAAATATTATTAGAAAATGTAAATCAAATTTCATCAATTTGCTCTGAAATTTTCTTCAATATAATTCTACTTGCACAAAATTAATTACTATAAGCCTAATTCACAAAAATAAATATGTATATTTAGGTAACCTTTAAAATTTGAAAATCATTGTTTCTACAAAAAATTTCACAATAAAAAAAAATAGATACCATGACACTAATTTCTAATATTGGAACATTGAGCATCATTTGAAAAATTTTTTTGATGAAATATAGATTGAATTGTACCAAGTAGCTTTGGTTTTTTGAACATTTTTTTTTTTGTTTTTTTGTTAATAAACTTGAAGGAAATACATATTTTTGTCTTGGGGACTGGGTCATTGCCAAAAATAAAGGCTACTTTTTGAAGCAACGCCGGCGGTTGTTCATTCTTGTTTTAGCACTTGGCTCCTATGTGAAAAAGACGAGGTGTTGCATAATGGTGGAATCGCTGTTGTGTGCGACGTTCCAAACGCTTGCTCGATTAAAACACTAACAAACTCACGATTCCCCACTCTTTGCGAATTGTCGATCGCGCGGCCGCGGTTCATGGATTTTCTTCTTTTTTTCTTTGCTGGTTCGCGTTTTATTTCCTCATAGAAAGAAACCGTTCATGTAAATCCATTGACCACAGGAGGCTAGACAGTTTTTCCTCTGTAAAAAAAGAAATTGGACTCATATTTTTGATCATTATTTGGATCTAAAATTAATAAATTTTCATTACATTTGTAAATTGATATAATTCTATGGATTCTTTGATTTTCATGAAAAATTATACAAGTATTTTTTTATTTTTTTTATTTAAAATTCTGGACATTGATGCAAAATCTAACATTGGGGTGTTTTACAGAATTTTATTATTTTTAGAAATTTGAGTGAAAAATTTTTTGTCTTTGAGTCAATAGAATCATGGATATTTTTTATGTCATGAAATGTAGAACATTGAAGGTTTTTTTTTCTGGAATGTCAATAATCAATGATTTTTTGAGCAGATTTTATTCTCAATATACACAAATTCAAGAGTCTTTAATGTTGCTAGTATCAAAAATGTGTTTCGTTAAATGAAAGAAATAAAAAAGAGTTGATCAAGTTCTTAAAATACATCAATCATCCTGATAATGACTTGGTAATCAAAATGTCATACAATGAAAAATTTGGAATCTTCAAGTTTCAAACATTGCAGATATTGCATATTCACCAACTGAAAATGAAATCGGTGGATAGTTTTTTTATAATTTCTTTTGATATTTGAAAGTCTTATCCAAAAAAAAAGTTTTTAGTTATGTAAGATAATTATTCACATTTCAGTTTTTTAAAAAATTAGATTTGATTAAATATAATTTTCAATACTTTTAATTTTATACCTACTTCAAAATGCCAAGTTTTCAGGGTTTAAATCTAAGCTCGAGTGCAAAGCAGATTTGAACTTGAAAATGTTTGAACTTTGTTTTTTTGGAAACTTGATTAGAAGAATTCATTAGCAATTCAAACTTGAGACAAGAGTTATTTCTTTGGAACAAAGTTGAATCCTACAAAAGTCAGTGAAATTTGAAAGTCGAATAAAAAGTTTTCTTCGAAGGATTTGCATTAAAAAATTGAAAAAAAAAAAAAAACATCCAGAATATACCCAAAAATATTTTGTATCATGAAAAAATTCAAGTCATGAAATTTATTGTTCAAGTATACAATTTTTGAAGTTTTTATAAAAATTGCATGATTTTTTTATAAGTTTGATAAAAAAAGATCTTGGCTCAAGAAAATTGTTCAATTTTTTATTTTTTATATTCATTTTTGAAAACACTTAGAATGTTTATTAGATATTTTTACAATTTTCAAATTTTGAAATTTGAATGAGCCAATTAATTAATAATGTATGTACAAGATAAACAAGAGGAAGTTTTAAAAAATTGAAGGTAAAATCTGATTAAGCTTCAATCAATGAAATTTGAAAATTACAAAGCCCTTTAAAAAATATTGTTGAATAATTTGAATTCCAGAAGTGATTACAAGTTTTGAAAATAAGAATTTCTGATAGTTTCAGGTTGTAAACAATTTTTCAAAAAAAAAAAATAGTAATTTTCATGACTTCAGGTCTTCAAAAACCTCTAAACTTGAATTTATTTTACATACAAAAATATTCATGTTTTCTATTTTTTTAGAAACTATTTCACAGTTTGAATTTTCTGTTTCGAAAATGATAAACATTTGAAACTCAAAATTGTGCAAAGCTCTTGAAAATCAAATTTGCGGATTCATTAGCAATTCAAACACTAGAAAAACATCATTCATTGTCGGCGTCTGAACATTTAAATTGAATTCTGGAAATGTTAAAAAATTAGATAATCAAAAAGAAGAATATAATAGTTGAAAACATTTATCATGGATTAGAATTTCATAATTATCATCATCATCATCATCATTATTATTTTTAAAAATATTGGCGTACCATCAATCAATTTTTGTTAATGATTTGAGTTGAATTTGAAAAAATTTACTACTGAATTTTAACTGTTGATAAAGATCTTTAAGAAAAGTTGTCTTTGAAAGATTTAGGTTTTGTATAATATTGTGGTGAAAAGCATTTCAAATTAATGATGTTTTTAGTTTTAAAAAAATAACTTGTTATTTTTCCTGGTTTTTCCATGATAAAAATCTGTGTAATGTCTCTAAATTTTCAAAATTTTAACTTTTCCAATTTTTATATCTTGATTTCTCAGTATCTATTTCTAACAATAAAAAAAAGATTTTATTTTGATGACGTTGAAAATGTTGCATATCTGCTCATGAAATTTTAATGAGTAAATTTCTAAGCAATTAAAGTCTTGGAGAAATATTAATGAATGATAGAAAATTAAAAAAAGTTTATTTGGAATATAAGTTTGATTTGATAAATGATAATGAGTTGATGAAATTAATCTGGTATTTTTTGATAAAATCATTATATTATCAGGCTTTTTGACAGGAGATTGAATAAAACGTAATTTTTATTAATAAAAAATATTACAATCAAATATATTTTTAAAATCTTGAAATAAAAGGAAAAAGATTTAACTGGAAAGTATTTTTAATGTTTGTTGAACAAAAGACATGAGTAATTTTTTTTAGAAAAGTGAAACCAAATTCTGGGAGATTCAAAATTTGAAAAGGTATCTTTATTGTCAATTTTTTCAAATTTAATTTACCTGGAAAAGAGTGAAGGCTCAAAAAAATTTGGAATCTGTAAGTTATGAAATGTATTTAAATTTTTGAAATTCAAAAAAAACTGCTGAGTCTTATATATCATTATTTGAGTTCTCTAGGCAAATATACAGGTTTTAAAGTTTTGTGAAATATTGTTAGATTTTTAAAAGTTGTAAAAAAACTGCAGTTTGAAAAAATTCTCAAGCCATGAATTATTGGTTCACTTATTAAGAATGTTTACTTTCTATTTTTTTGAATGAAAAAGAGTATCAATCAAAAAGTGTTTATTATATATAAAATTCATAAACAGTCAGTAAGTTTTTTTTTAAGTTGAGAAATCTGTCAGTCTCGGGTAATTTTAAAATCAAAATATTGTAACAACCCTTTTAGAGTGATCCATGATGGTTTCGAAAAAATGAATTCAATTTAATTATTTATTTAAAATAAAAAAAAATTGGAATTCGTAAGTTATGAAAAGAATTTAAATTTTTCAAATTTAAAAAAAACTGCTGAGTCTCGTATACCATTATTTGAGTTCTCTAGGCAAATATACAGGTTTTCAAGTTTCGTGAAATATTGTTAGATTTTTAAAAGTTGTAAAAAAACTGCAGTTTGAAAAAATTCTCAAGCCATAAACTACTGATTCACTTACTAAGAATGTTTACTTTCTATTTTTTTGAATGAAAACGTATCAATTAAAAAGTGTGTATTATCTATAAAATTCATAAACAGTGAGAAAAATTTTTTTTTTTAATTAGAGTCCAAGTTGAATAATCCGTCAGTCTCGGGTGATTTTAAATTCTAAATATTGTAACAACCCTTTTAGATTGATCCATGATTGTTTGGAAAAAATTTATTTAATTCAATTATTTATTTAAAATAAAAAAAATTATGAAACCGCGTTAACGCAGCGACTCCAGTTCTTCGGATGGTAGCGGCTCAGGGTCGGGTTCCGATTCGGAAAAATCGGACGAACCCACGGAAACTCAGGATGACGTTCAGAGCAAAAGCTCGAACCACAGCGTGGAAATAAAGCCCAAGCACAAAATCGACAATACTCGCGAATGGGATGAGAATCCCGACATTTATGGTATCCGAAGATCTGCACGCTCGAGAAAGGAACCCGAGAGGCTTGTAACGCAGTTCACCGAAGAAGAACCCCGAAAAACCCTCAGAAGAAAATGGTAAGTTTGCGACATTTTTTCAGGGGATGTCAAAAATAATACGGAGAAAAACTGTAAGTTGAATTTTCCCGTATCGCGACCCTAGGAAAATTGCGAAAATTACTTGGTTTTAGTGGGGCCAAACAAAAATTTGAAATCGATGAATGGGACGTTTATTTAATTTATTATTAAAATAGAATTAATATTTTTTTGAATTTTCCGGTATCGAGGTTTTAGGTTCTTGAACATTGGAGGTGGAATATTTTAATGGAGAGATTAGAAAATTTTTTATGACTTAAAGAGAGGGTTGATAACGAGACTGTTCTATGAAGTCCCAGTGAACCTGTGAGCTCGCAAAACTACTCGCCACGAGCTCACGAAGTACTTCCAGTCGTTGATAATTATTAACATATATTTCAGGGAAATAAAAAGTTAATTCATTTATTTACAGTTAAAAGTAATCACAATGAAGCTGGTAAATCGGTTATTTAATAAAAAAAATTTCTCCCGGGTGGGAATTGATCCCGTTCTGCGGAATTGAATGCTAATAAAGTGTTACATCGAATTAAAATTAGACATGCACTTTATTTAAGCATTCTACACGAAACTTGAAACATGAGGAAAAAGAACCAGCAGCCATCTGGTGAGCGCTTGGGGAGGGCGCGCGAATTTTCAAAATTTGAATTACTTAATATTCGAATTTTCAAAATTCGCGCGCTCTCCCCAAGCGCTCACCAGGTGGCTGCTGGTTTTTTTTCTCATGTTTCAAGTTTTGTGTAGAATGATTAAATCAAGTGCATGTCTCATGTTAATTATTATGATACGTTTAGGCTTTCAACACCGCAAAATTCAATATCGATTCCCACCCGGAAATTTTTGTTTTTGTTTTATTAAATAATCGTTTTACAGCTCATTGTGATTACTCTTTACTGTAAAGTAAAATTTATCTTTTTATTCACCTGAGGGGATATATATGAATAATTATCAACGACTGAGAACGTGCTCTGTGAGCTCGTGGCGAGTAGTCTGCGAGCTCGCTGGCGTGTTCGAAAAGGGGCGGAGATAACGAAAACGCTGCGAGCTCACAGATTCACTGGGGTTCGTTGGAAAATTTTGCAATTTAGTGAGACAACTTTGAAATTTATTCTAAAATACACTAGTGATGAATTTAAAAATTTTGAGAGGCTGTAGTCAATATAAAATTTTTGGAATTTGAAACAAGATTTCTAAAGCAGGAAAATTTTAATTCGATATATAACAAACAATAAAATTGAAAAATTACTGATTTCGTACTTAGAACGAGAAAATTTCAATTTATAGTTCAATAAACATTATTTACATAAAAATTATGGAAAAATTTTGATATTTAAGACTTACAAATTATTTTGTTAGTTTAAAATACAAGTATTGATTTGAATCTATATTAATATTAATAATATAAACAATAATAATGGTATGTGATAAATACTATTCATATTAGTATTCATTTGATTCATAGTCTATAAACATTAAACTAAACTTAATTATTTTTTTTTTAAATATATTATTCTTAAGTATTATTTAAAATATTACCTCTCTTGATAGTGTATAGAAATACAAAGAAAATAATAATTTTCAATAAAATGTTATATGAATTTGTTGAGTTTTTATTGATTGATTTTGAATCTTGAAATATTCTACTGCAAATCAACTTTTTACTACGAATTCATGTTGCGAAATTTTCAACTTTCGTATTGAAAAATCAAAGATTCCAAAATGCAAAAAATTGTTTCCAAAATCAGAATACTAGGATTCAAAGTTTTAATAAATAAAAATTATCCTGCTCGAAAAATCACAAATTTGTTTTATTGAAGATTCAAAAAATTTGAGTGTTTTGGAACTTGAAACTGGAATAGCCAAAAGTATAAATTATAAAATTGAAAAAAATTGTGTTGAAATAAGGTTGAACAAATTGATGACTTGGAATTAAAGACTATTTAACTTTTTGATTTCTTACTATTTTTAAAGTGTGAAAAATTGTGAAATTCAAAATTTTTAAATAATGGGTTCTAATTCCAGATTTTGTAGATTTTGATAAAGATTGGTCAAATTATCAATTCTCGAGATATGCATTTTCTGATTTTCACAGATGTGGAAAAAATTTCAGGTACAAAATCTCAGCTAAATTAAACATTCCTAAAGTTTCAGTTCCTGAAATCAAGAATTTTTAGTAATGAAATACTTACATTATATTAATGAAAAAAATGTAATGCAGTGATAAGTTTTTCAACGAGCATGAATTTTCCAGTTTTGAAAAAGACGAATAAATTGAATTTTCTTCTTTTTTATGTAATTAAATTTTGAAGTTATTACACATTCCTAAATTAATGCAGACTGAAAACAGAATTATGTACATATTCATTTTACACGAGTGTAAGGTTTTTTTGAGTACCTTTCGTTTTCATCATCCGCATCTCATAGCTGAAAAGCGAACGAATTGTGAAACTAATACCTAAAAATAACCTTATAATTGTTTTTTGTGAGCTTTTGTTTTGCCTTTTTTCTGGTGTGTTTTCATTTGTCCGTGCACTGTCATTTCGCTACAAAAAAGAAATCATCTTCTGTGAAAAACGATGTTTAGAAAAGTATTTTAAAATTCAAAGTGTATAAAAATTACAATCTGATTGAATTATGCAAAAACAAGTTTAAAAATGGTTAAAAATCAGCATTGGGATATTTCATGGATATATTCTATTTTATTTTCTTGATTTTTTTGTTTGTATTTCTAAAATTTCAATTTCATGCATTTTTTAGCTATAACATACATCTCAAATTAGTGTTGTGAAATTCATTATTTTTTTTTAATAGATGATGTTTTATTCTCATTTTGGGTGTTTTGATTATTGTAAAATTTTAGTGCTACCAGCAATGCTTGGAATTCGGACAGTTCCGAATCGGAGTCGGATGAAAAATCCAACCGACCACCTCCCAGCAAATCTATCAATCGACGCGTAGCTCAGAAGGCAAAAGAAAACACGCGCAGCAGGAAAAAGCGGGTCCGTGACTCTTCTGAAGAATCTTCTTATGGAAGCGATGATCATAAACGGTAATTGCATGGAATTGAAAAATAATTTCAATATTGTCCGCATCAATCAACTTGAGGTTCTGAACATATGAATTTTCTTTCAAAAATGAAATATAAAATCATTTTCCTTGATTTCTTGGAGTCAATGTATTTTCTATCCTAATGGTTTTGAAATAAAATTTTAAAAATACATTTTGGGTAATATTCAGCTAGTTAAATTACAGTGAAATAACTGTCAATTCCAAATTAACATATTTTATACGGTAAACAAATTTTTGTAAGTCTGGTTTGTTACAGTTTCCAAATTGTTGATGAATTATATTATTTAACAGTCAAGCTACTCGAAGAGGAGCAGCAACAGTCAGTTACAAAGAGCAAAGCGAAGAAGGCACGGACAGTGAAGACCTTATCGACGTCGATGAAGAAGTTTCTATGACACCAGCTGAACCTGATAATTCTGAAACAATCGAACGCATTTTGGATCAACGCATTGGGAAAAAAGGAGGTAAGATACTATTTTTGGTTCGTACTTTTTTTTACTGTGATTGAAAATTTGAAGCTTTTCTATATTATACAAGCATTTCGTGAAATAAATTTTCATTGCAAATTCATTTATTCCAATACTCTTGCCTTTAAAATGCGTCCTAAGTGTAGATCAAGTTTTTCAAATAATTTTCATCTTTTTGCACAGTTTTTTGGAAAAGTTTGCCATTAGAATTTGAATATATTAACTGTTGAAAGACAATAAGAAAATTCAACAGTTTAAAACCTAAATCTTTGCTTCGTTTCATGACTAAATTTGAATTAGGGCAAATTTCGAAACTTATTTTGTATTCCATCATATATAAGAATGAAACGTTATCAATATGTATTTTAAAAATTATAATTTTCTTGTCTCTTATTGCAGTTACCGGAAATGTCACGACAGTTTACGCAATAGAAGAAAATGGTAATCCAAATCCCAGCAATTTGGAAAATTGCGAGACTGAACCACAGTACCTTATCAAATGGAAAGGTTGGTCATACATACACAGTACATGGGAATCTGAAGAATCACTGAAAGCACAAAAGGTAAGAATAAAACGAATATTAGACAATTTTTTCTGAAAATATCGAATTCAAAACGTTAGTGTATTGATTTTGATTTTTAAAATTCATTTTTTAGTTTTTACGAATTTGTATCATCTTGTTTTTTGCCCACAGGTAAAAGGCCTTAAAAAACTTGACAACTACATCAAAAAAGACGTTGATCTTCAGTTATGGAAAAATCGCGCGACTCCCGAAGAAATTGATTTTTACGAAGGACAAATAGAACTTCATCAGGACCTTGTAAAAAGTTACTACAAAGTTGAAAGAATCATCGGTAAGTGATTCGATCTATGAAATCACCAAATGTTTCTTAGCCTACATTTTTTTTTTTTTTTGTTTTTTTCTTTCGTTCCATAGTTCAATATTTGTTGAACTTGAATAAAATTGAGTTTATTACATACCCTGAGATTTTTTTTGCACCTAATTTATATTTTTTATTTTTTTCAGTTTATTCGAAAACATGTTACTAACCGTCATGCAACTTGTGTGTTTTTTTTTAAAGCTTTGTTATATCCAAAAATCTCTCTTAACGCAGCTGATTTTGCGAAAGCTGATTCTGATCATCCTGACTATTACTGCAAATGGGAAAATTTGCCCTACTCCGATGCCACGTGGGAAGATGGCGCTTTGATATTAAAAAAATGGCCCGAAAAGATCAAAGAATTTCAAGATCGCGAAGAGTCCTTGAGAACACCCAACAAACAATGCAAGGTCTTGAAGTATCGTCCGAAATTCAACCCTTTCAAAGAACAGCCCGAGTATATGAAAGGCAGAGACAAAAATCTTGTACTTCGTGATTATCAAATGGATGGATTGAATTGGATGATACATTCGTGGTGTAAAGACAACAGGTAAACCATTTATCAACAATTGCATAATTTTGGATTTGAACAATTATTTCTTAAGATGATCCATTTCCTTTGTATAGAAAATTTTTTATAGCATTTTTACAATGTTGTTTGCTTGTTTCAGTATCATCTTGGCTGACGAAATGGGTCTGGGTAAAACAATCCAAACAATTTGTTTTTTGAATTACCTTTTCAACGCACAGCAATTGTACGGTCCATTTTTGCTCGTGGTTCCATTGTCAACGATGACCTCGTGGCAAAGAGAAATGGCTCAATGGGCACCGGACTTGAATTTCGTCACGTATTTGGGCGATGTTCAATCAAGAAATACGGTAGGTTAAAATAATAATTATTCAAAAGATTTGAGCGTGAGCGATCGTATTTTCAAGTTCAGTATTTTTTATTGTTACATAATTAACTGTTGATTAAAAGATACTGATTTAATGGAATGCAAATTTAACTTATTTGTTTCTCGTGAATAATAGATCAGAGAGTATGAGTTGTGGTTCAAAACATCAAGCAGAGAAGCAAAAAGACTCAAGTTCAATGCGATATTAACGACGTATGAGATTGCACTTAAAGACAAAGTGTATTTGAGTACCTTGAGTTGGGCAGCACTTTTGGTGGATGAGGCCCATCGGCTGAAGAACGAGGACTCGTTGTTGTATAAAGCCCTTATGGAATTTCACACAAATCACCGACTACTCATCACCGGAACTCCTTTGCAAAACACTCTCAAGGAACTTTGGGCCCTTCTGCATTTCATCATGCCTGAAAAGTAATTGTCACTTTGATACCCATGAAAAATATGTGTGACAGTTTTCATGATATTATGTGTCTATCATTTCAGGTTCGATTCATGGGAAAACTTTCAATTGGAGCACGAGAACACGGAAAAAAAGGGCTACATGAAGCTCCACAAGCAGTTGGAGCCCTTTTTGTTGCGCCGTGTGAAAAAGGACGTGGAAAAGTCACTCCCACCCAAGGTCGAGCAAATTATTCGCATCGATATGTCATGGAGGCAGAGAACAATATACAAGTTCATTCTGACAAAGAATTACGATGCCCTGCGTCGTGGCAACAAAGCCTCGTCGAGCACGTTCTTGAATATTATTGTGGAATTGAAAAAATGTGCCAACCACGCGTTCCTGGTGAAACCTTACGATCCTGAACAAGCTACTCAGGAGGAACAACAATACCTTAAGGCACTGCTGTTGAACTCGTCGAAATTGAAGGTCTTGGACTTGCTTTTGGAAAACTTGCGCGAAAACGGGCATAGGGTGCTGATTTTCTCGCAAATGGTCCGTATGTTGGACATTATCGCGGATTACTTGCAATTGAAGAATTACCCGTTCCAACGATTGGACGGAAGCATCAAGGGCGAGTTGAGGAAACAGGCCCTTGATCATTTCAATGCCGAGGGATCCCAAGACTTTTGTTTCCTCTTGTCGACGCGAGCTGGTGGTCTGGGAATTAATTTGGCCACTGCTGACACTGTCATTATTTTTGACTCGGATTGGAATCCTCAGAACGACCTTCAGGCCCAAGCTAGGGCCCATCGAATTGGTCAGAAGAATATTGTAAGTCGTTGAATAGTCGTTTATTTGTTGCAAGTTGATTACATGGAAATTTATTTAATTAAAATTGTGGGAAAATTTCAGGTCAATATTTACCGTTTGGTATCGAGCAATTCCGTTGAGGAGGAAATTGTTGAGCGTGCCAAACGAAAAATGGTTCTTGACCACCTCGTTATTCAGAGAATGGACACGACCGGTCGTACGGTCCTCAACAAAAAAGGCCCCAGCAATGGCAACACATTCAACAAGGACGAGCTGAACGCGATTCTGAAATTCGGAACCCAAGAATTGTTCGCTAGCAATGAGAATGACGATGCGACCCAGAGCTGGAGTTTGGATGCTATTTTGAACAGGGCTGAAAAATGCGATGAAGGCCCAACTTCTGCTAAAGATGAGTTTTTGTCTGGCTTCAAAGTTGCGAATATTGGTTCTTTCGGGGACGACGTCGAGACTCAGCACCAGGTATCAAACTTGTTTTGAGGATTTATGGAAGAGGTTGTTAAGATCAAAATTTAAGAAAAACTCCTGAGCTTAATAGTGATGAAAAATGAGCCACTTTTGGTTGATGATTTGTAACTGATGTAATAGAATTAATAAACTGAAATTTGGAAACTTGAAATTCAAAAAGATTTGTTTTGAATGACTTTAGAAATTTGGAAAAATTGTGATTGTAATTTCAAGTAAAAAAACATTGAAAATGTTAACTGGAAAATTTATCGCATATTTCTTGATTAAAAAATTTATGTTGTTTGATTGTGAAACTTGGGAATTATAAAATAATAATCTACTATTATATAATATAATAAAAAAATAAAATAAGTATAATGATGATTCATTATTAAAATTCATAATAATATCACAATACTTAAATATATTATTTAATTAACTCATCAAAATATTAATTATTTTTGTGCTCGTTTCAGAGGTGTCTATATTTGAAAGTTCAATAAATTGAATCTAAATTACGTCATTTTAAAAATTTCAAAATGATCAATTTTAAAATAACATCCAGTCATTAATATTTTAATAATCTAAATTTTAAATTATTTTGATATTTCGGGTACAAATCAGAATGTTGAGAAAATATTGTTGAATTTCCATATTTCTTACTCTCCCTTTTTTTTAATTCAAATATTTGAACATTGCATTCTGAATTATGACTGTTATCTTTTCGTCATAGGTATTCGAAACTGTATTCAATTTTATAATATTTAAAATTTCATAGGGATAAATGATATTTGTTTTTTTTTTTTTTTTTATTTTTGTTCAACTGAGTAAAAAAATATTCGAAGCTTTAAAAAATTCAGTGTATGTTTGCATTCTTATACTAAACTGATTTCAGGATTAAATTTTGTATTTTATTGCAATTTTTGTGCTTATTTTAGAAGAATTCGTATTTAAGAATTTAGTGAGTTGGATCCAAATTTTGGAAGTCCAATAATTTTTAAACAAGCAAGTTTCATATAATATATTTAGTCTTTGATATTTAAATTTCCTGAACTATGAATTATTTCGATTTTCGGGTATGAATCTGGATATTAAGAAAATATTTTTCAATTTTCACGTTCTTCACTCTCCCTTCTTTAAAATTTGAAAATTTTCAACATTGAATTTCAAATGCCGAATTTATAAATTTTTAAATGTTATCTTTTTATCATAGGTACTTAAAACTGAAAGTCATTTTTATAATGTTTGAAATTTCATTCGAATAATTTGTATTCGAGTTTTTTTTTTTCTGTGACTGAATAGAAAAATCTTCGAATCACTAAAAAATTTAGCGAAAGTGAAATGAAAAGGAACAGGATTTTTATCTTAAAATAATCCATGATTTTTTTTCGATTTCTAAATATTGCAAATTGTTTTTTTCATGATTTTAGGGAAATGACAAGGACTGGGTTGACATTATTCCCGAAGATTATCGAAAGAAAGTTGAAGAGGATGAAAAAGCCAAAGAAATGGAAGACCTTTACCTTCCCCCGAGAAATAGGAAAACCCTCCAACAGGTTAACCAAGGTAAACTACAATAATCATCACTGTGATTTCTATTGATAACAATAAAATTTCTGATGTCAAAAAATTGAAAGAACTTGATGATAATGTTTTTGGAATATTGCCAGAAAAAGTAGTCATTTAAAATACTTACACAGAACATTTTTTTGCCGTGTTGTATTTTTAACGCTGCTGTAAAATATTATGCTGTGATTTTAATAATTATGTTTTGTCATATTTTCACAGCTGCTGAATCGAAGAAAAAGCGCAAAAAGGTCCAAGAAAGCGACGAAGGCGACGATTCGGGTAGCGACGACGAAAGCGACGACGAGAGACCCAAGAAACGCGGAAGACCGAGAAGTTCGCCCAGAGAAACTATCAAGAGCTTCACGGACGTTGAGATTCGCAAATTCGTCAAGAGTTATAAAAGATTCCCGGCGCCTTTGAAGAGGCTGGAAGACGTGGCCCAAGACGCTGAGCTGCAGGAGAAACCCATGTCGGAGGTGAAGTATCTCGCCGAGCTGTTGCAGTCGAGGTGCGATGAGTGCATTCGCGAATTCGAAAACGAGAACAAGACGAAGGAGAACAAGGCGGCGCCACCAGCGACTGGCGATGATGAGGACGGGGGCAAAAAGGGCCGGAAAAAGAGGGGGAGGGGCCCCGTGTTTCAACTCGGGGGCGTCCCGGTCAACGCCAAGTCAATGTCAGCTGCGGTCAAGGAACTCGAACCTTTGGACCAGGCGTTACCTTCGGATCCACATCAAAGAGCCAATTGGATTTTGGATGCCAAGTTGGTTTTTTATATTGATACCTAACCTAACCTAGCCATTAGGGTGGTCCTTAAAATGGGTTAGGTGGAATTCTGATGGTGGCGCCCCCAGAATCTTTCCAAATAATTCAAAAAAAATCCCCAAATTTTTTCAGATCTTTAAAACAACGTTAACCCGTGTCGGTAGAGTCGTCTTTTTACCAATTTAAATAACATGGGATTTTGTCTTTAATGCAGTCCATAATTTTTCACGGATACACAAATCGCTTTAAAAATCGGCTTGACACGGCAAGTTATCGTCGATAGTTATAACAAACTGCAAAAAAATTGGCAGCTGTCTAAAACACTCATGTGTCTGTTGGTTCGAAGCCAAAAACCAAAAATCATGGAAATTTCGGCTTTTTTCAATGAAACAAAGAATTTTACAAGATTTCAAGAATCTATGTGATGAAATATCATTCTATACGTTCGTGGGTATTTTTTATCGTTATACAAGTAGAATTGGTCACATTGCTACAGTTTCCAAATTTCTGAAAAGCTACTTCTCAAAATGAGCTTCTTACTAGATAAAATGACACTTATTGGAATGAATTATCTTGTATTAAACTATACTATCAATAGTAATGGTCGTAACGATAATAATAATAAAAGTAGTAATAATAATGATAATAATAAGAATAGGAATAAGAATAGAAATAGCTCTAAATTGGTAAATAAGAATTAATACATTTACAAGTCAAGGGAAAAAGCTGGTTATTCTAATGATACCTTATTTGTTTCTCGAAATGATCGTGAACTATTGTTATGAGGATAATCTGAAAATGGATAAGAATAACATCAATAAAAACAATAATAACCTATATAAGGAATATTATTCAAGATTGACGAATGTTTCTGTGATTTCGTTTGCAATGTTTGATGCGCTCAAGTATGAGTTTTGAATAATTTGTAATTACAAAACAACTTTCTAGAATTTATGGATAAGGTTAATGTCTCAGTAGTCAAACAAATCTAGCCATTTTTGCGAAAACTGCAAACTTTTATGGAAATTCTGCTTTTTTGTAAAATTGTTGCTATTATTCAGTGACTGATGGATCCTAGTAGAATTAAAATACATGATCTTCTTATTATTCAATATTTAGCAATAAATTTTATAACTTTGTATTGATGTCTTAAAGTTAATTATATTGCGTGTTGTGTTATAATAAAAATCTTTTTCTATTAGTGCATTAGATTGTTCGCATGATTATTATTCCTATTTCTATTATTATCATTATTATTATTATTATTACTACTACTTTTTTCATTATTATCGTTACGACCATTACTATTAATAGCGTAGTTTAATACAAGATAATCCATTCCAATAAATGTCATTTATCTAGTAAGAAACTCATTTTGAGAAGTAGCTTTTCAGAGATTTGTTTATTTATCGAATTTCGTTATTGAAATTGTGATGCACATTTTTGAAACTGTAGCAACGTGACCAATTCTACTTGTATAACGATAAAAAATACCCACGAACGTATAGAATGATATTTCTCACATAGATTCTTGAAATCTTGTAAAATTCTTTGTTTCATTGAAAAAAGCCGAAATTTCCATGATTTTTGGTTTTTGGCTTCGAACCAACAGACACATGAGTGTTTTAGACAGCTGCCAATTTTTTTGCAGTTTCTTATAACTATCGACAATAACTTGCCGTGTCAAACCGATTTTTATAGCGATTTGTGTATTCGTGAAAAATTATAGGCTGCCTTCAAGACAAAATCCCATGTTATTTGAATGGGTTAAAAGACGACTCTACCGGCACGGGTTAACGTTGTTTCAAAAATCTGAAAAAATTTGGGGATTTTTTTTGAATTATTTGGAAAGGTTCTGGGGGGCGCCACCATCGAAATTCCACCTAACCCATTTTAAGGACCACCCTACTAACCATTGATTTATTTTTTATACTTAAAACGTTCCTTTTTTTTTTGCTTCAGATTGAAGTCTGCGAATTTCAATTGCGATTGGAGTTTGGAAGACGACTCGAAATTGCTTCGTGGTATTTACGAGCACGGAAATGGTTCGTGGGAAGCCATGAGAACGGACGCAAATTTGAAGTTCAACGAGAAAGTACTTTCGCCAGACTGCAGTAAAGAAATCTACAAAAAATTGCAGACACGTGGGGAATACTTGCTGAAAGTGGTGAAACGCCAAATGGATTTGAAAGCTGGGGTGGTGAGTTGGAAAATTTTATTCCGAGTATATTTAGTAGATATTAGTCAAAAATATGCGTTCTGTAATTTCCTGAGAATCGAGATTTCAGTTGGTTCAACTTATAGTTAATGAAATAACAAAGACTACTTTAATTTTGTTTCGCATGCTCATGCTCGCCACTTGGTTCTATATTAGCAGGGCTACATTCTTCATCATCATATAGATTTTTATTGCGAGGTAACCCCCTACCTCCCCTTCATTCCTTGTCGTAATTTGTAACTTTTATGTTTGTATTAATGTATTTTTTGTTAGTGTTTTTAAAGCACGAAATTTTAACTCACTCCATCTTTTTTGGGTGCTTAGACCAAGACAAGAAAACCCCGAAAGACGAGGGAAATGAAAATCATCTCCAAGGATATAATTGAAGAAAAAGAAAGTTCCAGCGAGGAGAGCAAAAAGATCAAAGCGAAACTTGAAAAGGTATGCAAAAATCAAAAGTTGATGAAATTGTTTTTCATGAGAAAGATTGGTTTGAGGTTAATTTCTATATTGAAAATTTTTTTATGTTCAGACTCCTGTCAAAAAAGAGGAACCAATTCAAAAAGAGGTTCACAAAGAGGTTGCGAAAGAAGTCAAGGAAGAAGTCGATACATCGGTGGAAGAGAAGAAAAAAGAGAAGGCGAAGAAAAAAGACAAAAAAGAAAGGTCAAGTAAAAACAATAAACAATCGGGCCCAATGCATTTCACTGCAAACAACGAACCACTATCTGTGGATATTTTAGCTGGTATGGAGCCAGGAGCATTTACAGAGGTTAGTTTCTTTTTTGTCGAATTTCAGAAAAATGCATTTGATTTCAAATTTTAATTTTTGAATTCATTGTTTAAATGGTTTTTTTGCAGTGCAAAGATTTGATGCGACCAGTGAAAAAATCTCTGAAATGTTTAAATCGCCGTGAATCAGATGCGGAAGAGCGAAAGAAAAACACTCGTGCATATCTTTTGACAATTGGCAATCACATCAATTCAGTCCTCGCCAATTACAAAGACCCGGCCCAAATCAAATATTACAAAAAACATCTATGGCAATTCGTTTCAAATTTCGCTGAGAAAATTGAACCCAGCGAACTCTACAAGATGTATAAAGATGTAGCGAGTCAGCAAAATGCAGACTCTGGGTCGACGAAGGTATTTTTTTTTATTTACAAAGTCTAGTTGATGTTTACAACAAAAATTGGAGCGTGTTGAATCAACACGTGTTAGAAGTGAAACTTCTCGTGCTGCTTTCTTTAAGGTTCAGATGTATGGATTTTTATTCCTCTCGCCTTTTTTAGTTCTGACAGATCCTTCAATTTTTCTGTGTAGTATTTCCCTCGTTTTTTAACTGTAAATCAGTTGAAAAATTATTTCATTTTTAATTATGTGACTTTTGCGATTTGTGACATTTTGTGATTTTGTAAGATTTTGTGACATTTTGAGATTTGGTAACATTTCGCGACTTTGTGATTTTGTGACATTTTGTGCTTTTGTGATATTTTATGATTTGTCATGAGCCGTTCAATTATATGGTAGATTTTACTTACATCATAATCGGGAATGTCCAACTCTTTACGATGTCGTTTTTGTTTGCGGCAAGTGTTAGCGGGAACTTCCACTTTTTCCTTACATTTTTACTCTCTCACTCTTACAGAATCTCAAAATTTCTCCCTACATTCGGACTTACATCTTACAGTCTTACAGTTTACAGTGTTACATGTTACAGTGTAAAATCTCCAAGTTACTCCCTGCATAAATTGTATTTTCTAGAATAAATTAAACTCCTGAAAAGTGATAATGCCGCCTAAGAAGTTTTACTTCAATATTACACTCGTACATCTTACAGTCTTACAGTTTACAGTGTAACATGTTACAAAATCTCCATGTTACTCCCTACATAAATTTTATTCTAGAATACATTACACTCCTAAAAAGTGACGATGCCGCCTAAGAAGTTTTACTTCAAAAATTTTGTAACATTTTGTGTGATTTTGTTTAGAAGAGCAGTGAAAAGAAGAAATCGTCCCCGGAGGAAAAAAATTCACGCAGCATGAAGAGAAAAATGGAGGGATCTGATGATAGTAACAGTAATGTGCCGAACAAAAAATACTCTATGGCCTCGTCCTCTGGGACGATCGGTGGTTCTTCAGCGGTAACAATTGGGTCGATCACCATCACTCCTGTGTCAACTGCTTCAGCAGGTGGACCTGGAACTTCAGATTTTAGGTAAGATTTGAGAAATTATTGGCACAAACGACGCAAATTTTTCTGAAATGAAATATATTCTCATGAATTTCTAAATATGTATGCAAATTCTTGATATAATGTTCATAAATTCGTTTTTATCATCCTCTTGAATATTGAACCTGAACGATATTTTTGTGTCTTTTACTGATATAGGCACAAGGACTCGAAGGACATGAAGCACAAAGACAAGAGAGACAGGGATCGAGACAGAGAAAGAATGCACAGTGATTGGGGGAGCTCAGAGAGAATGCCAATGGGCAAGGAAGACAGGACCAGGAGAGACAGCGGTGGTTACAACCAGGGTTCTGGTCATTACGGTAGAGATGACGATCATTGGGCGTCCAGAGACAACCGGTAAGATTTTTGTTTTGGAAGACACAAGCTTTGAAATTACCGATATGCTAAGAAATTACACGATTGTTTATTTTATCAGATTTGGAGATCACAAGCGCGAACGTTACGATAATTACCCGAGAATGCCACCTGGATATCACCGAGAACGTGATCGAGGTGCTCATATGAACGACAAGAGAACGTATGTTTTATTTTTTTATATCGTGCTTTTTGGGTTTTCACATTTTGCACGATTTGTAAGAAAAAAAGTTCACGATTGTACTTTCTTCATGCTATAAGATTTTGATTGATTAGGGAGTGTAGTTATTTATGCATATAACTTAACTGCTGGTATTTATATGTCGATGTGTTTAATAACACTGTGTTATGCAAATGAGCTTTTGGTTTCTCATTTTAATGGAATTTGTTAGAAATGATAGATTATAGGATCTTGGAAAAGGTTTTTTCTGATTTTTGCTCTTGTTTTCTAGGAATTTAAGTGTAATAATTATTTTACCTTTTATGTATCATAATTAAAGAAGTATTGGTGCTGTTTGAAAAAAGTCCAATTCTGTAAAAACTTGAAAATACTGAAAATACTAAAATTCACTTGAATTTATAAGAATACAAGAAATATATTAAGGTGTTGTTTTCTGAAAAATGTAAAAAAATCTGTAAAGCAATTTTTTAAAAATAGTATAAAACTATGGAAATATTATAGGACTGTGTAAAAAAAAAAAAATGCAATTTTATTGAAACCTAAAAATACTGAAAAAAACTTGAATTTTTTTGAAGCAGTAGAACTTTCTAAAATACTCGAAATGAGAAAAGTAATGTTTTCAGAGAATTTTAGAAAAATACTAGAAATATATGAAACTTAAAATTGTAGAGCATGGAATTTGAGAAATCTAATAATGACTATAAAAATTCTAGAAATTTATAAAGGTACTATAAAAAAAAATACAGATAGTACGAAAATCATATAAATACTTGAAATCTATGTGGATATAATTTTCTTAAAATTTTATAAGATTCATATAAATCTATAAACCTTTCAATCCTAAATCATTGATCCCATAAAATTATTTAGTAATGCATGAAAATAGTACGAAATCCATTAAACTATGTTATTTAATACTGAATAAATTTGAAAAATACTAACAGTGCTAGAAAATTATAAAATACAAAAAAACAAGAGGCTATTGTTTATTGAGAAATCGTGTATAGTATAAATTATCTAGAAAACATAACATTTTGGAGCTTCAATTCCAGAAATCTATAAATCAATTTAATATAACCCTAGGAATATAATGAAGATACGAGAACATTTTCAAAATTTTATGAAAACTTGGAAATCCATGAAACTTTAATAGTCTGAATTTTAGAGCATCGAATTTTAGAAATCCGTTAAAATATTAAAAATTCCTATAGAATCTGATACTTACAAAAACTATATGAATATTCAAAATCTATGTAAATATAGTTTTCTCAAACATTTGTAAAATTAATAATAATTTATAAACCGTTTCATTCTAAAGCATCGTATTTCATAAAGTTATTTAGTAATACATGAAAATACTACGAAATCCAAAAAGTTATGTTGATAAACACTGAATAGTTACAAAAAATACTAACAGTACTATAAAATTATGAAACCTAAATTTGTTTATTGATAAATTGCATAGAATATGAATTATCTAAGAAATATCAATATTCTGGGGCTTCAAATCCAGAAGTCTGTACAAAACTATATAAAAACACCAGAAATTTTGTAAATTGTATAATTATGAAGTAAAAAATAGTGGAAATATAGAAAATGTAATAAACTCATGTGGGTATAATTTGCTTAAAATTAAATCCATCAAAAAAGTAATAATCTATAAACTTTCGAATCCTACAGAATCATGTTTTGAAAATTTATACCAAAATTTAAACAAATACGAACGAATCTTAGAAAAAAGTATAATTAATGAAAATATGAATAACTCAAGATGTTAAAAATAAATATGATCATACTTTTATTTAATAAGTGATATATTTCATAAATTGAATGTTTCAGTATCTCTAGTTGATTTATAATATATTATTCTAGGTCGAATATTCATTCATACATTCAAATAAATACACAGATTTAAGATTTTTAAATTTATCGATTTTTTTTAAATTTTGAGTTACTTCCCCTCACAAAAATTAATTTCGTTGCAACAAAGTATTTCTTAGTGTTTACGAAATGTTGCGAATTTTTCTTTTCATAGATTTCAAGTTTTTTATGGATACGTACATAGCTCTATAAAATTTCATTCTCTAAAATTCGAATGGGTTAAATTTCACAGCTTTATTTTACAGTTTTTTAGTTCTTTTAGTATTTTTTGTCTCTCCAGTATTTAAACAATTCGAGATTTTTACAGTTTATAATGGATATAGATCTATGAGATTCGATGCTCAAGAATGAAAAATGGTATAATTTTTTAAAGCATTTTTATATATACATTTAAAAAAAAAATGATGCGTGCAAAAGATTTCAGTATTTGATGGACTGCTTGTATTTTCAATATTTCTTCAGTTTTATAAAATTTACTAGTATTTTTCTAGATTTATAGTTTTATATGAGATTGATTTGTGAATTTAGATGTCTTTTTGAATTCAAAATTAGGGCACATTTAAGAATAAATATTGAAATTACTTGAAAATAAGTGCTTAATTGAAGTAAACTTTTTGTAGGAGCAGTAAAGGCTATAGCCTTGAATATATTCTATCGTTTCTGACATGTTTCATTGAAATAAGAATTTGAAGGTCACACAGTGTTATGGGGGGTATAAAATAAGTGTCATAATAGTTGAAGTATCGCTGAAATTGAAATTTAATCTTTGATATTGGTTCCACAGTGATTACTACCGCTACCAATCAGGCGCACAAGGCGGATACGGGTACGGCTCCTCAGGGAACTATAGCGGCGGGTACCCTCCCCAAGACAACATGCCTCCAAGTCATTTTCGAGGGCGAAATTACCCCAGTGACGGCTACCAAAACGATTGGCGACAAAAAGATTATAGGCGCGACTACGATAGGAGACCACCGCCGTCTTCTTCCAACGCTAACTCCTAGTGCTCTTTCCTTGCCACCGTCCTCGAGTGCGTCGTCGACCGTTTGTGACTGCAATGCAAACGGGATAGAAGTGTGTGGGAGAGGGGCGTACATGAAGAGTCGAAGAGCACCTGTGATCCTTTCATTTGTACATTGATTTGTATTTGATTTTTGATGATGCGCGTTTACTTTGATATTATGGCAATTATTACGGAATACATGAATTCTCCTAATCGATTATTATGTCTGCATAACAAGTGCATTGTTCTCTGTGGAATTTTTGTTTCATAGAATGGAAATCGACCAGCGTCGCCTACATTCATAGTTCGAATCAGTTGGAATTAATGTTTTGAGATACTTGTACACAGTAACGGTGACGTGTTTATAATTTATTATCAGAATTACTCATAGAGCGAATCATGGATTGCTTGTATATATTTGAATGAGTAATAAAAAGTTTTGTGTATAACACGTTGGAAAATGGAGAAATATTGTACGAGCGGACAGCATTTTAATCGTATTTTAGCAGTGTATTTTCTCTACTTTTTAGTTATTTAATACATTGAAAAGTGCATTTTTGGCAAAATATTTCTGTTGATTGTTTTATTCTTTTCCTTTCATATGAATGGCGAATTTCGTTTTATTACAAGGGGTAGGTGAAAATTGGTTTTGGTTTCACCAACTTGTATCTATAAGAATGCTTTTAATACTCTCATTAATTCTTGATTTTCAGGAGAGAAAAATAAATTTTTCATTCCATGATGAAAAGAAGTATATTTACAGTCAAAATACACAAGTACAATTTTTTAATTTCGTCTTCGCCGGACTCGGGATATTCTCCAAGCATTGGGCTCCTCATATTTATTATACAAAGGCTCGAGCCTTTGATTTTTCTTGAATTTGCTCAATTTCGTTGGGTCGCTGAACTTGAAAAACGCAGGGGCAAACTCCACCAGCCATTTTGGGTCAATTGTTGTGACTTCTCGCATATACTCTTTCGTTGTCTGGACCAACTCGTGATAAATTACCTGCAAGCCAATATTTATCAATAAAACTGAAAAGCATGTTTCAAATATGTACACTGAATTTGTGAAGATATTCACCCATTCAGGTTGGCGGTTGAAAAGAGCGCTGCTGGGATGTATGTAAACCACTTGACTGTCAACCAGAGTGCGGTAACCTTCCTGAGGATCCTTTTTCGCGGCGTTGCGGAAAAACCCGGAGCAAATGGCTTTTTGTACTCGAACAGTGTTTTTGACAGCCGAGACAACGTCCAACTTATGCCTGCAGAGTTCAAAATATGTTCCAATTCCATAACCGTTAAATTTCAACTCAAATCTCATGCAATGTAAACGACATCTTACCTATCCATGATCCCTAGCAATTGCTTCCTCACATCCTGCGCTCTCTTCAAGGTCCTGATTTGAACAAAGTTCTCGTAACACCAGGCATTGCTAAACTTGTTATTCTTCCACGAATTGTACACCGAGAGCAGCGTCAAATGATCGCCTTCAGCCTGGTTGAACTTGGCCTTCTTCTGGTCTGCCAAGGCCTGCTTGTCCTTCGGCCTATAGAACACGGTCTGGACAGACAACATGCTCACGATCGTCAATATCTCGTCCGAGCATTGCAGATTCACGCTCATGATCAGCATCTTGGAGAGGTTAGGATCCAAGGGAAACTCGGACATTCGTTTGCCCAATCTCGTCAGGAGGCCTTCGTTGTCCAGTGCGCTCAAACTGTGCAAAGTTTCGAGGGCCATGATCAGGGACTCCACTGGAGGTGCGTCCATGAAGTCAAAGTGCAGCAAATCATTGATGCCCATTGCCTTGAGTTGTAGCAATGTGGTTGCCAAATTCGTTCTCTGTATTTCTGGAACTGGGGATGGTAGCATCTCGTCGTTGTATGCCCTTTCGGTGTACAACCTGTAACATTTGCCGGGCCCGGTTCTTCCTGCGCGACCTTTTCTCTGTTCCGCGGCGGCTTGGCTGATCGGCGTCACGAGCAAACTGTCCATCCCAGTTTTGGAGTTGTAAACTTTTTGCTTCACGAAACCCGGATCCACGACGTAGAAGATTCCGTCGATGGTCAGACTGGTCTCCGCGATGTTGGTGGCTATAACGACTTTTCGAGAACCGGCCGGGGCGGGGTCGAAAATTCTGCTCTGCATTTCAGATGGCAGAGCCGAGTAAACCGGGAGGATTATGAGCTCTGGCACTTCGGGACCCAGGGATTTCATGCGCTCGTAGAGGAGTTCGCAAGCGGTGTCGATTTCTTCCTGACCGGTGAGGAAAAGCAGTATGTCGCCGGGTGGCTCTTCTATGTGTACCTATAATTCAAAGGCGACAACTTCTAAGAGCACTCTTCTCCTGCATCAACTTCATTCCTGGCTATCAATTTGTAATTTCTATTTAAAATTTTCAATTCCCATCTAAGGGGTAGTATAAGTATACACTTTGTCCCCCTGTTTATGAGCATTGAATTCTAGAAATTTGGGTATGATTTCACAAGAGAACTCAAAAATCGAACAAAATTTTACAAGTGCTGAAAAATGAAAAACAAACGACAGATCTTCAAACATACGAAATTTATGGAGAATAAAATTTCATCTATTTTCCTGAAATATATACAACTTCCAAATCCTCAAGCATCTCGTTCTGAAAATTCATGTAGGAATCCGGGAAAATATCAGAAAACCGTCCGGATTCTATAGATATCAAAAAATATGGAAAATACTAACATTGGATGAGTTTTTTGAAATACTAAGAATTTATGACACTTTTAGACTTAGATTACAGCATGAAATTTATTGAATTTTCTCTAATCCGTACAAATATTAGAAATATGTATTAATACTAGAAAATCCTACGATATTTCATATGCGCTGAAAAATATAAAAAAGATTGGGGGCAATAAGAACCACTAAAATACAGAAAATCTATAGAGATATTTTCTCAAAATTTGATGGAAATAATAGAAATCTATAAAATTCTTCTTCTCTAAGCATTCAAATCTGAAAATATGTATAAGAATCCATCAAAATTATTCAAAATACTAGAAAATTCAATAAAAGTGAATTATATCGAAAAAAATACAAAGTTAGCTAATAACTTTAGAAACCTATAATACATCAAAAAGCTAAGATTTTCTGAAAAATTGACTGAAATACCGAGAATCTAAAAAATTTTGGATTTCAGAATATCGAATTCTAGAAATCTATATAGGAATCCATAAAATTCTAAATCTTTATAAAGAAGCTAGAAAATCCTACTACATTTTCATTACACTAAAAATATGAAAAAAAAAAAACACCAAAAATATTTTTAATCTAGCACAATCCTGAAAAATATGAAAAGATTAGAGATAAAAGAATCTCTTGAATACTAATAACCTATATGGATATTACTTTCTTTAAAATTTATAGAAATCGATTAAAATCTATAAAACTCCTAATCCTTGAGGTCCTTGAGCATTCAATTCTAAAAATCTACATAAGAATTCAGAAAAACACTAGAAAATAATATGAAATTTAGGAATATTGAAAAAATACGAAACAAACTTAGCAATTTGTTGGATATTTAAAATTATTGAATATTTTATGAAAAATTCACTGGAACTCTAAAAATTTATGAAATTTGAGATTCTAGAATATCGAATTCCAGAAATCTATATTGAAATTCATAAATACACTAGATATTAATAAAGAACCTAAAAAATTCTACTTCTTTTTCATAACACTAAAAAACATGAAAAATATAAGAAATATAGACGAAAAGTAGAAAGTACTAAGGAATCTCTAAAATATTAAAAATCTACTATATAGATATTTTCTCAAAATTTTATGAAAATAATAAAAATCTATAAAATTCTTCATTACTAAAGGTATTGGATATCATTGAAATATCAAGTTATCTCTTGAATTACTGTTTCCTATAAAATTCTTCAATATACTAAGAATCAAATAATTTGCGAATTCCCGATCGTCAAATTTTTGAAACCTATATTTATTACAATCTACGAAAATGCTTAAATGGATATTTAAAAAACTATTTCATCCTTATAAATTTTATAAACAGTAATAAATACCGAAAATTCTTAAAAATACTAAAAAGGGAAGTCAGAGTGTGAAATACTTTGAATTATGCAGATGTAATATAATACATCTCAAATCTTTACTTTACGACTGGCAATGAGCATTAATAATAAATAATAATTATTATAATTATTTTTCACTCATAAATTATTCATAGAAATTTAATAAAGCATGAACTTTTAGAAATTGATATTGAAATTTAAAAAAATACTACTTATCTATTAACAACTGAAAAAATCCTACTCAATTTGGTTAATACTTAAACATTTTTTAAATACAAAAAATAAATAAAATACTGAAAATTCATGAAGATATCATTTTTGAAAATAAATATAAAAAAACTAAAAATCCATAAAATTACAGAAAATTTTCAAAACTGAAAATACTGAAAAAATACAATTAATACTTAAAGTACTCGACATCTATGAAATACCAGTTATCTTTGAAAATACTATTTTCTGAAAATCTAATAAACTTTTAACTCTAGATCATCCTATTCTCAAAACAATGATGACAATCTACAAACATGTAAGAAATGTACAATTTTAAAAAACTAGAAAATCCTAAAAGCACTGGGCACTACATGAAATACCTTAGAAAGCAAAAACAGAGTATGAAATACCTTAAATATATGCAGATACCTATAATTTTCTCAAAAATCTATGAAACCTTGAATCCTAGAGCATCAAGATCTAGAATTAAATCCAACAAATTCCTACAAATGCTATATAATCCTGTAAATGGTATACACACTGGAAAAAATCAGCACTGAGATACATTAGAAATGAGATATTGTGATTCTATATCAAAACTGACACATTTTCAAAACTACCAGCTCGACCTTGTATATCAATTTAAAACGTATTATGATGCTAGAATAAATATCCATTGACACATTTAAATAAACCTTCTTGATATTGATTTCACCCCTCCATGCAAAATTTCGGCCCTGACTGACATCAACTCCCTGAATGATAAAAAAATCCCAAAACCCAAACCCCAAATTTCACAACCCTGACCTGCATGACTGTCATCAAAGCAGTTTCCAGGTAATCCGTCTCAGGTTCTTTGGTGTACATGACTTCAACATCGAAGGATCTTCCAGGGATCGTGAAAATCGGCGCCTTGAAGAAGTACGAAGAAAATTTAACCGCGTCCAACGTGGCACTTGTGACGATGAGCTTCAGGTCCGGTCGTTTTTCAACAGCTTGCTTAAGAAGACCAAAAAGCACATCCGTGCTGATCGTGCGCTCGTGCGCCTCATCCAGCATGATGATAGAGTAAGATTTCAGGTCAAGGTCCACAAGGCACTCGCGGAGCAACATACCATCCGTCATGTACCTGAATATCACAAAATAACATTTTTCAACCTCAGGCAATCCAAGTTCAACAAACTGCGATGTTCCGCATTCACTCCGACACTCACTTTATTTTAGTCTCCGGCCCAGTGCAATCCTCGAAACGAATGGTGTACCCAACTTCTTGTCCCAATCTGCAACCATACTCTTCTGCGACTCTTTTCGCCACGCTCATCGCGGCCACTCTTCTCGGTTGCGTGCAGCCTATTTTTCCCCGAGCCGTGTAGCCAGCTTCCGCCAAATACTGCGTCATTTGCGTCGTTTTGCCAGATCCTGTCTCCCCAATGACGATAAGAATCTGATTATCGTTCACAGCTTTGATCAAGGGATCGCGAAGTTTGTATATCGGAAGGCTCTGCCGCTGCTCCAACAAAGTAAGATTCGTTTTCTTTCCGTAAGAAGACTTTTTCCCCCCAATGACGTGCTTTTTCCACTCGGGTAGATCTTGGTTTTGAAGCCCGATTCCGCGCATATTGGCAGCCAATGTACGACTCTCAGCTGTTGGATAAATAGTACTTTATTCGATTTATGCCAATTAGGTTAGAAAAGTAATCTAATTTGTTGTATCAATTGATGCACCTTTTTACTTTCAATAGAAATTACCTTCAGGGACTGGGTCTATCCAATTTTTACTCAATCCTGTAGACATCGAGTCCATTTCCTGTTCGCGTTGCAGCATCTTTTGCTCTCTTCTTTCTTTAGCCAGAGCGCCTTGCATCATGGCCGCTTGGGCTAATGAGCCGTCTGGATTTTTGACGATACGAACTGGACTCAAATCTCCCAATGCTCGACCGTGGCCCTGCAAAAATGGCGGTTCCTCCTCGACAAGCTCGATTTCCAAATCCTCTTCTTCGTCGTCTTCTCGAGGAAGAATTCCAGTTTCCATGTCGAATTCAGGCAATTCGCTCCTGAATAAATAAAAGGCAATATTTTTACCCAACAATTCATTTATTAGATTTTTTCTTAAAACGTTAAAAAAAATTTAAATTGATTATTAAAGAACTGTATGAAGTGAAAAATGAAATCAATGAAAAAAAAAAGGTTTCCTACCTGTCAATACAAGATGCTGCCATCATTTGCTTGATTTCCCATCTTTCTGGGGATGACAGTCTTTTGACTCGTTTCCTAGAGCAAGTTTCATCTTCGTCAACATCGCCTGTGAGTTCAATGAGCGAATTGGGACGATCTGGATTTCTGGATCTTTGCTCGTCTTCTTCTGCTTTTGAAATGGGTGCGGTTGGGTTCAAATCTCTTCTCGTGTCTTGGTCTACGTCTTTCATGCTCAATGCAACCTGAAAATGAAAAGCATGGTTGAAAATAATCATGTGATGAAAATCATGTAATGGGTTTTTTTTTAAATTTTTCTTGCCAATCCAAGGAAAATTATTCAGTAGCAAAAAATGCGCTTACGTGTCAATTGGATTATTTTTGGGATCGTTTTTGGAAATTTTTATACATGAATTACATTTCGAAATTTTTATCTGAATATTTAAAAATTTTTCATATTTTTTAATTTTTATTAAGACTTTGATATTATCGATGATATCCGTGATCAACGAAATTCATTGATTTTTAAAAATGTTAAAATTATGACAAAGTTCATGTAGTTTTCTCTAATTTCCAGAATTTTTCGAAAGCTACAAAATTTACCGACTTTTTTATAGATTCGCAAATTCTTCGTCTTTGTTTATTGAATTATTGACAATCCTTACAATTCATTATATTTTTTTTTATCATTCAGAATTCTCAATATTTTATCATAAAAGCCTACGAAATTTTTATGTTTCGACTTAGTGATGTTTTTTACATTCTCAAAATTTTCTGATATCCCAAAATTTGCTATTTCTATAATTATTGAAATTTCCAAAATTATTGAGCGTCACCGTACGACAAAAATGTCCGATATATTCAAAATTTTCGGGACTTTATACAGTAGCTGTAATTTAATTAAATATTACGAATTTTTGCTTAATCCAGAAAATTTATGAACAACTTCTGAACTTCTCTATTTTTTTAAATCATTCAGAATTTTAAATAATTTTTAATATTCTGTGCCTTCCCGGCGTAACAGGCAAAGTCATACATGCTATAAAGTTTAAAATTTTATGAGAATATCATGTAAAATGAGCCTTATGGCAGAAGTGACTTTGCCTGTTATTCCGGGAAGCCCCACAATTCTTAATCACACTGTATTTTTTCAAAATTTTCATATTTTTATTAATATTTTTGAAAATAATCGACCATCCTTGTACGACAAAATAGATTTTGATTTTTGAAAAATTTTCTAAATTTCACCCAATTTTCATATTTTTACGAAATTTCTGAAATTTTTCACATGAATGTTTCTGTTCTCAAATTCTCTAAAATTTGTCAATATTTCCTGTAATCTTACAAATTTCCCGAATTTTTCAGATCTATTCAAGGTTTCTGATATTTTCAATATATTTCAATTATACGAATTTTCAAAATTTCAAAATTTTTATTGAAACTTTTAAAACAATCCATAATTGCTGTATGACTAAATATTTTTTTATTTAAAAAAGATCAGAATATTGACCAGTTTCTGTAATTCTACGAAATTATCCAAATTTTGAACAATCCAAAGATTTTGTCAATATTTCAAGAAATTCGAAAAACTTTTCGAAGGACTCGACGTATTTACTAACATTTAAATGTTTTTTACTTTTCCCAAATTTTTGTAATTCCCAAAATTTTTCAAAATTATTCCAAATATCTTTTCTATTTCTTTACGAGATTTATGAGATTTTCTGCAATCTTCAACATTAATCATCTTTCAAAATCTTAAACATTTCTTCAATTTCTACAATTGTTTCTAATTATCAAAATATTTAGTGTTTTCGACTATTCATGATACTAAACAATTTCTAGATCCTAACTGAAGTTTTCAAAATGATCAACGATCTCCATACGAAATTATATATTTATTTATTTTCTAAAAAAGTTACAAGTATTCATCAGTTTTTTTATGCGCTTGAAGTTCCAAACATAATTAAAATAAGCAAAAAGCGAAAAACAATTTTTTTCGTTAAATAACAATAACTATTTTTATGACTGTGAAAGGTAATGAAAATAATTTTTTCTGTATTCATTTATTATTAAATTTTTAGAATTCCAGACACATGTTTTTTTGCGACTCAACGAAATTTTCATAATTTTTCACAATTCCTAAATTTTATCAATATTCCTTGAAATTCTACAAATATGATATTAAATACATCAAAATGTAATTAATATCACTATATACATTTATACATAATTAATACTATTATATGTATATATTTATATCAATAAACTTAGTTAAGAAAAAAATGAATATATAAATTCATGAAAATCCATACCTTCTGTCCAGCCACGCTAAGCACTTTGACCACGACCTTCTGACCACGTGACACGACATCATTCGCACTTGCGATCCGGCCCTCTCTGCGAAGCTGCGAAATGTGCACCAATCCCTCCCAACGACGCTTCAGTCCCTCCAATTGCACGAAGCAACCAAAAGACACAACATTTGCAACTTTACCATCGTAAATTTTTCCAACCTCCGGATCCAGGGACAATTCCAGAGATTTCGACCTCGACCTATGTCTCTTCGAGTCCCTTCGCTCCCTGGATCTGTTCCTGCGACCTCTAGACCTTGACCTTGACCTCTTACGATCCTTAGATCTGTGCCTTCTTCGCTCATCCCTCGACCTTGACCTTCGCCTTCTGCGATCCTTCGACCTTGACCGATGGCGGTGCCGTGACCTTGATCTTGACCTTCTGCTTCTCTTTTCATCGTGTCGATCACTTTTTCCCTCTTTCTCTTTGACTGGTTTATCGTCCTTGGATTTTTTAGCATTATCTTTAGCGTTGGCTTCCAGTTCAACCATCAAGTCATCGATCTCATCTTTTTCAGATATTTCGTCTTCAGATTTGTCGTCTGTGAATTTGACAGGCACTTGGTTGGGAATGCTTAACCCTGGGAATTTTTCAGCGAGCTCTTCTTTTTCGTAATTTAACGAGGAGGCCTTTTTCGAGTCAGATTTCGTAGGCTTCATGTGTTGGATTATCCGGTATAAGCTCCTCATCAAAGATTCCTTATTGTGAAAGAAACAGTTGGTTATTTTGAATTCATATTCGATACTTTTCAACGTTTTGCATGGTACTTCAAGAGTTTCAAGTCTTACTCATGAAGAAAATTAAATCAAATTTTTGGTACACTTTTCAAGTATATGTGTTACTATTGAAGATGTGAATCAGTAGAAGCTGATTTGGATATTTTTTAACTCATAGTTATTGAGATTTAGAATTTTCATATTTTTGTATATGAATATGCATGTACTTGAAAAAAATTTTGGAGTATATGATTCTGACTTATTCTGCATTTTTACATAGTTTTTGAAAAATGTAGTTCTGAGTGTCTGGGATCTCACGAATAAATATAAATAAATATTCTTGAGGAGTGAAGTGTGTTTTTGGTTTTTATAACAAAAGTTATACAAAATTTATAATTTTATTTGGTCGCTTTGAGGTATTGAAGATCTCTGCAGCTCTATATAATTTCTTAAAATCATGCCGAGTTTTTTTTAACCTTTTTTAACAAATAATTACCACATAAAATTTTTGTAAGCAGGTATATAATGACATGAGAAGTTTTTAATTCTGTCACCAATTCAAATTTTTGACAAATAATCAAATGCAGAGCTATATCAATTTTAAAAAGAAAAAAAAACATTACAATTTTTTTTTTGTTTATATACATTTTTATAATTTTCAAATTAAGTGGAGATTTGAGAATTAAGTACGACTAATAAAAAAAAAAGTAAAACTAGTTGTAATCTGCAAAATTTGCAGGGTAAGCTCAAGCTTCTTAAAATTTGTCAACTCAAAAAAATTCTACATTCTTTCGCAATCTTTGGAACATTTAAAATTTGAACAAGTGGTAGTAGATTGCGTATTTATTTTCATGAGTTGAACATTTAGGCTCAAATCGATAAAAAACCAGGATATAATATTTAAAAATAGCAGAATCATTTTTGAAAAATGATTGACAAATTACAATATTGAGCCTCATTATTCGTGATCAGTATTAAATTACGCAAATATGGTAGAGTTCAAAAAATTTTAAATATCAATGCTTTGAAAAATTATATTGTATTATTAGCATAAGAAGTCTTTAGGTTTCTCACCAAATTACAAATTTTGATCAAATTAATAAATATAGAGTTACTTTAACTTCAAAAATGAAAAAGAAACATGAAAGTTTCTGTTAAATGTGTATATATATATATATTCATATGATTTTCAAAGTATATGGAAATTAAAGAATTATGTATGACTCATACAAAATTAAATAAAACTAATTGTAATCTACAAAATTTTTAGTTTTAGGTCAGGCTTCTAAAATTTTAAGTTAAAAAAAAATATCCTAATCACTCTTCACAACATTACAAAATTTTATGTATAAAAATGTGTTTAAATATGACATTTTTTTCTATTTCTCTTAAACATATAAAGAAAAAAAAAATTACTAAAAATTACACATTTCTTTCTGTAAGTTAAACATTTAAGCTCAAATTGAGAATAACCCATAAAATGTCATTAAAAAAATAAAATTTGTTTAAAAAAATTTTTGACAAATTACAAAATAGAATTTCATTTTATGTGGTTGATTTTAAATTACACAAAATTTTGCAAATCGCAACAAAGGTACTAAAAATTATATTTTATGATATACAATTAAAATATAAATTATTACATGATGAAATAAAATTTGTTTTAATACTCAGAATTATGTTTAAACAATTATTATGCATGAATTATATTCTAAACTTTTAACTTAATTGTATTTATTTGCTTTTAATAATAGATATCAACAAATAGTATTATTTTAAATATAAAAATGTAATTTTTTTAGGGCTCTATTAATTTTTGTTACATTTCACAATTTACTCACCGATAAACCTCCCCCATTTTTGATGATGGCATTTTTGAACCCCTCGAAATCCCTGTTTTGGCTTTCCAGGTGAATAATGAATTTGGCTGTAAATGGAATAATTAAAAAAATATAGCTATCTTTAAAATGCAATGATTATAAAAGAAATATAATGAATTCAACTGTAAATGTAAATCGCGATAATTTTTTACGAATTCAGAAACACCAAAAAAGTGTGAATGAATCTTTAAGGTTGCGAAAATACTTTTGGAATTAATTTTGAAACCATATTATCAATGCAATTTTTTTATTGATCGAATCGCATTATTTTAGTTAAGAAAAATATGAATATGAAAAGACCAGCATTTGCAACTTTTGTGAATTTAAAAATTAGAAGTAATAAATATTTGGAAAAAATAAATAGGTTATGAGTATTTTTACCCAAATCTTTGTCGTTTAAGTTCAAATGGTTTTCGAATTCCGAGCATATTTTCGAAACCATCGACAAATGCTCCAATTCTCCAAGCTGCTGATCATCGTCTTCCATATTTATTGTTTATTTTCGTTTATTTTGATCAATATTGACTTCTTTCTGCAAATTAACGAATCATAACAAATCACTGTCAAATCATAATCATACGTGATCATACGCAAACACAAGTGCACTCTGTCGGTATTACAGTTGACCAATCTAACTTACCGGCAAAGAAGTAATATAAAAAGCGCGATATTTGAAAATTCAAAAAACCCAAAATAATTCTTCCAGCATTCTTGTACGATTTCCTGAAAACTTAAAAAAATGTTGATTGTAAATATAGCCCTAAATCTTCAATTTTATTTATTTCTGACACTTAATTTTGAAAAATATTCGATACTTTCTCAAAACTGGAAGATATTCTCGAATTCTTTTAAAAATCATTCCCCTCTGCTTCTTTCAGCAGATTTTTCTGCAATTTTGAAAATTCTTAAAACTTAATGAATAAAATCACAAATAAAGATTTTACGCCAGTTTAACCTCAAAACTGACATTTTGACGTGACTTCTCGGTTATTATGGCGTAAAATACTTCACGTAACAGGCACGTAATGTACTATTCCTTTAACTGTAAAATTCTACTATATTTATAATATAAATTTGATTAAATGTTTTATTTATCGGAAATTATTAAGAAGCAAAACAAAAAAAGCCTAAGGATCATGGTAAAAATCATAAACGCCAATTAATCAAGTTGCAATATATGATTTTATTAATTTTATACAATATAAGACAACTAATATCGATTGCCTATAATTATTACATCAATTAAATTTCTCTAAGCAGATAATTGTTCAAGCAAAACCAATAAAGCACGTTTTGAACACTCAAGTTCAGACTACCACATGGAATATTCAATAAAATAATATATTTCCGTTTTAACTCTTATCCTAGTAATAAATCTTTACAAAAATTGACGAAATAAGAGTTGGTTTTACATTGATGTATATCCATTACACCTTTTAATATCGCAGATATATGTTTATACAAAATTATTTACAATATATATTTTACATAAAAATTTCTTTCTTTGCCTATAAAAATGGATTTTTCACGCTCGCAGCACAGAAATCCTTTTTTATCGTGTTTACTACTGTCCCGTGAAAAACGAATTCTCTGCCACCGCCTTTCGCTGCTATTTCTATGCCGCTCCAAAGTCGAGCGGCATAGAACTCGTTTTTTCACGACACAACAGTAAACAAAAGACTAAATGATTCATGTGCTGCGAGCGTGAAAAATATCTCTCGTGTCAAGGAGCATCAAAACTCGCGTTTCTGCTCCTTGATACGAAATATACTATTTCAACCTTAAATGTAACTCTTTCAATTTCACATCATTTCTCACTTTTTCAAATAAATATAAACTGTGGAATCAGTTCAAAAATTAATATTACATAAAATAATTTCAATGAAATGATTTTCACGTGCATTATTCAAGTTCAATAACTTTTGAGAAATGAATTTTGTAAAAAAAAAATGTGGTTACTTATGCTCTACAAGGGTCTTTAAGGGAAACTCTTTTTCCGATACTTGCGTACCGTATTTTTACTTGAAGCAGTTTTTCCTTTGCTTTCCCATCACAGTTTTCTCCTTAATTTCTGCCAAATCCCAAGCAGACTTTTTACCGAAACCCTCCTCACTCCGCCCTACCATAGAAGGGCGGAGTGAGAGAAAATAAAATGACTTAGGTGATCGATTTTCTTACAAATTATTTACTAATAGATTTACTCACAAATAAAATTTGAATTGTTCAGCATTCTCTAATATAGATTTATTTTTCTCATTTTCGAAAACAATTGTAATAAACGATTACGGAATTATTTTTGTAGTCACAAATGTACGATGAGCATTGATTTCACTTACAAAATCTCATCACTCTCTATTTTTATCATTGCCATCATGATGAAGAAAAATTGCTTATCTTTTTCTTTATATCCATAAATTGCACAAAATCAAAATACCCTTTCACCAACGTTTTCACACACATGCATTTTGGACTAATCCCTTTGTTCGTAAATTCGTTGTTTAGTAAGAAAAGTTTTAAATAATAGAATTTTTCCGAACTTCACTTCTAAACAATTGTAGAGCTCAATCGACAGCAACAGGCTAGCCTTGTATATAATGATAACAGCAGCCACATCGCATTATTACTATTGTATTTTTTACTGCGAATGCAAGTAGATTACATTCTCCGTAGAAAAATTTACTTTTAATGTATTCTCCATGTAATTAAACAACTATTTTGAATCAAAAGTGATCAGAAGAGATCATAATTTTTCTGTGATCTATAAATGATGAAACAAGTTTTAGAAATGTTCTAAATTTGTTTTAAGCATGAGGATAATTTCTGCTTGTTCGCGAATGTAACGCATTCTATTTCTTACTCTAATTTTTTCCCCTTCAATCGATATTTTTTAGCAAATCTTTTTATCTAATGTTTGTATAAGAAAAAATTAAAACATTTTCTTTCCTTGTATTATTACGTGTTTTTTGCTTTTCATTTTTACTAATGTAATTTTCGTATTTGCATTCCAATCTCCTGGATTTAGATTTGAATAAAAAAATTCTTTTCTCAGTTTGCCTATTTGACCATTGTATAAATCTTGAATAAATATTCAATAATGTCGAAAGAAAATTAATTATAAGAAATGATTCCACAGCCATTTTAACGGTTATGAAAATTATGACTCAAAAAAACTCAGCCCCAAAAATCTTTTTTAATTTGGCTTGAATATTGATCGTTTTTACCTAATGTATTATAAAATGAATGATGTGACAATCCTGGCGTATGTATATGTACACTCTCCAAACATTTATAACTCTGGATTTTCGAACTTGGGCCCTTTTGTAACTAAAATGTCGCTGTACGAAGATTCTTGGCTCAACTCCAGAACTTGAAATTTCTTGAGGACCAGTAACGTGTAAAATTTCTGCGCAATCTGTAAATTGAGTTTAAAATTATTATACGATTTAAGGAAGAGATGGAAATTTTTCTAGGCCACTTGAGAATCCATTTTTAGATACTGTATTAACATTTCAAAGTAGTTTTATGAAATATGATTGCAAAAAATTGATTGATGCTATGCATTAAAACTTGAAAACGCTATAAATTAATTGAAAATACATTTTATGTAGCCCATTTGGAAAATATGACTAGGAAACAATATAAACTGAATATAAATTATTACTTGTTTGCGACTATTTTTGTGCGCCATTTCTAACAAAGTCAACCTGTCTTTGGTTTCTAATTTGCTCTTTATCACGCTGTACATGTGAGCTGCTCGTTTGTTGAGTACGCGTTCTTCAAATTGCTCGTATGTTTCATCACTTTGTTGCTCTTCTTGCTGTAATGCATGAAAATTGAAGCAATAAATATAATTTATCACATTTCTTGGAATCATACTAGGAAAAAATCGTTCCTAATAACTCTGTAGATATGCAGAGAATAAAAATTGCTATAAATTCTTTTATTTTTTCAAAAATTTTGAAGTGAACAAAAAATATTGAAATATTCTCTATTATCTCGATTTTATAGTATTCGACATTTTTTCAAGAACATGAAACTAGTTAAGTTACTATAAAATATAACATTTTTTTCATAGTTTTTCCAAGTTTTTTGACTGCATTCTAGAGATACTTTCGACAATTTCAAGATTCATCAAAAAGCATGTCTATCGTGAGTTTTCATCCATAAAAATTCTACGACTTTTCGAAATTCCAGGATTCTAGATGTTGGCTTTTTGCAATCTAGTCCACCAAACCCCAAAGAAATAAAATAAAACCATACCGGTCCAACCGATGGTGGAAATTCGTAATCCTCATGATTCCAGGGTGTCGCAGGCTCTCCTCTTTCCGACAATGCACTAGGAGTTGGCACCGGGTGTTGATCGTCATAACCCAAGAAAGGAACTTGAGCCTGAAAATTACACAATAATAATTAACAACAACTGCGAATTAAAAATGAAATATTTTCTTCCTACGTTTTTATCGCTATGAATTGAATGAAATGTAATTTTTTTAATAAAAAAACTCATGTAAAATCTTAATTATGATACTTGGGTTTCACCCCGAGTTTCCATGGACAAAAAATACGTACTCCATTATCATATCCCATATTTTCCATCTGTGGCAACCCTGAACTTTGCAGCGGTTCTTCGGGGACGTGTTCCGGCACTTCAGGAACCGGTTCCGGTGGATCCACAGAAGGCAAAGATTCCACCTGGGGCATTGGAATTTCCTCGCTTGTTCCCAAAAGCGAACTAACTTCGTTCGTAGGTATTTGCGGTATTTCAACTGGAGTCGTTTCGGCGATACTGCTGACCTCCGGAACCGGGGGTTCCTGAGGAACAGACGTTTCAGGTGTGACAGAATCTTGCATCGAGTCAAAAGTTGCCCCAACCGACGGATGGGTGTGTTCTTGATGCGTAATCTTCGAAGGGCCCTAAAACCACAAAAATCCCTCAAGTTTATGATACTTGAACATGAAGACTACACAAGAAAAAAAAAGCAAGAGTTATCCACAAACAGTTTGATTGCAACATATTCATGAATTCCCCACCTTTTTCGCTTTTCTTTTTTTCGTGTCAAATTCTGACAATTGAATATACGAACCTCATCTTCATGGGATGTTTTTCTTTTTCGTGACATTTTTTTGGTAGCAATACTATGGTCAAAGTGTGGATCTTGTTCCGGGCCTTCACGAACTTGTTCCAAAGGCATCGAATCATCTTCGGCGCCCAAACGACCAAAGTCTTCGTGGTCATAAGATTTGCTGGTCAAATGGCGTTGATAATTCTGCAATGAAATAGTTTTTTGGTTAAAAAGTTGGAATATAAATTGAGAAAAATAAACAACAGTATTCATTATACAAACTTTAAACAGGATTTGTGCAGGGATTGGTCTTCCGGGTAGGGCGAAAAGTTTTTCGACGCCTCCAGTTTCTTTCCAGTGCATGAGTCTTTTTGTTGGTGGCGCCAAATCCAGGGTCGTCACTATGTCACTCGTATCAGATAGTTGGGATTTCATTTCTTCCCCTGATATGTTTTTCACTTCGTCGACTATAAGTTTTCGCTTACGTTTGGCTTTGGTGAAACCTGTGACGTTGAGTCAAATTTTTAGTCAACTATTGTTATGATCTGACAGTTGAAAATTTTTTTTTGCTGTAAATATGGAATTTAGTAAAATTATGAACTTCCAATGGTTTTGCCCTACTATTACTAAAAACCAACACACCTTTCAAAGCAGAAGCATCAACAGGTGCAAGCGCAAAACTCTCCTCTTCATCGTGAACCAATGTCGTTTGATCCTGAACTGGAGGCTGCTCTTCCACAGGTTGTTGGGGTGGTTCTGGAGGTCCAGTAGATGGTGCTGGAGTCGCCATTCGTCGACTGGCAACACTGACTCTTCCACTAGCTACATCTGTTCCTGGCATTGTCGAGGGTGGTCTTGATTCTTCATCGGAACTGAGTAAAAAATTGTGTTACATTCTTTACTCGTACATTATTTTACAACTAATGTAAATGATTTTCTTCATATATTTCTTTCAATTACTGGGATAATATTCAAGTACCTTGGATCTCCTCCCATTGGTGATGGAGGTCCACCGAAATGGTCGCCCATGTCATCGTCGGACTCTTCTTCCTCTTCAACTGGAGCTTCAGCCGCAGCTGGGGCAGGTGTCGCGGTTTCTGGCCGTTCCGCTGTCGAACTTACTTCTGACACTGGGTTCACTTCATTCATAGGAGCTTCATCAAAGAGTCCACCTTCAAATAATCCACCAGCTGAAAAATTCAGACAAAAAAAATTTGCTCAATGTCTAAAGTAACTCAGCGAAGAAGTGACGTTGTTCAACTTGTACTATGGTTCAGCTTTTTCTTATAAATATTCAAATATCAAAAAATATGAATTTCAACATTTTTTAAGGTCACTAAAAAATGTTTGCAAAGTAATTTTGTTCAAAAAAGTAATATTAATAACATACATATAATGTCTTGTCCCAAGTGACCACCAAAACCGTCATCTCTGATAGGAGCGTCAATGTCCATTGGTTGGGCACTCGCGGACGTTCCTGCAACTGGTTCTTTTTCTTTCGGTTCTAAACCAGCTTCAATCCCTGGCCCATCGCTAAATAATATGTGACCCTGGAATTAAATTTTCCAATTTTATCAGTTTGCATTGATAAGTTCACTGAGTTGTGATACAACTATTCATCTACATACTTGATCAAGAGCTGATCCCATGTCTCCATGTCGCATTAATTCTGGAGTTCCTGTGTCAAAACTCATATCGCCAAAACCTTGATCGTGATTTACCAATGCGAGGCTTCCATAATCTTCTCTCATCGTGATTTCTTCAGCTCGTGATTGGTTTAAACTGAATTGAGCCTCGATATCTACATCCCTGAAAAAAAAAAGAAAACAAAAAAACATTTTTCGCTTTTTCTTTACTGTAAGATTTCAAGAGAGGTTTTGAAAAAAATAAGTAGTATGAAATAAGAAAATCATGAATGAAATTATCCTAGATTTTCTTTTAAAATGTTCACGTCATATCAAAAATATCAATACTTATTGGAATTCAATGACTCACTTCAGTTCTGGCATGGCAGTATCAAAATCATGAAAAACCTCTGGAAGGGTAATTGTGGTGATTGCTGCTTCTCTATGTTCTTCAGGCAAATCGACCATGCCAGGTCGAAATGCCATTTTGATTTTGACAAAGGCCTCATTGCAATCTGCCAATAGGTATTTGGCTTTCCTCGAATAAATCCTGACAACTCCAAGTAACAGATGGCCCGATGTTCTCAAAGCCATTTTTACCTGCAATTTTTTTTTATTTTCTTGAACCTGGCATTTATTTTACAACGATTGAGATGTTTAAGGATATAAGGGCAATTTTTTTGGACATAGTTCTACTGCTACAGTAAACACGAAGCAATGTTATATAAATTGTTTCCAAATAAAAAAAAAATTTCAACCATTGCTTGTAGGGTCATCTTTTTCACCATTCTAATAACACAAGATTTCATTCACGACACTGTCTATAATTTTTTTGGACACATTCGCATTGTGAAATATAAGTTAGAAAGTTATTATTTAATACGAGGAGAGATACCCTGAGCGCTCTGAAAACATGTGTTATTTATGCTGGAATAGGTCACTTTTCCTCTGAATGTATTGTCGACAAAATTTAATAAATAAATCGAATTTTCAATTTCTAATGAGTTATGCACATTATGCACACTTCAGTGATCCCAATATTCCCATGAGAGTAAGCTAAGAAGGAGGAGTCTCTTTTATGAAAATTTTCTTTTATTTTTATTAATAACTGTTCATGTGTTGCGAATTTTCAAAAATCGCAAAGGAAAAAGTGTCTTTAAATTTTATGAGAAATTAATGATTTTTGGATGATCCACCGACTTCGAGACACCCTGTATAAAGGCAAAAGTTTATGCCTTTACACAACAACCAATTCCAATAAAAAACAAAAAAAAAGCTCGACTTTGAACATGGCAAAATTCTAATTGGCCCAATTCAAGTAGTTCCAATGCTAAACATATTAGATTGAAAATAATCGGAATTTTTAATATGATTGAATAATTTTATTTTCATTATTGTAACGCGCCACTGTCACGTGTTCATTTTATTACATTGAATAAAATCAACGTCGTTTTTCTACTTGAAAATTAACTGTTTCTGATAAAGCATCATTAGACGAGACTATTTAACAGCAGTAACGATAAATGAATAATGAGAGAACGTGCTTTATGCTTTTCTATTCTTATCTCAATAAAATTCAAATTACTTTGGAAATTATCAGTAGAATCTATAATTCGTGAGTAAATGACATTATTGTTTTTGATAGGCAAAAAATCGAGACAACCTATTAACAAAGAATCACTAAACGAAAATAGACTCGAATAGGAAATAAATCGAGGTAACCGACGAATTGAAAACTACTTAAGCAGACAATACAAAAAAGGAAATGATTTTAAAATAGAGATACCCGATGAATAGAAAAATCCGCATTGTGTAAAACATCTATGGAATCAAGGCAATAATTAAAAACGCTGATAAACCGGAAATTGTTTATAACGAAAAGGGCTAGAAATACAGAATAAGGAAAATAAATTCAAATGTTGAGGATTTAAGAAATAACAACCCTGAAACACCACATACGTAATTTATTTGGAACGAAAATCATCTTTCTTGAGTTACAATAATTATCATGTGTCAATTCACATATATACAATCAGGTGCCAAGAATATGGATAACAACTCCCAGGGACGGTAAATATGACCTTCGGTTCCCTCCTGATCAACGATATGAATAAAGACATCGTCAAATTCTGAGAAAACAAATGACCAATAATGTTAATACACTACTCTCAAATCTTACAAGAAAAGGAATATATATACGTACTTACCCACATTTTCCCAAGTCATGAATTCAGTCAGGACAACCATCACGGTGGAAAAAGACAGGGGCAGAGGTACGTTCAGCTACCACTGGTGAGCTCCATTATGAGCACAAAAAGTGAAAAGGAGAAAATGTATCCTTGCACTATTGTATGAACCAATAAGGCAAAAAAGACGACGAACAATCTTCATTTGATTCCTGATACCTGACCGGAATCCCGAATTACAACTTGCCGAACTTGTCACTGTAAAATACTGCAAACTACCACGAACTGCAACGTACTGCTATGTATGAACGATAAGGTGAGTTCACGACAGACAACTCTGACTAACCAATAACCATGGGCAATCACAACTAATCAGGTAAATGTACAGTAATGACAACTTTTTCATTACTGTAGAAACCGCCGCTAGGCGACGGGTTTCTTCCAGGGTAGGGGAGATGTAACACGACAGTGTCACGTGTTCATTTTATTACATTTAATAAAATTTGTAAAAATTTGTAATTGTATGCTTTTGTTAAAATAATAACGCTGATTGTCAGCATTTTCGAGCATAAAACTATAATTGTTTTTATTTGAAAATCTCAAAACCATTCTATCACCCGAGGGTCAGGTAGAGCATTCGTTCTACATTGGTCCTTTTTTGGACATCGTGAGACATCGTTGGTTTCTCCTCAATCGGGGTCTCACATGTCACATTATAATTATTTTTATGGTGAACATCAAATTTAATATATGTAAATTTATCTACACCGAGAAAAAAATCCACTTGTCCCAAGACGAGGCGCGGTTAAGGATTACACGGTTAATGAAGAATGCTTTCGAGTAAACCCAACACTTTGATCGTGTTGCGCCTATGTTTGGAATTTGTGGTGCATTTTTAGAAAGAAAACCACTTCTTTTCCGAGACAACTGCATTCTTTGTGCCCTTTGTGCACATTTCCGGATACTTTCACTCGCCAGGGAATTGATGATGAACAAAAAGAAATTTTCCTGTAGTAACCCAATTTAGGTTTAGGCCAATACGATTTAATCTTGGCACAAAACGAACATCGTGTTGGGAAAACGCAATCGGTTCAAGTTGATCGATCGTGTTGAGTCAACACGATGGTCGTGTTATTAAGGTTCAAGAGCAGTATTCACGTACTCACAACTCGAAGCCCGTGTTGGGTGAAGCGGATTTTTTTTCTCAGTGTATATATTATGTGTCAAATATGATACTCAAAATATCAAGAAAAATCTCAAATGTTTAAGACAGTACATCGCAAAATAGAGATAAAAAATCGCTGAAAAATACAATGTGGTCTCAAATCTGAATTTTTCTCTTTTCATTATAATTGAAATAAACACTAAAGAAAAATGTTTGGAGTTTCACCTTGGGTTGCAAAATTCCATCAACAGATTTCTCGATGTTGGTCTCAAAAACATGGGCCTTAGTGAGTTTCTTGTCCCAATGAGCTGCCAGCCAAATCCGGGCCAACGGGCCCTTTTTGGCCAATACGAAATGCGCGTAAAACATTGCGTTCGTTCACCAAAACTCGCCGTAGAAATCAAAATTCATTGAACCATAAAAATTTCGCCTAATGAAAAGCGAAAAAAAGTCCAACAACAAAATCAAAACATCTGTTGCATTATGGACCCAAAAAGCTATTTTGTGATGAATCAAGTTTCACGATTGACATTAGAAAACATTTTGACAGATTTTTGTATCATTTTCCGGAATTTGAGAGGTTTTCAACGCATTTTCACGGACGTAAACATATCACTGTTTGTTGACAATTTTAGCCAGTTTTAGCAATGGCGGCTTAACCAGTTTTTTGGCGGTTGTGCGAAAATGTGTATATCATGTATACATGTATGCATGAGTATACATATTATGCATATATGCATTCACGATACTTTTGCGGAGTTGAATAAATAAATATAAATTATGTATTATATTTTTATAATATATTATTTTATATTATTATATACTATTATAATAACATTATATAATTTCGCGTATATATATATATACATATTTCGCGAATTTTCGCGGGGTTGAATGGGCCTTTTTCAACTAAACATGACACCAAGTTGTAATATTGAAAAGTTGAAAAACTGTTCAACGTCTTGTTGATTATCGATACATTTACTTTCTCTGCTTTTTATGGGCATTAAAAAGAGAGAGAAACAGAAGTTCTTATATGGTCGACTCGAGCAACCAATTATTTACAAATCTGATGTTTACTTATTGCAACATCAGTTCAATTTAAATCTATATTAGTTATTATAAATTTTAGTTTCATAATGCAAGAAGAAAGTGAAAATAACGTTGCAGTTTCTGAATTGAGCAATGATAAGAAATCCTACTGTGGAATCCCCGAGGCGATTTTCGTGGTACGGTATTGAAAACCAAAATAACCTGAAATGTTTATCCATAAGAAATGTGACAAAGTTTTAATGTCTAAGAATAGCTTAATTATTTTAAGATCTTGATTTTTTTAATACACAATTTTTCGTCCTCATGCTGAATATAAAACAATTGTCATTCAATGAATTGTTCAGTTTCTATATTCTTTTTTATAACAATAAGTTAATAAATATAAATTTTCAATAATCCACGTTAAGTTCTTGGAATATATTGCCCTAATAATATATAATCAACTCATGAATTATTAATGGAACATTTGTCAAAATAGATTTGAATTTTTGTAAAAACATACTTGATAAATCTATGTATATTGGAATAAAATTCAAAATTTTCAATTATTGGCGGAATTTACATTTTTTACAGTTATACTATTCATTATAATACTTTACTTTTGTACAAAAAAATATTAATGTAAACCATTCATTATTCAAATTGTAGCTTTTAATAAAAATTATGAACAATTGTTTTAAAGGATCAGGCCGCCTTAAACATCAAAAAAATTAATGTTTGATTTGTTTTTAACTTTTAAGACATAAAAAACAATGAAGTCAAAATCTTTTCAAGCATTTTATTTTGCATGAATAAAAAAGAAAAAAAATCATGAACGATTATATTCAATACTTTTATAATTGAATTAAATTGCATTACATAAAAAATGAAATTAGCTTTCTTTAAGTATCAATGATTTGATTACTTTTTTTATCATAATTATTTATACATACACAAAAGTCAATGATATGAACTAATGAAAAACCACATTCAAAGAATCTAATTCAAAAATTGAAACTTTTTATGGATTTTTCAATAATTCACTTGAGGAATTTTAATATAACATGGATGAAATTCTAAATTTACAACAAGTGCTATGTTTTTAATTTTTACTATTGCTTCATCAGTCGTTATTTTATATCTAAATTTTCAACAGAAAAATATCCATACAAACCATTAGTAATAACTATTGCTTTCATTAACATTTTTCATTATAAAAAACTTATCTAAGTATTAGATTTTGAACATTATAAAAATAAATGTTCTATTTGTTTTAAACTTTTAAGATGTAGGTAATAAAAAAGTAAAAATGTGTTCCAAACGTTTTATTCTATATGAATCAAAAAGGAAAAAAATCAAACAATCAATTTGATACTTTCATAGTTTATTTATATCTTTGTGAAACAAAAGTTTAATTTGTTTTATTCGGTTTTGAATGATTATATTACTTTTTTTAACATCATTAGTTATACATGCACAAAATGATTTGTAACTGATGAAAAAACCACATAGGAGAGTCTACTTTGAAAATTTTAATTATCCTCAAGTATTGCGATTAAAATTTTTTTTGTAATTTTATCAGTCATTAATTTATAATAATAATTGAAATCATGTTTGTGAGAATTATTACTTATTATAAACAAGATATTAAGGGATAAGACTACTTTAATGATCAGATCATAGTTTGTTGATAATTTTTTAGACATAGAAAACAATAAAGTAAAAATCTCTTTTTTAGCGTTTCATTTTATATGAATCGTAAAGGGAAAAAAGTCATAAACAATCAAACTGAATACTCTCATAATTTAATTAAACTTTTTTGTAAAAAAATAATGAAAAAATGTGACACATGTTTTTTCTTACTCTCATTTCTTGGAAATTGATGAAAATACAAAAAAATTCATCAATAATTACAATATATTGGCTCAAACCCATATACTTAATAACCGAATGAGTAATAGATTCATTTTCCATGTGAAAATAAAAATCCACATGTCCATGCAGGAATGAGAAATTATCTTTTTCATGATAACTGTAAAAAAACAAAACCTTTGTAGGATGATGTGGACGCCTTCGTCGGGAAGCCAGAAAATGGTGGGTCAGTAGACAAGGCATTGAAGAAACTCGATGAAATTCATAATAAGTACAAATTTATGGAATTCAACCTGATGAACAAAAGGAGGCGGTTACGTGAACAAATACCAGATCTGGAACGCTCTTTGCAGATGATGGGAAAATTGCAGGCCCAAAAAGATGAGGAACTGGAAACTGAGTTTCTGCTGTCAGAGCAGGTGATTTTTCATAGTGTTTCAAATACCAGTAAAAACTGAAAACAAATTTTTTTCCTTTTTTTTACATATTTCCTTAATGCACATACAAGAATTTCAGAAACAGTTATTATCAAATTCCATAAGAAATATTTAAGTTCTGTTAAAATGGTGAATAACAAAAAAAATTGTTCTAGGTAGTTTTAAAATATATAAATTTAAGGTCAAAGTTGATTTTCAACGATTTCACTTTCCTGTTGTAGGTCTTCGCAAAGGCAGTGGTGCCACCCACGGACAAGGTCTGCCTGTGGCTAGGTGCTAATGTAATGCTTGAGTATACTCTTGACGACGCCCAACAATTGCTGCAAAAAAACATTGAGGCTGCCAAAAAGAACCTGGCTCACATCGAGCATGACCTAGACTTTGTGCGAGACCAGTTCACCACCACGGAGGTCAATATGGCCCGAGTCTATAACTGGGACGTCAAACGCAGACAAGCCGCCAATCTCACCTCAAGCTCATCTTCTTAGAAATAATAATTGTTATTTCTATTCGACCTTCATTCAAGTTATTTCTCGCTTTTTTAAAAATTAACCCTGTTTAACACTTGATACAAATTATTGTTGGCCAATAACACTGCCCATGCAGAAATATTTTTCTGTATGAAATCGAAAAGCTTTATACAGTGTTCTGGAAAAGAATATTTTTCATTTTTGTTATAACATAATAAAACAACAGTTGCACACAGATAAACATTTATTGCTGATTAATTTGGTCCTTTTGGCATATTACAATTGTAAGATATACTCAAAATTGAATAGAAATAAAAAATTAGAATTTGGAATAGTTTAATATTTCAACAGCCAAAAGGGTGTAATAATATTTGAATACACAGGTTGGATTATAAAGTAATTAACACATCCATGATAATCTCGAGCTTGTAAGCGCCAAGAGAAGGAAATTTGGTTTCTCAGTCACAGCTTAAGGCACAAGAAATTTGATGACAATTCCTTCAAACTGTTAATGGGAATGTTGTCTTTGTAGACTAGGGAGAGATCACATGAATTGTTATGATTTGGCATCTACATTAGATTTCTTCTTGTGGTTTTTGCTTATCAATTATTTGCTGCAATTCCTCGTTTTTCAATTTCAGCTCTTCCACCTGCTTTGTCAAAGCTTCTATTTCTGGCGATTTGACAGGCTCCATTGTCGCTGCGAAATGTTGGCGCACATATCTGAATTTAGAAAAAAATTATGTACTATAGTGAAGAAGCTTTGTTCCTCATTACATATTTAAAAAGAATATTAATACACCATGGAGCAATATTTCTTCTCGATGAAGAACTTTTATTTATTAATAGTTTAAATGTACTTTTTGGCATCTGTGATTTTCACACAGTGTAAAGGAAATGAGAGAAGTGAGAGGTTGGAAATGGAGTTATTAGATCCTAAATTAGAATCTCTTGTTGAATTTTTGGAATAAATGGCAAAAGCTATTGTAAAGAAATATACCCCAAAGCATCGTTGGGTCTGTTGGTCTCCAAGTAAAGTGAATTCAGAACTTTCGTAATAGCATCCAAAACACCATGTTGCTCCAGGTATTTCCTGAATGCCTCGTGTTTTGCATCAGACGCTGGGGACTGCAACAGCACACATGGAATTTTGATTTTCAAATTCGTTGTGGAAAAATTAAAAAAAGTTTATACTGGTGATTACTTGTGAGTATTGTCTAACATTTCAGATATTAAATTTTTATCGTACATTGTGATTAATTCTTACAAAGTAATTTTAAAATGTGAATTTTCATGGTGTCTTATCAGAGTTTGGCAAAAATTGACCTTTATTAGATTTCCACTGTACAACGTATTGTTTTTATGGGTGCAGGATGAATTTAAACTTTGCAAAAATGAATCAATCAAGTTTTAATGAACGATAAAAAATTTTTAATACATTGATGAACCTTATTTAAGACTATAAAATAAAAATTTTTTTAAAAGAAACTGAGATAAGAAACATTTACTCACTTGGATTCCAAAAACCTAATTAGAAATTCAAAAATTTAATGATTCTAGAATTGTGAGAGATATAAAATTTTTTAAGTCTTTACAAAAGATGTTGAAATTTTGTAAGTAATAGAAAATCAATATAGCAAGTAAAACTGATTTAATATTTCAGAATAAAGATTCAAAACATAACATTTTTCAAACTATTTTACATGAGGTTTTCATTTTTAGAAAAACATTTTTTTTTGTCATATCTCGAACCTGTAGGTTCAATTTTCAACTTTCTTAATACCTGCCTGGAATTCATGAGAAAAAATAACTTGAATTCCAAGACAGCGAATTAGAAATAAAAAAATGTATCGATCCTGGAATCACAGGAGAAAAAAATTGAAAAAGGGATTTTAAAAAATTTCAAAATATTGGCTGAAAAAGCTATTTAACCATTTGAATTGATTTCCTGATATATCAGAATGGAGATTTGAAACATTAAATTTTTCGAACTATTTTTAATCGGGTATTTATTTTAAAACAAATAAAAACTTTTATGATGCGTCAAATCTGTAAGCTCAATTTTCAACTTTGTGAATATCTGTGTAGAATTTATAAGAAAAAATAACTTGGATTCCAAAAAAGCAAATCAGAAATTCGAAAATCTAGTGATCCTGGGAATCAAGAAAAAAAAATTGGAAATCCTTAAAAAATGTGTTGACATTTTGTTATGAAAAAGCAATCTAGCGAGTGTCCAACACTTATAACTCCATATTGTAGTAATTATATCTTAAAACGAGTGGCTTTGAAAGTCATTATAAACTAATGTCCTTCTAAATGCTTCCTTCTTTTCTTATCTTCTCCTCCTCGCTCTGCATACTTTTTTTTTATTGTACCAGTAGTCATTCTGTTTGTCAGGTCCCAAGCTACGCACTGTTTGACTTCAACCATTATAATTCTTAATTGGTGGTTGAATTTATGAAGTGTAGCCTGTTTTTGGACATTCGACTCTACTGGGTCCAGTTTTTCTTTGTGCTTTGTCACTGGATCGCAGTTTCGAAGGAGATGACAGTCATTAGTTTATAATGACTTTTAATTTGGGATTATCCCGTTATTGGGTAAGAGTTGTGTCGGTTTTCTTTGGTAGATTGTTTAATTGATGAGCTGTCGAACCTATTGTATTAATTTTTATGTAGATTTTTCTTCCCTGATGAGGGAAGCTGAAACGTTGGAAAAAGTTGTTAATAGAATTAATAAACAAAATTTTCTGGTATACGTCGTGATTCAATTCTAGAAAAAGTTCTAAATATTGAATTTTTCAAACTATTGTAAATCAGGTATTCATTTTCAGAAAAAAAATTTTTTTTGTTATGTCTCAAATCTGGCAGTTCATTTTTACACTTTGTGAATATCTGTTTGGAATTTATGAGACAAAATAACTTGAATTCCTAAAAAGTGAATGAGAAAATACAATGATCCTTCAACTACAAGAAAGAAAAATTGTCAAAGTCTTTTAAAAACAGTTAAAAATTTGGTAATGAAAAAGCAATACAGGAACTAAAAGTGATTCAACATTTCAGAATAAAAATTCCAAATAATGAATTTTTCAAATTATGCATTCAAAATCATGTATTCATTTTTTAATAAGTATTTTTCTACGTCATTTCTTAACTGTAAAAAATCAATTTTAAACTTTGTGAATACCTGCATGAAAATAATGTAAAAAAAATAAATTGGTTAAAAAAAAAAATGGAAAATTGAAATACTTTCAAAAACATTTAAGAATTTATGAAAAAACAAAATGGCAGTTTAAAGTCATTCAACATTTCAGAATAAAAAAATTCGAACATTAAATTTATAAAATTACTTTAAATCAAGTATTCATTTTCAAACAACAAATTTTAGTATTTATGCATTTTGTTTGAACTTTCATGAACTTATTGAAAAAAAAAAAAGTTATGACATCGGGTATATTATCAATCCACGTCATGAAAATACAGTCTTTGTAATGATAATTTTTTTTTAATAGTTCAAGATTGAATAAAATAAAAAAAAAATACATAAAATTTGGTAGCAAGTGCGAAATTCAATATACCTTATTGTTGTTGGTTAACGTTGATGTTGACATCTTAAATCAGAAAATTGTGAAATCACAATTTATTTCGTAAATGTACAATAAAAGATTAGTTGATGTTGCTAGTTAACTATTATAGCTCAATATACATTGAGTGAATTTTAAGAATACAATTAACAACAAATAATGAAAATATAAACAGTACGATATATATCAATATATATAGTTATATTTTTTTATAATGTTCAACGTTTGTAACGAAGGTTAGCTTAGGGGCATTGGTCTGTGATTGGCTGTCGCAAACCGAAGGTGGCCGACCCTGATCGAGCTTAGCCGATGTCGGCCGAAGTCAGCCGAAGTCTGAGATATATATATATATACATGAGTTGATACACAATATACACATACATATGTGTTGCGAAAACCGCCATCTTGAATCGCAAAAAGCACCTCCAACGTATACAACTTGTTTATACAATTTGTGTATACATTTTAATCAATTGTAATATGTGATTATAAACATTTCATTTTAATCAATGCATCAATTTTAACCCTTTGTAAACTGAAAAAGGAGCGTTGCGAATTTGGGAATTTAATGGCATGATTATCGTATAAAAATATTGCACATGTGTAATGATGTGAAATGTGAAGTGCAGTAATGCAGTGAAGTTTCAAGTGTAAATTATGAACAATTAAGGAAAAGTAACAAAATATTCCTGACCTATAGCAAGAATATGGGTTCTAATGACATCGTGATCACGCTATGACATCATTTTTTATCTATTCAATGGTGTACAAATGACGGTAGGTTATAGTTTTTATAATATTATTTTTTCATAATTGAAAGTGATGTTATCTTCTTTTATTACACTGGATTTTTTTTTAACTGTCACATTTCGGTTTTAGGACGATAGACAAAAATACTTTGAAGATAATGAATACTCTAATAACAATATAAATGATATTAATAATATTATATTTAAAATCTTATTATTTTCATCCTCAAGATAATTTTAGCAATGAATTATCTAATTTCTTTAATTTGATTGATTAATTATTTCGAATAATATCTTCAAGACAATTATAGTAATTATAAAATCAGTTATCCGATTTATCCTCCAATAATATAAGATTTTTTAATAATATAAGCAAAAGAATATAATAGTTAAAAATAATTAATAGTCCCAGGTGAATCGAATATTTCAATTATAGTTAATTGGTTTTGATATAATTTGATTTCACTGGGGACTCTGCCCATGGTCAATGCTAGTCACATTGAGCGAAAATTCCTGAAGTGATCTCCTTGATTTTCATGAAGTTACGAATATTTTAATAGTCAAGTGTAAATTACGCACAAGTATCAACAACTCGGGGTACTCGGAGTTTAAAATATTCCTGACCTATGGCAAGAATATAGGTTTAATGACATTCTATTCACACTATGACATAATTTTTTTATCTGATCAAAGGTGTATAAATGACGGTACGTTATAGCTTTTTTTAATATTACCTTAATAATTTATTGTTCTGGGTTTTTTTCCAACTGTACCTTTTCGATTTGAGGATGAAAGAAAAAATACTTCAATGAGAAAAACTACTCTAGTAATAAGATTATAATTAATTTTTTATATTTATAAAATTCTGAAATTTTTAGCACCTAGTAATGTCACTGACATTACAAATGTTCTATGAATGTATGCTTTATTAACAATATTTCAATCTTTCCCACAGATAAAAATCTTCAACTTTCACAAAATTACAGAAAACAAGAAAAAGTCCTTTGGGAAATATTTGCTATAGAACTTCATAATGTTCAACAAATTAAAAAAATATTGAAAAGTCATTCACTTCAGAAATACATTGGACATTAAATAGATATTTTCAAAGACATTTCAATAAAATTATATTCAAAACTGAATAATTTTGTGTTTATTTTATGAAATATGTTTCATTCCATCCTATTCACAAATGTAATTACCAATTAAAAATTTCATGCTATATATAATTGGAAATCATCAATGATGATTGTAAAAATGTGTTGCCATTTATAAGTGGAGTCGAAGGTCACAAATTATTGATGACTAGCAATCTCATTGATTAATCGTTGGGCATATTTTTTGATAGATTAAGTACACTATGTTTAAGTATACAATATCTCCATTTCTCATTTCTATTACTTATCACACGCATTATTAGAAGATATTTCGCGACGATCGTCAACTAAAAGCGAAATTTTCTGTAGAAGATTGTCATTTTTTTTATGGAAAGTCTTTTATAGTGTAGATTTTTGAAATAAAACGTTCTAATTATTACAAAATTTAAAAAAAGTTGACAAGTGAGTGATTGGCATGATTTATTCTAGTCATTATATAGAATGACAAGTAATTATAAAATAATTATGCATAAGCCGTATGGTATTGATGAAAGTATATCATAAAGAAAAATTTTGTTTTTTGTGATTAATTGTTGTTGTTTTTAAATTTAACAATGTAATGTTCGAAATATTTTGAATTTCTGCTAGCAGGAGGTGAACCCAAGTCTCTCTAGTCTTCATATTTTGGAAACATTGCAAAATTCAATGATTTTGAATAATTTATTGGAATTTGATAAATTTCTAGAATTTTAGCACATGTTGATAAATTTTGTATATGATAAATTTCGTTATCATATTTCTTCGAAAAAAACATTATAATGTTTTTTAATTTTTTGACAGGCATCTGGAAAACTTGAAAAGTATTCAAAAATTCCGAAAAATGTTGATGATTCCGATCAATTTTTATGAAATTAAGAAAGTTTGAAAAAATGGAGAAAAATCTTTATACGCTGGACAAATTTTTATAACATTAGGAATTCTTAGATATTTTGTAATATGTAAGAAATTCCAAAGATTTTGAAAAAAAAAAAAAAAAAAAACATTCAAATCTAACAAGATTGTAATTTTTAGATTGTGTTTATTACTATATTTCTTCGACATATTATGCAAGATTTCATTGTTTATTCAAAACCGAAAAACTTCAAGGTTATTAATAATCATCAAAAATCTTGATAAGTTGGAAAAATTTTTTCAAAATATAGAAATTTTCAAAAAGTTTGTTTCACGTTCAAATTTTTTAAATTATTGAAAAATTCAAAGATTATGAATTATCGAGTTTGAAAAATTTCTGGAATTTCAGAACAAATTCATATATTTGGTATGTATATTGTGTTAATTATTATATTTTTTCGAGAAAAGCATTATAGTGCTTTTTTTTACTTTTTGATAGAAATTTGAAAAACTTGGAAATTATTTAAAAATATCGAAAAATGTTGATGAATCCGACACATTTTTATAAAATTGAGTAAGTTTGAAATAGTGCTATGTTTGAAGTTCCGATAATTTGAAACAAGTAAAAAAACATTGAAAATTCAAATCGTTGTCAATAACATGAAAAATTTGTTAAATTGTATTTCTCCTTCATATGCATGATGATGTTTTTTTTCCCCTATAAATACAAATCTTAAAAATCTGCTAAGTTGAAAAAAAATTGGCAAAAATCTTAACAAGCTGAACAAGTCTTCATCATATATATAAATTTTTGAATATTTTGTGATATGTTAAAAATTTCAAAAATTTTACAAATCGAATTGAAATTTAACAAGATTGTCAATTATTCCAAAAATTTAGAAAAATTTTTAAAATTTCAGAAAATGCTCGTACATTTTGTTGATGTTGGTAAACTTTGAATAAGTATTTCAAAAAATTACAGAAACTCTGAAATATTCTTTAAATTTTTGTAACTCAGAAATGTTTAAACATACGAGGATGGTCGACAATTTTCAGAATTTCAATAAAAATCTAGAATTCTAGATAGTGCTAATAAATTTTGCGAATTGTGAAAAGTTTTGACAATTCATTAGAGCTACAAAACGCGACTAATTTATTTTTACGTGGATATTTTTGGATATTTTACCTCTCCAGAATTTTTCACATGAATATTTCTACTTTTTGATTTTTTTTGAGTATTGCAAAAGTAATGTACCTGAAGTTCCAAACGCTTAAAATTTAATAAAAATAAAAAATATATGAATTTTTTGATTTTTTATCATGATGTGAAGTGTGATGAATATTTTTTTAGGGAGGATACAGTTTGATGTTACGATTAAGAATTGTTCAAAAACAACTAGAAAAATTTTTTTCTCTTATATTAACTGATAAACTTTTTTCGTTTAATTTTAAACGTTTGTAACTTCCAGCACATGCAAAAATATACAGTTGAGTTTTATGATGTTCAGTAAAATGTCAATCAATCTTTGAATCCCCGATAGTGATACGTAGCTAGTGTTATTGTCTGCTGTTGCCACAGTTATCTTAATGAAATTGATAGAATTGCTTCGTCTTTTATCTTCCGTTAATTGGCTCGAGACGACGATAAAAGCTCAAACTTAGCGATCTTACAGAAAATATGACATCTTTCGCTCTGCCCCATGCATGCATTTTCGATGATTTAGCAATCACTCTCTCTTCAATCCCGGAAATCAGCGAAGCTTGAATTATTGTTCTTTCCTCTTATCATCACGCTGAATGATCATCTATCAAAATTGAATATTTTCTGATGTCAACTTTGATTCTCGTGGAATTTCTCCACAATGATTAACATTTGAGGCTGAAAAGAAATAGTAACTCTCATAACTAAATATTTTTCATTTTAACAACAAAAATACGTATTAGTAAAAGAAATAAATCTTTAAATGAATCTACAATTTGTTCTGCAGACTATACAGTTAAGTTTCCAGCACGAGTCGAAGTCAAGCGATGCAATACTCTTCAAAGTTAAATCCTAGGGTGGAAATGCGCATTTCCACAATCATTTGAATAATCATCACACGTTACTGGAATATAGTTTTGAAACTCCCACGAAGCGCGTGCATTATCGTCGTATTATCAGGCTCCGTAAGATGATAAGGTGCAGGGAACAACCGACTTGACTGCTGCTTCATTTTTCGCTTTTTGATCGAAAGAAAGGATTGTTTTTCAAAATTTAGTTGCTTAAGCTCTAACCAGCATATGCTTGTTCTTATTTCTATCCAATTAAGGACATTCCGATTTTTAAGCATCTATCTTACCAGGCCTCGTGGATATGGTGAGTGTGATGATATGAATACATACACACTCGCACACATTACAGTTTATACATTGCGTAAATCGATTATTCGTTTGAATCCGAGACTAAAGTTCCTTAGTCATTTTTGCTACTATTCAAAAGCGACAAAGTTATCAGTATTTGAAGTTTTGTAGGTAGCGCGTCGTGCGGTAGCGTCGACTACACCCCCTTGTCTAATTAGCCAACTTTGGTCGTGAATAACTTCATTTGTTTTCCGCTTTGACGAAAATGGATAAAGAACTTTTGTATTGCATTTTTCTCAAGAATCTGCTATGCGTAATGTTGTTATCATCTTGTGAATTGCAATAGTTTTTCTTTCTTTTTAGAGGTAATAATAACATGTTTTGCGAGCGAGAGGCAATGTATCATTCGGATTTTTCCATTGCGCACCAGTCATTTGTTACCCTTTATCGTTGAAAACACCGCCGTGGGGGTTTTTCTTTTCTTTGTTTCTTGTATTTTTCCTATTTTCGTATTTTTCCACGCACATCCGTGGCTGATGATGTTTTCGAAATAAATCATGTATACTTCGATGGGTGCTTCGAACGACGTGAAAGGCCTTCGAGGATTGATTACCATGGAGGATTATGTTTCCTTTAGGTCTTTTTATTAGATTCACGTAGTATTGAATTATCCTTTGCTGGATATTTGAGTATTATAACGTATAGTGTATGAAATTGTTCAATTCAAGATGCTTTTGTTGTTTCGAGAATCTTTGGAAATTCATCAAAGTTTTGGAAGAATTTTCATGAATTTCTGTGCTTCTGACAGTTGTTGAAAATCCTCTTACATTTTTGTCTTACATCGAAATAATGATGCATTTTATTGATTTTATTCAAATTTTGTTAAATCAATGATTACGAGAAATTAATGAGCGTATTTTATTTGACCACGAGTGATCATGGATTTTAGGAAAATCAGGAGTATTTTATTTTTTTTTTTTTTGTTTGGGGATATTTTTGGAGTTTTGAAAATTGAAGTATATTTTTATGTATGTGAGGTTTAATTTTTTGCACCTGGCGCTTTTGAATTGCACCCGGCCCACAGGTTTAATAGTTATCGGGGAGTCCTCCAGTGTTAACATTTTTTTTTCTTCTAATATTTATAAAGAAAATCACGCTAAAAGCTACAAGTAGATAAGAGGTCAGTAAAAAATTATAATCAGAGAATTTCTTAAATTAGCACAGCCCAATTTTTCGAGGAATTCTTTAAAATAAAAAACAACTTGTACCTCTAAATTCCATTCATAAATTAAAAAAAGTAGAACATTCATGAATACATTTTTATTTTTATGTGTTAAAAAAAGAAAATTTTTCCAAATTAAACATTTCAATTCAAAAATATATTGGAATTCAGGAATTCGGGAGTTCTTAAATTTGTGTTTTGGAAAATTTTCGGGAGGAGAAAGAGCAGTTGAGTTTTTCATAGTTTTTGAAAACTATTTTGAGGAATTTTGAAAAAAAAAAAAAAACTATCATCAGAAATAAGTACGTTTAGAAGATTTAAATTTGAAATAGAGTTATAGTTACTGAATAATTTTATTATTTTTTTATTACCAAGTTGGTAATATTTTGTTGGTAATCATTCCAATCGTTCCCAACGACTTTCAGAGGCTTTTAAAAAATTTTAATTGAGGATCACTGAGATAAAAATGAAGTGATTATTACAATATGTACTGTATTTACTGTGGAATGAGTTTAAAATGTACTTTTTGCTAGATATTTATAGCAATTTTGGCCATAACATATGGTGAATATTGTCAAAAGTAATTGTAGTACGTATTTCGTTTTCTACTATGATTTTTTTTGTACTTCTTGCAATGTCATATTTTTATTCCTACTAATCCATATTTCAGAAAATGCTATATAGTTTTGCCAATGTTCAGATCTGATAGTTCTTTTTGTTATATTTTTGTGTATTTTCTAGTATACCATATTGCAGTTGATACAATATTAGAAAAAGTCGAAAATATTTTTTAGATTTTACAATATGATATGAATTTTATTTTCTTTTAGCACTATATTTTCTTTTAGTACATGTAATATCGAGTAACAAATGATAAAAGGTGAAATATTTTATTTGGTGTTCCACTATACCGGATAGTAAATCCTGCGTACTAGTATAGTAAAAATAACAGCTTGTTTAGTACAATTTGCATTCTGTAGATTTTTCATTTTTCCAAAATTATGTAGTAAAACCTAGTTAACATATTGTAATTTGTACAACATAACAATTTTACTAAACAATGTTGTAATAAGTAACACAAAAATGACAAAATTTGCAATAATATTGTAAAAACTGCAATATTATTATAAAACTTACAATATTTCATTACTTTTTACCATGTTTATGTCAGAAAGTACCAGATTGTTACTTACTGTTGTTAGAAGTATTTTTTGTCAATGCCCCTAAATAAAAAAAAAAAAAAAAAAACGTCTTCAAAAATGTAAAGAAAAATATTCTGTGTATTAAAAACTTTTTTTAGTTAGGAAAAATCTAATGGAAACCACTTTGTTGAAAATGATCGAAAATTGAAATTTTTCAATATTGCTCCTGAATTTGTCGGAAGTTGAATTTCCTGCATTTTTATATGCCTGAAGTTCCAAATGCTTTTCGAATAAAGAAAAACGATAAAAAAACTGTTTTTGCAACTTTACCCATGATTAAAGTAAAGAAAAGTTCGAAACGTTTGATATTATTTGTTTTATTTCAATAATTAATTTTCACTTCAACCATAAAATGTGTAAGGAACAAATTCTTTTTATTTCGTTTATTTTTAAGCGTTTGCAACTTACTTTTTTTAAATTTTCCCATTCTACATTTCACAAATATTTCAACTAAAACTTAGCAATAGATACTAGGCCTAATTTGGCAAACATTAAAGTTGATAAAATTACACTCCAAAAAGTTATCATAATTTTTCCATGTAAATATGAAAATTTTCGCAGTATAAAAAATTTCCATAGGTAAATTTAAGTTTCATTTTCATTCCAAGCTTTGTCCTAAAAATTTTCAAATCAATTTTACAATGTATTTAAAATGATTTGCACTCATTTTACTAGCCCTCGATTTCTTTAAAGAAAATGATTAATCTAGTTTTGCAAAAGTGTCATAATTCGCCACAAACTGAGAGTTTAGGTTCGAAATTGATAAGTCGATAAACGTTTATCACCACAAAGATGTTATCTTAAAATTTTAATTTGATCGATCGAGAATCTTTCCACTTATTGACGTAACGTCTTATTTCTGTTAATGTTATCGCATGTTTCCAATCATTTTAACGTGAAATTCATTTACATTAAACTTAGACTTGCAATTCAAAAAACGTAAGGTTCTTAATTTGTTTAATGAAAGTAATTTTGTTTAAAGATAATCGTTAATTATTCTTTTTCATTAGAATGTTTGTTCTAAGGACAATCGAATCCGCTTTTATGAGACCATTTTCCCTCACATGGGTACTTTCCAGGGAGATAGCGTGTACGAAAAAAGATGTTTTTATCACTGTATCACCCCCCCCCCCCCAATCCTGTGCGTCGAGTATCAATACGATGACGGTTTCATTGACCCGGGCCTGGCCCAACAAAACGAGAAACTAACCGGCTTCGACTTATTGTTTAGAAGAGAATAGCAATACAGATGAGCATGAAAATGACTTGATTCTGACTTTGCAATTTTTAAAGTGTCCCCCTAAATTTTCGATATTTTTTTTTTTTTTTTTTTTTTTTTTTTTTTATCAAAATGTAAAATCTGAATAAACTGACGAGATATGCTTGATAGTTATTTATTAAAATTTTTTGAAAACAAATATGGGAAAATTATGAAGTATAGAAAATTACGAAAAATCCTCATGAGTTGGACAAATATTTATAAAATTTGGAAAATATAATTGTTCGAATTTTGAAGGAAAAAACATTGCGAATTCTTAATGTGGACAACAATTTAGAAAAATTAAAGAATCTTGAGAATTTATGAAAATGATAATATAGTTTGGAGAATGGGTTTGTTTTCATATTTCTTTGATATTTACTTGAAATGTTATCAAAAACTACGAAAAATTTTTGTGGATTGGGCATATATTTAGAAACTTTGAATGTTTTTGAAAAGTTTGTATTTTGTTTGAAATCTCGGGAATTCGGAGAAATATGAGATTTCAAAGATTTGCATTCATCATAAAAAATTTGCATGATTATAGAAAATTTAGTGCATTTTGTAGTTTGTGTTCAAAATCATATTTCTTTGGAGTATGTATAATGATTTTTCATTTTTGAATAAAACTCTGAAAAAAATAAAATACTATGAAAAACGAATTTCCATTGAAATTAAAAAAAGTTTTACATAGTTTGTATTACCATACGAATTTTGAACATTTTAAGAAAGAAAAAAAATTAGCAATGTTAAGATTGTCAATTATTTATCCTATAAAATGTGAAAAACTTGTAGAATTTAAAAAATGTTCATAAATTTTGTAGATTGTGTTCAGTATTATATTTTCTCTTCAAAAAAAGTATCAGAATGTTTATTATTGCTTCAAAAATAATTCAAAAACATATAATGATTTTCAAAAAATCTTAGTTGTAAAATTGAATAAAATATGAAAAATTTTTAATAGTATGTATCATTTTTGAGATTCCATAAATTTTGAAAAATGAAAACATTCAAAACGTTGAAGATTGTGGATAACTCTAGATAAAAAGTTTGAAAATTTTTAGAATTTGAAAATATGTTCAAAAATTTGATAATTTGTGTTAAAAAATACGCAAAATTTGTAGAAAATCAGATAATTTAGTCCATTTCGTGTTTAGTATCATATTTCTTCGCAAAAAATCTGAAAATATTAAATACTATGAAAATTACCGAAAATCGAAATAAAAGTTGAACAAATTTTCATAAAAATCTAAAAAGGTTTCAATTGTTTGTATTATCATAAAAATATTGAAAATTTCAAGAATATGAAAAAATATTATAAATGTAAAAGATTGTGAACTATCTTATAAAATTTGAGAAATTTTGAATAGTTTGTATCATTTTTGAAATTCTGTAAATTTAAAAAAATAAAAACATTCAAAACGTTGAAGATTGTGGATAACTCTGGTAATAAAATTTGAAAATTTTTAGAATTTGAAAATATGCTTAAAAATTTGCTAATTTGTTTTCAAAAATACGCAAAATTGGTAGAAAATCAGATAATTTAGTCCATTTCATGTTTAAAATCATATTTCTCCGATAAAAATCTGAAAATATTAAATACTATGAAAATTACTGAAAATCTTAATAAGTTGAACAAATTTTCACAAATATTAGAAAAGTTTTAAATAGTTTGTATTATCATACAAATATTGAAAATTTTAAGAATGAAAAAAATATCAGAAATGTTAAAGATAGTCAACTATCTTATAAAATTTGAAAAATTTGTACAATTCAAAAAAAGTCCTTAAAATTTTGTAGATTGTGTTTAGCATTATATTTTCTTCAAATTTACAAACTTGGAAGATATTATGAGTTTAAAAAATTTTAGCTATACAAATTTTAATAAAATTTAAAAAATTTTGAATAGTATGTATCATTTTTGAGATTCCGTAAATTTCGAAAAATTAGAAAACATTGAAAACGTCAAAGTTGGAGAATTTAAGAATATGTTCATACATTTGGTAAATTGTGTTCACTTTCGTATTTCTTCAAAATATAGTTATAGGGTTAGTTAAATAGTTCTTATAACGTTTGAAATTCCGGAAAATTTTGAAATATTACAACAGTATCGAAAATTTTGAAGAATATCATCATTTTCAGATTTTTGATTTGATATTTTTAGATATTTGATATTTTTTCTTCATTTTAAGATTTGTGTAATTTTCAATATTTCAGGAAATCCATTTAGAAAAGTATTACATAAATTTCCCTCAAACAACTTTATTTTTAAGAATGAAATGGACAAACATGGTTTTTTTGAGGATTCATAGACGTTAAATTTCACAATAAAGTCATTCCTGCAGAAAATTTCCAATCCGGAAAAATGGCATTTTCCTAATGGGTTTGTCTTTTTGGAAAATCAATTGGATTCCCTTTTGACACTAAAAAAATTAAAACTCAAGCATTCAAGAACATTTCAGAAATTTTTTAGCTGCAAAGTTTCTGAAAAACTACATGTGAAATGAAACAGAAATCTTTAATGACGAAATCTAATAATTTAAGATGAAAAAAAACATTTGTAAAATGTTTCGAAAGAAATGCTCATTTTGATATATTTCAGAAAAACTGCTTTAAAGGGTTCGTTATACATTGAAATGTCGTCTTTCTGAAAGCTGTCAGAAATTCTTCATGGAAACATTTTCAGAAAAATGTCAGACACAATTCAAATGCAGTGTTGCATTGGAAGGGTTTTTGTAATATTACACAAAATTTTGAAATATTAAATGTAGTAAGTAAAGAGGGGTTCACTTCTCCTCAATATCTTTCACCTCAACCACCCCTACCTCACGTCCCTACTTTTCTCGACCCAACTGAGAATTAATGAAAGTCCATTGCTGACGGTCCGAAGAAGAAAAAGCCATTTAAATGACTGCTTCAGTCGTCTCTCGCGTCCGGAAGCATTCGGAAGCGTTTGGTTACGTGATGATTTAATGTCAATAGTGTCGTGCGAAAAGTTGAGTGATCTCTGTATCATTCGCAAAAATGTACGTATCCTCGTTTCTCTTCATTACGTAAGGGACGTAAGAGATCCGAGGAGAATTACGCGATCTTGAAAAAATCATGTCCATCCAACTGCAAGTACTCTGGGAGCGCTTCGGTCAGGCCGAACCGCAAACTCACGAGGTTTTTTCATGATTCAACAATTTTTTTTCCTACCATCATCAAAAAATATCAGTTTTTTGCACTGTTGAAATAAATGATTAACGAGTAAAGAACGTTTTTTTTTCACTAGTGGAAAAAAAGGGATTTTAAAGAGTAGTATCATTCATATTTTTCAAAATTATATTTAATGTGAATAAAGATAGTGACGTGAACATTTTGTTTATTTCATTAGTGAATAAAAAATGAAGAATGTGATTGGTTAATTTACTGCTTGAATAATATACGTGTTTTTTAATATTTTTCAACAAATGGTAGTTTTCTTTAATAATTTACATGTGAAAGTGATGGATTTTTTTCACGAGTGGGAGAAAACATTCTTTGGAAATTCGTGTTGAAAAATACTAAATTATTGACATATTTTCTCTACTTATAGAGGTATAGCGCTCTTTTATGTTTCTGGTTCCAAACGTTTTAAAAGGAACGAAAACAAAAAAACAAGTTTCTTTTATTACCTCTCATAATTAGAGAAGTAAATAATTATTGATATTTAACAAATATTTATTACTTTAGCTTTCAGAAGAAATGGAATACCAATGTTTTTTTCGTTTTCGTTTATTTCTTTAACGTTTTTTTTAAACTTTCAGGCACATTATAAATTTTGTTGACCCCTAATATTATGTGCATAAAAATCTAGCATTTTTTTTCAGAGTTGAAAGAAAAAGTGTCCTTTTTGTTACAAAATGAAAAGCTCAGTTTTTTGATGAATTTGAGAATTATTATCCTGGGTATAAACAAGACAGCTATTTCACGAATTCAAAATTTGTCGTTTCTCTGCTGAAAATTTGCAAATGGTTTTCCAATAGAGAAAATTGCTGTTTTTTTCTAATTGGAATTCCAATTGAATTTACTATTGTTTTTCCAGTTAGGTTTGCCCTATTGGAAGATTTTTAACAAAAAAACCTACGTCACGAAAAAAATTAATTTTCCAAATGAAAACCTAATTAGATGGATATATAAATGGAAAACTAATTGTATTTTTGACACAAGTTTTTTTTTTTTAATTTTCAAATAAGGCAAATCAATTATATTTCCAAATAAATCATCTAATTGATTTTCCAATTGGAAAAACAGCTATTTTACCAGTTAGTTTTTCAATTTATTGGAAAATCAATCAGTTAAAAATTTCCGGTAGGGTTTCACACTTGTAGTAAAATAATCAATTATACATATTAATTGTGTTATATTATTAAGCGAATGTAAATTTTATGTTGAAAATTTGTCAATTCAGGGGTTTTTAGAACATATATTGTTAGTACAAATTATGTGTTATCGATTTTTCATAGTTTCTTAAATTTTTCTCGCTTAAATTAAAAAGTCGAACATTTTTCGAAATCTGCTGAGTTTTAGGTATTTAAAGATTCAAAAAATACATGAAATTTCCCCTCAAACCAAATATATTATTTTTTTAAACCATGTTATAGATATGACTGTAAAACAATTTATGTATGTCAAATTTTTAGGTCCCCAGTTTCCTCTTTAAATATTAGTAATGGATGATTTAGAAAATTTTGTTTTTTCACTATTTTGAGCCCTTATAGTTTTCGAAAATAGCTGGAAAATTCGCATTGATTTTCGTCATATTTAGCTCTATTTTCTTTAGAAAAATTTTCAAACAAAAAAAATGCGTTTTCGGCGAAAACGAAAGTTTAAATAACTTTGCACTACCTGTTATTTTAAACAATGAATACTAAAAAATTTATCATTTTTGTTAAAAATGATAACAATCAAAGGCTGATTTGAAATCGTTAGTTTTTTGCAAAGCTATAAGTATGTATTTGAAAAAAAATTCTTGCATGTGACCGAAATCATCAATTTTCTTACTGCAAAAACAAAATAGACTAAAAATTAGTCAACAATTATTTTTTCCAATGTAATAGCAAAAATTTATGTCCTACTGTTTTGACTAACAAAGAAAATATTTCAGTTTCGTGGAAAAACAAAATCATGTCCACACGTACATAGTTTTAAAATGTTTGAAGTTTTTAATTTTTTCAACCAATTTTCACATCAATAATGCAGCAATACTGCATTATTAACAATAAACGAATCGGTAATGAAAAAAATAAAAAAAATTCTGGAAGAATTTCGGTCGAAGAATTGAATAAAAAATTTCTAAATGTGTCTTGTAATGACGAAAATCACTGTCAATTTTTTTAGATGGTTGTAAAAATAATTAAGGCCAAAAATAGAGGAAAAAAAAAACAAATTTTGGAAATTTGGCATCAATAATTCAAAAAAAAAAGCTAGATACCTGAAAATTTGAAATAGAATAATTTGAAGGCAATAATTACTACATGGTTTATAAAAATAATATATTCAACTATAGGGCAGATTTCATATGCTCACCTTTCAAAAAAGTCGGAAGTTGTAAGTGAAACCGATGACTTACAAGTTCCACAGTTTGTCAATACTCGCCATTTGAACTTTACCGCCTGCACTAAAGCTGTGATTTTTTCTACTAGCTCAATGTGAATATCTTATGAATGATAATTGATCTATTTTTTCATTGTCATTACAGAAATCTTCGTGGCTGGACATTTTTTTGGCAGAATTGTTAGCGCAAGTGAAAGAGAGCCAGGACATCAAGGAAACCAAGGACAATTCGTCATTATGGTAAATTTTCAAATATTTAAAAAATTTTGCAATTAGCTATGCAAATTTTTTGGTAACTAAAATTCCAACATTTTGAAGTACTTATTTTTCAATGTATGTTACGTGAATTTAGAATAATGTTTGATTATAATTATATGGATTGAATTCTTAAGATCCTTTAATAAATAAACATAAGTAACAAAATTTTGAAACCTAGAGATTTTGGAATTGGAATTTAAAATTTTTCATAATTCTTATCAATAATTTAGTTTCTGGAAAAATGTGTTTCTAGCAATTTAAAAATCAAGATAGTAAAATTTTCAGAAAATGCACATTTTCACTTAACTTCGATATCAATTTGAACCGTAGCATTCCGAAAATGGAATCCGACAATTTTGTATTAAAAAAACTATCTTTCAAACTTTCTATTAATCATACTTTTTATCTCAAATATAAATGATCTCATAAAACCCGTGTGATATGAATTGCGCGTACTGACGTTAATCTTGAACGAAAGTTTCCTTGAAAATTGCAGAAAAACATGATTTTTACCCTCGAGCAAATCAAGACAAATCAATTAATCGTTCGACCCAGTTTTACGTGTCAATGTAGAAATCTAATAACTTAATTGAATTAGGATGTAAAACATTGATAGTAGAATCATCAACGGCCTTTCAAGACCAACTCCAGGCACTGAGTTATCATGACCTTTACATCCTAAAGTTCAAATGTAATTAACATTATATCGAACTTATTTTGACAACTTTTTTTCCCAAAAATTGTAATTTACACTTGAAGCTCGTAAATTGTCACATTAGTTTCATTCATGTGGTGAAATGATAATGAAACTTTAATTGAATGACTGTATTAGGTAGAAAATAATTAGTATTGTAAACGACATCGTAAAATCAAACGATTGGTCAGACAGTGGTGAGTCAAAAGTAATAAATTTCCGACTTTTTTCTCATAAATAAAAATAAACTCAAAAGCGGACGTGGTGCCTGGTAACGTCAGACGTTGAAGATTTAGCAAGGTCAAAAGTCGAGAAATATCTGCAATTCAAGCTTATCTTTTTACTTTAAATCGCACTTTTTGATAAGTGAATGCTTATAAATTAAGGAAGAAAACTGGAAAAATAATTTTGAACAATAACATATTCTATGGTAATACTTGTCATCGCCGATTTTTATAAAAATATGCAGCTATATTTCTTTTATTATCCTTCATAAAGCGACGAAATTGTTCGTGCCAACGCTTGGTAATTTGTTGACAATATTATAAAAAAATCAGCGCGGCATACTGCGATCTTTGCCATGCATTTCACTGTTGATTGCAATACCAACTGGGATGGCGCAAATGGTTAAACTGCAACGCTGGTAATCAGGAAATTTAGGTTCGATTTTAACGGTCGACAATTTTTTTTTTTTTTTTCTTATTCCTTTAACATTTACCCGTGTGATTTTTTCAAACGTGTGAAGTATGAAACTTGACAAATTAAAGGAGTTTTTTTACTAAAAACACTGCGAAAGTATTTTATGAAAATCACAGTAATGAGAGGCAGTTTTATAAAGGTGGAAGGATATATTTATATACAATGTCTCTGCAACATTCGAATATTTTACATTCTAATCAGGATATGAGAAAAATATAAAATTATATTCGAATGATAAGAAAATGTTTATCATATGCCCTTTAAAAATTTGAGGGTTTTCTACAGAATTTTTTATTTTTCTCTTATCTTGATTGTGAAATATTCATAGTTGCAAAGTACATGGAGATATTTTCTTTCACCTTTCAAAAAACTGTATATTATTACTCTGATTTCTAGAAAATCATAATTCAATGATTACTCGACGTTTATTTCAAAAACTATTTTGTTGCAAACAGTGGTTATATGAACCATTATTTGAAAAAATTCTGTGGAAAGATATTTTCGGGATTCTGGGACTACGTGCACCCCATCAACGACAAAAATTGTTATTTTAAATAACCTGCTTAATATTTTAAGTTTCCTTTTTTCAAGCAATACTTCAGAACTTACTTTTCTAAGATTTCAGGATTATATGTTTAAAAATCTGTTGTAAGCATGATAGCGAATTGAAGTTCCAAAGAAAAAAAGTCAAAAAATGATGATTTCCCAAAAAAACTTCATAACTTGATAAAATTTTGATAAAAGAGACTAAAAGTTCATCTAAGCTTACTTTTAAAATAAAATCGAAGCGTGTTGAATCAATACGCGTTAGAAGTAAAACTTCTCATGCTGCTTTCTTTAAGATTCATATGTATAAATTTTTATGCTTCTTACATTTTTTAGTTCTAAAAGATCGCTCAATTTTTCTGTGTATTATTTTTCTCGTTTCAACTGTAAATCAGTTAAAAAATTCAATAATTCTTAATTTTTAGTCGAATCTATCGATGACATTCTTACACTCTTACAGTGTTACAAACGAAATCTCAAAAATTACTCCTTACACTCGAAATGCGCTCGAATATCATCAACCTCCAACTATTCAGATCTAACATTACACTCTTATAGAATTACAGACTTACAAAACTCAAAATCACTCCCTCCAAACGAAAACATTACAATCTTAAATCTTACAGTCTTACATTACAACGAAATCTCAAAATTACTCCCTGCAATCGAAAATATCGCACTCTTACATCTTACAGTCTTACATCTTACATTGTAAAATCTCCAAATTACTTCCTTCATTAATTACACTCTAGAATAAATTACATTCTAGAAAAGTGATAATGCCGCCTCAGAAGTTTTACTTCAAAAATATTATTGAATTTCTTCATTATTTTCAATAAATGATTGCTTCCGAAGATCCCCGGAATAAAAAACCATTGTTTAATCCTTCAGCCTCAATAGTATTGGGAATTTCCAAATTCATCATCAAGAGTATTCTTTTTGACAAAACGAAATTCGAATCGGAGATCAAAGGTGACTGTAGAAAACTTTTAGAGATTCGTAAAAAAAATTTGTTTTCAACTTCAATCATCTGCATACTGCGTTTTTCGTAAATTCAAATAAATGAAAGATCTTAAATGATCTCCCAGAGCCACATTAAATTTCTGTCTTCAATATATTTATTCCATCTGATCATCTGATGGAATAAATAATATTGCAACGTTCCGATGGGTATTCCTTGTTACCCAATTAAATATTAACTATATACATCAATATTACACGAAAATATCGAAATCTTAGCTGTTGATAAAGGCAATAAATAAATATTCCATTATATATATAATTAACATTTCCCACATTTATTATAATTCCTCACTTGTAAACTTTTTCGTAATTTTGCAATATTCAAAATACACCACCAAGTCATTTATCCATAATCATATTATAAACAAATTAAATCGCACATGAATACATATTTTATCTTATAAAATTCAAATTCATTTCCGTCATCATATCAGATCATAAATTCATAATCCATAATACCAAAAGAAATCAAAAATAAATATCCCCTCCCCTAAAAATCAACTTGATCACATAACCCCAAACATCAAAATCACAAATCAATTCATCATTAATTCAAAGAAAAATATCATTATATAATACAAAATCATAAAAAAAAACAGCACATCAATCATCATTTCAAAAAAAAATTGATCAGCAAATAAATCACAACAAAAATGTAGATTCCAATAATCAAAAAATAATATCACAAATCAAATCAAAATAAAAAATTCTGATAAACCCAAAGAAAATATCATAACAAAATCCCCAAGGACAAATCAATCCATATCAACATTCCCCCGAAATTCCCAAAAAAATATCACAATATCAAAATAAATAAATTTCCAAGATCTTTCCTTATTCTGGGCAAGAAAAAACGTAAGTCCATTCCTTAGCGTCGTTCACAGAACAATGTCGGACGAAATTCCACGTCACAAGCCAAAACCAAGTCCAACAATGAAACAATGAAAGTCCGCACTTAGCAATTAAATGAATCCCAAAAACATCCTCGACAATCAAAATCCGGTCTTCACAATCCTTAGAAGGGAAACCGTGGCCAAAACATCCGGAATGGCAAAGCAAAAATACGCCAATTCCGAGAGCATCCAAGATTACCAAAAAAAGCACGTCAATTTTGAGCGTGCTCCCGATGAAAAATTCACAATTTGATCAAAATCAATGGAGTCTATTTACTATACGAGAACTCTCAGTATCAATATGGACGCCAGAAACGAGTTTGCAGCGGAAGTGTCACAAGGGAATTGAGGTTAGGAGTTCCCAACGATGCCGATAGGGGAAATTCACATGTAATACGAACTCACTGAAAGTTTCAACTATTTATTTAATGAAATAAAAACTCCCTTACACTCCTTTTACAATTATTTTTGATATTTAATCGTGGTTTAAAAATTGTTCGTAGCGCGTACCGAAAAAACTTGCCATGGTTTTAGGATTTGTTTTCGACTATGATTCTTATGATTTTTAGTTGTATCGTTCGGTTCAGTTGGCCAATCAGGCGTCGGCGTGTCTTCTTCGCTGGGGCCACTAGTCAGCGACCAATCCGGTGGCGTTGCGTCACTCGTTCCCTCGTCGTTCTTAAAACCTTGTTTCTCTTTCTCTCTCTACTCGAGAGCAGTTGCCACAATTTTGAAGAAGAAAGGCATCGCGCATGCGTGTCCATTATAGGGGAACTATCGGATCGATTTCAATCGATCCTTCAAAGAGATAATTCAAATCGAAGCATGGCTATAATATTGAAGACAGAAATTGAATGTGGCTCTGAGAGATCATTTTAGACCTTTTATTTATTTGAACATTTGTTTACTCTTGGAGACTCCTTTGATACTCTTGAATACTCTTGGAATAAAGGGAGTGTATCCACAATTACTTACATTGTCACGAATGGTTTTAGGGTTTCTGAAGAGAACAAAAAGAAGCTTAATGACAGATTCTCATTAAAATCAGTGATGACAAGGTCAGACTCTTCTCTTGTGAAAAACCAGGCTATATCTTTGAAAGTAGAACCTCTTTAAAGTTGCGTAGGAGGAAGCAGCAGCAACGGTGCGTCGAACCTGATCGCTCACCAGCTGTTGTCGGATGTGAACGGATTGTGTGCCGGAGACGAACCCGAAGAACGAACGGCATTGAAGAAGTACCTGACTCAGGGTCGGGGATGGCGATGTCTTGCTGTTCTGCAGCTTCTTCTGGAATCGCGGGGTGTCAGTTCACTTTCGTGTGCTCGCGAACTCGTCACACTCCTCATCGCTCTTTATCCTGTTGTTCGTCAGCACAGGGACGACCAGGACATAGACCCAGGTCCCAATCCTTACATCCGTTGCTTGCTGGAAACTAGGAAGATGCCGACAGAACCAAACGTCGTGGACATGGTGCCACCAAGGGCAGCGAACCCTCGGAAAAAATGGCCACCTAAGAGCCGAGGGCACAAAGAACGTCGGAAGAAAGTCCGGCAAAAACAAGCTGACAAATGCCGAGAGCGCAGCGAGGGCAGCGAAACCGAGCTCCTCAGCGATGAAAAACAGCTCGTGGAGACGACAACATGTCGTGCCAGGTCGTCATCGTCGTCTTCGTCTTTTGCTTTTAGGCTAAGAATGAGTACCTTGGATTTCGCGTATTTTGATACCATCGTACGGAATAATGGTCAACGTAAGTTGTTTTTGACTTGTTTGTGGAATGGAAATTTGGGGAATCTTGGGAGTACAGAAATTCACTAATATGCCTTGAGCTTTTGACTATGATGAAGACCTCTTCAGGAGCTTTTTTTTAATGCAGCGAAGAAGATTTATTTGTTTATTTATTATGATTGGGACAGTGAATCTTCTATGGTTTACAAAATTACCCAGAAGTACCGTTTTGTCAATTTATAAGAATCTGATACCTATAATTCATACAATCATACAATGTGATCTTGTCAATAAAAATTTTTCAAAAGAGGAGAGGTTTTTTGTATTTGTAAATAGGTTTGGTTATTAACGTTGAGAATTAATTGATTTCGCTGATATTTATTGTTTCTTGAAGAAAGTATGACAAATAGCAACCGTTGGTTTTTTGATTGTGATTGAGAGAAATGTTGACGACGGTTAATTATGACTTGCCTCTCCCCTATCGCGTTTTTTTTGAGGGAATGAAAAAATTGATTATTGTAAGTGAATTTTGATAGTTTTGTTTTTGAATTATTCCGCGTAAACATATTGTCTAAGAAAGAAGGCTTTTTGTAAGGATCCTGATGAGCACTTAATGAAAGTCGAAATATTGATCAACATGGAATGGATAAATGATTTTTTACAACACTGGTTCTGAGCAACCAGATTTTCCTGTTTTTTGCCGAAGACGTAAGACAGAGCATATAGATGGTGGCAATAATAAAAATTGCGTTTTCTAGACAAATTTATAGTAAGATTCATATACTCCTTGACGTTCAATCAGGTAATAGATACATTAAAGTTTGTGAGAACCGAAATGTTAAAATTTATATCTATTGAAAGAATTGATAATCATGGTTTTAAAGTCCCCCAAGATATTGAAATTTAAATGTGTTCTTCGTCTTCTTGATAAAAGTCATCTCTGAAACGAATCTTTTTCAATAATGAAGACAGAATGATTCCTGGTTCAATGAAGAATATTATTTTCATGTTCCAAAACTCTTTAGACATTCCTTTGTCTGTCCTACGTATTTAAAATCACAATAATTAAAGTCAATTCTATGAAAAACATCTTGTTGATTCATATTTCCCAACTTATCTTTACTTAACATTACTTATAAATTATTCTAAACCTATAATTTTTGAATAAATTAGAAATTGAACATGTAAGTTCCGGACATATGGTAAAATTAAATTCCTTTCCATCTGATTCTTTTTTTATCTCTCATAGTTCCAAGTTCAAGCATTTTTCATCTAATAATATGGTATTTCATAAGAAATTCCACAGGATGATCATTTATCAACAATAAATTGTAAATCCTCTTGTAAGTTTTACAATGAAATTGTTAATCAGATAATTCGAGAACTTTATCTGCAAGACTGGAAACAATTGCTTTCTTCTAATGCATTCTAATGATTTTGAATAGTTTTGTAGTTTTGAGACATTTCTAATTGATTATATTAAAAAAAGAAGCTCCTGAAAATGGCTTCAATAAAGCCGAAAGCTTGAGACATAAGATAATCATTTATCAACAATCAACTATAAATCCCTTTTCAAGTTTTACTATGACATTGTTAATCAGATGATTTGAAAACTTTATTAGCAAGACTTAAAACAATTGCTTTCTTCTAATACATTCTAATGATTCTGGATATTTTTGTAAGTGATTGAATATTTTTTTGCAGTTTTGAGAAATTGTTTATAATTTACTATATTAAAAAAAAAAAATAGCTCCTAAAAAGGACTTCAGTAAACCTGAAAGCTTGAGACATATTTGTGGATTTCTTTACTGCCCCAACTATAATTATTAATATTTTAGCTTACGTTTTTTTTAACTTGGTCGATTTCATAATAAAAAAAAATAGCATTTATATGTGGTTACTTTTATCTCTGATGATCAAGATTATGTTATTTGAGTGCTTTTTATTATTTTTCCACCAGAAATAAGAACGCAAAATTTCAATTGCTCAGAATCTACAACCATAGGATTATTCGAAAAAATTTTAAATGTTATATTTTTTAAATTGAATTCTTAAAGAATTTATAAGTTATGGAGCCATACTCCAGAATTCGAATTAAAAAATGTTGGCTTTATTAACGGTTTTTTACAGATTTGACTAATTAGGAAATTAGAGCGATTTTTACAGTTTTTTAACAGTCTTTACAGATTTTACTCGAATCAAATACCTCAGTCGAAACTGTTTAAATGCTGTTATTTTCAAATGTATAAAATATAAAAATAACAAAAATTGTTAAATTGCTTACCATTTTGAGTTTTTACTGAAGTAATAGAAATTTAAGAATTTTTATGCAGTTCTTAATAAGTTCAAATGTAGAACTTTCTGATTTATAATAAAAGGAAATGAAAAAAATTGTCGTTGTATTTCGATGAAAATATATAATTTACGAAACTCTTGATTAACCTTACACATTTTCATGAAAAAAACTAGATCAGCTCATGTTGGGTAATTTATGTATAGTTAATTTAATTATATATTTATTGATCATTTATGCAGATGGAATAAATCATACTCAACCAGATTAACCAATAATTTCGAAACTATTGTTTAGTAACTACTGAAAATGTTTTAAATATTCTCCAATTATTTCAAGAAAGCCTCTAAATTACTTCCTAGCAATTAATTAATAATTTGTTTAATCATTTCCCAAATTTTATTAAATGATCCCTCGAAAATTACTCAACTCTTGCCAAATTGTTCCCCTATATTTTTAAACTGTGGCCTAATAATCGTCCGACTTATACTTAACTTTTGCAGTTTCTCAATGATTCCCTAACTGTTTCTCAACAATCGTTTTCGTAATTGCTTGAAAAATTGATAAATAATTTTTAAAATTTGGTCCAATGATTGCCTAAATGTATCCTAATTAATGTTTCACTGTTTTGTAATTATGTCCAGTTGTTGAAAAAGTTGGGAAAATACTGGAGAAAGGTTTTAAAGGAGATTTTCAGGTTTAGGTAAATTATTGAAAGGTTATTATTTTTTTAATAAATAGGGCAAAGTGATCAAGAGCCTGCGAAAGACGTGAAACGTCATTTGGAGGCAACAAAAAAAGTCCAAGAATCGTTGGACGATCGACAAAAGGCCGTTTTGGAACAAGACGCTGGCAGTTTCGATATAAGTTTGCTCATCATCAAAATTTTGCAGTCTCTCCGCGACTACGATGTTATTTCGGAGCAACATGCACCTACAGTCCAGCTCCTCAAATTCGCTCTGGACACGCTTTGGGGCCTGCAATTTTCAGGGGACACCATGAATTTCAGGTAACACTCTTTTTTTTTTTAATTATAAACATTTTTACAATCCTGTAGAATTTTTTCGCGCTTAAGGAAAATTCTGAAAAGCTTGTAAAAATCCAATTATTGTCATTACAATTTTAAAAATCGTCACTTTTGAAAAATTAAAGTCTTCAAGTCCATTCTAAATTAGATGAACTCAAAAATTTCAGAATTTCATGAGGAAGCTTGGACTTGCATAAATTAAAAACAAATTTGAAATAAATGTTAACTGTGAACTGCAGAAAAGATCAAAATTATTGTTTTTATAAGAAAAAATCTATTTTTCTACTTTTGCAATATTATTTGACAACATTATTTTAAAGTTTTAACAATATTCTCAGAAATTTCCTGATCCTCATGATTTTTGGAAAAATAATACAAATTTTGAGGTCACTGTATTTAAATTTCTATACAAAATATTATTTTTTTGAATCGTTATTCAAAGAAAACATTTGCAAATTTGAATTGAATTTGCATTTTTGCAATTTGAATAAACGTCAACTGTGAGATGCAGGAAAGATCAAAATTATTGTTTTTCTAAGAAAAAAACATTTTTTTCTACTTTTGCAACATTATTTCACGACATTATTTTGAAATTTTAAGAACATTCTCAGAAATTTCTCTCATATGCACTCCTGATTCTCATAATTTTCGAAAAAATAATACAAATTTTAAGGTCACTGTATTTAAATTTCTGCACAAAATATAATATTTTTGAATCATTCTCCAAAGAAAAAATTTGAAAATTCGATACGATGCAGATTTTGTATATCTTTGGCGTGAAGAACGTGATGTTTCTAACATGTTTTGTGATAATATTCTTCAGAATACGAGTATAAATATAGTTCCATTGTTGGGTTTTCAAGATAAAAAATCTGAAAATAACCAATCTCAGTATTTTCTAATTATTAGTTGTAAGTTGAAAGTTTGATGCGAAGTTCCAAATTTTTGAAGTTTGCAGCCATTGTCCAATTTAATTGAGAATCTTCTTTTCTATTTTCTTTGTTTTACTTTTTAATAAAGAGATAACTTTTCATTTTGAGTAAGTAAAATTACATTTCAAATGCATTAAAAAATTCTGTACTTCAGCCCTTGAAAGTGGGTTCATAAAAATTTGTGTACACTGAAGAATAACTTATTTTTATGTTTTATTACAGTTACAATTTTGTAACTGAAACTTATACTTTTCCTCAGTGCACATTTAAGAACTTCCGATTTTCATAAAATTATATATTGATTTAAATTTCCTTAATTTTGCTTTGAAAATTTCAGAAACAGCTTAACAGCTTTTTTTTTGAAGAAATATTTTTACGTAACGTGAAAAACGTTATTTTTTCAGCAATCTGGAACGCGCAAAACTCAAAGCTGCGAGCGCGCGTTTGATGCTCACGGTTTTGGAGCGAGTCCCGCAAAACGAGGAAAGCACGAACGCTGTCATTAACAATGGCTTTTTGCCAATGACTTTGAGACTTCTTGAAGACGCTTGCGGAAAACACGAAAATGACGATTTTTCGCCCGAAGAGGGAAACGCACTGCAAGAATTCATTTTCGCTACGATTTACGGAGTTCTCACGTTTTTTTACTGTTTACTGCATCAGAGAGGTTCGTCTGAGATTTCATGATTTTTTTCATCTGTAATTGTAGTAAATATAATTTTTAAAAGAAACTTTCTATGATTTAACTATGTTCAAGACAACAGACTGTCTTGAAATTCATAAATATTAATTTAAAAAAATAATAATGCCTGACGATACGTATTGATATTCCTTTCAGATATATCAAAATTACTTTATCGATATATTCATCAACATATAAATATTATATTGATATTTTCGTTGCGATATTAAACGATATCGCAAGGTTTTGTGTTAAAAAATTGAGACTAAAATATTTTTTTTGATTTCTTTTTTTAATTTACTCGATCGTTTGGCATTCTGGCCAGTAGTTTTTTTCAACAACGATTTCATTCTTCTTTTCAGTGTTTTTTGATGTTGAAAATATCATAGTTAAATGGCCTATATGGAGGACAATCTGTGATTGTCAGTTTACAAATAGTATTTGCAGGAATATTCGATAGACGTTAAAATTATTCCAAAACGATCTTTTTATAGTTTTCTTCTCATGAAATGAATGTAATTCGGAATCAATATTATTAATTTATACAGAAAAGTTTGTTAAAAAAGATAATTCAAAATCTATAAAGTATTAGGAATCTGTAAAGTAAATGTTGTATGAATGATTTATAAAATTAACGAAAATCTATAAAACTTCAGATTCAAGAGCATCAAATTCTAGAAATCCATATATAAATTTGTGAAAATACTGAAATCTTGAAACTGTTGGAAAACCTTACAAAATTCAATATGTACAAAAAACTACCAAGAATACCAGGAATTTAAAAGACAGTTACATATGCTGATTTAATTTTGTCAAAAGTCTATAAAAAAGTTGAAAAACAATGAAACGTTGATTCCTGAAGAATTTATTTTAGGAATCTACATAGAAATCTATAGAAATACAAAAAATTTTGAATACTGCTAGAAAATTGTACGAAATTCAATGTGTAAAGAAAACTACTTGGAATAAAATAGAAATTTAAAAGACACAAATGCTTATTAAAAATTTTTAAAAGTCTAGAAAAATTCTAGAAATCAATAAAATTTTGATTTTTCAAGTATAGAATTTTATATATCTATGAAAAAAATGTATAAAAATACAAAAAATATTGAAAACTGCTAGAAAATCTTGCGAAATTCAACATGTTCAAAAAGTTACTATGTATAATAAAAATTTAAAAGACACAAAAGCTGATTTAATTTTTTCAAAATTCTATGAAAATTCTGAAAAACAATGAAACGTTGATCTTAAAGAATGGAATTTTGAGAATCTACATAGAAATCTATATAAATACTAAAAATCTTGAATACTGCTAGAAAATTTTACGAAATTCAATGTGTAAAAAAACTACTTGGAATAATAGAAATTCAAAAGACACAAAAAAATCTATAAAAATACAAAAAATATTGAAAACTGCTGGAAAATCTTGCAAAATTTAAAATGCTCAAAAAATTACCATGAATAATAAAAATTTAAAAGACACTTACAAATGCTGATTGAATTTTTTCCAAAATCTATAACAATACTGGAAATCAATAAAACTTTGACTCTCAAAGCATGGAATTTTCGAGATCTGTATAAAAATCTATAAAAAATACTAACAATTTCTATATGTTTTAGAAAATCTTCCCCAGTTTGATGTACACAAAAAATATAAAAATAGTAAAATTACTATAATGTTGTTAGATACTTATAAGCGTGGATTGAATTTTTTAAAAAGTTTTTTATAAAAGTCTGAATATCAATAAATTTTTCATCCCTGGAGCATTGAATTTCAGAAATCTAAAAAAATATCAGGAAATCCTTCAAATCGTATAAAACCTTGAGAAATACGTGAAACACTAGAAATTTTCGATTTTTAATGAAAAATTTATTGAAATGATAATAATATTTCAAACTTTGAATCCCCAGAACTCGCAGTCTAAAGAAATGAAAAGACATCTTTAAAAAACCTGGAAATCGCATAAAATTTTATAAATATTGAAAAATAGTAGAAATACATGAAACATTGAAAATCTGTATAACATTCATATGAATACCAAAAAATCCTTTCAATCGTTTGAATATCAAAAAAAGTAAAAGTACTATGAATTTAAGAAGATACTGTTTACTGGAAAATCCATTCAAATATGAAAAATATAAATAACTTGGAAATCTAAGGCACTTTATTCGAGAAAACCATGTAAAAAGCCTTAAAAGTACTAGAAAATCAAACATTTCATAAATACTAAAAATCACCAAAAATTTTGAAAATCCAGGTAGATACGGTTCTCTCAAAAATCTGTAAAATGGCTTGAAATTTTCGGAATTTTGAATCTCATACAATCTTCTTGATGTCTATGTAGAAATCCAAAAAAATACAAGGGAATCTTTGAAATTGTATGAGTACTGAAAAAATTAGAAAAATACTGAAAGTGGACAAAATTTTCTAAAAAAATCCATCGATATTATGCCGATATTTTTTGTTTCGATTCTCCCAAATAATGGGCAACTTGCTCAAAAAATTCCACTATATCCGTCTGATAAAAAATCAAAAACACATCGACACCTTTTCTTTTATTCATCAGTAGTTTTTCAACTGAGTAGTGATTATCAGTGATTATCAAAAAAAATGTTTTCTTTGAAAATGGTCGCAATTTTGTAATACTGCCAAATTTACAGGAACTACAGAAAGACTGAAAGATTTCCTCGAGCTCTTCCAGCTATTCAGCAAAAGTCTCGAGGGAAAGCTCGTTGAGAAAACGATTCACAGCATAGCGAAGCTGGGGAAAAGCGAGCATGACAACACGTCCGCGAGCCGGGTACGGAAAATCGTGGACATGCTCGGGGCCCTGATGAGCAGTTTGAAGCGCGTGCGTCAGGGCCTGTGGCACCAGAACCACTGCCAAAGGACGAAGCACAAATCCTGCCCCGAAAGTCCCGAAGGTCAGCACCACTTGGACGCTTTGGGCCTGGCTTTTACGGTCCCCGCGACGATGATCTCGGGTGCTGTTTCCTCCCAACGCCTTTGTTGCGTCTCTTCCCTTTTCGTTACGATGCTTTCGCTCCTCAAGGAACCCGATCACTTGCCCCAGGACGTTCTTCAGCGATTGATCAAGGTTTCTCTTTCATACACTGACTTTTGTTTGTCTTTCGGGCTTTTCAAGATTAAAAGTTATTCAACTCTTGAAGTCCAGAGAAGTGCATTTTTCATGCTTGTAGAATAGGATTAGATTTTTGTGATTTTCACGCAAGTCACTGAGGTTCGGGGTTATTTTTCTAATAATTTCTGTATTTTTCATAATTTTTTTTGTATTCTTATAAACGTAAGTTTGAAGGATTTTTAAATATAATATAATGCATTTTTATATAGCTTTCTAAAATTCGATACTCTAGAAATGAATGTCCTGAAAAATTTTCAATATATATTTCTTCATAGGATTGTGTTATATTTTCGGGCATTTTTATTTTTATAGATTCTTGAAGTATTTGATGCTATTGTACTGTAAATTACAACGATCTTGAGTATTTTGAATGATTTTCTAGAAAACAGTATCTTTCACTTGGATTTTCAATACTTTTAGGAATTTTTTTATATTGTTTTCTAATCAAACCATTTGAAGAATATTTTACTATGTTTATGAATTTCTATATAGGTCTATATAACTGTATGCTCTAGAACTCAAAGTTTTATAAATTTTTCAGGAAATCATTTTTACATACTGTTTGAGTATTGAATCATTTCTAGTATTACTTTTGTTTTTAATGTATTTTGGTATTATCACCGAGGTATGTTGAGTAAATCAATCTTATCGATTTATTGATCAAAATATTGTAATTTGTTTCACATCTGAAGATTTGCTTCTTGCGTTTTATTTATTATTTATGGAACATGGAGGATTTTTCAGTATATTTTACAATTTCTGGTGATTTCGTATATAAATTTCTCGAAGAATTACAATTATATTGGTTTACTGTGTTTTATAAATTTCTTGTATTTCTGTATTTTTTTGGTATTTATAGGATTTTGTAGCTTTTTCATGTATTTTTAGAAATTGTGGATGTTTTTTTAGATTTTCCAGAAGTATGTATGTGTAGATTTCTCGAATTCGATATGTTGGAATTCAAATTTTAGCTGATTTTCAGTAATTTTATAGATTTTTGGGGAAACTGCATGTATATCGATTTTCAGTGTTAATAGATTTCTTATATTTCAATTTTTATTTTAGTATTTATACGATTTTTTAGCGGCACCCAAAGACTTTTTTCCCAAGCCCCTCCTTTCCCAAATAATTTTTTCTTAATATTTTATAATAATATTTTAATATTTTAGGACAATATTATAATTTTATGTATTGTATTTTTTAAGTGTATTTTTTAAGATTTTCAAAAAGTACCTACGTTTTGAGAATTCGAGTTCGTAGAATTTAAATTAAATCGATTTTCAATAATTTCATAGATTTTTGAGGAAGTTACACCATCATAGATTTTAAGTGAGATATGGATTTCTTATAATATTTTCGTTTTCATAGCATTTGTACGATTCTATAGTTTTTTTGTATTTTTATAGATTTCTAGTATTCATACAGATTGATAAGTATGCAAGTTTTTTTAAAATTTCATGATCCGGAATTTCCAGTTGGTTATTTTTCAGATTTTTTAGAAAAGAATACTTTGACAGAATACTTACTCCAATTTTGAGTATTTCTTCAGAGTTTGTAGGTTTTGAAAGATTTTCTGGTATTTTCCCAGATTTCTAACACTTTTGTGAATTATAATTTATCTGTATAATTTCATTAGGTTTAAACAATTTCGCAAATTTTTGTTTTCTTACGCTATTCTTACCAAACATTTATGATTAAAATTTTGACTGAGAAAAAATTCTTCTCGATCCAAAATCATTGTTATTTCTGTGTTATTATAATTGAGAGTCCTGAATATTGTCAACTTTGAGTACTTACATGAAACCATGTTATTTTCTCAAGATTTCAGTGAGTGCTTTTATGATGATTTCTACTTTTTTCATTTTCCTGTATTACTCTGTATAATTCGTATTTTTATTATTTATTGTTATATTTTTATTATTTTTACATAGAATATCAATTTAATCCTAATTTCGGGAGGGTTTTGAACCCCCAAAACCCCCCACTGCGTCCACAGAAAGTTTCGTCGCGTTTTTGTGGACAAATTTCGGGGAGCTCCCCCCCCCCCCCCCGCTCCTTGCTCTCTTTCCGCTCTCCCCCACCGTCCACAACCTACCCCCCCTCAATCGCGATTTTCTCTTCGGCAAGCTTCGTATCGGTTCGGGAACTGTCGGGAACACCCGACCAAACTCGAGTATTCACGAAGCATACCGAACTTAACCGAACCCGATAGGGACGGGAGGGGTTACCCCTCACTCCCTGAAAGTTGGGACAAAAACGTTCACTTTCCATTGTTTGTGGCTTTTTGATTCCTTGTCTTATATTCGTTGATTTCTAAATTGTTCGTTCTTCCACAAGGTGACATGCGCCGTTGGAACATGTTGCTGTTTCCCCGCTCGCACGTTGCTTTTGGTCAGCGTGCGGTTCCTGAAGAGCCGTCTTGGGGGAACATGTACCGCTCCTATTTTGGCCCTTCTGGAGCGCACGCTCTTCCGGGAACTTGGCGGTTTACCCGGACGCCGGGACACTTGCTGCGACGTCTGTTCCAGGAGAAGCCTCCTCAACTGGGACTTCCTCGAGCTCTACCGCGAGCTTCTGGTTCCAGGAAACCCAAGGCTCTGTCAGGCTGCGACCCTTCACTTGCTCAAGCTGACTCCTGGTGCTCGATTCCTCGTGAGGAAAAAATTGCTTGAACACGTTTTCTACCCGACCTTCGTCATCTGGGAAGAAGCTTTCCGGGAAGCGGAAGCCAGTGGAAGTGGTGGCAACAATGCTGCCAAGTTTTTGGTGCAGTCTTCGCTGTCAGCTATGTCGGTGCTCGTTTCCAATTCACAGATCTACGAGGAGTTTCTGGACATGGATGGGCTGCAGAGCGTCATAGCTGTTGTAGCGTGCAAGGCTTTTGCTAAACACGTCTACGGGCTTTTGGAGGCAGCCGCGGTTATGGACATTTGGAGGAAGATCAGCGATGGGAGGAAGTTGTTGAAGGGGGTTACAGGTTGGTTACCCGATGTCTTTTTTGATTGAGGGTTCTTTCCGGAAGTTGTAAAATAATCCAGTAAAGTAATTCTATATGCTCCGTAATAATATTATCCTCATGTTATTCGATCCTCAGAGCCAAAGATTCTTCAAATATGAAGGAGATAATAGAAAAAAACCTCCTCCTTTTCATTATATTTCAAGAATCAACAGTAAATATGGGTTAAGGACAGTTTTTAAAACTCAAAATAAAATCAACACAGGAATCATAAGAAAAGGGAAAGACAAACTTGATAGGAATGAAAAACAGGGATTGGTTTATGAAATAAAATGTAATGATTGCGACTCAGTCTATATTGGTGAAACAAAAAGGAAACTTAAAACTAGGATCAAGGAACACAGAAATAATATTGGACATGCAATTGAAACACATAATGTTGTCACAAATCACCGTCTGGAAAATGATCATGATTTCGACTGGAATAACGCTAAGATTTTAAATTTAGAGAAGAACTATCATAAGAGACAAATAGCTGAGATGGTATTTATTAAGACAAGAAGGAACGACATTAATAGGCAGACTGATACTTCAAAGTTAAATGCTAATTATGAAAAATTATTGAATAGGATTTTCTGATGTTGAATTTTATTTCAAGTTAAGGGGGATTTTAGACTTATAACATTCGGATTTCCTTATCAGTTGTTAGGATTCGAGTTCGACTGTTCGATTTCTCTGATTGGTCACAGTTGCATCTTGTCGCTGAAAGGCATGACAAGTAATTCGGTTTCAATTCAGTTCCCTTTTTTGGGATTTGCATTAGATGTGAATAGAAGAATCTCTGCCATTGACGAACAAGTCCGATACTCATTTTCATAAGACGGGACTTTGATTTGAATTTTGACCTTGACCTTCCACTTGTAATAGAGGAATGGGATCTGCAGGGAGTTTTTCAAATGGACTGATTGGACTGGAGTTATGATACTCGCTTTTATTATGTAAGTTAACAAGAACAATCTGGTTTTAAATTAATTACTTATCTGTAAATAAAAAATTGTATATACAGTTCCTGAAGAGGACCCAAATCAGGGTCGAAAGCTAGTAATGAGACAATAAACATATAATGAAAAGGAGGAGGTTTTTTTCTATTATCTCCTTCATATTTGAAGAATCTTTGGCTCTGAGGATCGAATAACATGAGGATTGTAAAATAATGTTGCTAGAGGTATTAAAGTTTTCTACTTCGAAGTTTCTGAAAAATGTTTCTAGATAACTCCAAGACCATGGGCACTGAAAATTTACCAGCCGTCCAAGCTCTTTTTGATGCCATGTCTGAAGAAACAGAGAAGTTGTTGGGGGTCTTGAACAATGAAGAAGAGGAGAAATACGTTCGTAGGTTTATGGAGGATGTGAAAAATGGAGCCGCAGTGACTTCTACGCCGATGACGGATCTCGTCATTGAGGACGCAATGAACAAATCTGGATGGGGGACTGCTAATGAGAGCATGGATTTCATGAAAGATTTGAGTGTTTCTCGGGGGAAAGTGCACTTTCACGAGGCCTATATCGTGTGGAGGAGTGCGGCTGGAGTCGCGCTTTCCTGTCCCATGTTTCGGGCCTTATTTGCTGAGCACATCGTCTCACGAAAAGCAGCGAGGCTTTTGAAGATTCTCGCGGTGACTATTGTGAGCGACGAAATTGTTGGTGAGTTTTATGGGTTCAAGGGAATGAAGATTTGCTTATAATTTTATATTTTTTTTTTTCCTGTACTGTTGGAAATTTTTGTATTGATTTTAATAAATTTGTCTTGGAAGTTTTTTACACAAACGCATTTTGAAATCTGTGTACAGTGTCTTGAATTTCAGTTGTGTTTTGGGATTTTAATGAACAAGCTTGCGCTTTTTCATAAAACTTGTATGTAGAGTATTGATGCACAAGTATATTAAAATCCATACACGAGGTATTTTAAATATTTAATGGAAATTTCTTGTGTGTATTGAGTATTAAATTATATATACATATATGCATCGTGATATGATTATATGTTGATCTAGCTTAATAAAAAAATGTTCAAGCAATTTATCTATTTTACAGTAGTGAGATTATAAGTTTTTTATTCGTATGAAGATTTGCATTTTCTTGGAAGGTTTTTTTCAGATAATTTCCAGATAATATTTATAACAATGTCATTTCATGAATGAATTTAATTTACTTCCTACTTTATTGATATTACTCTTCTTCAAACACAAGAAACATGTTTACGATGATTAACTAGATCAGTTTCTACAAATAAATGACATTCAAAATCATTCCACAAATTTGATCGCGTTAGCAAGTCTTAAACAAACATAAGTTGATAATACATTTTTTTCTTGCATCAAGTTGACAAATGTGAGGAATTTCACTCTGATATTCATTTATATATTTTTTTCGTTTAATTTTAAACGTTTGGAATTTCAATTACATGCATTTTTTTTTGGACTTCGATATAGCTGTCGAAATATTTTCTTCCTAACAAATAAATGTATTCTGCAGGCGCGTAGGCAGAGGGGAGTTTTGGGGGTTAAACCCCCTCCCGAAATTCTGATAAAATCAATCAATATTTCATGTCAAAATGAAAAAAGTTACATTGATAAATAATAAAAGTATAAGTTACAAAAAAATGCATAGAAACGTTAGCAGTTTATATTTAACAAAGAAGTAAAAATTATCAAAATGTAGGATTACGTAGAAAATATGAATTAGAAGAATTATTGCAACCTAGTGAATAATCAAGGAAAATAAAAAACTACGAAAATGCTTAAAATTTACAAAACTGAATCTTAGATCATCAATTTCTAGAAATCTATATAAGATCCATATAAAAGTATTCAAAATCTTTTCATTTATACATACTCTAAAAGAATAATGAAATCGATTGAAATCTATGGAAAAAACTGATTTCTGAAAAATCATGACAAATGCCTCTACGATCTATAAATTTTGGGATTCTAGAGCATCAAATTCTGAATATACTATAAATCTATAAAAATTATAGAAAACGTAGCAAAAGCTTTTGAATATTTCAAAAATATGAAAAAAGAATAACGATTAAAAACATGAAAAATCTATACGAATGTGATATTATCTTAAATTTTTGGAATAACTGAGAATAGATCGAAATCCAAATTTTAGAGCATCAAGTTTATGGAATTATTGTAGCAATCTACAAAAATATAAATAATCTATAAAAATATTCAGAAATCTTCCTGAGTTTCGTATATTATATAATACTAAAAGAATGTAAAAAATAAGTTAACTCGTTTACGAGTTTACTAGCCCAATAATTTACTCGTTTACTAGTACACTTGTTAACTAGTTTACCAGCTTACTTGTTAACTAGTTTACTGGCTTACTTGTTTACTAGTCTACTAGCTCACTAGTTTACTAGTTAGCTATCTTACTAATTTACCAGCTTACTAGTTTACAAGTTTACTAATTAACTTGCTTAAGTTTACTAAATTACTAGTTTACTTGCTTACCAAATTACTACGTTACTTATTTACTCGTTGACGAGTTTAATAGTTTACTAGTTCACTAGCTTACAAGTTTACTAGCTTACTAGTTTTTTATTTAACTAGCTTACTAGTTTATTAGTTAACTATTACAAATTTGACAAATTTACTAGTTTACTAATTAACTAATTTACTTGTTCACGAGTTTGCTAGTTTACTATTTGGCTTTTTCACTTATTTACTATTTTACCATTTTACAGTTTCAGAAGTTTACTAGTTTACTAGGTTACTTTTTTACTAGTTTAATTGTTTACTAGCCTACTAGTTTACTAGAAATCTTTTAATACATAAGAATTATGCAGATATAATTTTCTTATAAATCTATAAAACTTTCTGTCCTGGAGCATATTCATCAATGTAATTCTAAAAATATAAACAATTTTAGAAACTATTCCAGAAATTAATATAGAAAACAATAAAAATACATCCAATCCAATTTATATAATTTCTACAATTAAACATACTTTTAATTGTAAAAATGTTAAAAAAATATGGAATAAATTCTCAAAATCGTTGAAAGTTTTAATATTATAGCATCAGTTTCTAAAAATCTATTGAGCCGTCCATAGAAATATTAGAAATATTTAAAAATACAAGACAATGCTACAAAATTTGATGAATAATATACCATACATACAAAAATAATATAAATTTATGATGTACCTTTTATCTATGTGGTTAAGATTTGCTTAAAAATTAATTCAAATATATAAATTTTTTAGCAGTTTGATTCCTAGAGCATCGAATTGAAGAAACCTCTATAAAAAACCATATAACTTCATATCAGATATTCCTTCAAGTGGTATTAATACAAAAAGTATTGGTAAAAAAATTGAAATTTCAGTCACTCGTTAAAAATCACAAAAATCGAATTCCATTATTTATGAACATGAAAAATACTCAACTCTGGATTCCAAAAGTTGCATAACTTTTAAATTCCGAAATGTGAAATATTTAAAAATCACTTTCTTGTAACATTTGTTTTTCAATTTTTTTTCGATTTTTAATTTTTGGAAAGATCCTTTCTATTATGATACCACATTCCTGAATTCGTATTTTCCTCTATATGAAATCAAAAATGACTACTGTAAAATTTAATTGAATAAATTCCTTGTGAATAATTCATGATATAATATCTGTTAATTTGTTCGTTAATTTTTTTTTTCAGACAGCAGCAAATCGGCGTATCGTTTGCTGGAGGCTCTTATCACGTGCTGTCTTTCGTCGCCGTTGCGTGAGTGTCATTTTCCCCCTTTTTCCCGCGATAAAAGATGTCCTCTCCCAATAACGAGCGGATTAATTTTGTTATTGTTTTCCCCGCCGGCAACAAAGTGTGTTCCGTAAATATTGCCACAGCCTCGCGCAGCTGCGGATTACGCAGAGCTGCGAGGCCGCACTTTTCAACCACCTTTTTTTCTATTTTCCTCCTCAGTTGCGAAAAAAATTCCTTCCCATCCCGCGAGCTAGGAAGATTTTTACAATATTCGTATTTTCGAGTAGGTGAATTCCTTTCAATTGCTTGGAAATTGTTCACTGTAAAATAAATCAAAGGTAAAATACAGGATATATTTACTGCTTATACTTATGTGCAGTATATTTTAATAATACCTTTTCTGAACTTGGTATAATTTTTTGTACAAATATGGCACGATGAGTTATTGGAAGTTTACATTTATTGGTATTTTTGAGGAAAATGTATTTGTTAATTAACAGGTGATTACGATGTGACGTCGGAGTTAGAAAAAACGCTGACAAAACCGGAAAGAAAGCTGGGACGCGGAGTTTCCACTTTGGTGGAAGCTCTTTTGAGGGTTTCCATGGTGAAACCTAGTTTAGAGCAAGTTGCTCCGCAGATTTCCCGGCCAAGAGTGAGTGCTTATACCCGTATTATATGGATTTTTCAATGCACCTTTATTGAAATTTATAATAAAATATTCCATGTATTGGTATAAGGATGATAGTACATTTTCTTACGAGTTTAGAAATTGACAAATTTAGATCAACTATCTAACTAATGGAAACAAACAAAATTAAACTGATTTTAATTTTGAGGGTGATGTGAAAAGAAAATTCCAATTGTCGTTGCAGTTACCGACCATGTCGCTGAATTCAGTGACGGGTTGCGGAGATGACGAGAGTAGCAACGTGGAGTACATGACGGCCGACGACGGATATGAAGCCGATGTTGAAGTCCCGGGGAAAAGTACTGGAAAACACCAGTCGCGTTCTCGCAGTAAAACGCCCGAACGCGAGACACAGAAAGGTCCTCAAACTCCGACTCACCCAGCTTTGTGCTCTCTTGCAGTCAATCTTCTCGTTAATTTCAACCAACAGTGAGTTTTTTTAACATCTACTATAATTACGATACATTGTAGCAATTTTTTATCTTAAAAAACCAGAATATTCTGACATTGACTCTTATTTCATGAACTTGACGATCCCTTGGAAATAATTTGTGGGGAACTGTTCAAAGCCTAAGCTCAAAAACTATAGTTTTTTTGTGTTGGTTTTCCAGAAATTCGAATGACAACAAAGTAGTGATAGTGACAAGTGGGTTAAAAAAACTGGCTGCAACGTGTAAAGAAAGCAGTGTGACTTGTGCCACTCTAGCAGGTTCTGGAGCCATCTCGAGACTTTTGAATGGCTTCAAAACTGTTTTAGTCAGCAAAGAATCTCGTTATCAAGGTAAGATATTATTGTAAGAAAGGGTTTTGTTGATGATTTTTTGATTTTTTGTTATGACCAAAACGAGTAAGGAACTTTTTTTTCGAATGTCAATGAAGAATCCGCCATTTTTGAGATTGTCCTTACTTCTAAGGAAACCCTTGCACTATTGGGTTACAAAACATCTGGAACAAAACGTCTACACTAGAATATACAAAGTCCAAAACATGTTAACTAGAACATCCAAAGTCCAAAACATCTAAACCAGATCATCCAAAGGCCAAAACGTTTAAACCAGAACATACAAAGCTCAAAGCATCTAAGCCAGAACATACAAAGTCCAAAACATCTAAATCAGAACATCCAGTTCCCAAAATGTCTAATTCAGAACATACAAAGTTCAAAACATCTAAACCAGGGCATACAAAGTCCAAAACATGTAAACCAGAACATCTTAAGCAGAACATCCAAAGTCCAAAACATCTAAACTAGAACATCTAAATTCCAAAACGTCTAAACATCCAAAGTCCAAATCATCTAAACCAGAACACCTAAAGTCCAAAACTTTTAAACCAAAATATCCAAAGTCCAACACATCTAAACCAGAACATATAAAGTCAAAAACATCCAAATCAGAACATCCAGTTCCCAAAATGTCTAATTCAGAATATACAAAGTTCAAAACATTTAAACCAGGACATCCAAAGTCCAAAACATGTGAACCAGAACATCTAAAGCAGAATATCCAAAGTCAAAACATCTAAACTAGAACATCTAAAATCCAAAATGTCTAAACCAGAATATCCAAAGTCCAAAACATCTAAAACAGAACATTCAAAACATTTAAACCAGAACACTCAAAGTCCAAAATATCTAAACCAGAACATACAAAGTTCAAAACATCTAATCCAGAACATCCAAAGTCCAACACGTCTAAACCAGAACATACAAAGTCCAAAACATCTAAACCAGAACATTTAAAGTCTAAAACTTCTAAACCAGAATATCCAAAGTCTAAAACATCTGAACCAGGACATCCAAAGTCCAAAACATGTAAACCAGAAAATTCAAAGTCCAAAACATCCAAACCCAAAAGTTCCAAAATCCAAAATTTTCAAAGTAAAAAACATCCAATTAAAAACATTAACAGTCTAAAACATCCAAAACTTCAAAGCATTTGAGCGAGATCATAATTGTATATTTTGATCGCAATTACATATTTTCTCTAGGTATATTGTACTGTATAATATAGATTACATCGTTAAATATCTTTTAACTTATTTCCCCATACGTTTTGGAAAAATTTTTTACTATACTAAATGGTATTGTATGGTAGTATTTATTTTTCATGATTCCGTCAACTTTGCGAGTCGAACCGCCTTCCGGGACTTCGCCCCTGAACCCCCTAATGCCCTCTCTTCTGCTCCCGAGTTCAAAATATACAATGAAAATGTAATTACAAATACATATATTAATGTTATAATATTCTGTAAACTGTTAACAGTCATCAAAAAACCATAAAAATTGATAAAATTGAAAAACAAATTGTGTATCTTATTAGTGCTAAATTTTTTCATCTTTATATGTTTAAGAATTGAGATATGTGATCTTTTGGATGTTTTGTTCCCCATGGTCTGTTCACATCTAACGAAATTTTCTGATTTCACAGACTTGCAGCGCACGGTCCTCGAAGTCTGGGCCCTCCTGGCGAGCCAGTCCATATCCCCGAGCGAGCTCTTGCTTTACCTCTCGTTTTTCAAAGCGCCATCGCCCCCATTGACCTGCCTCCTTCGACCCCTCATGAAACTCGTCCTTGCTACGAATCCCCAACCGAATTTCATACTCGCCTTCCCCGTGGCAGTGCCCGACGGTTGCGCCAGTCCAGCCAAAGCGTGGCCGAGCATGGGCGAGCACAAGAACCTCGAAAAAGCCGAAGGCATCGTTAACAATTTTCGAGGGAAGCACTTGATGGCGGAAATTTGCAGTCCTTGGTCAGTCCATGCGACCTGTCTGCCCGTCGGACCGGATTTGAACTGGCCTGTATGGCTGCAAGGATGCTCAGCCTCAATGTGGCTGAGGGTCGAAAGATCCCATTCAGCTGGAGCCACTCGTCTCTTCTCGACACCTTATTCAAGGACCTCCCTCGCATCTGACAGCGAGAGTCTTGCCAATTGGGGGATCATCTCGGATAACTGGTGCAGAGAAGGTGAGGTCTTGAGAAACTTTAACCGAAGTTTTAAAGGTAGTCTTGAATTGAACCTCTAATTCGTAGACTTTTTTGACTTTAAAGTTATCCCCACCTAATGAACATTGAAGGTAACATGTTACGTAACATAGCTGTAACATTCTGATGTGACAACGTAACTGATCAGCAATGTTCACAATATTCGCAAATTTTCGACGAGTCTTACTCCATTCCGAAACTTGCCTAGCCATTCATAAGAGATGTTGTGTTTTACAGTTGTCACAGGTTCCAAATTTCCACCAGTTCCAACGTCGATAGTCCACATGATGTCCATTGGTTTCGAATCGCTAGTTCTAGAAACTTGGTTGGACCTGAAATCAGGTGCGTTTTTTTAATTCAATAGATATTGACTGTTTTACAAGTATCTTTACGAATTCATGTAAAACTGACTGGAATAAATAAATGATAGTGTTATTTAGTGCATTACACGAAAAATCATTTATTTATTTAACAATTTGTAAATAATTGGAATATCGTAATACAAACTTATTGTTACAATCATGGTACGATGATAGTATAAAAAACTATGATTCGTGGAAATCAGATAAAGTGATATTGCGACTCACACGACCGGATGAGAGAACAAACCGCACAATTTCGGAAACTTCTATAAGTGGTTTGCTGGCTGCTGGAAGTTGGCATCACGTGGCACTTAATTTCAAGGACACGGTTTTGAACAAGCACAGCGCAGTGGTAGAGGTCGTGATGTGGGTTGACGGCTGGCGCGAGGTCACCGCTCGTCTTCCCTTCGATGGCCTTCTGGTTCGAAAAGCTGGCACCACTTGTGTTTTCCTTGGTCAGGTTGGCTCCAGCCCCAATGGTGCCTGGTATCTCGGAAATTTGATGCTTTTTCGGTGAGTTATACATACAATGACATACAATGACATACAATGACAATTTAAAAGACTTGTAATTAAAGGCACTGGGAGTAATAATCATGGGATTTCGAGCATTTTTCTCAAAGAACATAATTCGGAAATAAAAAAAAAAAAAGAAATTCATAAATTTCTTTCAAAAGTAATATTTCTCCTACAGTTGTCCAGTTTTCAACAAAGAAAGAGCCTTGTATTTAGCGAGTCTTGGCCCTAACTGCACGAATCTTGCCGATTGTATTCTCAACAATACAAAACCAAATTTCGCTCCCTTGATCGCGGGCGGTGCGTTGGGTGGCGTTCGAGAGGTTAAGTTAGGTGAGTTTTATACATATCTTATCAGTGATAATGCAACTGAAAGTTAGTTTGATATGTTTGAAGAATGAAATTCAATGTATAGAAATCATTTTACTATTGTAAAGCGTCCTTTTACTCGAACACTGGGGTTAGGGTGTCTTCAAAAAATACTCGGAATTCACACTTTAGGAACTATATTCAGGCACTTGAAATTTTACAAGGTGTTCGCGACGCGTTGAGTATTGACAAACTGAGGTTATGTATTTCTCGTGGCCGGAAGCGGAAACGCTATCGCGACAGTGGCGCCCCCCCCCAAACCCCGCGAATATTTAAAATCTCAAATTATGTGTTATCTTATTTACATTATGGATAATCGATATAGTACTAATATAATATTATAAATATGAATTTATTCATTGACAGTCAAATTTTAATGACAAAGTGTCCAATTTCAGAGAGTGGAAAATCGGACGCGAATCGCCGAAAATCTTATGGGGGTGCTTATTTAAAGCGTGCTGTTGAAAGCAAAATTTCGGACGCAAGCATCGATTGGGAAAGCGTGATGAGCGCGACGAATTCTCAGCTTGTGGAGCTGCAAGACAACCTTTTGCTCAGTTACGAGGCCCAAAATCCCAGCATCGTGCATTTGTATCCACAAGCTGTGTCTAACCCCAACGGTACGTATATGCATTGCCTGATTTTTACATGTGATATATTTCATATTGAAGGATAATAAATTATTTGTTACTTGTTTTTATTGCTTGAATAGGTAAATAGAAAATTGTAATGATGTAATTAGGGTAGAATATATGTCGAAAGCTTAAAAGAAAGTTATTATTGTTGTTATTTTTATCCAAGTCATGGCTCCAAAGATGATCGTATATAGTTTATAATATTAAATGAAAAATTTTGTATTGAATTCACAGCGATAGTGAGGACCCTTTTTCCGAATCAGCCGGGTTTCCGCGTGGCGTCGGCACCGGAGCACCGGGTGTCCCAGCAACCACCCCTTTCGCTCGCGGCCATTATGGCGCCCTCCGTTTCTCAGGGCGAGTGCCAGCGTTATCGACAACTCATACCTGCCGTCAACTTGATAGGGGGCATACCGGTCTTCCTCTACCTCTTCGCCCGAGTCGTCCAGCTCAATTCCAGTGAAGAAGAGCAAGCCCTGGCTCTTTCAGTACTTTTGCACTTGGCGCGCACCGATTCCGAGCTTTCCACGCAGTTTCGTCTCGAAGGTTATTATTGCATAATTTTCTATAACTAAATTTTCAATAAAACAGCCCTGCAAAAATTTTCACGTTAGAATTTGATTCAAAGTTGTGGAAAAGATAGGAATGCATGTCCCCCATGAAAAGTTGAGGACCTTTATGGAAAATGTTAAGGTGGTGTTGACCTGGTAATGCGTGTGATGGAATCATCACGTTGTCACGCCGGTCGGATCATCCTGAAGACCATGCTCGAAGCCGCCTGCGACACCTCGGTCCTGGCAAAAGATCCGGGTAATGGGAATTTTGTCGTGCCCCTAAACAGCGAGGCCATCATCACGGATCCTGAACTGATCAACAAAACTTTGGAGGCCTGGAGAATTTGGGCCAAGCATGATACCTTTAATTTGTTGCTTCAAGCACTGTTGCTGTTGCTCAGGGACCAGCATTCCCAGAGGGAGTTCAATGCTGCGCAGTTGAACAGGATTGGGATCATTGATACTATTTTGACACTTTGCAAGGTAAGTTTTTTTTTTTTTTTCTTTTTTGATTGGGGTGTAAAACATACGGGACAAAACATCTATACCAGAATAGTCAAACGAGAATATCCAAAGTCCAAAGCATCCAGATTCTAAACGTTACAAAGTAAAGAACATGCAACAACAAAAATCTACAGTCTTGAACATCCAACAAAAAACATACAGTCCAAAAAAAACCAAACTGAAACATCCAAAACTTCAAAACATCCTAACCAGAACATCTACAGTCCAACATATCCACAGTCTTGAACATCCAACAGAAAACATCTACAGTCTTGAATATCCAACAAAAAATATTTACAGTCTTGAACATCCAATAAAAAACATACAGTCCAAAAAAATCCAAACTGAAACATCCTAACCAGAACATCTACAGTTCAAAACATCCAAACCCCAAAAGTTCTAAAATCCGCCATGTACCAAACATCTAAATAAAAAACATTTACCAAAACATCCAAACCCTAAAAGTTCTAAAATACAAAACATCCAAAAAAACATCTACAGTCCAAAACATCGTAGTTAAAACATCCAAAGCTTTCAAATATTCAAACTAGAACATCTAAAGTCCAAAAGTTCCGAAATCCTCATTGTATGGAACATCCAATAAAAAACATCTACAGTTCAAAACATTTAAACTAAAACGTCCAAATATCGTGATCATAATTGTATATTGTGATGACAGTTATATATTTTCTTTAAATAAATTGTATATTATGTAGTTTCAAATAGTTAACAAGTATTCTTTTACTTATTTCCCCGTACATGTTTTGGGAAAATGTTTTACAATATCAAATAGTATCATTGTATAATGCTATTTATTTTTTATGATTCCGTCATTTATTTGAGTCGAACCCTCTTCCCGGGACTCAGCCCCTGGACCCCCTCATTTTCCCCTTTGTTTCTCCTAAATTCAAAATATCAAATCAAAATTTAATGATACAAATATTTTGTTTTTAAATATTCGTGTTATATCCATAGATAAACCATGAAAATAAATAAAATCCAATAAAATTTTAATTCTTTCAGTTTTAGATCCACTCAGGGAAATTTCTGTTTAGACATGAAACAGAAAGAATTTCAAAGCCATCTCCTTTCAAAATGAAACGCTTACCCTTTTATTTTAAAACGGCCGATGTTTAAAACTGAAAGGAAAGTTTGACAGTGAATGGGAAAACCCTTTCACTTTGAAATGGAAACTTTTGAAACGCAATTCCTTTCAACTATACGTGGGAGTCTCCTGACTGTATTGATTGATTTGGATGTTTTGTCTTTTGGATATTTTGGAATGGATGTTTTAATTAGGATGTTTTGTCCACCAACGAATTTGTTTAAATACAGATGCAACAAAAAATTTTGAAGTTCAAGAATTAAGTAAACATTTCACTGCAATAGAAAATCAAATGCATGCAGTCAAAAAATTAGATTATTGTATACTGCACTTTATCATAAAATACGTGACGCCAGCCATATTGGATCTGACATTTAGATTTTTCAATTTTGAATGTTATTTTCGTCATGCCGAATAAATGTTGATGTGACCTGGAACGAGAAAAAGAATCTTGGGTCTGAAATCTGCAGAGCTCACTCTCTACTGCCCATGAGATATATCATCTATCCCCTACAGATTTTGTTCCAAAGACTCTTTTCTCTCTTTGTCATCACTTATGCATTCTGCTACCCTGCTAGCATTTATAATATTCTGAAATTCAAAACCAGGAGCACTTTTTGTACGAAGAAACCGGCGTTTCGCTGGACGCGACAACAGGAAACGCGGTCGTGGAATTGATTCGAGCTTTGATGGACGCTCCTCCAGAATTAAGGCATCTCGTTGCGATTGTCGATTACCTCGTTTTGGTGCACCAAGCTTCTGACACTTACGTGACGCACTCAAAACACAACATGTATTTCCTGCTGCGCCCTCTAGACGCTGTGACGAAATGCAGCGCGAAAGCGAGTTCCGCGACCAGCATCTGCACTTCCGAAGAGTCCCTGGATACCTTGGAGAACAGCAAGCTGAACAAAGCCTTGCAAAATATGCAAGTGAGTTGAGGTTTCAATAATACCCTATGGAAAATCTCGTAATTCATGAGTTACAGACTATTACAACCGGCAGAGTAGATTCCGATTGTACCGGCTGATCATCATTGAAGTTTTATATGGATCTTTCATAGTTGTAATCAATGGAAGTACATTAAATAAGTTAGATACCAGACAAATATAAATTATATATTTCGCGCCAAGAAATGATCAGGTTGATCAGCTGGTAGAATAGGGATCTACCCCGCCGGTTGTAGTAGTTTTGTAATTCATGAATTACAGACTATTACAAGATTTCCCATAGGTTAATGAAAAATTATCATGGAGTTCAATTTTTCCTATTCTATGACTTATCTTCAAGATTCAGAAGAACCGTCACGTGGGAGACCAAAGTGCGACGTCCCAGGATACGAGTGCTGGCGAAGACTCGGGAATCGCTGCGAGTGATGGTTCTCATCGGCAAACAGTAAGTTTGTCAATGATATTTTAGCTCTTCTACCAAAAGTTCTGAAAATTCTGGAAATGCTCTTATTGTGAATAGTTATAACCATTTTGATAGTTACAATCACAGATGAACGAAGAGAGAATGAGTGTAATGAATGAATGAACGAATGGACAAATGTGAACATTATATGTAATGAGCAGCTGTAATCCAAAGGCCTTTGAGTGACATGGCAATAAAGAAAATCATGTGATAACGAGTTCTGGTTGCAGGAGAAGAAGTCGATTTGGTCAGACGAAAGAAGAGCATGTCAAGGCTTGGTCTGCGAAGGCCTGTTGCTTTTGCTCAGGGACGCCCTGAGAGTTTTGCCAGATTGTCAGATCGGTCAGGTTTTGAAGCACGTCATCCGGGCCGAAATTCTTCTGGTTCTAGCCAACAATCCTGACACGCGTGTTCGGACCGCGCTCATAAAAGTAAGTCTCCATTCAAAATGCACAATGTAATTTGCTTCATTTTGATGGACTATGTTTGGCAGGTCGTGCAAACGTATTTGCAACGCGCAAACGAAGAGGATGTGAACAAATTCGTGAAGCAGAAATATTTCATGCATTTGGCGAACCAAATTTCCCTGCATCAGGGTAGCGAGCCGATGGTCATCGCCTTGGAAAATCTAGTGATGCGCGGACCTACCATGGAAGCGACGCCACCACTTCTAGCCATGGTCGCAAAATGCGCGTCAGCGGATCCAAATATCGCCCGACACATGGTCTCTTTCATCACGGAAATTGGCACCAAAGTGAGCATTTTTTTCATTTATGTAATGCGTTTTCAATTATTAATTGCATAAGCAAAGTATTTTTTTTCTTACAGAACACAACGGTTATTCGTATGCTGTTGGAGCAGGGACTCGTGGAAAGTTTGGCCCGAGCTCTGGTGAACGGGGCCCATAGGGGGAATCACAATGGTCTCGCTAGGGATGTTCACGTGTTATTGGTTGCGATAACAAGTAAACTTTTGGAGGCTCCAGGAGGTGGTTACATGCAGGCTGTCTCTGACGTGCACGCGATTCTGAATCACGTCGAGCTGAGCGAGCGCTTCCAATGTGGAGGTGGTTCGAAAGCGGCGGCCTGTGTTTTGGCCGCTCGAGATGCGCAGGTCACGCTTTTCGATGGCGAGCTTGACGCCATTACTACCAAGGTCATGTCCCAATCAGCCTTTCGACTGAAGAGTGCAACGTACTATTTGGCCTCGACTATGCATACCGGTGAGTGCTTTTTTTTGTGTGGGTGTCATTTCTTTTGTCATTGGTGGTGCATGTACAGGTGGAAAAGCTTCTCTGGTCTAAAAAAATTTCAGCTCTGACAACATCGAGCGAACACAGTGACCACGTGTCGCGCTCTTCGAGTTTCGGGAGTCTCCCAGTTTGCTCGAACGTGCCGATAAAAGAAGCCGGTAGAGCCGAGCTCGACGAGCGTTTTCGGCTCGTCTTGAACCGCGCCGTAGAATTCATAACGAGCGGCGACGAAGCCTCGTCTCTGAGTGAGCTCCAGCTCTCGAAACGGCTTTTTTCTCTGCTTTTGCAAGGCCTGTCCTCGAGTTTCTTCCAGAAAAAAATCTTCTGGGCCAGCGATTGGTCCACGAAATCCGTGCTGCGAAAAAATGCTGCGAAAATTTTGATCTGGTTATTCGGGTCCCATCAGAGCAACGCCACAAGGGTGTACACCATTAGGTCATTGATGGATGAACCGAAAATCAAGGTCAGAAATTTTTTCATTCTTTAGTTATCTGTTCTAACATATTGAACAATCTGTAAAACAAATAATTGATTTTTCTTCTTGCAGAACATCTTGAGCACACTGCTAGATGTACATCCTCGGATGGAGCAGAAGCTGACAGTTTTTCTATGGGAGCTTTTGTCGAAACGAGACGAAATGCCCTGTTCGGATGCGAGAGCTTGCGACGAGTTTCGAGAAGCTTTGAACGTTTGGCATTTGACGAAAAGAAAAAAAAGTACGGACACTGATGAAGCTGGGTTGGAACAAGAATTAAGCACCTTGAAGAGAGAGGTGATCCATGACAGGGAAATTTGGGTTGACAATAACGTGCCAGCGATGCAGAGGATTGTAAATCGGTGAGATCATGACACACTGTCCCAAATTCAAACAAACCTACCCAATAAGACATTTTGCGTAATGTTTGTGAAATATTTGCGCAACGAAAGTCCATGGCACGAAACAAAGTTGACGACAAGGTGCGTCCTCATTCGTCTATACTTCTGTCGACAACAGTTTGAACAACGCAATATCGCAAAAGTTTCAGCCACATCGCCCAAACAGGTGGTTCAGCCATGACAGATCGTATATGAATCTAATGTGCCCAAAATAATAGCAACATATCGCAAACTGTTTGTGAAATCTGATTTCATTATTATTAACAAATATTTCACTGTTACAATATTTTTGAATATATTGAAAAAATGAATGAATTACAACTATTTTAATAAATTTTTGCATCAAGTAAAAGTTACTTTGAAAGAAATTAATGCCTAGTTGAATATATGAAAAGGAAAGAGAGAAAAATGAGAGGGAAAGAAATTGTCCACATAAATGAATAATACAAATGGCATGGCAGACTTTTTCATCTTTTTTTATATTCAAAAAATATTTAAAAAAAAAATCATTTATTTGAACATGTGATAATACATTATGGCACGAAATATGCCAAATCGTTTGAAAAATGCAATTTTAAGATTAGAGTAGTGTAATTACTTATTTGCATTGAAAAATAAAAAATTTTCGACTATCACGTGCATGTTCTAATGAAGTTTCAAGAGATTTTTCATGTCCAGAAGCAAAATTTTTAATTGTAAACAAACTAGCGTGCGCAGATAACCTATATATTACCGAGACACTTTTAGAGCTAATAATGACATTGATAGATACAGAAATGGAACTTTTAGGCATTCTTCAATCAGCATTTATTAGACACGTTCTATTTTTAGTTTATAGCGATAATACATACCTTAGGAATCCCCGATTTTGTTGGATTTTGTTGGGAAATTGTGCAACGTATATGCCAGTATATGCCAGTTGCGCTCCTGCATACTCTCGCACATGATTCTCGCAGTAAAAAAAAAGGAGTCGCTGTCTCTTTCCCACTCAATCTTTTATTTTTGCTCACAAATTTTAACTCAATTAGTGATATATAATGACATACCATGACTGTATGCCTGTGTGGTGTATTGAAAAACACAATCCCAAAAATTCGAAAAGCATTCAACTTTTTTAAATTTTATTTCAGAAATACAATTCCAAAAATGAGAAAAGTTGTTCGTTCATATATATTTGTTATTATAGTGCAATTGTGACACAAACATCTAGCATTTATGGAATTTCACAAAAGTTCGCATAATAACTGCAGCTACTGTTTGTAACTTTTTTGAAGCAACGACTAGCGAAAGAAGGTGCATTCATATTTAAGGCAAGGTGCGTCCTCATTTTCCTAACTTTTTTATGCAAGCGAATGCAGACGACAGTAGCGCATTTGTTGCGCAATGATAACGGCAACATAAGCGTGATCCAATGATCCAATGTTGCCACCTCTCGCATTCTCAAATATTGTACAAAACTTACAGCAACAGATGGAGCAAACTCCGTTGCAAGTATTTGTAACTGCACGAATGTCTTTCTGGATATCTTGAGCTTGATGCAATGAAAACTGTCCGGAATCTTTCCTATCATTTTATAAATTTTCCAATTTTCTGCTCATGTAGCTACGACAGTCTCGTTCGCCAGCTGACGGAAGGCGCCATGAGCTTGACGCGAATCGTAGTCGAGGAACAAAATCGGGAACGAAAAGTCCTGATGGAGAAGTTGAAAAAATCAAGGGCCCTGGAGGCCCGGACAATGGCCCGGTGGCGGGACCTGGTGCGCCGCCTGAGCCACGAAATGGCACCGTGGCACTTTCCTGAGAGCTATCCTCGAAGTTGGGAACTTGACCCAACGGAGGGCCCCGGGAGAGTGCGCGTTCGACTTCGCCGCTGCCACCTCAATATCGACGAAAGATTCCTCCTCAAGGAACATCGGAGGAAACTCGCTGCTGCCTCGGCGGAGTCACCCTTGGCCTACTTGTTCAACGTCGAGCGCCAGGACGCCAGCGCCCTTATCGAGAGGTTGCACACGAGCGAACGGATACGCAAAATGTCGCCGGCTAAGGTCGTCACGCCCAGGACGGAACTACCTGGGGAGGTCCTGATCGGGGAATCGTGCATCTACTTTGTTCCAGACAGTCCTGAGGTTTCACTGCAGGGGGATCCAGTGCTCGGTGGACTGGATCTTGCGATGGCTGGAGGTACTGCTTGGAAGTTGGAGGACATTCGGGAAATTTACAGGCGAAGGTAGGTTCGAATTTAAGATTGGAATAGTAATTTGTCATTGATTCACCAGTGGTGGATCCAGAGGATTTACCCCTCTCAAAAATAAGCTCTTGTTCCGCCCCTGGATTCACAAACTAGAGACTCTTTTCCAAATCATTGCTTTTTTCCAGTTTTTTAGGGTTTTCAAAGTTCTCAACATGAACGAGTTGATCACTTCACTTTCAGGTACCAGCTTCAAGAACGCGCAATAGAGATATTCCTTGTGACAGGGCGAACGCACCTTCTTGCCTTCGGTTCGCCCAAGGAACGCGACGACTTCGCCGGGCAACTATCCTCTTGCAGTCTGCCTCGCCGCGTTCCCGGTGACGATCTCAACGACGTCCTCTGTCTCTGGCGCAGTGGCGCCCTCACCAACTGGGAGTACGTGATGTGCCTGAACAAACTCGCCGGGCGGTCCTACAATGACCTCATGCAATACCCCGTTTTTCCATTCGTCCTATCCGACTACGTCAGCCCAACAATCGATCTCAACAACCAGAAAATCTTCCGCAACTTCAAGCGCCCGATGGCTGTGCAAGATAAGAAAAACGAGCAGCATTACATCAACAATTACAACTACCTGAAGCAAGCCCTCAGCGAGGGCCTGAACCTGATAGCCCTGAACCAGGAGCCCTTCCATTACGGCTCCCACTACAGCAATTCCGGTACGGTTTTGCACTTCCTGGTTCGCCTGCCGCCCTTCACGAGCATGTTCCTCAACTACCAGGATGACAATTTTGACATACCCGATCGTACCTTCCACGCCCTCGCGACCACTTGGCGGCTGACGAGCTGCGACTCGACCACGGATGTGAAGGAGCTTATACCAGAGTTCTTTTACCTACCGGAGTTCCTGACGAACGCCGAAGGCTTCGACTTCGGAGTGAGGCAGAGTGGGAACCGGGTTGGCGACGTGGAGCTGCCAAGCTGGAGCGCAGGTGACGCCAGGATCTTCGTGCTTGCTCACCGAGCGGCGCTCGAATCGGACCTCGTGCGGGAGGTTTTGCCATATTGGATCGATTTGGTGAGGACTGAAACGGCATCTTTTAATCGTTCCGTATATTTGAAAAATTTTTTGTATTCTAACCATCATTCTTTTTCTTCAAGGTTTTCGGGTTCCGTCAGACCGGAAGGCCTGCCGTGGACGCCATCAATGTGTTCCACCCAGCTACGTATTACGGCTTCGACGTGGAACAAATAGCGGATCCCCTGGAGCGCCAGGCATGGGAAACCATGATCCGAACCTACGGGCAGACTCCGGCACAGCTCTTCCGCGCGGCTCATCCTTTGCCTGTTCTCAACATCGGTCTTGCCACGGGCCCCAGCAACGTGCCCCGGGTCATAGAAGGGGTTGACGGCATCAAGTGGGGCAATTACGTGGCCGCCCCCGGTAATGACCCGGTCATCTGTTGGAAACAAAAACATCGCTCCTTCCTTGCTTCTCTGGTGCCTCTTACCACCGGCGACGTCTTCGGCCTGCCCAAGTATACCGCTCTTCTTCTGGATTATTGCAAGGACAAAGGTGAGATTGACTAGAAGATTATCAAGTTGTGCTTAACTTTCTGGCAGATGGCATAATCAATATGTTATATTGTAATAATGTGCAGGCACGAGCGTCTTAGGCAGCAGCTCGGTGATGGGGGCAGCACTGGTGTCCTGGGGCGGGAGCGACGGGATTGCCCGACTCAAGTCGAAGCGTGAACAGCCGCCGCGACCGCTAATAAAATGGTCAGGAAATGACCCGATCAGCGCCCTGGGCTCGGCAGCTGACTGCGGTCAGCTCTGGATCGGCTACGCCTCGGGCCGCATCGTGGTCTACACCTACGCCACGAACGCTGGCAAAATCGACTTCCACCAGGCACCGAGTTCCACTCTTCTCGCCCACAAAAGCGCCCTCTCCGTGATCGCCCTTTCACGTGCCTTCTCCGTCGCGGCCTCCGGGGATGCCTCAGGTCTTTTTGTACTGTGGGATCTCTACGCCCTCTCCTACATCAGGTTTGTCGCTTTTTATCACAGAGTTGTTTGAATTCCTTTAATTGATAAATATTTGAAAATAAAAGTGATAAACTGATGACAATTTAGGTGTGTGAAATGCCCTGGAAACTACCCAATCGCCTTGTTGAGTATCAGCGAAACTCTTGGGGACATTGCAGTCGTTTTCGACCTGTCTGCAAAACATGAGGATCGCGCATCGACAGAAGGCAATTCGTCGGAGCTCAGGGTTTTCACCATAAACACTCGACCAGTTGGCTGTGTTTGTTCCAAGAGAAAAATCACTGGCCTCTGTTACAGCAACGCGCCTGAAGGCGTCGCGGTCAATGTCATCGCCACTGGGCTTGATAACGGAGTCATCAGGTATTGTATCACTCACACATAGTTTGTCTGTATTTTTCATGAATTCGAGTAACAATGAGAATAACTAGAATTTTGTAGGGGTAGAAGCAAATTACATTATTCACCGAATTCTTCACGGCATGTTTCAGATTGTGGAGTAGTTGGGATCTGCGACTAGTTCGTGAAATTTCGTTAGGTAGTAAAGAATGTGGCGCTGTAATCGCAATTTCTTGGTCTCTGGATCAGCATCACTTGTACGCCGCCACCGAAAATTCCACGGTCATAATTTGGGAAGGCAGCAGGCGTCTGAATACAGGAACTCCCAAATTCGTAGACTTGACTTCCCTCTAACATCCAATGTTCCATATTGTAAATAATCCGCTTTTATTAGTCCAAAGTTATCTAAAAATTCACAGAATACCACGGAAAAACAATTTTCATGGCAACTCGACAAAAACAAGTATTTCGAGAGACTGCGGAAAAATCAAGAAATGCAACAAATTCAACAAGTATTATTTTATAACCCTTTTTTTATACACATGCAATACTCAAACCTAGCTGTAAAAAATTATTTTTTTGTATAAACGTTGTTACAGATGATTGTTGTTTTATTTACTGAGCATATGTGTATGTGAACAAATAGGTGTACAAAATAATAAATAATTATCTTACAAACCAGTGTATTTTTATAGCTTATTCGCAAATCGAAACTTATCTTCTATAAACTGGAAAAAATACCGCAGCCGAGATATATCGTAAACGGCATTGCTAACGTTGAAATACAAAATTGCTAAAATACATGATTGCTCGTGTCTTGATCGTTTAAAAATGACACTTTCATTTCAACGTTAGCTTTTTACAATACAAAATTCGTTGGTTTTCTTTCATTAATATCCAGTATTCTTATAATTTCCACTCTTTGGCATTAATTTTTATTTCATTAATATTCGTGCGTTATTCTCAGTTTTACATGCCATTTGCTCCCAAGTTTTAACATTGGTGTAAATCGGTGCACTAAAATGTGGGGCTAATCGCTGCAACAATTTTTTTTATCTCAGCACGTTTTTCCTAACATTTTACCATCTAAATTGATTTATTTATTTTGTTTTCAGTATAATGACCAAATGAGCGAAGAGTGATGTACAGAATTCAAATTTCAATGTTTAATTGATTATTTGAGATAACATGACTTATGAAGAGTAAGAAATAATCGCAGTTACGTATACGGCGATATTATATACAAAAGGAGACTTCCATCATGTATCATATGTCCGTTAGGTCCACGAAATCGTCCAATGTGGAGTTCTTCTGGACATCTACCAATTTTATTTTTTGTGATCGTGTGAAAGGCGACACTGTTTTTTTTTTGGGTTTGATTGGTTTGACCTTGGAAGTTCCAGGAGCTCGAGAAGGCATCACATCTTCACTCGAATGTCCACCATAACCGTCGTAAGACATGTGATTATGGGTATCTCTGGCCTGTAAAAAACGTGAGCTTTTTATTCACGGTTTTCAGTATTTAATGACGATAATTTAATAATTTTTGTTTTTACAATGTTTACAACGTTTAAAGCTAAAATTTGTTTTGCAACAGAAAATATTTGATATTCCAAAGATTGTCAATGATTATGGAAAGTTTTGAAAATTTGTAGAATTTTGGAAAATAGGCGTGAATTTAGATACAGAACTGGGTGTAATCTTTAAAATTCTTTAAATCAAAAAGTTTTCAGCAAAAATGTAAAATTTTAGAGAATTTTTATAAATTTTGTGAGTTGTGAAAAGTTTAACAAGATGATGAAACTACAATTTATAAATGTATATATTTTTGCATTTTTCAGGTGGGTAGTGCCCCTCTTCATTATGAAGTAAATTAAAATGATATAATTATAACCTTCACATCTGTTTTGAACTTCTTCGCCGTAGCTGAAAAAGGTTGGGAACTTGCTGAACGTTTCAGCAAATTCCAATTCGCAATGCCTCCGGTGACTTGCAAATAAGGGGAGTTTTCCTCTTTTTTGTCTTTTTTCGGTAGGGTTTCCTGAAATTTCAAAATCTATTGTTCCAAAATTTAAAAAAACAACATTGAATTCCAATCTATACAATAAAAAATTGTCGGATGTTCAAAACAATCTTTCAATATCCATTAAAATACTTAGCAGAGTATTTATTTTTATTAGTTAAAAAGTATATATTTTTGGAAATTATAAAATTTCCTCTAGTATTTTCCCAGTTTTATATCATTTGTTGAATAATGTAAAATCACCTTTGTAATCGCACTGGAATTGTAAAGCCTTAGTTTGGGTGGAGAAATGGGTATTTTTTTTTCCTCGTCCACACTAATTTTTAGTTTGTGTTTTGCAGCTTTTGTCAGACGGTCAGCGATGTCAGTGTTCGTTGACATTTCATTTGATATTACATGAGTTGTCATCTTATTCGCACAAGCTTCCAATTTCATTAGTTTTCTCTCCCAAATCGACCTTTCTTCTTCCAAAGTTCTAATACGTGAAATTAAAAATTAGAAATTATTTTTATTCAATACAAAATAAACTAACTTATTATTGCAATGTTATTGAAATCGTAAAAATGAATGACGTGTATAATTTTAGTTACAATCCTGGTTTTCTCAAAAATATCAATGTAAATTAAGGGGATTTACTTTTCCCATTTTTTGATTTCTTCCAACAAAGCATTTCGTTGCCTTGTCAAGATTGCGTGATCGCTGGTGAGAATTTGGTACCTTGATCTAGCATCTTTTATCTTGTTGCTGTATTCTTTTACTTGCCTGAAAAGAAAAAAAATTTTTATTAATTATTTTATTAGTAAATATACTTTAATGATGAATAAACCGACAAATTACTGTATTTTTTTTAACAGGTAAAAAATATGCACCTTTTCAAAATGCAAGCATAATTTTTCACCGATTCGATATCATGGTTTGTCCTGATCATTTCATCTGAATGGGACACAGAAGAAGATAGCATTTCACTGATGCTAGAAAAAATGTTTCAAACATTAAAGATTTCATATTATTTTTAATCAAAATTTTATCCATTTTACATAAAAAAGTAATTTATTCTATTTCAAATTCATATGAAACTTTTCATAAAATGTTGAAAAATTGCTTACTTTCTCAAATCCTCGATCGATTTTTTTTGTTTGGCATTGATGACGATCTGTTTCTCGTATTCAGCTTTAAATTTTTTGGCTTCTTTCAGCTGTGTTTGCAGACAAGAAATCAGTTCTTTATTATCCGCATGTAGACGTTCGAGCCTGCGAACTTCAGTTTTTAAAAGATCTTTTTGCTCGGATGATAGCTTGCTCTCTTCTTTTGCTGATTCCAGTTCCTTCATCTTTAGTGTCATATCAAATTCGAGGCCGGTAATGCGACTTTGGAGTCTTACAGTATCAGAAGGCAGATTTTTGCTGTCCGTAATTATGTCGAAGTAAATTCGATGAACGCTATGATACGAAGGCTTATCAAATGTCGCTCTGTCTCTACATTGTGGACAGTTTTTTTTCCTGAAAAATACAATAAAATGCGTGAAAAGATAAAAAATTTCCAATTTGTGGTTGACAATTGAAAAATTAAAGAACTCAATCTTTGAATTAAAAAATCCTGGCTTGGACTCATGAATGAAGTTATACACCAGATCAATATTGACTCATAAAAAATTTTTAAATCCAAATCACAGTTTCATTAATCAAGCATTTATTTTTTACTGGTTAAGCTTAATTATTAAATAAAAAATTTTTAATTTCATAATTCACAAATATTGTGATGAATTTTTTGAATCTTAAATCACAAAATATGGAAATTCTTTTAAATGAAATGCTAGCTTTTCAAAAATTCAGAAATTCTGATTTTTTTTTACAGGTTCATGATAAATTTCATACTGAAGTGACGTAGATTTGAAAAAATCTTCACAGAGCAAACATTTGACCTGAAATATTGAACAGTTATTTTTTTATTCATAAGTGAAATTTTTACAATTACAAATCTTTAAAAATAATTATCAAAATATCAAATCTTTGAAATTAAAAAATTTCCATGTTTCATTATTTGTTTTTTTCCCATTTAAATATTTTTCAATATTTTCAATTTTTTTACTTATCAGTAGAATCGGTAAAAAAATTTATGAATTTATAGCACGAAATGATAATGGTAAAAATAAATTTTTTAACTTATCAATACAAATTCACGAGATTATAGTCAGTACGGTTTTTGGATGCAGCATATTGATCATTTTGAAATTTCCATTTGTTGTTAATGAAATCCATATCCATATTTTTTGTAATTTTTTCATTTCATGCGTTTGATTTGTACTTTTATTTAATATAAAATTTTCGAAAAAAATTGCCATAAAAAGTTTATGAGATCTAAATAACGAAGTATTTGATATTCAAGCACTAAATATAGGTAACATTGATTATTTTTATATAAAGTCCAAGTAAAGATTTCATTACTCAAATATCCAATTAATTATTACTTAATGGTTCAATTGATCAATATAAAATTTGAATTTTTCTAACCAGCAATGATTTTCCCAATGAAGTTGTTATTTCTCAAATTATAAAATCTAAATTTCTGTTTTGCTGACAACTTTGAAAAAATGTAGTAAATTTCATTTGTTCATACAAATTTACAATTTATTGTATATTCAAGTGAATTAAATTGAAAAATCTCTTATAAAGTAAATTTATTATCTAAAATACTGAAAAGTTGATTTTTTTTCGATTAGTATAATTATCCCAATAGACACCAAGTATAAGGATCTGGTAATATTTTTTTTTTTTTTTTTTTTTTTTTTTAATAATTGTTGCTTCTGTACAGTTTTTCTAATAAATAAAAATCATAGAAATTCCCGAAATGCTTAAATCAAGATTTCAACATTCTTCAGGGCAGTACGAAGAAAATGTAAAATTTTTGAACGTTGTCAGTGTGAAATAATATAGAATAAAATGCGAAAATTACTCTTTCAGCCATTTGGAAATACAGCCAAAGTGAAACAAATGTCCGCACTGTGTTGCAAATACATCGTCCGAAGGCTCGAACAATTCTTTGCAAATGACGCACGAGATATTCATTGTGAAGATAAATTTTGGACTGTTTTAGACGCTCGATTTCTTCAATAGAGTCATGGGTCATAAAATTGTTTAGAAGCACTGAATTATTTGCACTAAAATGTTTAAACGACGATTGCTGAAGAACTGCAAAAAAAATTGCAAAAAACTAAACAGACTGTCATGGACTGTGAACAACTGTCAAATCATGTCAAATTGAGAGTGTAGTGTCAATTCTCCGATTCTCAGTTGCCATATCACAAACTCACAAAGTGTCACAAAATCACAAAATGTCATATTTGACTTTTGAGAGAATGTCAAAAAAATATTACAATAAAAGGAATAAAACAGATTGAAGTTACAAAATTACAATATCATGATGTTTATGATATTGTAATTTATTAAGATAATAATTTTTGTGATAATAAATTGTGATCATAATTTGTAATTTAAGATAGAGAGACTCGAGGGAGAGAGTGGCAATTGAAATCGCTCCTAATTAGAGATGTAGGTATGGCGGCCATCTTGGACACAAACTCAGCACAAATACAGTACTACTCTATACTACTCAGCGTACTCGGCCGTCTGTGTGTGAGGATATATTCGTGTTTATGAATAATAACTGCAATTTCACTACACTTGATTATCAAATGAATTTTGATGAATTTGAGACACTTTTAAAACACTTATGAAAAAGTAAACAGAGTCAGCTGTCCTCACACAGCGGTAGAGTATGCTGGTAGTATAGAGTAGTACTGTGTTTGTGTTGAGTTTGTGTCCAAGATGGCCGCCATACCTACATCTCCAATTAGGAGCGATTTGAATTGCCACTCTCTCCCTTGAGTCTCTCTAATTTGAGTAAATTTTACTTTGTGATAGTTTGTGCACAATCTTAAAATTATAGGTACATCGCAAAATGTCACAAACGTCACAAGACACTAGTTACGAAATTTCACATATATATGTATACATGTGTATACACACATACAATGGATACAAACTTGACAATTTTGCACAATTGCAAAACGTCGAGCTAATTAATAACAAACATTTTAAAAATCGTTTTTACAAAATTAATGAAATAAAATGGCGAACCGTACAGTGAAAGACGCGAAATCCGTGAGGGGAACGAACCCCCAATATTTAGTTGAAAAAATTATTCGCTCGCGGATCTATGACTCTCAATACTGGAAAGAGGAATGTTTCGCTTTAACTGCAGAGTTATTGGTAGACAAAGCCATGGAATTAAGGTTTATAACATAACATTTTCTAATTAACATTCAGTATCGATTTGTCAATTTTGAGGATTTTTTTGTGAAAGTTGAAATTCAAAATTATCGAAGATATTATTTAGATAACATTTTTTTGAGTATGCCTGATTAATACATTAATATAAAAATAATAGATTGACTTTTTTTTTGTTTGCAAAAATTTAGTGAAACACTAAAAAAATGAAAGCTTTAACTGTTTTTTTCATATACAACAAGAATACGTATTTAAATGTAGAACAGTGCTAAACTTGATTATTGTAAACTTTTGAAATTTAAAGTCCTTTTTTCAATTTATGAATTTTGAGATTTTAATCTTTGCAATTGAAACATCAAAACACATCAATAAATTTGTTAAATACAGATCTGAATTAACATAAAATTCTTCAATAAGAATGAGATATTATTAGCATAGGCAAATTTTTAACTATTAATTCATAATTTCAAATGATAAATCCCAATTTCAACTTTTCCTGATAAGAAAATTTGTTATTTTTAGGACTTGGAACTTAAAGTTACGAAGAAATTCTAATTGACAATATGTGGTCATTGAGGATTGTGAATAAATATTTTATGTATTTATACTTTACATATATTAAGCATTTACTATATCAAGATCTTGAAAATTCAAAAGAACAATTCCTTATTAGAATTGAAAAAATCTTCATTTAATAGTTAGTAAATTTGTTGAATTTAGATTAATAAAAGGAACTCCTAATATCTATTTGTACAGTAAAATATTTCACAATTTAAAAAGCAATCCTCCTAAAATTAAAAACTACAAAATTTTAGAATGTTACTTCTCAGACATAAAAGAATTTTGGAACATTAGATAAACAGTGATAATTGAAAAATATTGAATATTGAAATATACCTTAAAGAGTAGGGAATACAAAAATCCAAAACTAAAATATTCAATAAATTTTCACAAAAAAATTAAATTTTTGAAAGTTTTAAATAAAGTGTCTAAGAAAACTGAAGTTAAAAAGAGTCCAAAAACTGACTAATTTAAATTTTGTTTTCTCTAAAAGGACATCAATCTCATTATTTCTGAAATTATTGTTTCTAAAATCTGATACCCGGAGCTTTCACATATTTTGTTTAGAATAAGAAAATTTCAAAATCTTAACAAAAATTTCTTTTTTTAATCTACTACAAAACTTTAATTTTAATGTGATTCGCAGGAAATAAAAAAAAGAAAAAGAAAACATTGAAAAACACTAACTAGTGTAAAAAATCATCTTCAAATCAAAAACTTTATTCCCTCTGTGCAATTCATTTACTAAATTAAATCGTCTTATTTTTAAAAATTGCAAAATATTGCCAATAATCAATGCTTGAAAGTCAAAATATACATATCCAAAAAAATTTTTATAACAACCAAATTATTTCATTTTGTTACAGGTATATTGGAGGGGTATATGGTGGGAACATTAAACCATCACCTTTTCTTTGCCTGGTTTTGAAAATGCTACAAATCCAACCAGAAAAAGACATAATTGTAGAATTCATTAAAAATGAAGAATACAAGTACGTTCGCGCATTAGGTGCTCTGTACATGAGATTAACAGGCTCATCGTTGGATGTTTACAAATATCTAGAGCCATTATTCAACGATGGCAGAAAATTGAGACAACAAAGTAAAACGGGCCAATTCCAAATTATTCATATGGATGAATTCATTGATAGTTTATTAAGAGACGAAAGAAGCTGTGAAGTCATTCTTCCCAGGATTCAAAAAAGATATATTTTGGAGGAAAATAATGAACTAGGTAAAATTTTTTACCAATAATATCTATTATCTGTTTTCAAGTTGAATAATAAATCTCTTTTAAATTGTTACATGCGAAATGATTTTCCATTTTACTAGCAGTATTACAGAAAATAGTTTTCATTCTAAAAAAATTTGCAGAACCTAAAGTTTCGGCTCTAGAAGAGGACATGGATGTCGAAACGTCAGAAGAAGAGGAAACGAAAGAAGAAATTAGAAAAAGAAATGAAGACCACGAGCGCGAAAGAGAGCGACGCAGAGATCGTGAGAAGAGATCTCGTTTAGACAAAAAATTTGACAGGGAAAAGCGTTCGAGAAGTAGAGATCGCGATCGTGACAGGAAAGAGCGAAAACGCAGCAAATCTCCTAAAACACATTCATCGTCGCACAGGGAAAAGGATCGACGTCGCAAAGACAAAGATCACGAAAGGGATCGCGAGCGAAGAAGAGAGAAAGATCGAGCTCGGCATTGAAATAAAATTGTAAATATTCATCTCAAGTATGTATTTTTTTATTTGATAAAATATTGACAGAAATCATGATGACATGATTTTCAATACTTTTTCTGTTGATGCAACAAGCTTTTATATGTAAAAATAAAGGATGAGTTTGTTTGGACTGAAATATACTTGAAAATTATTAAGCTCTAATTCTATTCTTATAACAAAAATATTCTATACCACAAAGTCTTGTATCAAAATAGATTTCTTTCTGTTCTGAAATTACAGAACGCAAATGGTATGTACATTTCGGCTTTGATTGCAATTTGTTAAAACGTTGGAGAATTGAGGATAAATAATCTTTCTTCCTCTTTTTTAATCCATTTCAATAATCTACTAATGGCATTTATTGCGTTGGTTTTTGTGACTAATGGCTCGAACGTTGCGTAGAGCTCAAAACCAGAAGTTGCCTGTAAAAAAAAAAAAAAACAAATTAAGTCTTTCATGAAGTCAATGAATAATTCTCTACCAATCTTACCCAAGCGAGCATCGTTTCTTTGTCATATTGTTCAAATATCAATTTCAACGGTCTGTTTGGTGAATGTAACTTGTGATGTAAACTTTGGTAAACCCCGAATAAGCTGAAAAATTATGTCATTGAGAAAAATAGAATACTTTATAAAAATAACAGCATTTTCAAATACACACCGCTCTATTTCTTCAGTTGTTGTATAAGGTGACTGAAATCCTGGACTCCAAAATTGTGCAGTACTTTTACACTTATACAAAACATGTCTCATTTCAGTCAATCCAATATCAGCCAAAATGATAGAGGTTTTATTCATAGATTCATTTATTGCTTCCAGGCAATTGGTTCTCCTTAATTTTTCGACTATTTTCTGGGAAGAAAAAAGAATCATCTGTTAGTATTGAAGAAATTGAAAATTATAATCTGTGTTTTTAAAATGACTTACTTGTTTGGCTTCAGACAAAGTGAAGAACACGTCTTTATCAATCGTGAGAAGCAACAAACACGCCTGGCAATCTTCCGCCAAATAAGAAACATGACCATGCATGAAACCAGTGGAATCGAATTTTGGCAGGCAAATTGGAGTCCAACTTTCAGCTGTTTTGAAGGATTCCGAGCTATCCACTAAATTTTGAATTAAATGCAAATCCGCAGGATGAATGACAAATTTTTTCATTCTCACAAGTGTTATCAGCTGATTATTAGCCAGAAGTATGGCGAACACGAGATTCTGCAAAATAATAAATAGAAATAGCAATACAAATTTCAATAAAAAGTTGACAAATATGCAGCCAAAAAACTTAAAAAAAAGATAAGGGAGCTTTATGAAAAATTATTTATCAATCATCTCATTAAAAAAAATACCTTTATTTTGCTACACGTTTGTATGATTGTTTGAGTAATAGCATCCCTCATCGAAGGAAGTAGAGGTAAACATTTGAGCGCTCCCAAAAAAAATGCTGGCTCGCGATCCATGAAATTCAACAAATGGTCTATCAGTCTTTCGCTTCCGGTCAACAGCCTTCTCAAATCAAAGTTGTGCCGCCGTTCGTAAATGTTTGTCAACTGAGATTGCGTTAAGACAGACAATATTTGGTTGTAAACGTACCTGAAAATTTACCACGTTTTTATCAACATAATAGTAAATGATCCTTGGAGTCAACTAAATATTGTCCATTTAGTAATTATTCTATTCTCCAAATAAATTTATATTTTTGACTAGTGATGGATTGGAGAATTTTTTCATGTTTTTTTATAAATTGTTATGAGAATGATTGAAAACTTACGTCAGTTGTAACACCAACTGCGGCACCCTTTCGCTGGTTTTGGATACACTGACAAGAATCAGCGGACCTTTGAGCAAGAACACAAAATTTGTGTTTCCTGCGTGAATTGATCTAATCATGTCGTTTCCATCTTGAACGAATGAAACCAAAGCTTGCATGACACCCATTGTTGTAACTAATTTGTCTTCAGAACTATACCTCGAATAGATTGGCTTTCCTGCCTGGCTCAACACGAATACATGTTTTTTTTGGGCCAGCCATATTTTGCATCTCAGAGGATCTGGCTCAGTGTGGCATCGGCTCATTTCATCCGATAGTTCATTCTTTTTATCAAGAATTAAACATTTTCTACATTAAAATACATATTTTATCAAATTTGACTTATGAGAAGTTTGTTTAAAATTAGAATATTCTTGAACATGCATAAGGGATGTCCAAATTTTTTTTTTTTCATTTTGTTAGAACTTGGACAAAAGTTTTCACAATTATCATAATCGAGTATTACAATTAATAACTGATTTTAGAAAAAATTTTTTTTCCGTTTTCTTAATCTTGACAATCATTCAATTTTTGAGATTGCAGAAATGCTGGTTCTCTTTTTATAAAGTTGAGATAATTATGTTTTGGTTTATTAAAAATTGTTTTCTTTTACTCATTCACTAATGTGACATTTTTTTATCCTAGCATATTTCAAAAAATATCAAATACTTCTGAAAATTACTGATGAATATCAAACAAACAAAAATTAGTGAAATATTTTTTATTGTTTTCAAGAGATCCAAACTTTTAAAAACTTATAATTTTTAAATATTTCTTCACAAATTGAAATTTCTTGTGAAAAAATTCTGAAACTGTTTTTTTTTTATGCTTTGTTAATTATGAAAAGTTGACGATTTTTCTTTAGAACATTGAATGAGATATTTTTTTTCTTGTACAAAAAATAACTTATTGAATTCCTATGTAAAATTTTTCAGTGCCAGTTTACCATTTCCGCATTCAATTCCTCTAAGTCAGTGGATTTTTCTTCTCCAAAAACATTTGAAGTTGATGAAGCTTCTTTTTCTGCACCTTTTTGAATTTCTGAAATCACACTTGTAGAGTTTTCTTTCTTTTGTCTCTCGGTGATATCTCCACTAAGTTCACCTACATATTCCTGGAAAAAAATTGTCGAATGCTATAAGATACCGGAGGTCTTGTAAAAAAAATTGAATGAGGAATGGGTCAATCAAACTCAACTAAAATAAAAGCGTTAGGAATTTTAGAATTTTTGTATTTTCGATTTCTCAACATTTAAAATATCTAAATTGAAACTTTTATTTCGACACAGAAAATTTCTAGAATTTTATATTAAATACTAAATAATGAATAAGTTTGTTCAGATTATTGAACTTTGTCAACTATATATTTTTAATGTACATTTACTAGACAATGTATGCTCTGAAAAATTGTTGATCAGAAAGTTTTCTTTCAGAAAGTAATAAAAAAAAATATCAATGTTTCTGAAGTTCAATACATTTAAAATATGAACGAAGTTTTAAAAAAAAATGTTCCCATTGCTTCTTATAGTAAAGGTAAATAAATATTTATAAATATTTGCCAATATTATACAGCATTATCAACTATTTTTCACTGTAATGTTGGTTTGAAATAAAAAACCATTTTTTTTTGTTTTCACTTATTTCTCAGACGTCTAGAACTTCGGGCACATGAATATTTTTATTTATGGAGATTGGTTCTTCACTTAAATTTTTCATATTTTTATCTATCGTTTTTTTACGAGTACTAGGAATACTATAAAAAAGATCGTATTATTTATATATTTATCTATGAAACAGTGATCCTTTTTCGAAATTCATAGAAGTCATAATAAATTACAAAATTATCAAAAAATTGTCCATCGATATGAATGTTTGAACCAAAAAAAAAAAAAGAGCCCAGAAGTTGGTAAAACATTCGATTATAAATTGACCATAATTTTTATACATTTACGTTATTAAATTCATCGAAATTTTCTATTCATTTGTATTAGTACTTTCACATATTACATTATGCATGATAATGACATACATAATATTATACCAATTTTATATTTCCTATTCTGTTATTATTATTCTCCATTCATTCATTTTTTCATTAATTGTGAATTTTTTGACAATGCATGTGACGAAAATATTGAATCAGAAAGTTTAATAAGGTGATGAAAAAAAGAATATTCATGGTTCTCAAGTTTTAAATGTTTAAAATAAACAAAATAAAAATAATTGTTTCCATTGCTTCTCACAGTTAAATTAATAACTATTTATAAATACTACTATTTTCTACTGTTATGTTCCTTTGGAATAGAAAACAAATTTTTTTTTCATTTTTATACATGTTTTGAGCATAAAAAATTTGAGATAGATGAATATTCCGAATGAATCGAAATATATCTATTTTTATTTACAAAAATTAATTGATTTATTTAATTTCTCATCTTTTTATCGATTGGAATATTCAAGTACTTAAGAAGATTATAACGAAGACTGTATTATTCATATGTATTTATCTATAAAAAAATATTTTGTGCAAAATAAAGAATGATCATTACAGTGATAAAATTATGCTAAATTCGTTCAAAAAAATTGAAGTTCCAGCCCAAAAAACAATGAAAAAAACCGAGAAATTAAAGGAAAATTCTATCACTAATTCATTAAAATTTTATATTGCCTTACACTATTACTTTTAATTATTTCATGATATTACAATAGATATTATGTACAAATTCTACATTCTTACTGTGCTACGATTTATAATTTATTTTTTTTTTTTTTAATGTTAATTGTAAATTGTTACATACGTTTCTATATATATTATTAAGTAAAATGTAAACTTATGAAATTCTAACGCATGATTGTCCTGTAACTCAAAATTCGTAAAAAAAATTTTCATGCAGGCAATAAATTTGAGAAGGCATTATCATTATAGACTATTTTATTATTCAATTAGAATATTATGGATTATATAACAAATTTTATTATATTTTATCGGTAGTATTATTCCTATCGATAAAAATTTCTATTTACATAAATAAAAAAAAAGGAACTATTTACTGACTAAATTTTGCATGATTTTATGAAGTTTCCTTTACCTGGAAACTGTCCTCGGTGACGAGCATGCTATCACTGGATGCACCAGGTTCAATAGCTGGCTCGACAAAACCCTCGTCATCGACGTTTACTCGTCCCATGGCAGCCATTATAAACAATCGCAAAAAACTGCTTAATTTTCACTCCAAGTATTGTGAAAATCCACTCCAAAACTTCAAAATTCACACCCTTCGAAAATCATCGAAAAAAGAATTGACGGAAATTCACCAGGGAATTATAGATTTTCATTCCGCTGTTCTTTCTAGAAGAATAGAGATTTTGTAACATTTTGATTTAAAATTATTTATTAAATAAATTGTTACAAAGTGGTAATCATTGGTAATCACAGTGAATCATTTTGACAATCGAAAGATAATCATCATTAGCAGCGTCAATAAATACACAATTGTACCTACACAATACTGCACAATAACAATACAATGCAATACAATCTTAGACCATACGTATTGATATGTATAACATATGGTCTAAGAATACAATCGATACAATCTAATGCAAACACCATACAATTACAATACAAATTTCTTTCAATACAAGGCAAATACAATGTAATTAATACGAAAACAATGCAATGAAATGCAAACAATACATTGTATATATATCATGTGTCGCTGCTTCCCTTCTCCTCTCGCGATTCCGCCCTACCCACTCCCCTCTCCCCCCACCACACCTTCTTCAACGTGCCTCTACCCTACAGCTGATGAAACCAAAACATGGCCGCCGCGTTGTTGTTCTAAAACAGATTCCAAAAAACTCGCATAATCCTGTAAAAATACTCATTCCCTCAACACCCGCAATCATCCCCTTAGCTCCCAAAACCCTGAAACCCACGTTCTCGAGTGACTCAACCCCCTCTCCCGCGAAATTCAGTGCCGGCGATCCCCAAAACACCGACAGTTTTCAACCCCCTGAACCGAACCCCCCTCGCCCTACATTCCAAAAACACCCTGTCGCCCCCGCAAACCCCACGCGACCCATCCCCCCCTCTCCATTCGTCGAATTTCCACCGGTGAGCATGAAAACCGTCACCTGGGAAAACGTAAACAAAGGACTATCTACGTCCCTGACCCTGCGCATCATGTTAAAATCCCCCCGCATTTTCGAGAACTCTTCGCAACGCAAGACCGCGTATCTCGGGTGTATTTCGTAAAGACCGAAAGGGAAGAAATCAGTGCATACAAGTGCATAGGGAAAGAAAAAAAAACATTGCATCCGACGAAAACAAGTGGAGGGGGTTAAAAAGAGTGCTAGTTCCGAGTTTCGCCTGTAGAGTCGCGTTAAGTAGGTCAGCGTTCTCAACTTGTTTGGTCCCTGTCCAACCAGCGTGGAGAAGCGTTGAGAACCCCGGCGGAGTCGACCAATCGGCGCTCGAGTTGCCGGTGAAAGGCCGCGGAGTGGGCGACCGGCCGAGGGGCAAGAGGAGGGGTGGGGGTTTGTTGTTGTCGCTTGGTGAGGTTAGGTCGCGGGGAACAGCTGGTGCCGGTTCAGTCGCGCTCGCGCCTGCCGCTTGTTCGGTCGCGGTAAACTTGGTCAGTGGAGCGTCTCGGGAATACCAGTCGTAATACATATCGCGCTCAGCCGGACCTGGACAAACATTGCCTGTATTATGCTGCCTGCTTGTCGTACGCCGCCGGTTCGAATAGTCGCCATCGACTTGTTTTGCGCGAAGCGCGTGACCAACTACAAATCGCGGAAACCGCCGGTGTAACGGTCGGAATTTCGCCCTTTTCTCCCGAAATATTGTCGTATTGCACGGGTTTTCGAAGTGAGTGAGTGCGTGGTGGATCAGTAGATAAACAAGGATTGCGGAAGTGATTGAGGAAGGAATAAAGATCGCCGACGTGGAGGCGGAACGGGAGAAACCGTCACGGAAGCGTAGCCGACGTTTTTACGAGAACGACGGCGGCTGCACGCCGCGGAAAACGCGCATAATGTCGACCGGGAAGCGGCTCGCGAAACGGAGCATCGTCGGGACGAGGGTGTGCGCGCCGACCCCCGACGGCAAGTACTACTGCGGCGTGATCCAGGACGTGAAAACGCCGAAAAACGGCCTGCACTCGGAGCCCGGTTTGACCCTTGGGCCGAAAACCAAGTACTCCGTGCTGTTCGATAAGGTACCGAGTCTGCCGGTCAAGTCCGCGGAGTTCTACGACCGGGATTTGATCGGGCCCGGGTTCGGATCGGTCACGACGGCGCATCTTGTGCCGGGGCAGAAGGTGTACCTTACGTACAACGGGAGGGAAGTGAACGCGGAGGTCAACGAGCACCGGGAACACCTCGACGAGGTGGATGTCGTCATTGCGCCCAACGGTCAAGATGTGAGTGGATTGAGTTTTTTTCGAATGGTTTTCGTGCTGACGGCATATTCTTTGACAGTGGCGTAACTACCGCTGGTCTGGCCCGACCAGGGATGTAAGGCGGCACTTCTACCAGTAAATTTACCGGTATATTATACTGGTCATGACCGTCAATAACGACGGGAACATTTTCGTCAATTTTGACCGGTCAGAATTATCGCGACGGTCCAAATTAGTACGCACACGCGATTTTTTTCGCCAATTTTAATAAAAAAAACGGAAATAACTGTGGTTTCTAGAATAACAAGTCATTATATAATTCCAACTTGCCCATTTGAAACGAGCTATTTATAAATAAATAAACAAATCACGCCATGAAAATGTTGTTGATTAGGTATTTTCCTTTGGAATCTATCTATTGTATCGAAAAAATGTCTACATTATTGTATGTCACACTGTTGAAAATTTTCTTGAATTTCATACACTTTTTATTCAAAATGTATTCAAATGTGCTTCATATTTCGTAAGCCAGCTGTATGAAATGTATATTAGATACACATGTTTTAGAAGTGTATGATTTAGGGACACCTACTTGAGTTTAATACACTTTCCATAGGTTCTGTATTGAAATGTACCTGAAATTTCATAAACTTGATATTTGAAACATAAGGAAGATTCACTTACTTTAAATGTGTACGAATTCGAGACACTTACTTGAGTAATAGTATATTTCGTAACAGGCACGGATGTGCGAATTTGGCGAAACGGGGAAATTCGCACATCCGTGCCTGTTACGAACGATATTTTATGTACCGAGGGCATAGAAACGCGTTTTCTATGCCAGAGGTACATAATAGTATATTACGTACCTAGGACATAAATTTTTTATTTACGTACGATATTTTACGTGCCGAGGGCTGGAAAACGAGTTTAAAGATTTTGAACTGGACGAGAAACGAGTTTTCTATGCCAGAGGTACGTAAAATACATTTTTCACACAAGTTGGTTGCTACGCTCGTGCTCGCCAGGTGGCTACGCCTAATTTTTTTCTCAAATGCGATTTATTGTGAAAATCCTTCAGATATGAGTGGAAACCGTATTAATATTAAGGTCGGGGCTCGTCAACGCAGACGGGGATTTTTGTCGAATTCCAATGTTGTTTGCAAAGGGTCGACGTTACGATCGATACCAAACAAACAACACAAGCTGATTATCAATAATAATCAACACATACAAACTGATACAAACACATATACAGCGAGAAGCGCGAACAAAACATTTTGAATGATTTTGAACAATTTTCGAGCATTTTCGACGTTGTCGCGAGTGATGAATTTTCGGTTCTGACAAAGAAAATTACAAACTAAAGTAAAAATCTAATATTTAGTCATTTGTAGTGTGTTTTTTTTTTTTTTTATTTCAACATGTCTTGGCAACTTTTTGACTGGTTTTGACATATCTCATTGTTTGTTGTTTAGCATTGTCATTATTATCCTTCCGAATATGGTTATGAAGGGGATTTTCATGGCGGGAATTTCTCGGGTTTCTATTAGCTGCGTTGAATCAAAATTCAAATCCTTAGTTCCAAATGGTTCCAAAGGTCTACGTTGGTGTCGCTCTTTTTCGACCAAAATTTAACAAGGGCGTTGACGAGCCCTGATTAAGGTGAAGGGCCTGATAGATGGAATATTGCATGCAAACAATGCGAAGAAATAATACATATTCGAAAGTGTTATATTCAACTGAAATTTGAAAATACTAATAACCGAAATAAACAAAAAGGAAATTTAATATGAGAATGTTTGCTGTAAATATTTTCTCAAAACCAAAATTTTTTGTATTAGAATTTTAACAGAAAAAAATTTGGCGTTGACATGGTTTGTTGGGATATAACGCAAATTACACATTACTTGTATTAAATTTAACTTATACATGTTTGTATGACTTTAATACATCAGTGCATTAATACAAATCTGACTTAGATTCTTCTAGAATACAATAGAAGTATATATTAATGTCATGTATAAATCCAAACACACATGATGTATAAAATTTAAGCCACCCGTATATTACAGTAATGTAAGCGTGTATATATTTTGTATATTTTCAATGCATTAATAATATAGGTTAGGGGTCGCTCATGTATTACGTAACGCGATTAAACAAGGACAAGAATATGATTTAAGATAAGGAAGACAAAGACACCAATAGAAAAAAGCGTTACGTAATATTTGAACGACCCCTTATGTGAAATTAGCGTTATACGCGTTATATTAAATATAAGACAAAAATTTCTAACGGTGCAGTCTTCTACAACAAGACAAGAGTACTGTACTTTTCACTAATAAAATATTGTAATTGTGGGTCAGTTTCGACTATCGCACTTTTTTTTTCGAAATTTTCTACTTATTTTACTATATTAATGGCAAATATTGGCAAATTTTACCCGTATCACTGGTAATTTTGTTACTTATCAAAACCTCATAAGAAAATGAAATTTGTTATAGGAACTCAGTTTCTTATAAGAATGTATTTGATAAAATCTTTCAAGAAAAAAACTTTATAAAACTTTTTTGATCGACTCTTTACAACAAATTTCAGTTTCTTATAAGGTTATTATAAGGTCACCTTATAAGAAACTTAATTCTTATAAGAAATTTCATTTTCTTATAAAATTTTCATAAAGATCAAAAATAGTTTGGATTCGTTATAAATATAGCAGAGTATGAAACGAATTTCACCAAAAAGTGCAATATTTGAATCCGAACAATGATAGCAATATTTAATAATAAAAAGTACAATATTTTTTCGCAGGATATGTATTAATTTTGAAAGTCACTTAATTGACATCATTCAGAAATACCGGAATCCTGAAACTTTCATAATTATCGCCGATGACATTAATTTCAACACATGAATTTGGAAAGAGAATAGTAGTATTGTATTAGTAAGAAAAAAACAAGAAAAACTCAATTCGATGAAAATAGCAAAGAAGTGAGATACAGGGGCAGGAGAACGCGATTTTTCCGGATGGGTTGTATATGACTCCATTTATTGGGGAAGGGGTGTGATGATTGTATTTTGTCGAAATAAGCATGATTATGTTTTGACATTTCCGAATAAAAAACTGTGAAACTTGAAAAACACACTGATAAAAAAATATAGTAATTATTATAATACTTTACAGTAAACGGGAATCACTCTGACTTCTTGTACTTTTTGCTAGATAATATATCAATTTTTGAAATAACATATTGTTAATATTGTCAAATGATATTGTAGTTATAGATGTATTTTGTTGTGAAAACTCTACATATTTCGTTTTCTACTATACTTCTTGTATTTTTGCAATATCATATTGTAATTCATACTAATCCAGATTATCGAAAATTCCATACAGCTTTTTTCAGTAAACAGACCTGTATAGGTTCTTTTTGCAACATTTTACTTTCTAGGTCTCACGTGCATCATATTGAAATATGATACAGTTTTCGAAAAATCTGGATAAAAGTAATGTTGTCCATTTTTTTCGCCATTATGGTAAAAATTACAGTTTGTATAGTGAAATTCGCATTTTAAGATTTAAAATTGTCGGAAATCATACAGTAAAAACTGGCATACATATTGTAATTTGTGCATTAATAGCGGTTTTACTGTATAATATTGTAATAAGTAAAATAAATATTGCATGTTTTACAATATTATTGTACTTTTTACAATATATACGGCAGAAAGTACAAGATTTTTTCTCAGTGCAGTAACAAATCATGAAAATTCCTATTGAGTTCGACAAGTTTTTTAGATCACAATTTTTTATAAATCACAGTTTTTTAAAACTTTTAAATTTCAAAACATCGGAAATTTTGGAAATTGTGAATAACTTACGAAAATTTCGCGAAATCAGTACAATTTTAGAAAATATGAAATAATTTTTGAGAGTTGTTTTTTTCTAAATATTCACGATAGTGTTTTTTTTTTAATTTTTAACAAAAATTTGAAATACTTCGAAAATACTAAAAAATCAGAAAGAATCTTTGTGAGCTGGACAAATTGTTATAAATATTTGAAAATTTGACTAGTGAGTACTACGTTAGAAATTTTGAAAATTTTTAAAAATCAGAATGTATTAGAAATGATAGAAAATGTCAAAATAAATCCAAGACAATCGAAAATTATGTAAAATTTAAGAAAATGTATATTATTTTGTGAATTTGTGTTTCTTATTATATTTCTCCAAAATATGCATTGTAATATTTTTTACATTTTCAACAAAAATTTGGAATGCTCGGTAAATTTTCAAAAATCATAAAAAAAAAAATTTACGAGTTTGACAAATTTCATCAAATTGTGAAACTGGTAAATAGTAGGTTTGATGTTATTCAAAACTTTAAGAATTTTGATAAATCGTAACACATCGGAATTCCAAAAATTGTCAATTATGTAACCTAAAAAAATCGTGCAATGGTTTATCAGTTTATTAAACTTGAATACGGATTGATAGTTAATAAGCCTTATTTGCGAACAAAAACTTTTCTTTATAGCTTATTAGTTTATTATTAGCTTATTTGAAGCAACACAAATTGCTTTCTTAACTGTAAAAAATCTATATTTACTCGTACTCAAATATGGGGTTTATTAACAATAAATGAACCTTCTTTTATAGGAGTAAATGCAGAGTAAAAGAGTTGAGAAAACATCGAGAAATGAAATGAATGAAAAATAGTTATACAGATATAAAAAACCATTATATTTTGGACGAGTTGTTTTCAAAGTCGTAGTTCATTCAATTTCAGTGGTATTCGACTATTTTGGATGCAGAAAGTACCATCATTAATGTATCAGTAATTACATTCTTTGCTTTGAAAAAATATATATACTTTTGACGCGAAACGTTCACTAGCAGCATCATTCGTGACTATCGATGAATCTCGTACGTCAATTGATACTAATCACGGATATTTTATCATGATAAATTGTTAAAAATTTGATGACTTTCTAGACTTCCTGTTACACGAATTTTGTCAATTTTGAGATTCACAACTGTTTTATCAAGTTTCAGAAGCCGGAAATTTCAAGTCTAGAGTAGAATCGTTCGTGGCAAATATTTTTTTACCGCGTTGTTTATCGAAGTGAAAATATCTGTATCGTCAATGATAATTTAAAATACGATTGATCCGACAAAATGTTTTACATTCAAGATAATGATTAATGGGAGTCACAGATTATGCAAAACTAATGATCATGCAATTTTCCAGAAACATTATTACTCAAGAACATGTCATTTTATATCATTATAAACTCATTCGAGAAATTCTTGGTAATTTTGCGATGGAACAAAGAAATCAGAATACAAAATGAATCGATTACTCGATCCAGTTACGTTGTATCATTGATGTATGATGTCGATGACGATTTCATGACTCCTATCCTTAGAGCACATGCTATTTTCACTAGTTATTCTTAAGATTTTGTTTCAGAGAAATCTTTTTGTTATAAAAAAAAGGGGAAGATGAGATGGAACGATATTTTTTTATACAGTAAATTACATAGTGACGTGATTAAAATTTATTATTAACAGTATCATCGTATTTATTCAAATTCATTATTTATTCGTAATGTACTTCCGAATTACTTTCTCAAAAATGATTATTTTTTTTAAACCAAGAAAAAATTGTTATTATATTTCTTTTTAGATTACGCGCTTCTTAGATTTCCTTTCGATAATCGTTTCCGATGATGGTGCGATTTTTGAAATTGTACATTTTTGATCGCATAAAAAAAAAGAGGAAATTTAGTCCGCGCCGCGCAAATTGCATATGATTTATTTGAATCGTGCCTAACGGAGTCTTTTTCGAACGGTACCGTCTCTTCTCCATACCAGTTAACTGGCTTTTCCCCCTAGGAAAACTTGCACCGACGCTGGACTAAACCGGCGTCGAAACTTTCAAAACGTTATGAAACAATGCTCGTTATATTTACGACTCGTAAAAATTTTCCCATGCTTTTTTTTCGTTGGGATTTTGGAATATTTCCTCCTACAAGTTATTTAATCGAGAATTTCAAATCATTAATTTTTCTGATGTTAGAAACGTTTGATATAAAATGAGAAAAATGTTTTTCTTAGTTTTAAGATGATAAAAAATATTTTTTGGAATTTCATCCAATGATACAAACTACTTTTCACCTATGGGAAAAGCAAACTTTTTTTTTTATTTTCGTTTACTTCTCTTCAACGTTTGGAACTTCAGGCACATGAAAATTAACGGAAAATTCTAGCTGTCGGAAAAAGACTCGGAAACTTTTTTCGGAAAGGTTTTTTTCGAATTGGATTCACTCCAGCAAATTTTTGAAATTTCTGACAGTAATTTTCTGTCACATAAATATCTTCTTTATCCGTGACTAGCGAATGCCCATTTGCCAACGACTGAATTAATCGCTATAAAAAGTAGCTGTAATAGTTCCGTAAGTTTATCCTCGTTTCTTAGGATGTTTATACGAGGGCGGGGGGCGGGGGGGGGGGGTCGAGGAGAAAAATGTTGCGTGCGGCGGTTCGATTCTTGGCTATTATCCGGTAAATGGCGTTCGTTTTGCCTAGTAAATCGGAGATTAGAAATGAGGAAGTGTAGAGAAATAATGCGACCAAAATTTTCTTCATATTTTTCAGAGCCGAAAAGTCCTTTGCCACTTTTCACAAAACTCAAAAATAAAAATATTCGGGTCACAAGTTCTAACCAATCAGATTTCTTAGATTCCCGGCTTGGATATCTTTTTTTATTTCGAGTTTTGAGAAAAGTGGCAAAAGAATTTTTGACTCAGAAAAATATGAAGAAAATTTGTGTCAAAATTTTCCCATGACCCAAAGTCGCAAAATCCTAACTCATCTAAAGATGAGATTTGTTTATTGTAATTCATTAGTAAAAAATAGTTACTCAAATGTCCCAGTACTGGAATTACTTTTGCTGGCATTGATACCATCCTTTTAGCAAATAGTTATTCATATTTTTAATATTAACAGTTATAAAAATATCCCTTACAGCTTCAAGCTTTCTGAACAATTTCAGAACTAAATCGAATCATTCCACAAAAACGCGCATTCCGATTTCTCAAAAAAAAAAAAGAACAGCAACAATTTTTTTCACCTGGCGTCTGCTCAAACACCTTTTTATCGGTGCCAATTGTAACGGGCCATAAAGATACGCTTTCGTCTCGTCTAGTTCTCGGTTTTCTTCAGTTTTCTTCTGGCGATATTTCGCCTATAGAAGACGGAAAAGAAGAAAATCGCGGTTTACGAAACTGCTCGCTACACGGAACGATAACGGTAATTAATTAAGGCGCTCGCCGCATTTTTTCTCGAGTATCGGCTTTTTTTCTCGAAAAAGTTGCCGAGGAAGAAAAATCCCTCGCACACTTGAACATGCGTATAAAGAAAGCCTCTGTTACAAGTGGAATTATGTCATACGGGCTGCACCACTTGATGCTAGTACAAATAGGTTACGCAAGAAGGAACGCTAACGATTATTCGCACCGAGTGCATCTTCCGGAAAAATATAGAATTTTTTTTTTCAACGACAGACGGCTCAAGTGATAGAATGTAGAATGCGAATAGTCGGTTACTCCGAGACAAGTCAAACAAGCTTCAAATTGAACAATAATTATTAGAAAAATGTTGACTTGAAGAGGTCAATATTTTTTGATGAGGAAAAGATGAAGGATAAAATTAATGACCCTCATCCAAACCTTCATAAAAAGTCCAGAGAAATTCGCGACTCCACGTGCAACAGAAACGCGCGGTTAATCAGAAAATTTAATTTTCATGTCCTCGTTTCCGAAGCGGCGTGCTCGCGTGTCCTATTTTATCGCGCGCATGTGCAAGAGATGCCGGCAAACTGCGAGGGGGAAAAATCGGGGGAGGATGAAAGAAAAACTTAGAGCGCGAAAAGGCACTCAATTTTTTTCCGTGTTCGGCATCTCCGGATTCATGGTAACCGCGGTCGAGAGAAAAGAGAGAAAAGTATTCTTCAATTTTATTGCTCGTAATAACAGAGGGAAGAATGGGACGATGCCATTGTGGAAAAGGTTTCGCATCTTCTTTTGTTCTAACTGCGCACACGAGTTGCAAATGCTATCGTGCACGAAGGGCGCTGAGGCGCGTGAGAGCGAGGAGGAAGGAAAATCCGCGGCCTCGGTCCCGCTATACGTGGGCGCGGCTGAATTCGCGTGAAGAGCAGCCGCGGTGCGATATCCCGTGGCTGCGTTGCCACGGGTCTAACCTCGGATAAATCGAGAAAACCGTGAAAAGCATTTTCAATAAAGAAACGTCGAAATTATATCATTTCAGAGAGCCATATCGAATGAGCGAGTGGTTTAGACGCGAAATTTTCTCTCTTAGACCAAGTTAGTGCACTGAGAAAACAATCTTGTACTTTCTGCCACATATACGTGGCGTGGACTGAAGAAAGGATACTAACAGCACCAAAAATCGAATTCAAGATAGTCAGCGATTCTGAATATAGAAATCTTACTCTATCAAACGAGTCTACTCTTAAAAACATATGATTTTTTTATTTAATAAAAAATTGAGGTACAAAACTGGACGGTCCATGCTACGCTTAGGGACTTTCTCTTTTCAATCTCGTTTTTCTCGAAAAGCGGCGAGGTGCTGTTAGTACCCTTTCTTCAGTCCACGCCACATATTGTAAAAAGTACAATATTATTGTACCTTTTAGAATAATATTGCAATTTTTACAATATCGCTGTAGTTTTTACAATAATATTGTAAAATCTGCAATATTCGTTTCACTTGTTACGATATTATACAGTAAAACCGCTATTAATGTACAAATTACAATACGTATGCCAGTTTTTACTGTACAATTTCGGAAAATTTTAAATCTTGAAATGCGAATTTCACTATACGAACTGTAGTTTTTACCATACATGGCGAAAAAAATGAGCTACGTTACTTTTATCCAGCTTCTTCGAAAAATGTATCATATTACAATATGATGCACTAGGAACCTAAAAAGTATACAATAATATTGCAAAAAGAACCTATACAGATTTGCATACTGAAAAAGCTGTATGGAATTGTCAATAATCTGGATTGATAGGAATTACAATATGATATTGCAAAAACTACAAGAAGTATAGTAGAAAAAAGAAGATGTATAAAAGTTTTTACAACAATATATATCTATAACTAGAATATCATTTGACAATATTTACAGTATTTTATTTCAAAAATTGATGTATCATCTAGCAAAAACTACAATATGTCAGAGTGGTTCCCGTTTACTATGCAATATTGTAATAATTACTATATTTTTTTCTCACTGTAGAAAATGACTAATAATTAGTGAAGAATCACAACTTATTAGAACCCTTTTTATTATTTTTATTAGAGATTATGCACTTATGAATTAGCAATTGTTAACCGATTGTCATAAATGTTTGTGTTGTAACTTTTTTAGTCAGAAAACAATTACAAAATTAACTAATAATCACTTATAGTTAATTAAAAATGGGTATTTAATGATGTAAAATTACTAATAAAAAAATATAAAAGAGTTTCACTAAAGATTGGTAATTTTTTATTACTTCAACCTAAAAGAGCACAGGGTATTGTCATAGTTGTTTGTTTATTACAATCTAATTAATTTAATTTTTCAACTCAATTAATTAAAAATGAGTACTTAATGGTGCAAAAATACTAATGAAAAAATAGAAAAGAGTTCCACTATAGATTAGTGATTTTTTATCGTCAACCTAAAAGAGCAATGGTTAAGGAAAAATTGTTTTAAAATGACATGTATATTCCACGGTTTCAAGGATTTCCGTGAACTGTGGAATACCCTGTATATGTTGGCATGAACAACAAACCGAAAACAGAAACTTAAAATTAATCTTTTGAAATCAATTTCATCGGCGATAATTATAATTTTTTCAGAATTCTGGTATTTCTGAATGATATAGATTAAGTTACTTTCAGAATTAATACTTATCCTGCGAAAAAATATTGTACTTTTTATCATTAAATATTGCTATCATTGTTCAGTCTCATATATTGCACTTTTTGATGAAATTTGTTTCATACTCTGCTATATTTATAAGGAATCTCTAGTATTTTTGATCTTGACGAACATTTTTTAAGAAACCGAAATTTGTTGTAAAGAGTTGATCAAAAAAAGTTTATAGGGTTTTCTTCTTAAAAGATTTTATCAAATACGTTCTCATAAGAAATTGAGTTCCTATAACGAATTTTCATTCTCTTATAAGGTTTTGATAAGTAACAAAATTACTAGTGATACTGGTAAAATTTGCCAATATTTGGCATAAATATACTAAAATGAATAGAAAATTTCGATCAAAAAAAGTGCAATAGTCGAAACTGACCCACAATTACAATATTTTATTAGTGAAAAGTACAGTACTCTTGTCTTATTGTAGAAATCTGACATACAATAATGTAGAAATTTTTTCCGAATAGTAGATGGATTCTAAAGGAAAATACTTAATCAACAACATTTTCACGATGTGATTTGTTTATTTATTCATAAATGACTCGCTTCGAATGAGAAAGTTGAAAAAATATATAATTATTTATTGTTCTAGAAACTTACTTTATTTTCATTTTTTTATTAAAATGGACGAAAAAAAAAAATATGTAATAACAAACGAGTTGCGCCTTTTTTCAAGTCATCTGTGTGTAGGTATTAATTTTGATCATCACAATAATTCTGACTGGTAAAGTAAACAGACGGTCAAAATTGACAAAAATTTTCTTGTCATAATTGACGGTCATGACCAGTAATTTATCGGTAAATTTATACCCTCACATCTCTGCACTTGGCTATATCATGATTATTTATACAACACTTTTGTACGATTTCAAAGTTGTCATCAAAAGGGAAGATGCAAAATTTTGTATGTGTTGATTCAAAAACTCGAAATCCGGAACTCAGATTTCCGATGCACGATATTTTTTTGTGCTATCGATTTCGGGGCGTATTTTTAACGCCTGTCTCGTTTCTATAAATGTACACTTCCATATTTAAGACGGTATAGACTGCGTCTCACGCATTAATTATGAAAATTAACACATCTAGGTCAAAGGATTCGATCTCATTTTGAGAGTCTCGAAACTTTGTACCTCCTGAAATCACAATGCACAATCATCCTCGTGCCAATTTTTCTCATCATTGAACCAAAACTTGGATGAAGTTTTACGTTGGTACGCAACTAGTTGAATAACGAAAAAACATTCCTTTAGGCAATAATTAATATTCATTCACATGAGATCTTTGTTTCAATGCTGTTTTTTTTTTGCTCTTTTGTTTTTGTGTAGTGATCAAAGTCTGGATTGATAGATATAAATTGAAATTGCCCCTTCCTTTTTTACCTGTTTTTTGCTTTGCGAAAATTGTGTTGGTGGAAAATAAAATGTAGATAACAATGCAATGAACAACTTGGTTGCAATTACGTTTTGCTGCATAAATCAGATATTCAGCGACGTGGAACAATTAATCCATGAAACGTGTTACAGCGTGGGTTTTTTACGTTGTAGTTTGGAGCTTCTCTATCGTCCTTGGAAAATTGAATATTCACTAGATGAGAGAGAGATGATTGACTTGAGTTGAGACAAAGGTAATGGGGGGAATGAAAAAAATGCATAATTGAGGTCTGTGGGTGGGACGTGTGATAAAAGTCTTAAATTTTGGGAAAAGGTGTTTTTAGTGTAGTTAAGAATTTGGGAATTCCATTGGAGTAACTTTCTGAAACTAGAAGTAATTAGATAAAAAATAGGAGTTGAAAAAACCACATCGTATTTTGACTAAATGTAGAGTACAAATTCAATCTAAGGAATGAAGGGATTAGATAATTAGTTAAAATAATGCAGCTTTATCCGTAATATCATGTTAATTTACTGAGAAAACAAAATTTGACGAAATATCATGGTATGAGTCTAAACAAACTGTTGAATTAACAAATTAGAACCTATTTAACAACACTGAGAAAAAAATATAGTAATTATTACAATATTGTATTGTACGGTTGAATCAGCCTGAAATTTTTTACATTTTCCAAGATATTGATAACAGTTTTTGTCATAATACATAGTAAATATTGTTAAATGATATTGTAGCAGTAGATATATTTTGTTGTAAAAACTCCTACACATGTTTCCTTTTCTGCTATAACTTTTTTGTAGTTTTCGCAATTTCATATTGTTATTCCTACTAATTCAGATTTCAGAAAATGTCATGCAGTTTTGCCACTATTCAGATCTGTATAGTTCTTTTTGCTTTATTTTTCTGTAATTTCAAGTATATTTTATTGAAATTCATGCGATATTGGAAAAAGTCGAAAAATTATTGTAGATTTTACGATACGATATGAATTTCTGCGATGCATGTACTGTAATGTACAATATTTTCTCGCAGTACATGAAATTTACTATTCGAAATGAAAAATAAATGATAGAAGGTTAAATATTTTCCTTGATGTTTTACTAAACACGGATATAAAATTCTGTATACTAATATAGTAGGAATTATAATGTATATAGTAAAATTTGCATTATGCAGATTTTAGATTTTCCGAAATTATGTCGTTAAAATTGGCATACACATTGCACTTTGTATAATTTACAGATTTTTACCGTATAATATTCTAATAATATAAATATGCAAATGACAAAAATTGTAACAGTGTTGTAAAACCTGCAATATTATTGTTAAGTTTACAATATTCTAGTACTTTTCACCATTTGTGTGTCAAAAAGTACTAGATTTTAGATAGTACTAGAAATTTATTATATATTTAAATAGCACTAGAAATTATCTACTCGAAACTGGCATATTGTAATTTTCACGATATAGCAATTTTTACTGTATAGCATTGTAATATGTTAAATAAAAATGACATTAATTGCAATAATATTGTAAAACGTGCAATATTATCGTTAAGTTTACAATACTCTAGTACTTTTCACCATTTGTGTGTCAGAAAGTACTGGATGTTTAATAGTACTAAAAATTATCTAGTCAAAACTGGCATACATATTGAAGTTTGTATAGTATGACAGTTTTTGTAAATTTTTTGTAAAATTTTCAAGATTCTAGTACTTTTCACTACATATATGTCAGAAAGTACTGGATTTTAGATAGCACTGAAAATTTATTATTTATTAAGTTAGTACTAAAAATTATACAGAAAAAACTAGCATACATATTGAAGTTTGTACAATCTAACAATTTTCGTAAAATTTTTGTGAAATTTAAAATATTTCAACATTTTTTATCATACGTGTGTCAGAAAGTACGAAATTCTGGATAGTATACTAGAAATTTATCATTTATTCAGTTAGTACTAGAAATTACCTAGTAAAAACTGGCATACACATTGAAGTTTGTACGATATAACAATTTTTGAAAATTTGTTGTAAAATTTACAATATTCTAGTACTTTATACTACATACGTATGCCAGGAAGTACCAGATTTTAGATAGTACTAGAGGTCATCTAGTAAAAACTGTCATTCATATTGTAATTTGTATCATACATCTAACAATGTTACCATGCAATATTGTAATGAGTAAAATAAAAATGACCTAATTTGCAATAATAATGTGAAACCTGCAATACTCTTATAAAAATTGCAATATTATCGTAAAACTTACAATACTTTAGTACTTTTTACCATATAATATATGTCAGAAAGTACTATATTTTTTTCTCAGTCCAGAATAACTAAAATTTTCCCAATTTCTACACTGAAAAAAAAATCTTGTACTTTCTGCCGTATATATTGTAAAAAGTACAATACTATTGTACTTTTTACAATAATATTGCAATTTTTACAAAATCATTGTAGTTTTAACAATAATATTGTAAAATCTGCAATATTTATTTTACTTATTACAATATTATGCGGTTAAACCGCTATTAACGTACTCATTACAATATGTATGCAAGTTTTTACTGTATAATTTCGGAACATTAAAAATCTTAAAATGCGAATTTCACTATACAAACTGTAATATTTACCATGAATGGCGAAAAAAATGAACTGAATAAAATATATATACTGAAATATATATGCATACTGAAAAAAGGTGTATGGAATTTTCAATAATCTGGATTAATAGGAATTACAATATGATATTGCAAAAAGTACAAGAAGTATAGTAGAAAACGAAAGATGTACAGGAGTTTTTACAACAAAATATATCTATAACTACAACCTCATTTGACAATATTTACAATATGTTATTTCAAAAATTGATGTATCATCTAGCAAAAAGTACAATATGTCAGAGTGATTCCCGTTTACTATACAGTATTGTAATAATTACTGTATTTTTTTCTCAGTGTAGTAGAGATATCCTGTAGGTTCCTAATTGTACGTTCGATAAGCAGCATTCCGGCCAAAAGAAAGAGGCGTAGGTGAGAAACGAGGGGGCGATTTTTTTCCGTGCAGAGCGTAAAAATGCGTACGAAGAGACAATGAAACGTGGCAGAAGAGAGCCGCGATTATTTGTCATTCCGTTTCTCGCGCATATCTGGCTCTGCAGAAAAGTGGGTCAAATCGACGTAGGTCAGTCGCGAGCTGACGCGAAAGTGAGAGTGTGCAAACTGGAGCGTCTTGTTCGAGCAAAACAGCGGATCCTGCAAAACTCGTTCCCGATAGTCACGAAAAACTTTTTCCATCTCGAGTTTCCTCTCGAAAATAAAATCTTGGTCTCTGCGAATTTCCCAACTGAGAACTACTGAATCTCAATTACAAATGAAAAAATCGACTCGAATTTTTCTTGCCACAAAAAATTTGGAAAAATTCTCCTATAAGCTTCTAAACAAACATAACAGTTTTTTGAATGAAGAATGTTATTTGATCGAATAGCTTTCAGATCAACTTGGAAAAAGATTGCACCGTTTGTCTTTTATATCTGGAATTTCCCAGACCGTTAGACACTGTTAAAAAAACAAAAATTGGTCGGAAAAGTACCCTGGGCTTTGTTCGTTTTTTATCTCACGCAGATCGAGCGCGATTCCGCTTCCTGTTGGCACGCTCAGCCCGCAACCGAGGCCCTGAAGGGCCCGAATGAATCGGGAAGTGTGTCTAAAAGTAGTCTAACTTTCATGCAAAACACACGTGTTGCGATTCAAGCCTTTCGCTTGATGTCCGCTTGCACCATTCCCGCGATAAGGACTTTTGTATTTTACGATTACATTGTTTTCACCTCTCGATGTTTCTCGGTAGGAAGAAATTGAAAAAGAAAAAAGAAATCAAAATAAGGCAACCAATTACATTTTCACCCTGAATCACGCAATGAGAAAGTGCTCTCGAGGTCACGAGAGCAAAAAGTCAGGCGATTATATTGGCCATTTTGGAAATTTTTTGTTTCAGGGTAATAAGTTTCGAAATTTTCGTAAAGCAAAGAATGCGAGATTTATTACGAATTTCATGATTACTCCTGTGAACAATAAATCTTATGGTAAATTTGTTTGTTTGGGAAATTAGTCACAACTATTTGATCGTGAGTCATTGTACTTTATCCTTTTTCATCTCTGGTTTATTTGTTTTTCAATGTTTGTAGATTAACTATTTGTGATAATGTTCGTGACTCGAAGTTGTGCTTTTCAAAAGTCAAGGTGTGGAGTATGAATGTTTTATTGTGTTTTAGATTGTTGAGTTTCATTGTCAATATCTTATAGAATCACTAGATAAGGATTAGGTATAGCTGATTAAAATATTGTGTCAGGGGTGCACACAGAAAACGATTTTGGGAAGAGTTTTTGGAAAATACAAGTTTTATGTTTCGGTACACTTATTTTTTCAATACTTAAATATTTTGATTTTTATCTGCAAACTCTCTTTTTTTTTGAATTCTTACGAATTTATAATTTGAGGAACAATATAAAATTTTGAAGTTTTGAATCTATGCAGATGTCATATTTTAATTTGTCATGAAATTCTCCATTTATTCATGCGTTTAAATAGGAATATATATATATATCTATTTTTTTAATAATAAGATCTACATCTAGAGCACTAAAATTAAAATTTTTCATGCCTCCAATTCTTTAAATTGTAAACTTCGAGCAGTAATTTTTTCCAAATGTACCTAATGTTTTTTAAATCAATTTCATGCAACTTTTTTCTACTGAAATTTGAATTTTTGAAAATTAACGATACTAAATTATAATTGATAAGTTGGAAATATCAATCTTTTATATTTTTTTCGGTACTATACTACAGTCGCTTTCGTAGTTAAATTTTTACTGTTTTAATCTGAATGTTTATTCAACACATAATTGTTATTGCGATGTTGTTATTTTCAGAATCATACTTCAAAATGCTGAATAACTTTTTGACCATAAAATATTGAAAATTTCAGAGTTTCTGGTTCATTTTTTCAACTTAATTTATTTAAAAATGATGACTTTTACAAAAAATGCTAATTTGTCGAAAATTTTACTTACAAATTCTCATTCTCAGAACTCACAAAAAATAATTAAAATTGTTGAGTCGAAAATATTGAAGTCTTCGAATTCGAAAATACACTTTATTATTTTTCTTTATTCAAATTTTTTACTGTTTACAATTGCAATAAAGTATTAAACAACAAATCAACTTTTGAAAATTTACAATATGATGTACGTTATACTCAAATATGTATAGTTATAAAAAAAATTCAATTTAATTGAAATGCTCAAAATTATTATTGAACAGTATAAAAAATTGAGTATCAATAGAATATCATTCCATTATATTAATAAATTTCATTTATTCGTGACAGTAAATTTCAATTTATTCAATGTTCTAATTACATGAAAATTAAAATTAATAAAAAAATCATGTAACAAAAGTATAATTTGTCTTTAATTGAGATGATTTTAAAGTATGAAAAATTCAGTGTCTCGTATGTTCCCGTGCTATTTATTTAATCTTCCCTTTTTTAAAAATGAGAATTCGTAATCAAAATCAACTCTTACTCGAAATTAGAGCTATAAAAACAGTTCATATAATTTTTTCATTTTTTTCAAATTTTCTTCGTGGAAGCTACTAAATCTTTCCCATTTCACCATTATTGTTTGGAATATTCTAATATGCCAGATTTTACACTATTCTACAATAGAAATGTTAATGGTAGGAAATTCTAAAATTTTCATTCATACAAATTTTTTTGAAACGACAAAAATTTCAATCTTCAAAATAGATTTCACCGTCAGTTTTTATTTATGAATTTTCGCAGAAAGAATTATTTTTTTTTTTTCAATTTCGGGAGAGGTTCCAACTCATAACTCCCCCCCCCCCCCTCTCTTCTCTATATTCACCACTTTTGGGTATGAAAAAGATAATTAATTTATTGACTGGCACTGTCGTTCTCGATAATTATTTAGTGCATCAAAATTGCTGTAAAGCAGACAAAAAACGTTATCAAATTCTAACAAACCCTAATTAATGATATTAATAAATAAACACTCTCTTGAGTTAAATTAGTTAAAAGCCCTTAAGTTTTAGTTGCGCACTTTTCTCTTTTTCAATTAGTATTTTTTTCCACCAATTACTAGTGATTTTTACGTTTTTTTTGTTAATTCGAAACCTACTAATTATTTTCGTCATGATATGACTATTTACAAAGTGAAAATTACAAATTATAAGTAGAAAACTATTAATTGTTTGTGAAAACTCACTAACAAACAAAGAGAAAAGTGCGATACTAAAAATTACTAATTTTTTACTTATTTAATTTGGGAGAGTACCGGCCAATGTTTTTTTAAATTCAATGTTAATCCGAATGTAGATACACTAAGTATGGAAAATCGCGGAAGAGTGCGTCTATCAGACGGAAACTTTATAGGGCCTTACGATTGAACGTGACTACGGGGCCCCTCGGGGAGGGTCGAAGGGGCCTTATTTATCCGCGACAACGGCAAACTTGAGCATCTCCTGCGCGCAAAGCCTGTACACTGCCAATGGTAGAGACACGAATCGCGATATACTCGCCCAACACACGACGACATTCCACTTAATTACCGGATACCTATTAGATTGATTTTTTTTATCCCCTGAATTTTCACCGCGCTTGTCTATAAAGTTCCTGTACAGGAATGGCATTGTCCCGAGAACAAATGCGCTGGAATTTTCGCCTCGAATCACAAGCCATTTTTCTCTTACGATAACGAACTTGAGGATACGAAAAAGTTTTATTGTTTATGCAAGAATCATGAACTGTGAGGAAATTCATCTCCGATGATATTTCAGATTGTCTCAGGCACCTGGAAAAGCCGAGAAAAACTTGTACACTTGATCTTCAATCTTGCGAAATTTGGACAGAAATTATCTGTTTCTTTAGGCACCTTGTTGATAAGATTTTTGGGAATAATTTTCCAGATTTTGTTGTGTCTTCAACATGACATATATTGGTTCGTTTTTGGGTAGATTGGGCAGGAAATGGGAAGTATTTGAAAGGCGCGAATCCACGGGGAAACAAAACACTTGAGCCCCCGCTTTCCGTTACGCTTCTTCGCGAGCCTCGAACGGTACTTCCGTTCCCGGACAAGGCTGCTTCCGCTCGTGTCGAAGAGAATTACGGGGCCACGGTTCTGCTCTGCATAATCGTGACCGCTGCTCTCCCGCTAAACGCAGCTGTAAAAATGATAATGATGCCTCGTTTCGCGACAATATCAACAATAGCGAGCGCTGAAGCAGTAATGACAGTACGTGGTATACTCCTCCTTATTCCTTCCCACCCTTTGAAATCATCCACTTCGAGAACTACGATTAGCAATGGTTTTTTTCAAAGTGTCCTACAATCATTACTTTTTCATTGAACTCTCAGATTTTCACTTTACCCAGGATAATTTAGCATCTACACTCGGACCTCGCTAAGTGCGAAGCTTCGGGGCTCTCGCCTTGCAGTTGTCGAATTGATAATTTTTTTCCAGTGTAGCCAGAGATGTGAGGCGGTAAATTTACCAGTACTTTCACCGGTAAATTACTGGTCATGACCGTCAATTACGACAAGAAAATTTTTGTCAGTTTTGACCGTCCGTTTACCTTACTGGTCAGAATTATTGTGATGGTCAAAATTAATACATGCACTCAGATGACTCGAAAAAAAGAGCAACTCGTTTGTTATCACATATTCCTTTTTTCCTTAATTTTAAGTAGAAAATGAAAATAAATTTGGCTTCTAGAATAGTGAGTAATATATAATTATAACTTCCCCATTTGAAACGAGTTATTTCTAAATAAATAAACGAATCACATGAAAATGTTGTTAATTAAGTATTTTCCTTTGGAATCTATTTATTGTTTAGAAAAAATTTCTACATTACTGTATGTCAGTTTTCTACAATAAGACAAGAGTACTGTGCTTTTCACTAATATTTATGGCAAATGTTGGCAAATTTTACCAGTATCACTAGTGATTTTGTTACTTATCGAAACCTTGTAAGAAAATGAAATTTGTTATAGGAAATCAATTTCTTATGAGAATGTATTTGATAAAATCTTTTAGGAAAAAAACCTCATGAAATTTTTTTGATCAACTCTTCATAACGAATTTCGGTTTCTTATAAGGTTATTATAAGGTCACCTCATAAGAAATTTAATTCTTATAAGAAATTCCATTTTCTTATGAAATTTTCATGAAGATAAAAAATAGTAGGGATTCATTATAAATATAGCAGAGTATGAAACAAATTTCATCAGAAAGTGCAATATTTGAGACTGAACAATGATAGCAATATTTAATCATAAAAAATACAATATTTTTTCGCAGGATATGTATTAATTTTGAAAGTAACTTAATCTATATCATTCAGGAATACCAGAATTCCGAAACTTTTATAACTATCGCCGATGACATTAATTTCAAAACATGAATTCAACGTTTCTGTTTTCGATTTGGTGTTCATGCCAACATATGCATATGTTGGGTAGCAAACGTAGTAGTACACTGACTCACTCATGAGTTTTTACTAGAAAATTGAAAAAGCCATTTATGAAATCTAAAATAACAAGATTAGCGATTTTAACCTGGAATTGCTGCACTGAGATAAAAATACAGTAGTTATTACAATACCGAATAGTAGAACCACTCTGACATATTGCACTTTTTGCTAGATAATATATCAATTTTTGAAATAACATATTGTAAATATTATCAAATGATATTGTAGTTATAGATATATATTGTTGCAAAAACTCTACATCTTCCGTTTTCTACTATACTTCTTGTACTTTTTGCAATATCATATTGTAATTCATATTAATCCAGGTAATTGAAAATTCCACACAGCTTTTTCAGTATGGAGATCTGTATAGGTTCTTTTTGCAATATTTTTGTGTACTTTCTAGGTTTCTAATATGATACAGTTTTCGAAAAAGCTGTATTAAAGTAATGTAGTTCATTTTTTTTTCGCCATGTATGGTAAAAATTACGGTTTGCATAGTAAAATTTGCATTTTAAGATTTTATATTTTCCGAAATTATACAGTAAAAACTGGCATTCATATTGTAATTTGTACATTAATAGCGGTTTTACCGTATAATATTGTAATAAGTAAAATAAATAATGCAGATTTTACAATATTATTGTAAAAACTCGATGGTATTATAAAAATTGCTCTATTACTGTACTTTTTACAATACATGCGGCAGAAAGTACAAGATTTTTTTCTCAGAATGGAATTTATTCAGCCGCCTTGTTTCATCGAAATTCGGTCATTATTACCAACTACTGGCCAGAAACGAACTCTGACGGTCAAATAGATACTGACAGTTTCGAAATTTGACCGTCAATAACGGTAAATGACCGTTAGAAATTACCATGACCTGACCCATTTTTTTCTGACCGGTGAGTCCCTGCTTAGGACTCATCCGAGGTTTTGAAACTTTTTCAAATTTCCTCGATTCAATCGGATTGAGACACCCAGTCGTCAGATTGACGATTTATAAGCAGTTATAAGCAAGTGTCTAGAGCATGAAAAATTTTTCTTGTTTACCTTATGTTAAGACTGGTTTTTGAGCATGACTGTTCGAGTCGTTTGAAAGTTGTAAATAAATTTCGGAATATGAAAAACTGAGTACCAGGAAAACCTGAGTAGAGAGAGAGGTCAGGGAAAGGCTTTGATGCTGCAGAGAGCAGCTTGAAGCCGGCATGGTACATGTTGTAAACGCGTTTACCTCCGCAAGCGAGCGGCAAGGTCACCTTATCGATGGTAATTTACGACATGCTCTGCATCGTTACGTCACGGCCGGCTCGATTACGATAGCGTGGGTGGGGTGGCAACGCACCGCAAAAGCATGCGCGAGCATATGGAGAAAGTGAAAAAAAGGTTAAATTTTCTTCCCCTTCTTTTCATTAGCGATAGGTTTTTTTATGAAAATTTATTTTCGATCTATTGAATGCCTGGAATTCATTGATAAGGTCTGATATGGTGAATTTTAATGAATGGGAATGCAAAAAGATACGTCATTATTGATATAAACGCAAGGGCACAGTGTTTAGGTGAAATATTTTTGTTGAAAATATTTACACAAAATATCAACACACCTAGTTCTGGAAAATTTTTATATTTGGAAGAAAATCTAGATTGTGTCTGTAGAAGAATTCATATTTTCGGAATTATTTAGCACATCATAGATTTTTAAAACCTCAATTTTTTGGATACTGTGAATAGCCTTTAAAAATGTAATAACTCTTGAGTTGAACAAATTTTGCAATGTTGGGTTTCAATATTTTTTGATGAATCTCGATTTTCAACACGTTCTTCTAAAGCTTGAACATTTATTGGTGATTTTCGTGCTCCTTTTTGTCATGACAAGAAAATTGTATGGAAAGACTTTACATATTTGTTGATTATTTCCAGTAATGATCAGGAATTTGTTTGTAAATCTTGATGCATGAAAATTTTCATGTTCCATTCGTGAGCGTTTTTTTTAAATTCTTTGAAGAAAATTTCGAAATGAATAAACTGATGAATATCTTTATTTCAATTTTGATGGAAAATTTTTATATTTCATGTATGAGCGTTTTTTTAGAGTTCTTTGAAGAGAATTTCGAAATGATTAAATTGACAAATATATGTACATTTCAGTTCTGAAAGAAGATCTATAGAGTTTTTTGTTCCGAAAAGTTTCTCGTCTTTTGAAAGTATTTTCGAAAATTTTATAATTAACAGTGATGATGTACCAAAACATCATAATCATCCAACACAGACTGCTCTCATCGATCGTTATTACTGATTTTTTATGAAATATTGTATGCGCCTCGGTATACATACACGGTCTTTATGTGCCACTCGTGATATTTCCAGGATAGGTCAGGCAGCCCATAAAGAATACCGTTTATACCTCTGAGCGTGAAATATTATTAGAATCATAAAACTTTTTTACATAATTTGATCACCGGTATATGCATTCCCTATTTTATACATCAATATCTATATAATTATTTCAGAGAATAATTTTTAGTATCCCACCAAACTGTTGAACATGTATTAAAAATTGGCAACATCGCCATGGCTTTCTGAAATTCAGAAGAGTTTTTTTTCTGAAATTTTCCAGGTATTATTTATATCTCACGAAATTTCATTTGATTTCTAGGATTTCTAGAAATTATTAGCAGTTACGAGGAATTTTCAGATGTCAATAAAAGTGTATTGAAAATGTTTCTCAATCTTCCAGTAGTGCCAGTATAAAAATTTTCTGCAACAACTTGAAACTAGAGCTAGTAGAGGAAATTTTTGAAAAATTGTTCCGGTGATGGTTGAACGTTAGCATTCATTTGAAATTTGTCTTTTTTTTCCGCAAGTACAATAACAAAGAATGAGGCAAATTGAAGACCTCATCGAGAAAAAACCTGAGCTTCTAATTACATTATGTACGTTACATGTAGAATTGTTCTATGCTCATCAATGATGACGAATAGTTAACTTTTAAAATATTTTCATAATGATAAAATACTTCAAACACAATTCAATTTCTAAAATTAAAATGGCGATCTTAATTTCGTGCCATACATCTAGTAAGCCGAATAACAATAATTGCGAAAACGCAAAAAAAAAACTAGACTCCTGAGAAAGAATCAAAATTTTTTGACAAACATTCCATAACCCAGTTCAAAAATTCTGCAGGAAATGTGAAACTCGTTTTTTGACGACCTTCGGACATTTTTACGAAACCATGCCATTCACTTGGCAACGCTTAAACTATTATCCTCGATCGTCCTTTAAAAACAAGATAATAACTCTGAGCGTTCGCGTGGCATGGATGCAGATGAGGAAAAGGTTGGAAAAAAGGAGGGTGGGGGATCGTATGAGAAGTGGGAGAAGGAAGAATAAACAATTTCACTCCGGAAGAGCGTGGCTTTCCGCGATGCGCGAGTTCCGTTGCTCAAGCTCAGGGAAAAGTGGCGCGTATCAGCCGGGGGAAAAGCGAGGTCACGCCTTTCCCACAAAGTAGGCCAAAGTACAATCACGTAGGTACCGTACACGTGCGCTACCCGGCATTCGATTCCTAAAGCCGTCCATAAAATCCCGATTGGACAAGCCGCCATTTTATCGTCACCCATTTTTCGCCATTTCGCCACAAAACGTTTTTGTCGAGAATGCGACTAGTCATTCGGAGAAATGTGGAATACGTATTCGTATTCTTTAGTTTTTGTTATGGTCTCGGTGAATTTTGTATTTTATTTATTTATCAACAAATCCAAAGTATTGTTGAATAATCTTTCCAAGTTTGAAGAAATTCTGGTTAAGAGTCGATAGTCAACTTTGGTGACTTTGTTTGACTCATTGGGTTTGCACTCCCAATTGGATTCTTGCTACATCGTTGTTTCCATTGTTTCCTCCGACCTACAAATCGTACTTGAATTTCGAAATAATGGAAACCTCGGCAAGGAAGGAGGGGAAAATGCAACGAGTCCAAGTCCAAGTCCGATAGCCATTCTTTCCCATGACTTTCACCGTCGCTTTCGGCGGAGGCCCCGAGGTACTCACGTTGGGACTTACGTTGGGACATGTGGTACTTTCACACTGCTCGAAAAGGCGCTTAGCTTGCGCAACGTTTTGCCAGGATATCGCAGCTGTGATTTTACCGAGGGTAAATTTTAGTTGGAATTTATTATTCCTTGAACTCTGAATTTGTGGAAATTAAAGTGATGGTAGGGTGAAGGATGATGACGAGGACTTTAATCTCGGTTTTTTGCGAATGGGTGTGAGGTGTTTTGCCTCTTTTTCACCTTTCTGAGCCGCTGAAACCATCCCAGAACGCTCCTTTCTAGCCTGAAGAAAAATCAGCTGACGCGCAGCTGATTTCCGCAGCAACAATCGCTATTGCGAAGCGTTATATCACGCCGTGTTGCACAAAGCACTCGCAAGCTCTTGTCATACAACGCTCATGTGAGTTTTCCGTGGCACTCTTTTTATTTTCTTGTCTCTATGCCTCCGCGAAACGCACTTTTTACGTTAAAATATGTATATTAAGCTGAGGTTACTGAATTATTTGTTTATATCGGAATTAAAAGTATGATCGTTGTGATTCAAAATTATTGTTGTATTGATAGAAGAAGTTTACTTGCTTTTGGAGAGGTCTACAAAATTTATCGTTCATGTCAAACATAAAATGCTGTCCAGACATTTTAAGAATGTCTGGAGAGAAAGAAACGAGAAGAACATTGGAAGGGCAATTACACTGGTAGAAATTTTTGTATTGATTTTAATAAACTTGGGTTGGAAGTTTTTTACACAAACGCATGTTAAATTTAAGATACGGTGTTCTTAAAATTGCATAAACGTTTTTGAATATTAATGAACCTGTTTGCGGATTTTAATAAACTTTTATGTAGAATATCCATATGCAATATACAAGTATATTAAAATCCATGTACCGGTTTGTGAAATTTCATAAACATTTAATGCATATTTTGGTGAAACTTGAAAAAAAAAAACAGACAATTTAATAGTTTTTTTCAGTATATCCTACTACGAGCTTTCGAAAATTGCGAAATATTTCCAGACAAATTTTTCACCTCTAGGAGGATTTGAACCTAGTACTTTCCTACATAAGCTACCTAGCCTAAACGTTTTGACAACTGAACAATGTTATTTCTTTTCAAATCATATGCATTTAAAGGTTTAACTCACAGGCTTCGAACTTTCAAGAAACACTGTATAGTTGATGAAAATTAATAAGACGTTCAAGTAAAAAAAATCATAACACAGTTTTTTTCAAATTAACGATATACTAAAAAATTATGTTTGCATTGGGAATTCGACATAAATGTTCATAAATTTGAAAGAACATGTTTATTGATATAGAATTCTTACAGAAATGAATCGATTTTAATATACTTTCATACATAAGTGTATTAAATTTAAGCATAGTGTGTGCGATTCGGATTCAATATACATCCTTAGCATTTTTAATAAACTGTCTAAAGATTTTAGTGTACGTGTATTTTTTTTCATACAAAAGTTTATTAATTTTCATACAACCTTAACATATAAAGTTTTTTTTTAATTAATAACATTTTCAATATTTTGATTGTAAAAATAATGAAGAAAATCATGTATTTCAGTTGCCTGAAAAGGGCATAATAATTAACAACAGATTGGAAGAATTGATGATTTATTTTTGATAAAAAATTTTTGGCTCCGAAATTAGGTGAAATGGAATAATTTGAATAAAATGCTGTCAATAAAATATACAATTTTTTACTGGTAGAAGAAAAGGATGCGAAAGTAGGGAAAATCCTTTTATTTGCCACTTATGGTTAGTGACGAAAAATCTTAATCACGTCCTCAGAAAACATTCACGATTTTCGACATTCTTTTTGATTCATCAAGGTGATGTCATTCTCGCGTTCGAAAGTGAAATTTCAGCTTGATGCGCCATACAAATGCGCGTAGAAATCTAGGCTGCGAACCGCTTCGCAAGTGCTATCATTTGGGTCATTGTGGAACTCTCCCCTCATTCCCTCCCCCTTCCGCCTGCTTCATCCGAGCTAGCCCAAAACAATAAAATAATCTCCCACAAAAACAATTAAAATCCCAGCAGCAATCAGGTTTTAAAAAACACTGAGCTGAATAAAATCGTAACCATTAATAAATTGCACACTGAGAAAAAAGTATAGTAATTATTACAATACTGTACAGTAAACGGGAATCACTCTGACATATTGTACTTTTTGCTAGATGATAAATCAGTTTTTGAAATAACATTGTAAATATTGTCAAATGATATTGTAGTTATGGATATATTTTCTTGTAAAAACTCCTTTACATATTTCGTTTTCTACTATACTTCTTGTACTTTTTGCAATATCATATTGTTATTCCTATCACTCCAGATTATTGAAAATTCCATACAGCTTTTTCAGTATGCAAATCTGTATAGGTTCTTTTTGCAATATTTTTCTATACTTTCTAGGTTTCTAGTGCATCATATTGTAATATAATACAGTTTCGACAAAGTTGGAAAAAAGCAATGCATTTTTGCTATTTAAATGCATGTGTAAATAAATTGCGGGCGAGGAAATATTTGTTCCTATTTGGCTGAGCTTAAAAACGTGGAAAAAATGTATGGGAAATATTACAATTTTTATAGTGAAATTTTCATTTTTAGATTTTGATTTTTCCGAAATTGTATAGCAAAAAGTGGCATGCATATTGTAATTTTTACAATATAGCGGTTTTACTATACACTCTCGTCATAAGTAAAATGAATATTGCGGTTTTTACAATAATATTGTAAAAACTAAAATAATATTGTAAAAACTGCAATATTATTGTAAAATGTACGATATTATTGTACTCTTGACGATATATGTAAATTTTTTTCTCAGTGGCAAAGCATTTGATTCTAGAATCAGGTTTACGAAAATATCCCAATCATTCTTTGTTACACTTTTTAACAACATGATACATACGTTATTAACAAATATTAAGTAATTCAGTTAATTTCAAGTCAGAGATATCTAAGTTAAAATTGCAATAGCCAAAAAACTCAAGTATGGTTGGATCAACCATTAATTCAGTTAACGCAAGTCTTATGATTCATATGGTTATACCAACTATACCAGTTTTTTTCGTGTAGGAAAAATATCGCCGGTTCGAAAACGCCTGATATTTTTGTTGTAAAGTGAAAATTCAATGGAAACAAAAGACGAGTCAGTTGATGGATATTGGGATTATGGACTTTAGGGGAAAAATCGGAGATTAGGTGGATGGAAGTGGACAAAAGATTTTTTTTAATCGAAATAGAACACGTTCGCGCGTCGCTGCACATGTATAAAAAGAGGTCTCGGACGCGGTTGCGAATTGCCGTGAGTCACTGTTGCGCCAGAACCTTGCCATAGAATGGCTCAATCGCATGTTTTTTTTTTCAATCCCCAATTACATTTGTTTTTTCGAAAGACGTAAAAATCGCGGATTTTATAGCAAACGGTGTAGAGGGAAACGTTCCGCTTCATTTGCTGTAACGGATTTTTTTTAAAGTGTGAAGTATGTGAAAAATAGATCAAAAAGTGCCCTCACAGTTTATTTTATTATGTTTAGTTTTTTATGCCAAATAATGAAATGAAGACTTAAGTTTTTTTGAAACATAGAAACATAAATTTTAGAATCATGAAAATTCGTAATTTTAATATTTTGCAAATTTCTTCAAAATTGAATAAAATCGATATAATGGCAGTTAATGTTTAATCAAAATGAGTAGGATGTTAATAAAAATGTATTATCTTTCTTTTTTTTGATAATGACATCAATCGAATACTTGTTTCAAATTCAATGTTATCACCTTTTCTTTATGAACCCATGTTTTTCGTTTAATTTTTAAAAATCAAACGAAAATTTCCTATTTCCGAATGATCTGCCCATTTTTCAGTCAAATTTCAATTTAGAACTTGAATATTCAAACAGAATTCTATTTTTCCGAATTCCATATTACTAAGAATGCAGTTAATTCTATTAAATAAAAAAAATTGACAATTTTCGAAATTCCGTATCCAAATTACAAATTTTTTGAATGAAATATTTTTATTTTTTATGTCACTATTTTTCCTTCATTTCTTTATTGATTTTTTCAACTTTTTCACTTCGCAGTGTATTCAATGAGAAAATTTCAATCGTAAATTTATGAATTTAAAACGCTGCATGATAATTATCAAAATTTTCTTCATTCATCAACTAGAATTTGTAAGAATGCCATGGATTTGGCTGTTTGACATAAAATAATTACTTTTTTTATAAATCTCTCATTCAAAATACTGATCTTATAAATTTTTCTGATTTTTGTTCTTTTATAATTAAATCTGTAACTATAGCTATTTTTATTTTTGATTTCTTCTTTTTCTTTTGAAATTTCAGTTTTAAGCAAATGCAAAAAAATTCTTCATCAAAAATCAATGAAAAAATTTCGAAATAATTGATTTTTAAGTATTCGATTGTATTTTTTGAATTATTAAATTCATGTTTTTATTATTTTGATTTCTCAATTATTCACTCAAAAATTGGAAATTTTTAGCTACTCTTTATCTGGCTCACCTACATGTTTCTGAATAAGACGGTTATTTATATTCGGTCTCCAAGGTGAGGTAACAAAAATCGAATCTGCCCATGGGGGTCTTCGAGATGGAAAAACTGTCTACGAAAAAACCGGTATTGGACATATTCCTGGTACATTATATCAACTCGTGTAAGTAGTTGGGAACCAAAAAACGGAAGTGTATTTTTCACTAAGGATAGATAAAATTTTGAGAATCTGCATTGAATTCTGAATTAAAGTTATTTAAAACTTGAAACATTAATTTTGTATCATTTATGAATTTTAATTTTTTTTTTTTTTTTAATTGCTTCTTTTAGGAAATTCGGAATTTAGAAATGTGTGAATATGAATTTAACATTTCTATCTTAGAACTTATTTGGACTAAAAATTGAAAGAAAAAAAAAAAAAAAAACAGAAAGTACGAAAATTCGGGAATGAAACTCTTGAAATTTTTCATTTTGTTAGAAAAACATCCAAAAAAATCTACGTTAGAACGATTTTATAAGCACAAAAATAAGAAAAACGTGAAAAGTCGAGAATTTTGAATGTAAAGAAATGCAATAATCATTGAAAAATCATGGTATTCTTTTTGTGAATTTGATTTTTGAATCTATAATGAAGATTTTCTGAATTTAAAGTTATTTGCAAATTTATATTGATAACACTGTACAATACAAAGAAATTAGCCAAAACGAAAGTGGACTATTATAGTATTGTAAGTTTTTGAAGACTAAGCTCATTTTATTTATTTACTTGCAATTGGATAGATTCATTGAGAATTCGGGCAATTTTCAATCGTTTTCCAATATTCAAAAATGAATTTATAGATTTTCAGAGATAAGGATCTAATTTCTGTAGCCGAAGATGCAAAAAAATGTTTGTTAAACGAATTAGAATGATGATTACTATTCATTTTCGGATAAAAACAGTCTTTATTGTCCCCGCATTAGTGGGAACAACGAAGACTTTTTTCCCGAGAGAGGAAGTACGTCATCGTTCGTGACGCTTATGCCGAATTACCATATGGTACGCGGGACAATGAAGACTTTTTTCTCCGAAAACGAATAAAAATAGTAATCATAATTCGTTGAAAATTATTTTTTACTTTTTGCTTCGAAAATAAGATCCTTATCTCTATGTATTAGTTTTTGAATATTGAAAAACGATTGAGATGGCCTACTTGTCAATAAATTTGTTGAATACTAAATAAATCAACAAAATGAGCCGAGTTTTCAAAAACCTTTGGTAGTTTCGTTCAAAAGGTCTTAAGTTACCAAAATAGTTTACTTTTGTTTAGGCCTTCATCAAAAATCCGAATTTCGTTGTACAGTGTAATCCATGCAGAACTGTACTGAAAAATTCTAATATAACCAAACAATGAAAGTTTTTAAAATTTTTGATCCATTCGAAATCGGATTCAGATTTTTATACCCTTCATTGATTGTATTCTCAATAAGCGGGGTCCGACTGTGCCTTCTTAATAATTTAAAAATACAATTTATTCACTCGGCTTTTTCATTTCTTGCTTTAGCGCGTTTCGGCGCATGCGGGGAAATAAGCCATTGCGCACACGTGGAATGAGTACCATGGCAGGGTTGTGGGTGGAAGGTGGGGGGGGGGGTGGCGAGGGGAGGGGAGGGGCGAGGGGGGTTGACGAGGTCAGGCTTTTACTCTCTCCCGTGGGAGATGGAATGTAGAAATGATGAGTGGAGGGGTGAAGAGAGAGAGAGAGAGAGAGAGAGAGAGAGAGAGAGAGAGAGAGAGAGAGAGAAGAGATTACGAGGTAATATAAAACGCGAATAAAAAAGAGACGTTGGCGGGGGAGAGCGTAAGATGGGAAGGGGGGGGGGGGAATTTCGCGAGAGAAGTCCGTGTTCCGCGGCGTCGGTCTCTGACGTCACCGACACAGTGACACCGTTTGGCTGATCGTGGCTTGCTACTGCTGCTGCGCGTGTTGTATACATGTTTTGGTATCGCCAGGCGACCGGCCGGCTCTCTCCCCTAGCCGGCCGGCATTGCGTCCTTACGGTTTTACCAAGCACATACGCAACTCGTTTCGCTACTTGCCCCCCTCCCCAACCCAGCGTGCCAGAACGCGTGGGCGGTCTTTTATCAGTGACAGACTTTGCTTTCTGCGTCGTTCGCGCGTCATCGCGATGTCGTTTTCTCCCGAGTTAGGGTTGTGCACTCGGAGCAGGAAAAATCAGGAAAATCGATTATTCACTGTTATTGACGGCCATTTTTGCGATACTTGTATAGCATTGATGACGAAAATTTGTGGTCTGCTGTATTTCAACTGCACTGAGAACAAAATATAATAATTATTGCAGTACCGAATAGTAGAATCACTCTGACATATTGTACTTTTTGCTAGAAAATATATCGATTTTTGAAATAACATATTGTAAATATTGTCAAATGATATTGTAGTTAAAGATGTATTTTGTTGTGAAAACTCTACATATTTCGTTTTCTACTATACTTCTTGTATTTTTGCAATGTCATATTGTAATTCATATTAATCCAGATTCTTGCAAATTCCATACACCTTTTTTCAGTATGCAGATCTGTATAGGTTTTTTTTGCAATATTTTTGTATACTTTCTAGGTTTCAAGTGCATTATATTGTAATATGATACAGTTTTCGAAAAAGCTGGATAAAAGTAACGCAGTCCATTTTTTTCGCCATGTATGGTAAAAATTACAGTTTGTATGGTCAAATTTGCATTTTGAATCTTTAAATTTTCCGAAATTATACAGTAAAAACTGGCGTACATGTTGTAATTTGTACATTAATAGCGGTTTGACTGTATAATATTGTAACATGTAAAATAAGTATTGCAGATTTTACAATATTATTGTAAAAAGTACAATAATATTGAACTTTTTACAATATAAACGGCCGAAAGTACAAGATTTTTTTCTCAGTGCAGAAATTTTCATTCGTAAATAATGAACCCATAAATTATTTACAATTCAGTTTCAGAAAATTACTAAAAAATGAAAACATATAGTTATAAAAACTTGATTATAGGTAGCGTCAAATAGATGACAAAATTGTGATCACTTGTTAAGGAACAAAAGTAACTCATTCTCTTTATTGTTACTTGTCGATTAACGTAACGCGTTACTTTAAACCCTCACCGAGAAAAAAATATAGTAATTATTACAATACTGTACAGTAAACGGGAATCACTCTGACATATTGTACTTTTTGCTAGATAATATATGAATTTTTGAAATAACATATTGTAAATATTGTCCAATGATATTGTAGTTCTAGATATATTTTGTTGTAAAAACTCCTCTACATTTCGTTTTCTACCATACTTCGTGTATTTCTGCAATATCATATTGTAATTCCTATTAATCCAGATTATTGAAAATTTCATACAGCTTTTGCAGTATGCAGATCTGTATAGGTTCTTTTTGCAATTTTCACCGCTATGTACGGTGAAAATTACAGTTCGTATAGTGAAATTTGCATTTTAGGGTTTAAAATTTTCCGAAATTATACAGTAAAAACTGGCATACACGTTGTAATGTGTACATTAATAACGGTTTTACTGTATAATATTGTAATAAGTAAAATCAATGTTGCAGATTTTACAATACTATTGTAAAAACTACAATGATATTGTGAAAATTGTAATATTACAGTTAAAGGACAATAATATTGTAATTTTTACAATATATACGGCAGAAAGTACAAGATTTTTTCCTCAGTGTGCGTTGGCAGAGATTTTTGATGATGAGATGGGGAGTTTGATGATTTGGGGAAAAATGGAAAGCTTGATAACTATTTGAGATTTGTGCAATTCTTCGATCACACTAGGAAAGTTGAAAAAAAAATTTGTGTATGTCATGCAAATGGTTCTATTTGATTGTCATCGGGTTGTAGATGAAATATATTGTTGAATGCGTTGTTCGATTTGTTGAGTTGATCCAAATTTTTCAATTTTTTCATTCATTATTTATTGATGACTATATTATACGGTTTTTTGTGTATGTACTTTACAACAGAATAGGCAACTTGCACAAAAAATTCCATTAAATCCGGCTGATAGGTAATCAAAAACATATCGACACGTTTTTTTTCTTTTTTAATTGATCGATAGTTAAAAAGATACAGAGGTTCAAAAACAACTGTGACGTCACTACTCACAATCAGTGGTTTTTCGACTAAGTAGTGACGTCACAGTCTTTGGTATCTCTCGCAGTTTTCGATTTTAATGAAGAAAAGAAAAAATACGGGTCGATTTTTTTTCGATATGAAGTTTTGCATATTTTTTTTTTTTCTTTGTAGACAGTTGCAAGTTGCCCATTAATACATATTTTTCAAAAATTTTTTTGCAAATGTTCTATTATGAATTGTTCTTATTCATCAAAAATAATCACGAAATCCCATTGCTCATTTTAATTATTACTTAGAATTGCTTTCATTTTTAATAATTGTAAAATTTTAGAATGGGATTGACATGTATAGTAAAAGTTTTCTACAATAAATCGGAAATTCCATACATAGAAAAATTCAAGTGTACTTGAATTTTTAATCTTGCTTTGCAGTTTTCTATGGTTTCCTGAATTATGTTTTTGTTGTACAATGATAATGCATACATATGGAAATTATGCAAAAACTGATTATTTGACATAGATTTAATTTATTTGAAATAGTGTCTAGTAAACAACTCTTTTATTCTACTATCTTAATCTAAATCTTGTAAATTCAACAGAAATCTGTTATGCATATTTTACAGATTACCTTGTTGAAAATGTGACAATGTCATTTGTTAAAAATCCACAGATCGAATTTGTAGAATACATCTGTTGAAATACAGATTTTCCAGTGAAAATTTTTAATGGATTGTAATCTTTTGAGATTCAACTGACTTAGATTTAGAATACTCAAACATTTATGCTATTTATAATTAACAATCTTAATTATACGATTCAAGTTTCTAAATCGAAATACATACATTCAACCAAATTTTGCGATTAAATTAAACTCAAAAACTGTCATAACTCAAGATTGTAAGATTTTATTCACCCAATGAAAAATCTACATTTTTGAGCTATGTTTAATTTTTGTATTGCATCTAGTTCTTCGTAATTTTCCAGTTTATACCTATCGTATTTTTGAAACTTGCATATTTTTTTATTTTCTGTACTGCAATTTTCTTCATCATCAAATCAAAGAACTCACTATTCAAAATAGTTAGTTGAAGAATCTTGCTTTGAATTCCGAAATTTCGGGAAAAAAATGAAGTGTTCGATGGAATTATACTCTTCCACTCGGTAAACGAGTATATTATACTTATACTGTATTAAATTTATCATGTATACACAGGTGATACTGACGGATGAAATAATTATTTCGATAAAAAAAGCAAATATTGGTTTGGAAACTAAATCAAGTATGATATCTGTACATAAAAAACCAAATAATGAGAAAATTGTATTCAAGTATAACGCGTGCATAAAAAAAGCCTGTTATTTTACTCAAAATCAAGTAACAATTGGTATGTAGGAAAGTAATAATTCTTGTCAATCACAAAAGTTACCGAATCGAGTATAAATTGACTAAATTTCTGTAATGATTATGGACTTTTATTACTTATATTTTTTTAAATGTTTTTTTTTTATTGTTCAATTTTGATTATAATGAAAATTAGAGAATAAGCTTGATTTCGATTGACCATTATTTATTGTTACGTAAAATCAATCGACAAATCATATTATTAAATGAAAAAATTAGCCAAATTTAAATTAAAATCACTTAACCTAATTTTGTAAATCACGAGTTCTTTATTTTCATCCACCTACATAGGAAAAATTCAAGCTTACTGGCAAAAATAGTGTCTATAATATGATTAATAATTACTAAATTGGCTTTTAGAACGAAAAATTCTGAATAATGTGCACTGTGTTGAATTTTGCAGTTTTTTTTGTTAAAATCTTTTTCTTGGCTATTCAAAAAATGACCTGAGAAAACCGCAGGAAAGTCGAACCAACACAGTCGTAAAAATAGACGCTCGCGTCTTTACGGCCGCCCAACACGCGACGTTTTGTGGGCTTGAATTCGCAATGATCGATACCTTTGCGAAAATTTTTTTACCCCTTCTACCTCTATCGCCGACAAGTAATATATTTTTTACCTGAATTCAATTTTCCTGATTACAGGATGAAAAAAATTTACCTGGACAAAGTGATTTTAGGGAAAAATTGTGCAAAAGTATAGTATAAAATTTGAATCAAATAATTCTTCGGTTTCCATTGGAAGTTCGGAAAATTGTTGAGAAAAACGCCATATTGGGCTTTTTATGAATTTTTTTTCTTGTCTCAGTGCACTTTCCAAAGAAGTTTTTATAAAGTTTTCATCGGTTATTTCATAAACTTTCTGTGGAGTTTTGCATTTATTTTTAAAAGATTTGTTCATGAAAGTTCTGCGACAATCTTATCGGATTTTTATAATAGGTTCTACTATGTAAAACTTCTTCTTTAAATATGCATTCATTGTTCATAGCCTGTCTTAAGCCAGAGCCTACAGAAGTTCAATAGATGCCACGTGTTATTTATCTGAAATTAATTTTATCGTCTTTAAAATTAAAATTTTTTTTTCTTGTTTTATGAAATTCGAAAGGATTCACCAATAGAATCATAATAAAATTCCTAATTCATTGCAACAAATTTTTCTTTTTAATTCGTGATTATAATTTTATATTTTTTTTTTTTTTTTTTTTTTTTTTATGATGAATTGGAATCCATTATTTGTATGAAAAAACTAAAAACATGAAGTTTTGTCCTTTTGATTTTCGATTATTCAAGCATTTTCCGAAAATTCGACTTGAATGAAAATTGTGTTGTCTTCTTAAGACTTTCAGTGATAAGCATTATATTTGTTTACATCTACAAATTTTACTCATGAATTACCTTTGTGAAGAGAATATTTTGAGTTCACCTTTTTTCATGAAAATCGATCCAAGTTTTTGCGTTTATCGAAGCTAAAGCAACGGTCGCATCTGGATCGAATTTCACGCCCGAGGAAGCCGGAAAATCGCGCACAACAACTCCTTCAATCATACGTTCGGGCCACTTTCAAGTGCTGATTTTCCCATCCTACTGTCGACGCGAAAACGGCGTTCTCTCACGTTTTCACGCCAAAGAACAATCTTTTGCTATACATTCTTTCCCGTGAAGATTTTTTAAACTGGAAACCAAGGGTTTCGTGCTTCCAAGGTATTGCTTTAACTTGATGTTGCAATCATTTTTTAGCCCTTAAAAAAGAGCACACTGTCAATTCTGTCGTTGCATAAAATAATCATGAATTTTTTTATTGGGATCAATTTTTTTTCTAGTACTATAAATCGTTTTTATGAAACGATATGTTCAGTAAAAAAAAAAAATTATTTTGGTAAAAAGTTTACCAACCTGAAAAATTCTGCATGGGTAAAATAATCAAAGATACTTATGCGGAAATGCATAAATTTATACATTGTAGTTGTGTCGACTTGTTGAACTTTTCACAATTCACAGAATTTATGAAAATTGTCTAAAATTTTAGACTTTTTGAGTGAAAACTTTTTAATTTTCAAAGTTTCAAATATTACACGCAGTTTCTGTAATTTTATAGCAATTTCAAAAAAATTTTTGATCTACCAAATTTACGCGCATTTTCCGACATTCTACAAATTTTTATAATTTTTCAGAATTATTGAAAATCTTTATAATTTCGAATGTGTTCTGTTTTAAAAAAAAATTTCATCTACAAACGTAATAGACTTTTCAATTTTTCGCAATTTATGAAAATTCGCCTAACTCGTGCAAGATTTCCTCTAATGTTTAAATACCTTCTAAGTATTCGAAATTAAAAAAAAAAGTTTTAGTGTGTTTTAAAGTAATATGATAAACAAAGTCTATAATTTTACATAAATTTCGATTTTTTTAGAATTTTTGACAGTTTTTAAAATTCTCGATGTGTTCAGATTTTCCGAAATATTACAAATTTTTGACATCTTACCATTTACACATCAAAAACTTCCATTTTTACGAAAATTTGTGCAACTCATGAATATTTTTTGTGATTTTCTTAAAAAATTCAAAAAACACTATCATGCATATTTTGAAAAAATAATTAATATGTATGATAATGAACACGATATGCAAAATTCTATCGATTTCTCGAATTATTTTGAGCTATTGGCAATTAAAAGAATTTCAGATGTTTTCCGATTTTCTGAAATTTTCAAATTTTGAAACCTGCAGACTACTCAAAATTTTTAAAATTTTATGAAAATAGTCTAATTTAGCTGAATTTTTCTTAGCTTTTTAATGATTTTCAAGTATTACGAATTTTCATGAAAAAATAAAAAAAATATTTATGCATTCTTATTTTGTCAAAATACATTGAGTAATGAACACAATTTTGACAATAATGGACATTTTCTGAAATTCTACAAAAATTTCGGTTTTTTTAAGATTGACAGAGTTTCGAATTTTAAATGTGTTATTTTCCAAAATTGCAACACTTTCGAAATTGTATAAAATATGTAAAACCTGTGAAATTTCGTGGTGATTAAGAAATATTTTTTAAGTACTTGAAGTTTTCGTTAAAAATAGAAAAAATATTATAATAAATATCATATTTTGAAAAAATATCATATAAAACAAAATTTATTGAATTATGAACATTTTCTGAAATTCTACTAAAATTTCGACTGTTTTAAATGGACTGACATTTTTTATGATTTCCAATGTGTTCTGATTTTTAAAACTTGCAGAATTTATAACACGGTACTAACCATTCAAATTTTCAAAATTTTATAACAATTTGTCCAGCTCCACAAAGGCTTCTTTAGATTTTTAAGAATTTTTCAAGTATTCCAAAATTTTTTTCAAGATTCAGTAAAACATGATCGTACATAATTAAAAAACAAAGTGATTCTCAGAAAATTAATTCACATTTACTGAAATTGGGCTAATTTTTGAGAATTATTGACGGTTTAAAAATTTTTTGATTTATCGAAATTTCAAGCTTTAAGAAAACTACTCAAAAATCTTCAATGATCATAAAAATTGTCCAACCTAATAGGAATTTTCGCAATTTTCAAATGTTTTTCAAGTTTCTCAGTTTTTTATTTCAAAATGTAAAAACATTATCGATGGTCGAAAGTTTGGAAAAAGAAAATCACGAAATAATTAAGATAGACAGTGCTTCATTTTTTAGACTTGATTCAATTCTTTGATATGTTAGCTTCAAATGATCAGTAAAATCGTAGTGCAAGTATAATCCTACTTTTAACATTATATTCACATAGATATTGTGACTAACCCATCTCATCGTATCGATTTTTCATGAAACGTCGATTAGTTTTGCGTTACAAAAGGTGTTTCGATCGAACGAAAAAAACCTTGAATCCCGTATCTATTCGACCGAACGTTTCAAAACTGATCGTTACTCGCTCGGCGATTTTGCGATCGCAAAGCGATCACCGGTTTATTAGTCACGTTCAGGTGCCGCACGTGTAAACCGCGATTACGCGTGGTTGCACCATTAGCGGATTCTCGTGGGATGGTGGGGGTGGGATGGTTGGTGGTTGTCCGGGGCGGGGGAGGCCGGGCGAAAGGCGAGCAGAGGAAAATGGAAGAAAAGAAATACCGAGGTACCTGGGGAACAAAGAAATCCTTGGGTTGCGCGACCAGATCCTAGATGCTATCCGGGCTCGCTCGCTCGCGTGCCCTCGTTAGGTACTTCGACCACCCCCTCCTGCTCCGATCCCCGGGCCTCTTTCTCTGTTATATGCCCTCGACTTTGTATAAACAGAGACCCCCTTGTTTTCATTTTGCGCAATATATCCCTGAGGTTCTGATTTTTATACCATACCTTGGCTACCCTCCCAGAAATTTCGCTCACTGAGAAAAAAATATAGTACTGATTACAATACTGTATACTAGAATCACTCTGATACAATGTACTTTTTGCTAGATAATATATCAATTTTTGAAATAACATATTGTAAATATTGTCCAAAACTCCTCTACATTTCGTTTTCTACTATACTTTTCGTATTTTCGCAATATTATATTGTAATTCCTATTAACCTAGATTATTGAAAATTCCATAGAGCTTTTCCAGTATGCAGATCTGTATAGGTTCTTTTTGCAACATTCTTGTGTACTTTCTAGGTCTCAAGTGCGTCATATTGCAATATGATACAGTTTTCGAAAAAGCTGGATAACAGTAATGTAGTTCATTTTTTTCGCCATTCATGGTAAATATTACAGTTTGTATAGTGAAATTCGCATTTTAAGATTTTTAATTTTCCGAAATGATACAGTAAAAACTGGCATACATATTGTAATTCGTACATCAATAGCGGTTTTACTGTATAATATTGTAACAAGTAAAATAAATATTGCAGATTTTACAATGCTATTGTAAAAACTACAATGACATTGTGAATATTGCAATGTTATTGTAAAAAATACAATAATATTGTACTTTTTACAATATATACGGCAGAAAGTACAAGATTTTTTTCTTAGTTCTGTTAAATTTAAGAGACTCTCTTTGAAGCAGATTTAGATTATGTATTATATGAAAACAATAAATATAATATCAATTTCTTTGAAGCCCTTTTAAAATACGTGACTATGAAATTTTAAACACGTTTTTAAGAGAAAGTCCACAAAAGATGTTTGAAATTTCTAATTTTTTTTTTTGACAGTGCAGAAATTTCTCTATTAAATTCAAGAGACTGTCTTTCTAGCAGATTTCCCATACTGTCTAATCAATTTTCTTTCGAAGTTATGCACGCAACTATGAAAAAATAGACAATGTCTATGACAACTATAAACCATCTATGAAATCGAAGTGTTTATTTAATATAAAGCAGACATGAAAATCAATTTACCTTTAAATGATTTTCCATTGAAAATATGTATTCAAACTTTTTTGAATTCAAGTGGATTTCTACATGATAAATTTTTTTTGGAAAATATTTTCCCTAATTAATCAACAGCTATTTGATTGAAACGAAAATTTATGTTGTACGAAATATAAATTGTAAAAAAAAATTATATAGTGTATTTGATGATATGCAAAAGATATTTTAAAATATTTAAACATTTAGTGTCTTAAAATAAAATTATAATATTGATAAATATTGAAATTATTCTGTGTAATATGAAAACAATAAATTTAATGAAAATTTCTTTGAAATCATTTTCATATATGTGCCCATGAAATTTCAAACACGATTTTAAGAAAAGTCCAAAAAAGATATTGAAATTTCTAATTATTATTGACAGTGCAGAAATTTCTCTATCAAATTTAAGAGACTGTCTTTGAAGCAGATTTCCTATATTGTCTATTAAATTTTCTATCGAAGTTATGGACGCAATTATCGAAAAAATAGACACTGTCTATGACAACTATAAACCATCTATGAAATCGAAGTGTTTATTTAATATAAAGCAGACATGAAAATCATTTTACCTTTAAATAATTTCTCATTGAAAATGTGTATTCAAACTTTTTAAATTTAAGTGGTTTGCGACATGATAAATTTTTTTGGAGCAGATTTTCCCTAATTCATCAACAGCTATTTGATTAAATCGAAAAATTTATATTGTATGGAATATACATTGTATAGCAAAAATTATATTGTATATTTGATATTATGCAAAAGATATTTTTAAATATTCAAACATTTAGTGTCTTGAAATTTTTAAATAGTCAAAAACGCAGAATTTCTTCAGCTGAGAAGAGTTTACGCAATTTCGTACAATTTTTATACGCGAAATAAGAATGAATTGGAAGAATCTCTAATCGAATAACGATTTTCGAATATATACATAATTCTAAAATTCTGCAAATACTTCATTAGTAATTGTAACGTAGAGCTCCTAAACTGAAGAACGTGGATCAACAAATATTCGGCAGGTAGGGATTTTATTTCTGAAAAAAAAAAAAAAAAAAAAAAAAATCTGAAAAGGTGCGTAAGAAGTTTCACGTCTCGGTTCGTAGACCCGTCACTTTGGGGTCTTTCATGAGTTTTACAATTGAGTTTAATAGTAAACCCAGAATTCAAGTTGACAAAAATACCAGCATAAAAGGGAACGCCATGGCAGGGGACTGAAAAAAGGAAGAATGAAGGAGGCAGTTAAGGGGGAAAAAGCAAGGGAAAAAAAATAAATGATGGCAAGCAGAAGGTGTACTTAAAACCTGAAAATTCATCAAATTCGTGTATATTATTTAATTTCGAATATTTATCAAAGTACGAATCCTAGAATTTGATTTAGTTTTCGGATTTAAAAATGTTACTTGATCATACATTTTCAAATCTACTGATTTTGGAAAATTGGCGGAGGACGAAAAAATTGGAAGATTTTACCAAGTTCAAGATTACTGAATATTTATTCTTGAAAAAGGGAAAACTTTGAATCATACCTATTATTTCAAAATAAATTCCATTAAAAACAATTAACCAAAAATTGACAATAAGTAAGCTGAAATATCACTGACTTTGAGATTTTTTAACGTTTATTGAAGATGAAATTTTTTATCTTGAATCATAACTCTTTGGGTAGAATCTTAAAATTTCCACGATTCCACAAATAATTACACTTGAAATGTTTCTTTTTTGTAGTTGAGAAGTTCGAAATCCTTCTTTGTCCTTTTAAACGACGAAAAAATAAATGGCCAGTCGGGAGGTTAGCTGAAACAAAGAAATTCTCGAGGCTTTGACCTCGCGTTGGAAACGAAATTTCGCGGTTTTCGTGGGTAGTTCCGGTGTCAATGTACGCCGTGCGGTCGCGGATTTCTTTATCTGCCAAGTCAAACACATTCGATATCAAGAAAAAAATGAACTCTACAAATGAGAGCGTTTCAGTGTATTTTTAGTCTTATCAGGATGAGGACATTTCCTCCTGAAGCAATGAATCAGGTGCTTTGTCGACTTTCAACATTTTCGATACTGTTGTCTCTAACAGCATGTAGAAATAAATCATTTTTCAAGATAGAAGTCATGAAAGGTAATGAATTATGATAAATTTTCAATCTTGTTCATTTTCCTAAGCATTTACTGAAATAATTTACTCGAAAAATTGTTTTTTAACGTGGCGAAGGAAGTTTCACTGGGTAATCGCAAAAGCGGACGAATCTACTTTCTTGGTAGTGTCGTTTTTCGTTGTATCGAACTTTTACTTTTGCTGTTGCGAGATCAATTAGTAATAAAAGATTGCGTGGCGATAAAGCCGAAACAATTAATGTTATTGCGCGCTTTCTATCGCCCTGGATTCCGAGTGAAATCGTAATCTCGGGAAAACTGGATGTGGGGGCTCCTCTCTTCAGTCGGCGATGCGCGCTTCGAAAAAAATTCACGCTCGGTCGCGCGCGCGTGCCGAATCGAAACGTGGAGTGACGAAACGTTGCCCCAAGCGAAAGTACCGCTCGTTCGCCGTTTTTCCTCGCGAAAATGATGTACCGCGAGCTCGCGCGAGCGTTGCAAATTACAATATTGTTGTACCGAACGATCTATGTCTAAGATTTTTTTTTACAGTCGATACACTGAGAAACAAATATAGTAATTACTACAATACTGTATAGTAAACGGGAATCACTCTGACATATTGCACTTTTTGCTAGATGATATATCCATTTTTGAAATAACATATTGTAAATTTTATATCAAATGATATTGTAATTATAGATATATATTGTTGAAAACCTCCTAAACATCTTACGTTTTCTACTATATTCTTGTACTTTTTACAATATCATATCACTGCTATTCATCCAGATTTTTGAAAATTCCATACAGTTTTTTCAGTTAACAGATTTGTATGAGTTCTTTTTGTAACATTTTTGAGTACTTTCTAGGTACTTTCAAGTGCATCATATTGTAATATGATACAGTATTCGACAAAGTTGGAAAAAAGCAATGCATTTTTTCTATTTTAATAGCGAGGAAATATTTGTTCCCAGTTGGCTGACCTTGAAAACGTGGAAAAAATGTATGGGAAATATTACAATTTGTAGAGTGCAATTTTCATTTTTAGATTTAGATTTTTCCGGAATTGTATAGCAAAAAGTGGCATAAATATGGTAATTTGTACAATATAGCGGTTTTACTATACACTATTGTAATAAGTAAAATGAGTATTGCAGGTTTTACAATAATATTGTAAAAACTAAAATATTCTTGTAAAAACTGCAATATTATTGAAAAAAGTTGAATATTATTGTACTTATTACAATATATATGGCAGAAAGTACAAGATTTTTTTCTCAGTGTAGGTCGTCGCCAGCGATAATGAAAAAATTGCCTTAATCGTGATATTTTAGATGATTTACATATTTTACATATTTATCTATTTAAATGAAGCATTACATAATTAATTTTTACATTATATTGTTTTTGATTAAATTTTAATTTAAATTGTTGATACCTTATGATTAGATAAACTCGTGCTTTGCATTAATTGAAAAAGTTCTTAAAAAATTTGTTCTGATTTACATTTCGTCAAATTTAATGTTTTAAAAAAATTCTTCATTTCAACCGTTTACTTTTATTCTCTGAACAAAGATTTCGCATCAAAAATTTAAAACTATGGTATTTTGAAATATTTCTTTAAAAACTGAATGTGAAGTTCTTCGGTACCGAATTTCCGAAAATTTTAAGAGATTGAATTTTGTTCATATTTTTGATACTATACATTAATTTTTTTCTTCTTTAAAGTCGATTACACTGAGAAAAAATATAGTAATTTTTACAATACTGTATAGTAAATGGGAATCACTCTGAAATATTGTACTTTTTGCTAGATAATGTATCAATTTTTGAAATAACATTGTAAATATTGTCAAATGATATTATAGTTACAGATATATTTTGTTGTAGCAACTTTTATACGTCTTCCTTTTCATACTATACTTTTTTTAGTTTTTTCAATATCATATTGTTATTCCTATCAATCCAGATTATTGAAAATTCCATACAGCTTTTTCAGTATGCAGATCTGTATAGGTTCTTTTTCCAATATTTTTGTATACTTTCTAGGTTTCCAGTGCATCATATTGTAATATGATACCGTTTTCGAAAAAGCTTGATATAAGTAATCTAGTTGATTTTTTTTGCCACGTATGGTAAAAATTACAGTTCGTATAGCGGAATTTGCATTTTAGGATTTTAAATTTTCCGAAATTATACAGTAAAAACTGGCATACATATTGTAATTTGTACATTTATGTCAGTTTTACTGTATAATATTGTAATAAGTAAAATAACCATTGCAGATTTTACAATATTATTGTACTTTTTATAATATATACGGCAGTAAGTAAAAGATTTTTTTCTCAGTGTAAGTTGTGAAAACATGTTTAAAAATAGTACTAACTTTTTCATGGTATTTCTAATTATGCGAATCTGTTACTCTTAATAACATATTCAAAATATTTTTTTTCTTATCTATTTTGAACTACTCTGTTTATTTCAATAAAAAAATGATTTGAAAAACTAATAATCAAATGGCTGGTAATGCGGATTTGATTTTTTTCTTCTGTACATGATTTTGTTGTAATTGCAATGTCTATTTTTTCGGATTAATTATTCACTTTATGATTTCCATATTGCTCACTTTGCTTAAATGAGTATTACATGTATTATTTTTATTGTAATTTCATTATTGTATTTTCCTTTTTTTGCGGTATTTTCATTGAGCACAGGACATTCTATTGTTTTTTTGTAGTCCCATAAATGTATGTTGGACTTCTGTGTTTCAAATAAAAAAAAAAAAAAAATAGTTGAAAAAATAATTAATAAATTCGCCGTTTGACCTTTGAAATATATAAAGTTGAAATATCCTAGAATGTCTTCAGGTAGCAATTTGTTGTCTTTGCGATCAAGGACTACATTGGCTACATTTGTTGTAACAATTACGCATTTATAATGCGGCATTTCCGACCATTATTCCGATTCGCTCGCTTGAAAAGTTTCTCCCTAATCAATCACATTTAATGGGCCATTAATTGGAAAGGAGAAAATTATTTTGCCTGATCGTGACCGATTATATTATCACGGGTTCCGTAAAACTTTGTTTTACCTGGGCATATCAGTAGATTCTAATTATTCAAAGTATCGTTAATGAACAGAAAAATACAAAGTTTTTTAATGACTGCAGGTTTATATGAAAAAAGTGGACTTTCTTTTGAAAACTTGAGAATGCTTGAATTACTTGAGACCTTTTGAGTCAGGCAAATTTTGTTATTGATTCCAGATGGCTTATTTTTAGATAAATCAGTTTTTTAGATTTTTTTGAAATTCAACTTGCAATCTGGAAAAACTACAACAATAATGTAGTAATGTTGCAAAATTCTCACCAATTCTTTATTATTTCAACTATTTTTTAGAATTCGAAACAGCAATTTGTGGAAGTTTCTTAAAATAAAAATTTAAAGAGGTTTTTTTGTGTCATTCTCATTAATGAATAATCAAGTCTTCAAAATCCATGCTATTTTCAAAAAATCTTTGATCAGATTGTGATATTATTTTTAGAAAATTACTCGAATTTTGACAAAAGTAATGAAGAGGGAAAGAAATTGAAATTTTTCTGTTGAAGTGTTGAATAAAAAAGGACTCTTCGTAATACTAAGTGGCTGAACAGCCTATAATTTTTTCAGAATTATTTGAACCAGAAGTACCACAAAATTTAAAAATGAAGTCAAAATATGCTCAATCAAAATGCATCCAAAATTAATTTCCGTACCTACTCTCACCTTTTTCTACGACACTTTTATATGAAGTTCAATAAACGAAAAACAATTTTCGATCTTGGTAAAGATGTAACGACAAAAATGAAAAAAAAAAAAAAAAACAAAAAAAACTCGATAAGGTACCTTGTTGTAACTTGCGATGCATTATTTAGCCAATAATTGCCTTCACCTGTACGTATCGTGTACTTCCATTCCCAGGTACTTTTTCACCCCACTGTAATGATATCTCGGCGCGTTTATAATCACGTAACAAAGCTCACGAAAGCTTGCATTTCCCTGTCAATTTATGCTGATCACAAAGCCCGACATGACGTTTCAGCGTCCGCAGGAAAGTAACAATTTCCCTTGAAAACTTTTGTAGAATTCGTCAGAAAAGTCGACGACTGTTTGAATTTATAATATACTCCCAATATATTCACATACGTATATAAGCTATATGTCTACTATGAAGTTGGAATTATTCTCGATTTTGAACTGATAGTCAATTTTCTTGAATCTATATTCGAAATTTCAGTCAGTCAAAACATTACGATATGTAGATGATTCTTTCCTGATTCCTGAAGTGGATTGTTTGAAAATGATTTAGGCCCTTCAAATAATAAATAGTAGGCAGTTTTTCGGGTGGTAAAAATATTTTTAAAGCGGCGGAAAAGATTGTCGAAAATGCAGGTGTAGTAGGAGCTCATTATGCAAGCTTTGCGTCCGGCCCCGAAAGGCATACTCTTCGGGAACGTTTTATTCCCGAGGCGCAGGCCGAGCACGCACACTTTGCTGCACGATACGGGCTTCTATAAAGGTCGGCGACCTTCGGCGCTCGTGTGCTACTCCGGAGCGACTATTGTCCAATGATACATCGTATAAAAGCACCAATAGAGCCACAGAAGCCGGTTGGAAATCGTCTCCGGACATCGCTCCTGGCGAATTAGATACTATTTCCAGGGTGCCTAACGATCCCGGCGAATCCACATGTCGGAGAAGCTTTTCGCGGGATGTTTTTTTATTTTCGTCACACTGAGAAAAAAATATAGTAGTTATTACAATACTGTATAGTAAACGGGAATCACTCTGACATATTGTACCTTTTGCTAGATAATATATCAATTTTTGAAACAACATATTGTTAATATTGTCAAATGGTATTGTAGTTATAGATGTATTTTGTTGTGAAAACTCTACATATTTCGTTTTCTACTATACTTCTTGTATTTTTGCAATGTCATATTGTAATTCATATTAATCCAGATTCTTGAAAATTCCATACACCTTTTTTCAGTATGCAGATCTGTATAGGTTTTTTTTGCAATATTTTTGTATACTTTCTAGGTTTCAAGTGCATTATATTGTAATATGATACAGTTTTCGAAAAAGCTGGATAAAAGTAACGCAGTCCATTTTTTTCGCCATGTATGGTAAAAATTACAGTTTGTATGGTCAAATTTGCATTTTAAATCTTTAAATTTTCCGAAATTATACAGTAAAAACTGGCGTACATGTTGTAATTTGTACATTAATAGCGGTTTGACTGTATAATATTGTAACATGTAAAATAAGTATTGCAGATTTTACAATATTATTGTAAAAAGTACAATAATATTGAACTTTTTACAATATAAACGGCCGAAAGTACAAGATTTTTTTCTCAGTGCAGAAATTTTCATTCGTAAATAATGAACCCATAAATTATTTACAATTCAGTTTCAGAAAATTACTAAAAAATGAAAACATATAGTTATAAAAACTTGATTATAGGTAGCGTCAAATAGATGACAAAATTGTGATTACTTGTTAAGGAACAAAAGTAACTCATTCTCTTTATTGTTACTTGTTGATTAACGTAACGCGTTACTTTAAACCCTCACCGAGAAAAAAATATAGTAATTATTACAATACTGTACAGTAAACGGGAATCACTCTGACATATTGTACCTTTTGCTAGATAATACATCAATTTTTGAAACAGCATATTGTTAATATTGTCAAATGATATTGTAGTTACAGACATATTTTTTTGTAAAAACTTTCATACATCTTCCTTTTTCTACTATACTTCTTGTATTTTTTGCAATATCGTAATTCCTATTATTCCAGATTATCGAAATATTTTTGTATACTTTTCAGGTTTCTAGTGCATCATATTGTAAATATGATACAGTTTTCGAAAAAGCTGGATGAAAGTAGCGTAGTTCATTTTTTTCGCCATTCATGGTAAATATTACAGTTTGTATAGTGAAATTCGCATTTTAAGATTTTACATTTTCCGAAATTATACAGTAAACACTGGCATATATATTGTAATTTGTACACAAATAGCGGTTGTACTGTGCGATATTGTAATAAGCAGGACAACCGAAAATACTTACGGAAAATAGGAAAATATTTATTCATTATTTACGAAAAAAAAGCATAAATATTTATGAAAGATGTTAAATATTTATAATAATTCATTATTTCCAAAATTCCATGGATATTTCAATTGAATGAACCATTGTACACTTGATCTTTTTATTGACTAAAATATAATATTTCATGCCGAAAAAGATTTCCGAAAATAAAAAATAAACTTCGTCGATCATCAAAGATTATTTATTTTGAGTATGAAGCCACAACTCGTTTGATCGAATTTGAAGAACTCTCTTTGATTCATCATTTTGTGTTGATCCGGATTCTAATTTTGTAATAAACGAAAAAAAAATGTTTCATGCATCCAATGAAAATTTCATTCCGACATATATCAAACAAAAATTTTGTATTGATACAAGGAATATTTTCATTAGCTCAAAACACATGATTCTTGTACCAAAATAACAAGTTATTAGGCTAACGAAAACCTTACTTATCCCAATGAAAAAAATTTGCTTGATATATGGACGATAAAATTTTCATTGGATATTTTTTTCTGTTAAACTGCTGTCAAAATTAAAAAAAAAGAAACTGAAAGAAGCACCAAATTACATTCATTTGTTACTTTTCGTTTGTCGAATCGCGAGATTCATTCATGTTCGAGGGCAAAAGAGTCAGGAATATTTTCTAAAAACTATAATATTGACGGAATATGTATAGTAAATATCATATTCATTTATTGACGCTTATAGTCAAAATATTTATTTAGAAAAATATTTTCGGTTGCCCTGGTAATAAGTGAAGTAAATATTGCAGATTTTACAATATTATTGTAAAAACTACGATGATACTGTAAAAATTGAAATATTATTGTAAAAAGTGCAATAATATTGTACTTTTTACAATATATACGGCAGAAAGTACAAGTTTTTTTTCTCAGTGCAGTACTTTCTAAAGCTGGAACAGTAGAATCAGCATTGTTTATTTCAGTGACTGAGAAATAGTATATTTTCAATGATTTTTGAGTCATATACTTTTCTGAACTACTGTTTCCTCAGTGATCTTTTCTACAACTTTTGAACAGTGGATCTTCACTGATAAATTGTTCAGTGACCGAAATTCGAGAATGCTGCAAAATCAGTATATAGATTGTTGGACATTTTTGTGTTGATTTTTATAAACTTGTCTTCGAAGTTTTTTTTACATAAATGCATTTTACAAATGCATGAAATCGTCGATTTTTGAAGTTGAAAAATACTAATTAGATAATTTGAAAGATCTTTTTCTCCTCTACTCAAAATCATGATAATCTCGAAAATCATTTTTTGGATCTAAGGTCCCTTTTCTCAGAGCGTGAGACATTTTATAAACATTTTGGAATCTTAATGAATAACTAGTATTCTTGTACATAGAAAAATAATACACAAATATATTAAAATCCATGGATATATTTAAAATTCAATAAACATTTTGTGTACACTGTAAAAAATAATCGCAATTTTTTCATACTTGTGTACGGAAAACTTTGGCGAATTTTCCATGAAAGTGTTGGAAGTTTTTAACCCATATTCTGTATGGGATTTTCCCCATAATTTATGGAAGAATTCCTAGAGCGTATGGAAAATTTTCCAGATCGATTTTTTAGGAAAAACCTCATACAGAATATGGGTTACAAACTTCCAATACTTTTCTGGAAGTTTTTGAACAGTGTATATATTTTGTTTAAATTAAAAAATAGGCAATCTGACAAATTTTTTTCAGGGAATCTCAGTATACTCTTTCTAACATTGTGAAATGACTCCAGAGAAGTTTTTCTCCTTAAAGGAGACATAAACCTACTACTTCCTTACCTAAGCTACCTATAATGCTGGTACATAATATAAATATATTATATACGTTCTGACAACTGAAATAAAGCCACATGTTCACAATAGAACTTTTTTTAAACCTTATGCATTAAAAGGTTTGATGAACTAGTTTTCAAAGACGAGTTTATAATTTTCAATACGACTTTAATATATGAAAGTTTAATACAATCGTTTAGAGCTTTTAATAAAAATCTTTACACTATTTAAGAAGAATCTAGTTTTTTTAGTAGACATGTTTATGAACCACATTTTCTTGCACACGTTCATAATTATTAGATGTGTCTGAAGTTTCAGACGTTGAAGAAATAAACAAAAACGAAGAAGAAATAAGTTTCCCATTTCCATCCAAAATTAAAATGAGGAATAGTAACATTAGTTTATATTTATTAAATAACAATCATTACTTATTATTCTGGCTGAGAGAGGTAATGGAAGCAATTTTTTTTATTTTTGATTATTTTCAAACGTTTGAATTTCAGAAACATTTTTTTAATACGAATTTAATGAATAAAGTTTCTTAAACCCTTGACATTTTTAACAATATTACTAAAAACATTAACAATTTAAATTTTTGCAGTATTTGGATATTTTATTACAGAAAATTCAAGTATTGTATTATTTTAAAGTGAAATGCGGTATTTTTAATGTTTGAAAAAAACATTTGATAATTGATTGTAAATCTTGGAATTCAAGCCAATGCTAGTAAACTCGCAAAAATTTTTCTATACAATTTTTATTAAAGTTATAGACGAAACTATGAAAAAAATAGACACTGTCTACGAAAATTATAAGCTTTCTATGAAATCGGAGCGTTTATTTCATATAAAGCAGACATTAAAATTATTTTACCTTTCAATGATTTCTCATTGAAAATGTGTATTCAAACTTTTTTAAATTCAAGTAGATTTTGACATTATAAATTTTTTTGGAGCAGATTTTTCCCAATTTATCAATAGCTATTTGATTGAAACAAAAAGTTTATATTGTATGTTGTATGGAATATAAATTGTATAACGAAAATTGTATTGTATGTTTGATAATATGCAAAGATATTTTGAAATATTCAAACATGTAGTATCTTAAAATAAAATTAATAATAATAAAAAATATTGAAATTAATATATATGATCTGAAGACAATAAATTTGACATAAATTTCTTTAAAATCCTTTTCATATACGTGTCTATGAAATTTCAAACACGATTTTAAGAGAAAGTCTGAAAAAGATGTTTTAAATTTCAAATTTATTTTGACAGTGTAAGAATAACTTGGTATATTATTGTATATATTTATTGTTTTTTTTTTTGAGTTAATTTTTTTAAAATCATTTGGTTTATACAATATCCTTATTAACGAATCTCGGTCTTTGGAAGATTAGGTTTCTTTATAGGCGAATCTGAATACATCATGTCTAAAAATAGGAAAGATTTGTGTTTTTATGAAAATTATTATAGTTTTGCGTTCAGGATGATAACTTGTAGATCAAACGAGACATTAAATTAACCGTTATTGTGTCATTTCAAAGTAAAGAAATTTTCATAATCAAGACCATTATTTAAGTAGCAATATATAACAATTTCTGTCATTTTTATTTTCTCAGCCTTCAGTGTCCGATAAAGAATTTTTTTCCATCGTCAGTATGTATATTCATTTATCCAATTTACAAGTTCTAGTTTATGATTGAGTGAAAAATAATTATGTTTTTGCTGTTAATATTTTGAATTTATGGAATTTTTCACTTGAATTGAATTTCAGAGTCAATCAGTTTTTTGATTATAAATTTCATGTTGAATCTTTCAATAAAAAATCGATTAGGATGCAAACTGCACAACACGAAAAAAAAAACGTTTTTTATTTGAAATTTCTCGTTGTATTATAAAGAATCATATTTCAAAAAGTAAAATTTTTCGGACTACTCGTGTTAATCGTTAAAACTATTCCAAATATTTCCAAATGTTGGTAACATTTCCATCTTCAAAAATAGAACTATATCTTCACGATGAATCCTGAAATTTTTTTGATGTCCATCCATAGAGTTTACCTTGGGACAAAAATGGAAACTTTTATCTTTGAAAATAAAAGCGGGGAACTCATGCGACTGACGTGACGTTGACAATCATCACGCCATTGAGCAAAACGAAATTCGATTGTCGATAGAGAAACACTACGAGGCGAATCCAGGGAGAAACGCATGCACGTCACTTGGCGTTTACTCACATCACTTATAACGAGACTCCACTGAATTTTATCGCGTTAAATCTGCATGATATTCACACGAAACCTTCATGATGATCATTTCCGGTTCAGAAAATACGCGGTTTATATTTTCCATGCACATGCAAACTTTTTGAAGAAACAAGAATAAGATGAAAAATTATGTGCCTGAAGTTGCAAATTTTCGAGAAATAAAATAAAATGAAAATGAATTAATTAGATTAGGTATTATTTGTTACATTTAGGAAGTATGCGTATCGCTATAAATGGAAAGAATTTTTTTTTGTTTTCCTTTTCCTTTTCATAATTAAGTGGCGCAAGTTCATTTTCACCGAATTTCAGCCTGTTGTTTTTTTCTTCAAGGGTGTGAAGTCGGGGAAAGAAAATTCGCAACCGCTTTTTACGTGCAATTTTCTGGGAGCAATTTTTTTCGTAATTAGAATCTATAAAGATAATAATCAAGGCGCGCATTTAACAACGAACGCGGCAATTGTGAAACGCCAGCGGGAGCGCGATGGCGATGTTTACATGGTAGCCTGACTGGTTCACGTTTGACATTGCATTCTCGTGCTGTTGCAATAAGGCTGTCATCTGATTCTGTAATAATTGCAGCCGCGCACTCGCCATTACGGCCGCGGATTGTAATAATATCCGAGCCCAGCCACGCGACAACGAATGCCACTTTCTCCCCGGACTTTCGAATTTCTTTCCCTGCCTGGGAACAGTGTCCTTTTTTCCGGCCTTTCTTTTTCCTTCGTTGCGAAAAATGCTGTAACGAGAGTAATGGTTTTCATAAGTTCCTTTGTACACTGAGAAAAAAATACAGCAATCATTACAATACTGTATAGTAAACGGGAATCACTCTGACATATTGTACTTTTTGCTAGATGATATATGTGAGGCGATCCGAGAAAAGGGACCTACTATCCAAAAAGCAAATTTTACAGGACGGGCGATTGAATGAATCAAAATACACAACGGTAAATGGGATGAAAGATTTTTAAAAACTCGTAGCTTGCAAAAAAATCAAAGTTAGTAAATTCTGATTGCACGTAATTGAAGCTTGGATTAAGAACTCATAGAATCACTCATGATCGGAAAAATGATTTTTTGGATAGAAGGTCCCTTTTCTCGGATCGCCTCACATATCAGTTTTTGAAATGACATATTGTAAATATCGTCAAATGATATTGTAGTTATAGATATATTTTGCTGTAAAACCTCCTATACATATTTCGTTTTCTACTATAGTTCTTGTATTTTTGCAATGTCATATTGTAATTCCTATTAATCCAGATTCTTGAAAATTCTATACAGTTTTTTCAGTAAACAGATCTGTATAGTTTCTTTTTGCAACATTTTTGTGTACTTTCTAGGTTTCTAGTATAACATATTGTAAGATGATACAGTTTTCGAAAAAGCTGGAAAAAGCAATGCATTTTTTCTATTTTAATGCATGTGTAAATAAATTGCGGGCGAGAAAAAAAAACCCGGTCGCCACCTGTTCCCAGTTGGCGGATATTTTCATTTTCAGATTTTAATTTTTCCGAAATTATAGAGCAAAAAGTGGCCTACATATTGTAATTTGTACAATATAGCGGTTTTACTTTACACCATTGTAATAAGTAACATAAATATTGCAGTTTTCAGAATAATATTGTAAAAACTAAAATAATATTGTGAAAACTGCAATATTATTTTAAAAAGTACAAGATTTTTTTCTCAGTGTAAAATTTATTAGATTAAATTATTGTGAAATTACGAATCTTCAATAAAACACTTTTCACCAATTGAATTAGTGAATTTTCACTGATTCTTAGTTATTAATCACAAATAGTTCATTATTTTTTTGCTTATTTTTAAATGATAAATCAACTCTAATAATGAGTAAGCAGAGTATTAATTACAATTTGTGAAAAATTACTTATTTATCAGTTTATTGTCCATCATTTATTAGTGCAGAATCACTGATTAAAATAAAAAGGAGGGTGACACTAATTTGAATTTTCATTAATTATTAGTCATTTTCCATTCAATATATCTGAGAGAGTTCAACGTTGTTTTACTATCACACGATTTTAAAATTGAATAGAATTTGAAAAAAACTTAATTATTTGATTAGATTAGAACCATTGCTAGATTTTTTTTCTCGAATTTGATTCTCTGCCTGTGAACAAAGTCCTTTTTTACGGCCTTTATTCTTTCCTTTCGTTGTAAGAAATGTAACAAGAGTGAATGGTTTTCATGAATTCTTTGTAGAGTTTTTTGCGAATTTTAAAGATCTGAGAATTAGCTCTTTTACCATAGGTAAAATTAGTCAAAAATCACTTATCTTTAGTAGCCCTTTTCTCTCATTGAATGAGTGAATTTTCACTAATTCCCAGTCATTTTTCACTAATAGTTGATTTTTTTTGCAAATTTTTTAATGGTAATTTAACTGAAACAATGAGTGAGCAAAAAACTAATTACAATTAGTGGAAAATTATTTATTACTGTATTGTCACTCATTTATAGGTATAGTATTACTGATAAAAATAAAAAGGATGGTGACACTAATTTGTGATTTCTCATTAATTATTAGTCATTTTCCACTTAATATATCTAACAATAAGAGAGAAAATTTTCTCTTTGTTTTATTAACGCATAATTTTGAAATTTAATATAAATGGCAGAAAACTTGATGAATTGATCACATTAGAATCATTGTTACGATTTCATTCCCTATCTGTAAAAAAGTCCTTTTTTTCCAGCCTTTCTTTTTTTTCTTTCGTTGTAAAAAATCTAACAAAAGTAAATGATTTTCATGAGTTTTTCGTAGAGTTTTTCGCGAATTTCCAAAACTTACATGTTAGGAGTCATTCATAGTTTTATTATTGCATGATTTGAAAACCGTATTGAATTTTAATAACAATTATTAGATTGAATTATGATAATTTTTACTTTTTCAAAAACTTTTGAAATCATTTCACAACGACGTAGATTTACCTATGTTCTAAACTTTTTTTCATTTTTTTGTTAATTTTGATTGCCATTCCTGCAAATAGTTTTAAATATAAAGATATTGAAGTTTTTTTTTGCATTTTAAATAGCACGTGAACTATACACAGAATATTTAAGGGTTTTTTATTACAGAATTTAAGAAATTTAGAAACAAATTATTCCAGGTTCGAATTTAAAAGTACGAGATTACTACTAATTACACTGTGCAACGAAATTTGGAAAATAATTTGTAACGTAAAAATTTTCGTAAAAAATGGATAAATTTTACATCTCTTGAATACATTTGTCAATTATTTTTGCAATCTTTTGTTTACTTTCGGGATTTTTACGAAAACATTTTTAAATTTTGTAATTCTTCAAATAGGCAATTTTTATTGTATTTACAAAAACAAGAGACAATTTGTACCATCTTTTAGAACTAAGAAATCTATTCCAACAATTATTTTTACTAAAAAACAATATTTTTAACCTTCTTGAAAGGCCTAGTGCATGACTTTTCGCTCTAATTAATAATTTTATTTTTACGAAAACATTGAAAATTGCCTACTTGAAGAATTACATATGTATGTTGAAATATTTTGAAAATATATCCAGGGATTCTACTTCTGTATTCAAAACTTCAACAAAATGAAGACTATCAAAACTCTAAAAGTCTAAGTTGTAGAATGAAAAATAACTACCAATTGATTTTATTTTGTAAATAATAATGTACAAAAAATTTCAGTTTCAAAATGCAAAACTAATCAAAATTTTGAATTCCATTGTATATCTTGTAACTTTTTTGCATATTTTTGAAAACTAGGAATGAAACTATACCAAAAAATCAGGTTAAAACATACTACAAATTGTGAAACAAATAAAATACTACTAATGTTTTTAGTTCTTCTGAAATTGGAAAGTGAATTTATTTTAGCTTGGATTCAAAAGTACTACGTTAGTATAAATGGTGAAATTTTATTATTTACATTCTAGTTTTTTACTTTGTTTTGTTTTTTTATTCAGGGTTTATTAACTCAAAACTCGAGTTGTGAATCTAAAATTATAACAAATTGGATTGTGTTGATTAAGTTTTCAATATTTTGTTCTTTTTATGAAATTCAGAAGCAACTTACTTGAAAATTAATTTCAGAAGTATAAAATTTATAAAAAATTTTAATTTTTTCAATAGTGTATCAATTTTTTTTTTCTTTTTCTTTTTTGAGAATTGAATCACTATACATGCCTTAGTTCCAAAATGAGAAACAGCTACGAATTTTAAATTTATTTGGTTATTTTTGAATTATTTGTTCTATTTTGCAAATTCATGATGCACAAAAAATTTCGGTTTCAAAATTTTGTAGTATAACCAACTTGAAATTTCTTTACATTCATTTTAAATTTTACTCATATTTTCGAAAATTTAGAATCAAACTATACTCAAAAGTTGAGTTGGAAGTTACTGTTAATTGTGTAATAAGTTGAATTTTTTTGGTTTTTTTGTTGTTTTAAAATTCAAAAACAATTTTCTTTCAAAAGTTCTACAGTACCACAGATTGTAAAATTTTATTGATTATTGTTTAATTCATTTTCTTTTTTTTCTTGTTTTAAGAATTCATGCCCTCGAATCTTCATTTATTATTCTAAAATGAGAACAGATTAAATGTTGTTTTAATAGTTTTTAATCTGTTTTTCTCCTTTTGAAATTCATAATCAAATTACTCAAGATTCAAGTTCAGAAACGCATACTTATTGGAATCGAATATTATAAAGAATAAACTAATCGTGGAATGTTACATTTTTGCTGATTACAGAGTGCGTTAAGCCTGACAAAACGCATCGATGAAGTTAGACTCCTGGAATCGCGCAAAAGTGCACGACTCGCGGATCAGGACACCGATTTCGCGAGGCTCGCTGACATGGCTGGCGATCGCAAACGCGCTTCTTCGCACTCTATCGACGTACCCCACGTCAACAATGGGTAAGCCTTAAATTTTTGCGTTTTCATTTTTCATCATTACATTCATCAGCAAGCTTGAAATTTCCAAAAATCCAAAAATTTCAACCTAATCATCACATTTCATGAAGGAAATGTCAGGAAATCGTTTTCTTGCTTTTTTTTTAAATTAAAAATTCTAGTTTTCATGTTAGCGCGCGAAGAATTATGTGATACAAGTTTCTTACCCGGCGCCGCTCAATTTTTATCGCATTTGCTCGAGAGCGGTTTTTGATTTCACTCATTCGTAATACACAGCCAGGCGACACGAGATTTTTTTCGACGAGTTTCTGCCGATTTATGACGCTACCGCAGAATTACTTTGACCGATAATGTTAATTATATGTTTTACTTGTACAGCTCAATCATTAGTGCTTCCAGAACTGAAATTCATTATGCGAATTAGGAAGAGATCTCTTGAATCGATAAATTGAGCATTGACTTTCTAAAATGAAATATGTAGAAGTTGAATCGAGTAAATGATTTGATAGTGATTCGATTAGTGAAAAAATGGGTTTTTAGTTTTTAAAAAGTTGGAATAATTAATTTAGTACAATAGATATTATTTGATTTATTTTTTTACTTATAATTATATAATGGGGGATAAATTTATCAGAGAAGAAAAAAAGATCAATGATTTTTCCAGGTAGTTAAAACAAGGAAAGGGAAATTGTGAAATTAACATTTGTCGATCACGTGCGTAAACGAGATCTCGAAATTTCTTTATAATTGAGATGTATACTTGGAAAAAATTCTTGTAAAAATATTTCCATGGACGTTAAGAATGTTTATCGAATTGTGACACGCTTTTAGATAAGAAAAAAAAGTTTTCTTTAGGAAGTTCACCGTTAGTAACCGGAAGTTTGTAATTTTAGTAATTTTCTGAATTTATTGCACTCGAAAATGGTGAGACTATTCAAACTATTTTCAAATTATTATATTGTCTACATTTAAGTGGAAAATTTTTCACGCATTATAAAATTATTTGTCTTGAATTTTTTCTTCATTGTTCGCTGAGTCGGAGTAGGTTTTTAGAATTTTTCATTTTTTTTTTAGGATTTTAGATAAACAATATTATTTTCGAATTTTAAAGAGAGATGTTAAGTGATATACATATGTTTAGCTGGGGTTTTAAAATGAAAATAAAAATGAGAAAGATTCATTTTGAAGTTTGGAAAATCATTGGAATAAAGTAAATTTTTCCATTAAATTGTTGATCATTTAAAAAAATTAGTAACATTTTTCTGGGAAATTTCTATGTATAATGAAATTATTTGTCTTTAATTTTTTCTTTATTATTTGCTGAGTTAGAATAAATTTTTGAATTTTTTATATTTCATGAACGAATTGTTGTTGATTTTTAGAAATAATTCTTTTTAGCTCTTGAAAGTTTACTGACATTTCAAAATTACGAAGTATCTGAAAAACGCTTTGCAAAATTGCAGAAAAACGATTACTCAAGTTTTTGTGTGATAAAATTGAAAATTATCAAAAGTATTTTGACAAATTTGTTGATAACCGTCAATATTTATTGAAAATTATTGATATTTTCTAAAAATTGTCCATTGATGTATAAGAAAAAAATATACCCAAAATTAAAAAAATGTTTTTTGCATAGTTGGTCAGACATTTTTTTTTTTTTCAAATAAAAATGTAATCTTTCTAATGTGTTGAAAAGAACCTATTTCAAATTTAGTATTGTGTTTTGAAATCGTGATTTCTTTCATACAAGGATGCATAAACTTTCACAAATTAGTAAAAAATTAAAAAATTCTTCGAAATTCGTACAAAAGAAAATTTTTTTGTGTCTTATTCGATATCTTGAAAAATTGATGCCAAACAGTTTCTCGAATAGTCCTTAAATTATCAAAAAATTCTGACTTATTGATTATAAATTCTATAAATTCAAAGAATTTTTGGATAATCTCTAAAACTATCAAAAATTAATGAAAAATGTATAGAAAAAATTTCACTTGACTCGTACAAATCAGTGAAAAACTTAAATTTATAAAAATTTCATGTAGCACACGAGAAGTTTCACAAAAAACGTATGTTGATGCAGGAAATTAACTTTTTTTCAAAGTAATTGAAAAAAAGGGAAACTCATTTATTTTTAAGTAAGACATCACAAAAGCTGTTGAAAAATGAATCAAAATTATTCTAACTTTATTAAACTAAAGAACACAAAAATCTCGTTGGAACTTCCATAAACATGACACAAACTGAAAGAACGATGTAATTGAAATTAATTGTCAGCTGAAACATTCCTCGCTCCTCGAGCAACTGGATCGATTATGTTTACGAATAAGCAAACAGGCGTCTTTAAGCTGATAAAAGTAATTGAATCGATAAAACACAAGCAAGCATATGAAAATACAAAGTGTGATATCGATCGTCTGAAGCGAAAGCAGTAAGTTTGCAGACTCTGATTCTTCGTTTGGGTGGGACTGTGGGGTAGGTCACGCAGGCAGGACCAGGTGTGTGTTCTCTCGACCGAGCAGGTATGCAGCCCGCGACATCGATCGAACGGGCCCTTTGTGCGACCCTTCAATTTTTTTTCCTTATTGCGCAGGAAGGCAAAAGCGTTCGTTTTTTTACCAAATTTCAGTATCAGAAGGTGGGAAAAAATATGCGCCTGAAGTTCCAAACGTTTGAAATTAATCGGAAGTTTGTTGTTACGATCCAAAAGTGCTCAAAAAGGGCTATACAATTTTTTTTCTCTTATATTAACTTGATTTTTAATTTTTAAAGTTGATGCATTCAACAGATAAATTACCAGTTAAAGTCACGCTGTATAAAATAATCTCAATTTTTCCATACTTGTGTATGGAACTTGTGTATTTAACCCATATTCTGAGTGGGATTTTCCAGATCGATTTATAGGAACAACCCCATACAGAATATGGGTTACCAACTTCCGATACTTTTCCGGAAGTTTTTTAACATTGCACAAAATGAGTTGAATAATGTAAATACTTCAATTATTTCTCCTGTAGGGAATTCCATTCTTGATAATCAACTGTATTATTTGTTCTTATCATTTAAAATCTTTTTTGATTGGAAATTCGTATATTTCATTAATTAATCTTGACCTGAAACGCGGAAGAGTAGAAAGAAGAAAATATATATCACGTACAATTATACATTTTTCACGCGTTGCTCGCGAAAAATGATAATTTCGGCATTAAAAAGCGGATAAAAGATTGCACGGTGAAAAAAGTAGTAACGAAATCTCGGACGTGGTTTGGTGTTCAAGATCCGTTACATGCGCGATCGCGAGGTGCGAGTGCGCGAATACCGGCAGTCGCCTGGAGGTTTGCTCGCGCGATGCCTTGTAAATTTACTATGCGAGCGAGGGAAGAAAATGGGAAAAAAAAGATGCACGTGGAGATGGGAGAGAAAAAGAAACAAGAAATAATGACAGGCAGCGAGTAAAAACGAACGGAGCGAAGAGCGAGCTCTAATTAGGTTTTCCTGGATTGGAAGTCTTGTTTTTCCTTATCAATAGCTATTATTATAGTGTGAACATTTGCTTTGAGAAAAAAAAACAGTTATTACACGTATGAGTGATGATTCCATGATGATTGAGATCTCTGAAGTTAGCTGACAAACGCGATGATTTTGAGACTTTTGATTTTTTTTGATACAGTGGATGTACGTTGTTCAATATATTTAATTTTTTTTTGTAGAGAAGACAAATTTTTGGTACGTTGCAGATTTATAGTCAGGCATGAGAAACTGTAAATATTTATTATCTACACGTGGAGAAGAGTTAACTGAAATTTACTAAATTTTTAGTCACATACAAAACTGAGAAAGTTTTTACTCAAGTCCACTAAAATTCTTTAGTTGAGTTATTCCAAATATAGTTGATATGACAAAATGTTTTGATTAATTGGAGAAAAAAATTTTTTAGGTTCGTATTTGACTAAAGATTTCTCTGAGTGTACTAATACATGTTTAGGAGATGTATGGGATGAAGTACATATTAACTAATTATATTTTTCTTTTCAAAATTAGTCGTTTTGTGTGTAGTTAAACTTGAAATTCTTATCCTTTTTTTTTGTATTACACGTAGAAAAAGGTTTGGTTTTTCTAACTAAAATTTTTTTTACCCGGCTGAATTAATTTAGTCACATATCAAGTTACTAATGTTTTTTTACTTTGACTAAATTTATTTAATAGAATGCATTTAGTACGATTGAGTAAATTTTTTGGTCAGCTCGAATGCAGTATGTTTTCATTTTTCATGCAAAATATCCTGTTTTAAATAAAGGGCTTTACTCGTTCCAAAAATATGCATTCAGAGAAATCTTTAGTCAAATACGAACTTGAAAAAGTTTTTTCTCCAATCAACCTAAACATTTTGTCATATTTACTATATTTTTTATAACTCGACTAAATATTTTAGTAGACACGAGTAAAAATTTTTGTAGGTTCATATGTGACTCAAGATTTAGTTAATTTTAGTAAACTTTTCTCTGCATGTATCAAGCTGAAGTTACTGAATCAATTATTTATATCAAAAATTGAAAGTATGATCATTGTGCTTCAAAATTATTTTTGTATTAATAAAAGAAGTTTACTTGCTTCTGGAGAGATCTTTAATACGACTTACTAAATTTTTCATTCACGTCAAACACAAAATGCTGTCTTCAAAATATAGATTTTTGTTGTAGCAGATTTTTTTTATCAATCAGAAATTGTTTCATTGACAAAAAAACTGTATGAAATATGTTTTTACATGAAAAAAAAAAGTTTTACTTTTTATTTCTTGTTACTATGAAAAACCAGCTTAAAGATGGATTAGAACTAGAGATCTGTCATTTACTAATCTAGCTACATAACAATTAGAATATCAAAATTTAATGTTAATAGGAAGGATCACAAGAATCTTGTGGAAGTACAAGGAAATTCATATTTATTTAGTGAAATATGCTAGTCAAGATATTCAACCTAAACAGTCACACCTAGGTAAAAAGGCATAAAAGTTACACTGATTGTGAGTGAAATTCACCCAAGCTCCAAAAAAGTGTAAACAATGAGTTCTGATGCTTTGAAAAAAAATTTCATGCAATTTTCGAAGGATTTGAAAAAAATGCAACTATGTTTTTGTGACCAAAATCAATTGTTTTAATATTGTAAAACGCTAACAAAGTCATAAGAAAAAAAAAACATTTGATTTTTTAAATTGAAGAGTGTTTTTCATGAAGAAGAATCCAAGAATAAAAAATGTTTAAAATTATCTGCAAAATTAGATAAAAAATTGAAAAATTGAAAAATAAAAAGGTTAAAAAGTAGGTTTTTAAGTCAAAAATTTAACATGTGAAAGCATGAAGAAATGTAAAAATTTCAATTGCAAAATTAGTCTTGTGACTTGTTTCTGTTATTTACTATCTGATACAAATATGTATGGTGAAAATTTTGATACTTGATGTTTATATAAAAACATACTTTACGAGAAGCTTAAAAAAATCTTGTGGGTAAATTTCACCTAGTGTGACCATCTAGGGCTAAGATGATATTGCATATACAATTTTCATGTTGATCCAATAAGTTTGAACTAAATTTGTTGAAAACATAATATTTAAAAAATAAGAGCTTTAGAGTAATGCTGTGTTTTCTAGTAACTTGAATAATTTTCTAGAATTTAAAATATTTTTTTAGAATAAGATTATAAGTTTGAAAGTTGAAATAAAGTGTTTTCATTTAGAAGTTCGCACTGAAAAAAGAAATCTTGTACTTTCTGCCGTATATATTCTTAAAAGTACAATAATATTGTACTTTATACAGTAATATTGAAATTTTTACAATATCATTGAAGTTTTTACAATACTATTGTAAAATCAGCAATACTTATTTTACTTATTACAATATTATACAGTAAAACTGCTATTAATGTACAAATTACAATATGAATGACATGTTTTACTGTATAATTTCAGAAAATTGAAATTCTTAAAATGCAAAATTCACCATACAAACTGTAATTTTTACCATACATGGCGAAAAACATGACCTACATTACTTTTATCCAGCTTTTTCGAAAACTGTATCATATTACAATATGATGCACTTGAGACCTAGAAAGTATACAAAAATATTGCAAAAAGAACCTATACAGATCTGTTTACTGAATAAACTGTATGAAATTTTTAAAAATCTGGATTATTACGAATCACAATATGATATTGCAAAAAAACAAGAAGTATAGTAGAAAACGAAATATGTAGAGAAGTTTTTACAACAAAATATATCTATAACTACGGTATCATTTGACAATATTTACAATATGTTATTTCAAAAATTGATATATTATCTAGCAAAAAGTACAATATATCAGAGTGATGCCCGTTTACTATAGAGTATTGTAATAATTATAATTATTATCATAATTGTAATTACTATATTTTTTTCTCAGTGCATAGAAATCATGAATAAAAGCATCACAAAAATTTTTGCTATGTGTTTCTTTTCGAATTTATATAAACTGAGTGTTTATTATTATTATTATTATTATTATTTACTATAATCATTGATTGGATGAACGTGTAAATGTGACTATAATGCAATTAAAAGAAGCTTTGATAGACTAAACTAAATGATTTAGTTCGATAAATTATTTCAGTTATATCGAAAAACGATTTTTGATTGCTAAAAATTAATAAGGTGTACTGGTAAAACACTATTTTGAGTCAATAAAAAAATACAGTTATCGTTACAAACACTAACATTGCATGTAACAAACATTTTGAGTTGGTTAAATAATATTTATCCTACGTATACCTCAACAAATGTAGTTGAAAAAATTATAATTTGGTCATTTTAACTATATTGATTCAGTTATTTTAAATATCTATTCTATTAATTAAATAATAAAAAATTCAGTCAATCGCATATGCATTCTCTGCATTGAGAAAAAAATCTTGTACTTTCTGCCGTATAAATTGTACAAGGTATAATATTATTGTACTTTTTACAATAATATTGCAATATTTACAATATCATTGTAGTTTTTACAATAATATTGTAAAATCTACATTATTTATTTTACTTATTACAATATTATACAGTACAATCGCTATCGATGTACAAATTACAATATGTATGCCAGTTTTGACTGTATAATTTCGGGAAATTTAAAATCTTGGAATGCAAATTTCACTATACAAACTGTAATGTTTACCATACATGGCGAAAAAAAATGAACTACACTACTGTTATCCAGCTTAATCGAAAACTATATCATATTACAATATGATGCACTTGAGACCTAGAAAGTATACAAAAATATTGGAAAAAGAACCCATACAGATCTGCATACTGAAAAAGCTCTATGGAATTTTCAATAATCTGGATTAATAGGAATTACAATATAATATTGCGAAAATACGAAAAGTATAGTAGAAAACGAAATATGTATAGGAGGTTTTACAGCAAAATATATCTATAACTACAGTATTATTTGACAATATTTACAATATGTTATTTAAAAAAATGATGTATTATCTAGCAAGAAGTACAATATATCAGAGTGATTCTACTATACAGTATTGTAATTATTGCTATATTTTTTTCTCAGTGAGCGAAATTTCTGGGAGTGTAGCTCAAGGTACAGTGTAAAAATCAAAACCTCAGGGATATATTGCGAAAAATGAAAACAAGGGGGTCTGTTTATACAAAGTCGAGGGCATACGAGAAAAAAAACGAGCACTGAGAAAAAATGTTGTACTTTCTGCCGTATAAATTGTACAAGGTATAATATTATTGTACTTTTTACAATAATATTGCAATATTTACAATATCATTGTAGTTTTTACAATAATATTGTAAAATCTGCATTATTTATTTTACTTATTACAATATTATACAGTACAATCGCTATCGATGTACAAATTACAGTATGTATGCCAGTTTTGACTGTATAATTTCGGGAAATGTAAAATCTTGGAATGCAAATTTCACTATACAAACTGTAATTTTTACCATACATGGCGAAAAAATGAACTACATCACTGTTATCCAGCTTTTTCGAAAACTGTATCATATTGCAATATGATGCACTTGAGACCTAGAAAGTATACAAAAATATTGGAAAAAGAACCCATACAGATCTGCATACTGAAAAAGCTCTATGGAATTTTCAATAATCTGGATTAATAGGAATTACAATATAATATTGCGAAAATACGAAAAGTATAGTAGAAAACGGAAGATGTATAGGAGTTTTTACAGCAAAATATATCAATAACTACAGTATCATTTGACAATATTTACAATATTTTATTTCAAAAAACGATACATTATCTAGCAAAAAGTACAATATGCCAGAGTGATTCCCGTTTACTGTACAGTATTGTAATAATTACTATTTTTTTTCCTCAGCATGAGTGTTAATCTCGCGACAAAAAGAAAAACAAAAAAAAACGGGGAAATAAAATAAAGAACACGGTGTCTCGCTCAATTTGCCAGTAGATCAATTATCCCCGGCAGCGAGGGACGAGTTGCCCGCGTTGCATGTCGCTCTCGTGTGAAAGGAAAAAGTTGGACGTTGTAGCACCTTGGCCTCAGGAACGAGTAGGCCCCGTCCAGCTGTTCCGCGGCTGAATTATTCATCGCGGGGCATTATTTCCGCCGTTCCGCGATCGGTGCGTTCTCTTTCGATGCGAAAAACGGTACCGTTACGCGCCCGTATGCGACTCGCGTACGGCCCGAATTTCTCGCGGGCAAGAAAGCTGATTAAGTCATTGGAATGCCGAGGCAACCTCCAGGGATTTTATCCAAGTGTCTCGCGAATACTCCCTGTGGGGATCTTGCTATATTTTGTGCGTGAAAAATTTGCATTCTTTTTAATATATGATGGTGTTGGTTATCTAGATTTTTGTATTCTGAATTTCTAGAAGTTGCACAGTTATGGTTATTCAATAAAAACTAAATAACTGCAAGAAACTTTAGAGAAAATGTCCCAAGTGAGAAAGAAATATCGTGCAGAGTAAGAGGTTTTCATTTTGCGATCGTTCCGTCTGCTGTTTTGGGCAGCGTTATTCAAAGTGAAAATTTTCATTCTGGGAAAGTATGTACATATGTGGAATGTGGGACGTTGCCGGAAATGTAGGCGATCTGTGCGTGCTGGTCATGAGTCACTGGGTTACGTAATTTCGATCGCCCGCCACGTTCCGTGGGAATCGATAGGGCGCGCATCCTCGCCCTCGGAAAATGGGTTACCAAGCCATAGGGATCGGGGGTTGTAAAATAGGTTCCAGAGGGGCGAGGGGGTGGGTGGGCAGAGAAAAGGGCGCGACGCCGTCCGCGAAATTGGGTCAATCAATAGCGCGGCGGCTGCGATATAGGTCAGGTGCAGCAGCGGCATCTTTGATATTATGTGCATGTGTGTGTAAATGCCACGCGTCGCGCGCGCGTGTGCGACACGACCCGCTTCTTCTTTTATTATTAGATCTGACGAGTACTTCCAACTCGAGTAGCGAAACTGTTTTTTAGGTTTAGGTTTTGGGTTTCCTGAAATTTACTGTGAGATCTGATCAAATTTTGGATTATAGGAATTTGAACGGTTGTACATTTTTTTGGAGCTTTGGTAAAAGTTGGGTAATATTGAACTCTAAATAAACGTGGAAAATGTAATTTTAGTATGTGCAAGAAAATAGAAATTTCAGTCATTTGAAGTTGAATGAACTTGAGTGAATGCAGGAACGGATTTAGGGTTGGAATTTTTTCCGAAAGTTGATTGAAAATCAATTCTGTTAGTAAATATGTCAGCGAAAAATCGAAAATGAAAACTAACATCAAAATTAATTTATTCAATTTTGAAAGTTGACATTTTTGAAGCTTCGACAAAATGTGAATTGATGATGAATTTTCTATTACCTGTCATTGAGATTTCTATATAAAAGAATGGAAAATCTTGCATATTGAAAAATTCAAAATAATGGCTGTAAAATTAGGAAGATCAATAGCTTGAACCACCTAAATTTCAACTGTTGAGTAGGAAATTAGAATAAGAATATAACTCTTGAACAATCTGATTTTGAGTATTCGAAATTTATGTAAAAAATGTGGTATTGATTTCGATTTTTCATTTTTACATAAGAGAAACTCAATAAATAGTTCTTTAGAATAAAAAATACTCAATTTTTTATACTTTCGAATAATCCTTTCAATTGATAACACAGTATGCCTTTTTTTATTTATATTTATTCGTATTACATATTATACATTTTTATTATTTTATATTCGTCCAAATTTTAAACATTCAATGAATTGATATTTAATTTTACAACTGAATGATATTCATTAATATGATAAAATGATATCATATATTGCGAATAAGTTATTTGTCCCTAAATTTATAATTTTAAGGATGAAATAGTAAAAACAAATTTTTCATAACATATAACCAAACTAGCATATATAATATTGTTAATTTTGAAGATTTTATTTTACAGTCTATTGTTTACTATTTTTAAAACAGGAAAACATTTCCATACAGAAGAATTGTAAAAGAGCATTCTTAAATTCGAATAATTCACTATTTTTTACTTCACAATTATAATCATATGAAATATAGGTTTCGAAAATGAGGAACATGTAAGTACGATTTTTGACAATTGACCGTTTTTCAAAGTAAATATATTCAGAATTATTACAGATGAAGCAATAAAAATGAATGAGAAAAATCTGAAAGTTTAACTTCTTTCGCTTAAAAAGTTTTAGTTATTGAGTATTTTGGCGTATAATTTCAAAAGTGAAAATGTCGCAGAAGAAAACTTATTGTTGAATAAACATTTAGATTAAAACGGTAAGAATCAAATTATGTAATAAATTGTAGAGTTATACCAAAAAATCTGAAAAACTGATGTTTCCAATTATAATATATAAATAATACGAATATATAATAATATAAATATTATGAATATAATATAAATAATAGACTAAAGAACATTTTTCTTCAATACGTGAAATTCACTTCTCTTGAATTAGGTAAGGGTTACTCGTCAAGTATTTATTCGTCATATTAATTTCACAATTAAATATATTGTAATTTGACGACCATATGACAATCTCACACTGTTGAAAAAAATTTAGTGAATTTTCCATTAAATATTTTACGTTTTTAACCCATATTCTGTATGAAATTGTTTACATAAATAGATCTGGAAAATTTTTCTTACGCTATGGGAATCCTTCCATAAATATAGAAATTTTCCCACAGTTTATGTAAGAACTCCCAAATGGTACATAAAATTTTTAAATGAAGATCTATTCATGGGAAAAACTCCATACAGAATATGGACCTAAACCTTCCAATACTTTTATGGAAGTTTTGAACTCATATTCTGTATGAGATTTTTTCCATAATAGATAGATCTGAAAAATAGATTTTTCATGGATATAGGAATTTTCCCATAATGTATGGTAGAATTACTATAGTACATGAAAAATTCTAAAAATGATATATAAATGAGAGAAGCCCATACGGAATATGGGTTACAAACTACACTGCGAAAAAAATATAGTAATTTTTACAATACTGTATAGTAAGCGGGAATCACTCTGACATATTGTACTTTTTGCTAGATAATACATCAATTTTTAAAATAACATATTGTAACTATTGTCAAATGTTACTGTAGTTATAGATATATTTTGTTGTAAAAACTCCTATACATATTTCGTTTTCTACTATACTTCTTGTATTTTTGCAATATCATATTGTAATTCTTATTAATACAGCTTCTAGTGCATCATATTGTAAATATGATACAGTTTTCGAAAAAGCTGGATGAAAGTAATGTAGTTCATTTTTTTTGCCATGTATGGTGAAAATTATAGTTCGCATTGTGGAATTTGCATTTTGGGATTTTAAATTTTCCGAAATTATACAGTAAAAACTGGCATGCATATTGTAATTTGTACGTTAATAGCGATTTTACTGTATAATATTTTAATAAGTAAAAATTGCAATTTTATTGAAAAAACTACAGTAATATTGTACTTTTTACAATGTATACGGCAGAAAGTACAAGATTTTTTTCTCAGTGTAGAAATTTCCTTATAATTGATGGAAAAATTCCTAAAAAAGATCTGTTTATGGGAAAAATCCCGTACAGAATATGGGTTAAGAATTTCTAATACTTTTGTGAAGGTTCTTAACTCATATTCTGTATGAGATTTTTCCCATTATACGCAGACCTGGCAAATTTTCCATAGGCTATGAAAATTCTTCCATGGATATAGAAATTTTCTCGTAATTTATGGAACAACTCCTGTAGCACATGCAACATTCTAAAAAAAGATCTATTCAAGAGAGAAGTCCCATACAAAATATGGGCTTCTAAACTTCCAATACCTTTGTGGAAGGTTTGCCAACCTTTTAAATAGTGCATATCCGATGCTGCGTCGCTTGAAGAAGGCAAAAGGGTAGAAACATCTCGCGTTTGATGACGGATCGGGCCGAAAATGTGTCGCGGGAGTGCTCGGGCGACCGTGAAGCGGTGACTTCAGGGCCGCTCGTTACGCGTGCTTACACGTGCCAGAAGGAGCCTTGAGTAATTACATTGAGCGCGCCGACCTAACCCAACGCAGGTGACTCCGGATTCGGCGAATCCTTGGTTGAACACCGCGCAAATTCATAACTATATCGAATCATCCGCGTTGCCCGTCGCGTTCTTACCCCCGTTTTTTCGTCGTCATTCGCGCATTGTTTCTTCTTTTTACGTTTCGACGCTCTTTTTGCGCAAGAACGATGCAGAAGGAAAAAGAGAGAGGCGCGGATAGAACATTGACAACGCAGAATACATGCGCTCGCCAAGACCTTGCGGAAAAATGTGTCACAATCCGATCTTGAGCCTGATTTGCTCGGGTTTTTTTCCCTTTGTGCTGACTTGAATGCTATTCTATAGAAAAGTTTAGGAAATTCGCTGGTGATTGTAGAAATATTGTTCGATTATAAGGGTTTTTAGTTTTTTTTAAAATTGCTGAAATGGAAGAATCGTAAGCTTGGAATTTTTGCTGAATTTAAACAATTTTTGAAATGAACGATCGTACATGTATGGTGTTATTTTGTACATACATTTTTTTAATTGTAATGAAATATTTTGTATTAATGTTGTAATGAATGAAATACGGTATAAAATATCGAGGAATGGCAAAAGTGACCATTCAATTGATCATTTTTTACAAACAGGAAAAATCAAAGCTGACGTAACGCATAATTGCTTCCTGCTCGTTTTCTCTTTTGAAAAAAAGGGGACATGAAGTGATAAAAAAACGAATGTCGAAAAAAGGAGGTTTCTTCGATGAAGCTTGTGGTGAAAGTCTTGTTTTTACCAAATCTCATTGGCACGTTGAAAGTCTTGAAATTATTGGGTGACGCACTATTGAAGTCATTTTTAATGTTAAACAAGAGTATGCTATCTTTCTTTGTCATCATCATGATCATGTAGGATCATTAAATGTATATTTTAATACATAAGTGAAAAATGAAAAAATATTCTGCATTTATATTTTGTATTTTAATATTCACAAAATACGAAAAATAGAAGCCTCTTGTTGTCTACAATTTTAGTTTTGAAATTTTACAATTCAAAAAAATTGTATTTCCAATGCTTTTCTTTGCATTTTCAAAGGTTTTTTATTGAAAGCTTTATGAAAATATGAGTTTAAGAGTGTATATTTTAAAAAACTCAACTATGGCAAATGTAAGAAAAAGAAAAATCCGGAAATTGTACGTACATTTCTACATTTTCAAATTTTGAAATCAACAACACGTGTATAATCCGTAATTTTATACAATAATATATTACATACTCTTATTCGTAAGTGAAAATATATTCCTTATGAAATATAAAAATAATATATTCAGAATTCCAAATCGTTCAAATTTATAAACTTCTGGATTCAAAGTTTTAAAAATTCTCAACGAAACAAACAATCTGTTGAATTTGGCTGAAATATATCTGTTTAGAAGACAGATTTTTTTTTGACAATTTTTAACAGAATGCAATCTTTTGAGATTTAACAGATTCAGGTGTAGGGAGTTTATTATTTATTATTTATAAAAAAATATTTATATATTATTTAATAAATGTTGAAAAATTTCCTAGTTTTTTAAAAATTGTTGGAATGCGATTTTCTGTACATAATTCAAAATTTTAAATATGTATAGTATTTGAATCTATTTTACAAAAGACAGTATTTTTATAGATTTATACTACTTTGAATATTTTTCTAATTTTTTTAAGATTATCATCACGTGAACGATTTTCTAGTTTAATTTCATTCAATAGTTTTGCATTCTACTGAAGTTCTTTATTTACTTCTATAATTTCATGTTCCAAAAATCAAATTTTGATTGATTTCTGAATTTTCATAATTTGTGAAGAATTCAACATGAATTTGTTGTATTTGAGTGGATTTTTCAGAAAATAAAATATACATAGATTTGTATTTCTTTTGGTATTTTTTGAGTTCTTGAAATATTTTAGTATTTTAATCATTTTGCAGAAAACAGAATGTTAATAGAGTAATTAAAAATTCAATTGTTTTGTAATTGTGAACGATTTTCACTATTTGTAGGGTTGTCAAGGATTTTTATAAATATTTCTATTCATTTCTAGAATCCAATGCTCGAGAAGTTTGATTATTGATGATTTTTGAATGTTAATAATTTTTGAAGATTTCAATATGATTTTTTATTGACAATTTTTAACATATTGCAATCTGTTAAGATTCAAGTGATTCAGATGTGGAGAGTTTCTGTTATTTATAATTCATACAAAATTATGTATTCATTATACATAAAATTTTTAAAAATTTCCTTGTTTTTTGAAAGATATTTCTTTGATTTGTTCGAATGAGATTCTCTTTGCATAATTCAAATTTTCAAATATATATATATATAGCATGTCAATCGATTTTACAGAAGACAGTATATTTATAGATTTATGATACTTTGAATATTTTTCTTATTTTTTTAAGATTACCACTGTTTGAGAAATGTAATTCTATATTTATTCCTGGAAATAAATTTTTATTGATTTCTGAATATTCACAGTTTGTGAAACATTTAATATAAATTTGTTGCATTTGAGTGGATTTTTGAAAAAATAATATCTTCATAGATTTGTATATTTTTTGGTATTTTTTGAGTTTTTGAAATATTTTAGTATTTTAATCGATTTTGCAGAAAACAGAGTGTTAATGGAGTAATTAAAAATTCAATTTTTTTGTAATTTTGAACGATTTTCACTATTTGAAGGGTTTTCTAGGATTTTTATAAATTTTTCCATCCATTTCTAGAATCTAATGCTCGAGGAGTTTAGGTTTTGATAGTTTTTGAGTATTATTAATTTTCAAAGAATTCAATGTGATTTTTTATTGACGCTTTTTAACAGATTGCAGCCTGTCGAGATTGAACAGATTCAGATGTAGGGAGTAGCTGATTGTCTGGGTGCTATTGGCCGAGATACACAGGAATCAAAAAGGGAATCGTGTACCTGACCTATTTAGCAGATCCCGAGACGCGAGTGTCGGCGCTGGGCACGCCGCTGCTGAATCGATCGACCTCGATTCCGTGGCCCCTGCCTGGCACCAAGTGCGCGACCCTACAATTTGTCACATAACCTCCCTTTCTCCCCCCATTTTCCGTTCGCGTTTGCGCCCCGGTGAAACGCCGGGCGACCACGGGCCCTTGGGCGAAATTGCCTCGAGTCTCCTCAACAAAAGGGAAAGTCCCTCGTAATTGGATTTCGAGTCACTCATCGTCGACGACGTCGTCGGTTGCTTGCTTCCGTTTTGCCAGATTTTTATGCACTGAGAAAAAAATATAGTAATCATTACAATACTTTATAGTACACGGGAATCACTCTGACATAATGTACTTCTTGCTTGATATTATATCAGTTTTTGAAATAACATTGTAGATATTGTCAAATGATATTGTAGTTATAGATATATTTTGTGGTAAAAACTCCTGTACACCTTCCTTTTTCTACTATGCTTCCTGTACTTTTTACAATATCATATTGTAATTCCTATTAATCCAGATTATTGAGAATTCCATACAGCTTATTCAGTATGCAGATTTGTATAGGTTCTTTCTGCAATATTTTTGTATACTTTCTAGGTTTTTAGTGCATCATATTGTAATATGATAAGTTTTCGAAAAAGCTGGAAAAACGTTATGTAGTGCATTTTTTTCGTCATTTATGGTAAAAATTACAGTTCGCATTGTGAAATTTGCATTTTGGGATTTTAAATTTTCCGAAATTATACAGTAAAAACTGGCACACATATTGTAATTTGTACATTAATAGCGGTTTTACTGTATTAGATTGTAATAAGTAAAATAAATATTGTAGATTTTACAATATATACGGCAGAATGTACAAGTTTTTTTTGTCAGTGTATTACAGTCAAAGATTTTTAAATGTTTTACACAATTGAACGAATTTTTGAAGGGATTTCGATAGTTATTGTTGGTAATTTATTGAAAAGTTGTGGTAGGGAATCGGATATTGTAATATAATATGATGGAAATAATTGTATTATAATAAAAAAGTAGTAGTATAGTGTGTATATATATATATATATATATATATATATATATATATATATATATATATATATATATATATATATATATATATATATATATATATATATATATATCAGAATGAAAAAAAATCGTAAACTTTTTTGAATAAGAATCAGTTCAAAATTCAACAGATTGTTTGTATAGGACAATATAACAGATCTGTGTACGAGTTTTTACAACAAAATATATCTATAACTACAATATCATTTGACAATATTTACAGTATGTTATTCCAAAAATTGATATATTATCTAGCACATAATCCAATATGTCAGAGTGATTCCCGTTTGCTATACAGTATTGTAATAATTTTTTCTCAGTGAATCCTAGAAAACCTTTTAACCAGTAATAATTGTTAAAAATTAAAAAAATATTGTAATTTAAATCGATCGACGAACACTCTGTTTTCTTAAAAATCGGTAAAAATACTTGAAATATTTTAGAATCTCCAAAAATATTAAAAGAAATACAAATCTATAGAGATACTATTTTTTGAAAAATCCACTCAAATACAACGAAATTAATATTGAATTCTTCACAAATTATTCGAAACTTAATAAAAATTTAATTCTTTCGAACATCTTATTCTAGAAATGAATATAGAATTTCATCAGAATGGAAAATTATTGAATTTCATTAAACTAGAAAATCTTTTGCACAGTGATAATCTTCAAAAAATACGAAAAATATTCAAAGTACTATGAATTTATAAAAATACTTTATATATTTCAAAATTTAAATTACTTATGTACAGAGAACCGCATTCTCAAAATTCAAAGAGATATCTTTCAAAAAACTAGGAAATTTTGAAACATTTTATAAGTACAAAGAAGTGCAAAAATCTATTCAATGAAATTTGATATTTTATATTCTCAATATATTATTATTACTACCATATGCGAATATTTTAATGAGCGAAAATTTGAATCTATGAAAAATGCTTTACTCATATAAATCTTACTTATACAAAATTAAAATTCAATCTAATAAATCTTAAATAACGAGGGCATCAAATTTTACAATTTATATAGCATTATGTATATAAAAATACCGAGGAACTCTTCAAATGACAAAGAAACTGGAAAAAATACGAAATATACCAAACGAAAATTTTCAATCTATAGAGATTCTGTTTTCTGAAGAATCCATTCAAATATTAAAAAATTTAATAAACTTGATTCCAAAGTAGTATATTCTTTGAATCTTTGCAGCAATTTATAAATATTCCAGAAATATATAAAAATACTATCAAATTTCGCAAAATTTCATAAGTACTGAAAAATACAAAAAGTATCAGAAACACTAAAAATCTAAGAAGATGAAATTCTCTTATCAATTTAATTTTTCTCTCTGCTAACATTACATGAAATTTTATCATCAAAAATTTCTCCAACAATATAAAAATTCGACGTTTTCAAATTTTAATCTCAGTGACGAAGAGTTGAGATTCACAATCGCAGATAAAATGTTCAAAATAATGATTCTAATGTCAAAAATGAAATTAAAATGCACTCAAAGCCAAAAAGAACTCAGATCTACAAAATTACAAATAAGTTATGAAACTATTCCTATTTGAACTATTTCAAGGTGCTTCTAGGAATTTCTTATAATAAACAAAGAAATAAAGCACAATATAGAATAAAGAAAACTGACTGACTTAAACAAAAACGAAATGCTACTGAAAATACCCAACCTTAAAATAAAAAATCCTCAAGCACATGGTAGTACGACGTAAAAACCATGTACGCAATAACCAAGCACCAACGCGTACAACGTAATCAAACCCTGTATTGTACATCAAACACGAATAATCTTGCATATAAGTTGTGTAAATTAATTAAGGCTCCGCTTTATTCGTTCCAACGTCTTAATTACGTTACGTATATCTCGTGCGAAATTGAAGGTGCTATCATAATTCGCACGCTTGCGATAACCATCAGCGCTCTTGCCGTTGCAAAAGCGAGAAAAAATTGCCAAGACCTCGTATGTTCCAATGCTACTACCTGAGGTCATGAGCCTACACAATGAGAAGAATAACTTTCTTTCTGAAAATTGAAAAATTATCATAATTATGTTCCTGACATCAGTATATAAAAGTTCTGTCTTCAATAGAACTTGAGTTGGAGCTTCGAGTACAAAATGAAGATCATTTTTCTTTTTTCACCGGCAATCTTACTTCAAAATAAACAAAAAATCAGTCTCCGCTAGTCAACTTTTTAAGATATTCTTTTTATGCCTCTCATTCGAGAAATTGGAGGAATATCTTGCAAACTTGACTAGCAGAGACTTATTTTGAGACAAAATTCAGACTTGTCTATTCAATATCTTGAAATTATTTATTTATTTTGGTTTTTTTATTGCAAAATTCTACTGAAAATCTTCACTGAAACTTTTCGACTCGTACTGGCATGAATGTTGGCGACCTTCGGAAGGGAGACTCGTAAAACATGGGGATCATCGTTTTTTCATGTGTAAAGGGCAACGTGGGAGATAAGAGTGGAAGACCCTCGCGAAGGGCGCTACTTGTTGATTCAGCGACGAACCCCTTCGTGAATTCGGCCGCGAGAGGGATGATAGTGGGTGGTAGTTATAGGGGGGTGGAAGAGGTGGACGACGCCTCGGTTTTCCGTCCAGCTCGGGAAACTGGGATAATAGGTCGAGTGCAAGCGTCGTATAGCTCCGCGGGCGGCTCCACGTGCACAGACACAGAGACCGGCGTCGCGACGTCGCCTCGTGTACAACGCCGGTTTTTATCGGGGGGAGGTTCACGCCGGGCGCGAGTGCACACGCGCGCCTCGCTGCACAAAGCGAGACCGCGACATGCGGTTTTTCTCGCGAAGGACGCCTCGCCGGCTGCACGCTTCGACCCGTGCGCGACCTTCGCGCGACCTTTGCGAGATTTACTTCCGCCCCCGGGGAGAATGTTTTTTCCTCCACCTCTTGATGGGATTTTGTCCATGCTCCGAGGAAAATGAACGACAGTCGGACATGTGATTTGAAAAAAGGGTAAGTTTTGATTGTACACTGAGAAAAGAATATAGTAACTATTACAATACTGTACAGTCAACGGGAACCACTCTGACATATTGTACCTTTTGCTAGATAATACATCAATTTTCGACACAACATATTGTAAATATTGTCGAATGATATTGAAGTTATGGATATATTTTGTTGAAAAAACTTTTATGCTTCTTCCTTTTTCTACTATACTTCTTGTACTTTTTGCAATACCATATTGTGATTCCTATTTATCCAGATTATTGAAAATTCCATGCAGCTTTTTCAGGACCTAGATCTGTATGGGTTCTTTTTGCAATATTTTTTTATACTTTCTAGGTTTCTAGTGCAGCATATTGTAATATCATACAGTTTTCGAAAAAGCTGGATGAAAGTAATGTAGTTCATTTTTTTTGCCATGTATGGTGAAAATTATAGTTCGCATTGTGGAATTTGCATTTTGGGATTTTAAATTTTCCGAAATTATACAGTAAAAACTGGCATACATATTGTAATTTGTACCTTAATAACGGTTTTACTGTATTATATCGTAATAAGTAAAATTAATATTGCAGATTTTACAATATTATTGTAAAAACTACAATGATATTGCGAAAATTGCAATATTATTGTGAAAAGTACAATAATATTGTACTTTTCACAATATATACGGCAGAGAGTACATGATTTTTTCTCAGTGCCGAAATTTTCATTCGAAAATATCGAACTCAAAAATTACTTATACCTCAGTTTCAGAAAAATACTAAAAAATAATAACAGATGGTTTTCAAAACTTGATTATAGGTAGCTACAAATAAATGACGAAATTGTGATTACTCGTTACCGAACGAACGTAACTCATTCCCTTCATTGTTACTTGTTTATTAACGTAACGCGTTACTTCCAAACCCTCACTGAGAAAAAAATATAGTAATTATAACAATACTGTATAGTAAACGGGAATCACTCTGGCATATTGTACCTTTTGCTAGATGATATATCAATTTTTGAAATAGCATATTGTAAATATTGTCAAATGATATCGTAGTTATAGATATATTTTGTTGTAAAAACTTTTATGCATCTTCCTTTTTCTACTATACTTCCTGTACTTTTTGCAATATCATATTGTAATTCCTATTAATCCAGATTATTGAAAATTCCATACACCTTTTTTCAGTATGCAGATCTGTATAGGTTTTTTTTGCAACATTTTTGTGTACTTTCTAGGTTTCAAGTGCACCACTTTGTAATATGATACAGTATTCGAAAAAGTTGGAAAAAAAGCAATGCATTTTTTCTATTTTAATGCATGTGTACATAAATTGCGGGCGAGAAAAAAAACCCGGTCGCCACCTGTTCCCAGTTGGCTGACCTTAGGGAACTTGGAAAAAACATATGGTAAATATTACAATTTGTATAGTAAAGTTTTCATTTTCAGATTTTAATTTTTCTGAAATTATATAGCAAAAAGTAGCATACATATTGTAATTCGTACAATATAGCGGTTTTACTATACACTATTTTAATAAGTAAAATAAATATTGCAGAGTTTACAATAATATTGTAAAAACTAAAATAATATTGTGAAACTAAAATAATATTGTAGAAACTGCAATATTATTGTAAAATGTACAATATTTTTGTACTCTTTACAATGTATATCGCAGAAAGTACAAGATTTTTTTCCAGTGTATATAAATTCTGGAATACAATGGTTTAGTTTTTTTAGGTTTCACAGATTTTCAGTGATTTTCACATTCACTTGTATTTTGCCATAAATTTGTTTGTGCTCCTGAATATTTATGAAATATTATAGAAATTCTCTGCATTCTAATGTTAGAAATATTCGAAGTATTAATATCGATTTTTCAGAAAACAGAACGTTCATAGAGTAAGTGAACTTTCAGTATTTTTGGTATTTTGTAACTATTTTTACTTTTTGAAGGATTTTCTGGTATTTATATTAACTTTTCTATTTATTCCCAGAATTCAATACTCAAGAAATAAAGGTTTTATTTATTTCTGAATTTTAATAATTTTGAAAAATTTAATAGCATTTCTTACAAACTAACTAAAATGTAGCGTATTTATTTATTATTTTTTTTATATTCATTGAATTATGTAAGATTTTCTAGCAGATCTATAGATTTGAATCACTTTCATGAATATCTGTATGGTTTTGTAAAATTTATTCTTTCGAATTTTGGATGTTTCTGAAAAACACTGAAATTAAAGCAAATTCTCCGTCAATATTAGTATACAAATTATTGACATTTCACTCTGTTACATTAAAAAAAATTATAAATACAGAAATTTTCATTCAAAAATAATGAACCTTAACCGTAAAAAATAATCGCAATTTTTCCATACTTGTTTATGGACAAATGTGGTAAATTTTCCATAAAAGTATTGAAAGTTTTCAACTCACATTCTGTATGGGATTTTCCCCGTAAATAGATCTGGAAAATTTGCCATATACTATATGAATTCTTTGATAAATATGGAAGTAATTCTTCCATAATTTATGGAACAATTCCTGGAGCGCATGGAAAATTTTCCAGATCGATCTATAGGAAAAACCCCATACCGAATATGAGTTACAAACTTCCAATACTTTTCTGGAAGTTTTTTAGCAGTGTACAAATGACGTATATCTCAGTTTCGGAATATTGCTAAAAAAATAAGTACAGAAGGTTCTAAAAACTTGACGACAGTAATAAAAATAAAGGAAAAAGCAAATCACGTGATTTTCGTTATTCGTTACTGAACGAAAGTAACTCATTCCCTTCATCGTTATTTGTTGATTAACGTAACGCGTTACGTTATCGTTACATCAGAAAATGTAACGTTTCAGAGTAACGCGTTACTTCCAAAGCCAGGTTTTTCGGGCGGGGGTCCATAAATCGCTGTTGGGTGTCTGTTTTCCCCGGTTTCGTCTGTTTCGCCGGTGAAAAAGGGTCGTTAAATTGCAATCGCCCGGGGAAGGCGAGTTATGGTGTTTCGATGGGAGGCACCGTAAGCTCGCGGCGCGTTCCGGGGTCGCGACAACGGGAATCGGGTCGCTCGATTCAGGCGGCCCGGCTCCTCTCGTGGCGCACCTATATCCATCGCCGACCCGGAATGACCCTGTGCACACGTAACCCGGTTGCGACGAAAACTGGGTCAATGCTCCTGCCATCGTAGCCGACGCCGACGCCGACGCCGACTCCACCGGTGCGTCTTCCACATCGTTTTCAAACCCGGTGGCCCATTTATTCTCCAGCCCCGCCCCTGAACTCGGCTGCAGCTGGTTTTCCCTTTTTTCCTTTGCTAACCCCGACCCCGACCCTTAGCTATCAGCTTAATCAGCTTTTCATTGATTTCAGTGATTCATCGATTTCTTTTTAAATACATTTATCGTTTTGGGGTTTGTGTTTCTAATCTTCCTTTTGAATCGAGTTTATTACAATCTAGTTTTGTGATTTTTTTCAAATCTTTGAAAAGGCATTGTTATGTATCTTTGAATTATTTGTATAATGGTTGTGGTCATTTTAATTTCACTTTTTTTAATAATCGTAGGGGTTATTGTATCTATTTCCCTATTATTCTCTTTGTAGGTTGTATTTTATTTGTAGTATTTCTTTGCCAGTATGTTTTTTCTTGTTTTCTTTCTTAATAATACAATTTACTATTGTTTCATGTTTCACATTCTTGAATAGGAAAATTTCATCGAAATATGGAATATTAGTATAAATAAACTGGAAAACTTCAACTGTTTATGGACAGCTATAGTAAAATTATAGTAAAATTTTACCAAAAGGTGATGGTTAATGACTATCGTATCGGTACAGTAAAATTACCACAAATTTTTTTTAGAGTGTACAAAATTCAAGGAGTTTGATGTACCTGAAGTTCTAAACGTTTAAAATTAAGCGAAAATGAAAATTATATAAATTTTGTGTCGTGAGAGGAAGTGTGACAAATATTTTTTAGGGATCTTTTTTCCCTTGTACTAAATTTTAATTTTTCTCGTTTAATTTCAACGTTTGGACCTTCAGGCATACGGCGTTTCAAGTTAATTTTGTTTGTTTGTTTGTTTTTTTTTTTTTTTTGAATTTATAATGAGAATCATTTTTGTATACTGCACATAATTTCATTTATGTATGAACATTTTAATGTCCATTCCAAAAGTTGTTTTGAAATTTTTTAATTAATATTGCCATAAATTTTTCAAGTTTTATCCATTGCTTGTTACTGCTGTTAAATTACACTTATGATATATCTGTAAATAATAATTTGATCGTTTTTATTAGTATCGTAATTTTTCATAACCTCTTGTTAATTTATAGTTCAATAAATTCTATAATTCTAAGAATCAATTCTTGTATGAAGTTTGCTTTCTTGTTTTTTGACATTTTTGTTCTCCATTATGAATTTTATCATTTATAAAATAATTTCAGTTTCTCTCAGATTTATCATAATTCATATGCAAAGTTGCGTAATAAGGTGTACATTGATAAACTTTAGACTATCCATCATTCAATTACTTTTTCTACTAGTTTCTTAATCAGTTTATGAGGATTAAACATTTATCATTATCTGTTTTCCATTGAAGATCTTATTATTAATTGTTGTTCTGTCCTCAATCTGTTTTATTTTTTAACAATAACTTTCAGTTATTGTTTCCATTCCCTGCAGTATGTATCTTTCTCTCGATAAGTACCATCAATTTTCTTTTGAAATATTGTTTCGAATTTCAATCAATTTTCAAAATCCATAAAGATTTTTCATATTGTTGAAGAATCAAATGCAAAATTTAATGTAAAATTCTATAAATTATGTTAATATATCAAATTTAAGGAATTTCTCTTTTTCCTGTTAGTTTGGGAAAAAAAACTTCTGTTTGTCCATCAATTGTAAAAATAATGGATTGTGTAGAAAAATTTACGCTCTAGAAAAAATTTATGGTAATTTTACTGTACCGATATGAAAGTCATTAATTATTACCTTGTGGTGAAATTTTACTATAATTTTACTATAAACAGTTGGAATTTTCAAGTATGTGAGACATGAAAGAATAGTAAATTTTCAGTACCATGGTACAGGAAATTCCCTTATTTTTTTTACAGCAGTAACGAAAATTTACATTTTAAGTTTTTAAAAAAAATATTGAAAAAAGTGTGAAATATCGCAAGTCCCAAAAAATTATTCATTTACAAAAAATCGAAGATTGAACAGAATTTGGGAAGGATTCAAATTTGAACTTGAAAAAAAAAAATTTGAAAAAGTGTGAAATATCACATGTCCCAATGAATCGAAATAATTTATTAACAAAAAATTGAAAATTTATTATAATTTGAGAAGAATTCAAATAAATTTTTGACTGTTTTTCAATCCCTAAAGATTCTGATTTTGGATTATTTACAGCTTTCACAAATTTTGCACCTTTGACATAATTCAACGTAGGAATCCTAATTATAAATGTTAGGTTGCTTTGATTAAAGAAAATAAAGACTTTTCTCTTTGTCAATAAACAAGAAAGAAAATGTTTAAAGTAAATGATTTTATACTGTTTCAAAAATGAACTCAAGTCTTAATAATTTTTAGTTTTTGTGTTACATCATATCAGATGAGATTCATAGAAGAAACATTTATAAAATGTAGCACAATTTAGGAAATTGAAAAAGTCTCGTCCTTGTTTAGCACAAAAAGTTTGGTAAGACGTAATCGAGTGAAAAGTGTAGTCTCACACGCGGGAAATGGGCGATGCAGGCGGTTTTTATGGTGGAACGTTGCGATGGGGGTGTAACCTGGTTTTCCCGGCCCAGCTGACCCAGTTCATTCTCTCCCGGGAATCGTCCTGGCGCAAGGACGCGAGGCCAAACCTCGTGAACGAAATTCAATTTTCATTACTTGTGCCAGTATTTCATGCGAAAATGGGCTTTGCGAAATTTTCCCCCCTTTGACATAAATCACAAGAAGTCGGGAAAATCCAGGAAATCCAGAAATTACAGAGATGAGCATTTAAAGTAAAGACGTGTACCGAAAATAATAAAGTGAACAAAGTGCTTTTTTATGTATGGCTTTAGTTGAAAAAAGTTAGAAATATGAAAATCGTTGGAAAAATTTTCGGCTTTTGAAAGAAAAACGTACAATTTAGGCAAAACAAATTTTTGTTTCTCAATGTAGTCTTCCTTTAACTCGATACGTTTTTTTCCAACTTTTCAAACCGTTAGAAAATGAAATTTTTTCTTTAGACGTCTTTAAAATTTTCTCTTGCACTCTATAACGATTTCCCCCTCCTTAAAGATGACTCTTCCATGTTAAAAAACAAGGATGTGAGTTGTTTTCGAAATACATCCTCGCGAAGAAAACTAAACATCAAGTTCTCGGATTGAAAAAAAGTCGGATTCAGCAGTGCCTTTGTACACATCAGCATAAACGTGCTTCTAATATTGCAATAACAAGGGAAAAAAAGAAAAACAAAAGACGAGAAAAAATTGCGTCACAGTTCTTACAATGTAAACTTAATGTAACAATGTGACAGTGATTTTTTTTTGGATCCATAAATGATTTCGTCACGGTAATTTAATTAAACACGAGCGGAAATCTTCAGGAAGATCTTTCTCTTGGAAATTTCATTGGCTTTAGAAAAAATTATTCGAAGATTGCGATTTGTAATGATTTAAGAAACATTGGGGAAAGTTCATGGAAACATAATTTTTAAGAAGATTTAATAATAAGGGTTAAGGCATTAGTTTATTAAAAATTATTCAGTGAACGTAATTTGGAAATTTAATGGGTATTGAATTTTTGGAGTATGGTCAGAATTATATTTGAATTGTAAAAAATGTAAGGGGTAAGTTTGTCTTTTAAGATAGTCTAATTCAAATTTAATAAATTCCGTCTAATTTTATTCTTTCTCTATGTAGAATATTTCCGAATATACGTTGAGTTAGCATAAGATAAATAAATCATGATGTCTGGGGAAATTCTCATGCTATGAATTATTTATATTGATTTCCAAGAATTTTGTTCTCGTTGCATTTTGTGATAGATGGATTCTCACGTTTCGAAGTTTACGTGTGTTTGAACTTATCTTGAAATCAAAAGATTGAAATTGACAATTTTTAAATTTTTAAATTTATAAAAAATTATACAGTGGAATTTGAGAATACCAATTTATTGTGAAACTGACTGACGTGAACATCAAATTCCAAAACTTGTAGAATATAATCACTTTTGATTTTGATATGTCGCGAAACTGTTAAAACGGTTTAACTAGTCATTCATGCAAATAATGAAAATTCAATTTCCAGAATTTCAAGTCGAAATTTCAGCATCATTGAGTTTTTGAATTAACAAAATAATTGTGTTACATGTTTTCTAATTTTTTAATTTTTGAATATCAATCATTTAGACATATTGAATTTCATGGTGCAGAAGAATGTAAAACATTTAAAAATAATTAGGTCTGTATACATCAACTAAAATTTATTGCATATTTTTAATTTAAAATTTAGGACACTTGTAACGTGTATTCATCATTTTTATCCAATTCAGTTTTGATATTTGTGATGATTTGAATAATTTTCTGCTTTTTTCCGACTATTTTCATTTACAGATTTTAGGGTTTCAAAATTTCATTTTACAATTAGTTTATCAGCGAATCTGAAAAAAGTGGAGTTTGAGATTTTGACATTCAAAACAATTTACAAATTTTTTTGTAAACATTACTATTATTTTCCAGCTTCTCACTTACAGGCTGAAAATTTATAATTCGGATAATAATTTTTTTTCAATTGTACATATTCTGTTAGAGTTTAGTTTTGTTCATTTACAGTTTTTTTTTATTATAGTTGTACCCTAGTTTTTTCCAACACAATATGTTAACGACCAAAATTTTTTTATAAAACTACTAATCTCATGATTTTCGAAAATGTTTACTATTTTGTCAAGAATATAATTAAAAATGTTGCTGCGTGTTATCTTTTTCTTAAAATCAGTCATTTCGAACTGAAAAAAAATATAATATTGATCTGAGGAAAATATAATATAAAAATTAAATATAATGTTGATCGTTTTACTTTCAGTGAATAACATTTGTAATATATACTGTATTGTACTGTGGAATCAGTCTGAAATATTGTACTTTTTGCCAGATATTTATGGCAGTGTTTGTCATAATACATAGTAAAAATAGTCAAATGATATTGTAGTAGTACACTCAGAAAAATCTTTAGTCAAAAACGAACCTAAAAATGTTTTTTTCCAATGGACCTAAAAATTTTGTCATATTGACTATATTTTTAATAATTTGACTGTATTTTTTAGTAAATATGAGAAAAAAATTTATTAGGTTCGTTCGCGACTAGATATTGCGTCAATTTTAGTAATTTTTTTCGGCGTGAACATATATTTTTTGTAAAAACTATATATATTTCATTGTGAACTTTACTTTTTTGTACTTATTGCAGTGTCATATTGTAATTCCTTTTAATACAGATTTGAGAAAACGCCATATAGCCGTAAAAAAATTTATACGTAGTTCTTTAAGCTATATTTTTGTGAACTTTCTAGTATATCGTGTTTGAACTGATACAGTATTGAAAAAATTTGGAAATATATTCAAGATTTTACAAAATTGTATGAATTTTTCTAATGCATATATTTGGATATACAATATTTTCTCTCAGTGCATGAAAATAAATATGATATATTATATTGTACGAACTGAAAAACAAATGGTAAAAGGTAGAATAACTTATTTGATGTTTTACCACGAATACGGATTTTTAATCCTGTGTGATAGAATAGTAAAAATGAGAAATTGATATAGAACAAGTTGCGTTTTGTATATTTTATATATCCGAAATTGTCTTGTAAAACTGGCATACATATTCCAATGTCTGCAATATAGCAAATTTTACTGCACAATATTGTAATACGTACAAAAAAAAATAAAGTAATTTGCAATCATATTGTAACACCTGCAATATTATTGTAAAATTCACAATATTCTGATAATTTTTATTATTTCATCGTCAGAAAGTACAAAATCTTTTTCTCAGTCTATTAAATCCTGTGATAATTGAGTCTAATTAATGTTAAAAGCTGAGAAAAACAATGCGATTTCGCCGACTGCTATTCATGACTATCCTTATAAAGTTCTTTTTAACGCGCGTTTTCCACGCAATCGGAAAATGACATTAGAATACTGCGACCGCAGCAGCTTTCACTTTCACCGCACCGAGAGAGAGAGAGAGACAATCGCCGTTGTCGTATTTTCACCTTTCGCGGCTTTGGGTATTTATTATGCCAGCCGTGCAATAAAACTGCACTTTTGAACGCGTTTATCTATACAGGTTTATCTTCGAACGAAATCACTGCCTAATTTTACGCCACTGGTTTTAGCAAAAAACATACATTTTTTCGATTGCTATCTCACAACGTCGATATTTTCCATGCCTATGATAAAACTAGTGAATTTGTTAGTCATCCAATTAATAAGATAGAGAATCTCGTGTGTTATAGGCTGAATTTCTGAAACTAAAATGTTGGAATTGAGCGATTATCCAGCAATTTGAAAATCGTTCGATGCAAATTAGGATTTGTCAAGTTCACTTAATAATCCGAGCACTATTATTACGTGCGGCCTTATTATTGATGAATTATTTATTAATTCTCAATATGCATGATTTGTGTGCCACGTTGAGCAAAAAAAAAGGCACGGTTTCGGTGAGGGGAAAAAAGGTGCTGAAAATGTGTGGTGTGGGAAGTGAACAGCATTGAACGAGGTTTAATGGAGTGTTTGATAGTCTTCAAAAATATTGTAATTTGGAAAAATTATTTTGATATATTTCCTGAGTCGAATTGATTTTTAACTGAACAGTTATTCTGGGAAAATATTGTTAAAGGAAGAAGATGAGAAAAAAATCGTAAATTGGATGATCTATTTCAATGATTTTAGAAATTTGGGACTGAAGGTCCCTTTTCTCGTTCCAGGTCACATTTACTGTAAATTCGTATTATTATTATGATTATTTTTTATTTTCCAACCTTCTTGGGGTAATTGAAATGTTTCAAATATTTGCGAAAGTGGCTATAATTGTTTGTGACTTAAGATTTTATGGATTTTTATTATTGATCAAGAGTTGAAAAGAACCATGAAAAATTCTCAATGATTGGAAATAACTCGAGTTCGTTAAAAAACTTGAATATTTACGTTAATTTTTTAAAAATTTGTCAATCTTGTTGTTTTCATTCCAAAAGTGCTATTGCGAATTCTCAAAGTTGAACGAAATTCATGATTCTTAATTTCACTTATTTGAAAATAAATATAATCTCGTCTTCGAAAGATTTTTTCTTACACAGAATTCTTATTGTAAATGTTTGACGACGATAACGGAGAAAGTGAAGATTTGAAAAATTGTGTCAACTCAGTGAATAATACAATTATTGAACGAGAATGCTCGAAATCTAAAAAACTTTGAATCTTGGAGCATCGAATTTCATACATCTACATTGAAAGGCATAAAAAGATCATAAAATCTTTCGAATAATAGAAACGCTGAAGAAAAGTTGAAAGTAATAGAAATTAATGAAATTTATGTTTTCTGAACAATCTAAATAAATTAATATTTCTAATTATAGAGCATTGAATTCTCGAAATCGTGTATAGCAACCCTTAGAAAAACAAGAATTATATTTAAAAACTGAAAAACGCTAGAAAATATTATAAATAATATAAAAATATAGAAATAAGGAAAAACTTGCCAAAAATTGAACTAGATGTGATTTTCCCAGAAATCTGAGAAAATACTGAAAATGTACCAAAATTATAATTTCAGAGCTTCGAATTTGAGAAATATTTTCATAACACTGCAAAAATATTTGAAAACTACAAAAATACTAAGATTTGTTTTAAAATTAAATAAATATTCAAAAATGAAAAAAATACAAGCGATATCAAAAGTGATCTTACATGATAATCAAAAGTTTAGTAGATATAATTTTATTTAAAATTCATAGAACGTTTCTCAAAGCATAATATATGATTCTTAAAATCTTTAAAGATATCCAAAAAATATGAGCAAATTCTTCAAATTGTATCAACACGTGAAAAATACGAAAAAAAGTAACGAAAATCGTTATAAGAAATACTGTTTTCTTGAAAGTCGATGTATACTCATATTCGTTAAAATTTTTAATTGTTATTATAGAATCAAATTCTATGAATCCATAGAGTGAACAATAGTAATAATATACCGTACAATTTTTAAATAATATACAACATGAAAATTTTAGAAAACCATGAAATACCGTAAATCCATGTAGATACTAATTTCTCAAAAAAAAAAAAAAAAAAAAAAAAATAAATAATAATAATAATTTTAAAACTTTGATATCAAGAGTATTGGATTCGAGAAAGCTAGATAGAAATCCATAAGTATATCAAAAAAATTTTCGAGTTGCAAAAGTATTGAAGAAATATAAAAAAAATTCTCAAAGCATTAGAAAAAAATTAAATTAATCTCAGTAACTTGAAAATCACGACCATCAAATTAATATTAAGTACGTATATGAAAAATGTGCGATTCTCGGCTCCAAAAGTTGTAGAGCTTCGAAATTCTGAAATTAGAAAAATTAAAAATTGTATTCAAAGAATCAGATTGTGTAATATTGAAGATTAGACTAACCCAAAGGACACATTTTTTCAAAAAAAAAAAAAAAAAAAAAAACCCTGGAAATTATTTTTGCACTGATAAAAAATATGGTAATTATTACAATACTGATATTGTACTGTGAAATAAGTCTTAAATATTATACTTTTTTCTAGATATTTATAGCAGTTTTTTGTCATACCGTATATTAAATATTGTAAAATAACATTGTAGTAGTAAATATACTTTGTTGTAAAAACTACTGTACGTATTTCGTTTTCTGCTAAATTTTTTTATATTTTTGCAATACCGTATTGTAATTACTACTAATCCAGATTTCAGTAAATGCCATACAGTTTTGCCAGTATTCGGATCTGCATTGTTCTTTTTGCTACATTTTTGTGTATTTTCTAGATACAAGATTGGAAAAAGTCAAAAACATATTGTAGATTTTACGAGGTATGAATTTTTGCGATGCATAATACTTACATATACTATATTTTCTCTTAGTATGTGAAATATCATATACGAACTGTAAAGCAAATTATAAAAGAAACAAATGAATGAATGTAGTACAAAATGCATTCCGTAGATTTTATATTTTCCGAAATTATGCAGTAAAAATTGGCATACAGCTCGTAATTTGTATAATATAACAATTTCAACTGTACAATATTGTATTAAAAAATAAAAAAGACAAAAATAGCAGTGATATTTTAACACCTGCAGTATTATTACAGAACTGACAATATTCCATTAATTTTATGTCAGAAAACCCTACATTTTTTTCCCAGTGTTCCTACTCGCCTCTTGGCGAACATGATCTGAACATAACGTCAACTGCTGAAAATGTCACGTTATTTGCACACTCGAGAGAGGTTAGGGGTGGGTGGAGCGAAAAAAGCCAAATAAGAAAAGTTGCGTTCATGATACATCGACAGCCCTTCCTTGACCTCCCTCCCATCAGAAGCATGATAATCGCATTATCACGCATTAGCACGGAGCAACGTCAAGACAAGGGAGTTTGAAAAAAAAAGTTTGTTGCATTGTTTGTTTAAGGTCGCTCGATGGCATAAGCGACGTGGAGAATCGCGGGTATTCAGCGTCGACGCGTGGGACGACGATGCGGTAGGTTAAAAACGCGAAAAAGCATGCAGCTCGCATTATGTAGGCTCGCTTAGCCGTGATACTAGTGCAATAGATATCTCGCGTATATTGTACGCAACGCGCGTTGTCCTCGTGCTCCTTAATCACCCGGAGAGTACGCGATGCAATTCAACTTGGGCATGACGCAGTCGTGTCAAGCAGTTACAAGCTCAAAAAGCCATTTGCATCCTTACCATGACTTTTTTTGCGACCCATCACATCCGTGATATGTCGAATTTTTTCGGGAATTCCTGGACAAAAGGGAGCTCTTATTGTCAAATCACACGCTGAGAAAAAAATATAGTGATTATTACAAAACCTTATAGTAAACGGGAATCGCTCTGACATATTGTACTATTTGCCAGAAAATATATCAGTTTTTGAAATAACATATTGTAAATATTGTCAAATGATATTGTGGTTATGGATGTATTGTGTTGTAAAAACTCCTCTGCATCTTCCATTTTCTACTATGCTTCTTGTGTTTTTCGCAATATCATATTGTGATTTATATTAATCCAGATAATTGAAAATTCCATACAGCTTTTTCAGTATGCAGATTTGTATAGGTTCTTTTGGCAATGTTTTTATATACTTTCTAGGTTTCTAGTGCATCATATTGTAATATGATACAGTTTTCGATTAAGCTGGATAAAAGTAATGTAGTTCATTTTTTTCGCCATGTATGGTGAAAATTACAGTTTTTATAGTGAAATTTACATTTTAGGAATTTTAAATTTTCCAAAGTTACACAGTAAAAAACTGGCATACATATTCTAATTCGTACATTAATAGCGGTTTTACTGTATTATATTGTAATAAGTAAAATAAATAATGCAGATTTTACAATATTATTGTAAAAACTACTGATATTGTAAAAATTGCTATATTATTGGAAAAAGTACCATAATATTGTACTTTTTACAATATATACGGCAGGAAGTACTAGATTTGTTTCTCAATGCAGAGAATGCATATGCGATTGACTGAATTTTTTAGTATTTTATAATTAGAATAGATATTCAAAATGACTAAATCAATATAATTAGAATGACCAAATTATAATTTTTTCAACTACATTTGTTTAGGTATATGTAGGATAAATATTATTTAATCAACTCAAAATTTTTGTTGCATGCAATGTTAGTGTTTGTAACGATAACTGTATTTTGTTATTGACTCAAAATAGTGTTTCGTCAGTAAACCTTCTTAATTTTTGGCAATCAAAAATCGTTTTTCGATATGACTAAAATGATTTATCGAACCAAATTATTTAGTTTAATCTATCTAAGCTTCTTTTAATTGCATTTTATTCAAATTTACATGTTTATCTAAGCAATGATTATAGAAAATAATAATAATAATAATAATAATAATAATAATAATAATAATAATAATAATAATAATCACTCAGTTTATATAAATTCGAAAAAAAACACAGCAAAAATTTTTGTAATGCTTCTATTCATGATTTCTATGCACTGAGAAAAAAATATTGTAATAATTATAATTATTACAATACTCTATATTACATGGGAATTACTCTGACATATTGTATTTTTTCCAAGATAATATATCAATTTTCGAAATGAAATATTGTAAATATTGTCAAATGATATTGTAGTTATAGATATATTTTGTTGTAAAAACTCCTATACATATTTCATTTTCTACTATACTTTTCGTATTTTCGCAATATTATATTGTAATTTCTATTAATTCAGATTATTGAAAATTCCATAGAGCTTTTTCAGTATGCAGATCTGTATAGGTTCTTTTTGCAACATTTTTGTGTACTTTATAGGTCTCAAGTGCATCATATTGTAATATGATACAGTTTTCGAAAAGGCTGGATAAAAGTAATGTAGTTCATTTTTTTTCGCCATGTATGGCAAAAATTACAGCTTGTATAGTGAAATTTGCATTTTAAGATATTAAATTTTCCGAAATTATACAGTAAAAACTGTATAAACAAGATTTTTTTCTCAGTGCAATGAATAAGAAATATACACATTAAAAAGAATAATGCAGGAAAAAGAAAAATATACAAATTATCAAAACAGTGCCTGCTGAAATCTTGACAAAATGAAAAATTGTTTCATGTACGTGCCCAAAGTTAACAATATTCAGGATCCTCAAGAATACTAACATCAAAATAAATTACAGTTATTTTGTCGCCAGGAGAGTTTTTTCATTGACGAAATTCTAATCGTAAACAATGTTTGGTAGGAATAACGTAGTACTACGAAAATTTGAAAAAGTGTTACAATGCAATGAAATCATGCTTTAGAAAAATTTAAATTTAGGAAAATCTCAGAAACTTGGGAAAATAAAAACTCTGGAGCATCTAATTCTTGAAATTGACAATAAAAATTTAGAAAAATACCAGAAAATCTTTTTAATCCTGGAAACTCTGAAGAAGTACTCAAAATCAAAGCAGAAATTCTGTGAAAAATTTTTTAAATCATCTGTAAATATAATCAACTTTGAGTTCTAGAGCATCAAACTAAAAAAGAACTTATGTATGAATCTTCAATCTATATAAAATACTTGCAATTTTTAAAAATACACAAAGATTCAGAAATTCGTATGAATATTACTAATACGAGAATAAAAGAAATACATGAATTACACTGAGAAAAAAATATAGTAATTATTACAATACTGTATAGTAAACGAGAATCACTCTGACATATTGTATTTTTTGCTAATGTATCAGTTTTTGAAATAACATATTGTATGTAAATATTGTCAAATGATATTGTAGTTATAGATGTATTTTGTTGTAAAAACTCCTACACATCTTCGATTTTTTACCATACTTCTTGTACTTTTAACAATATCATATTGTAATTCCTATTGATCCAGATTATTGAAAATTCCATACAGCTTTTTCAATATGATACAGTTTTCGAAAAAGCTGGATAAAAGTAATGTTGTTCATTTTTTTCGCCATGTATGGTAAACATTACAGTTTGCATAGTGAAATTTGCATTTTAAGGTTTTCAATTTTCCGAAATTATACAGCAAAAACTGGCATGCATATTGTAATTTGTACATTAATAGCAGTTTTACTGTACCTATTATATTGTAATAAGTGAAATAAATATTGCAGATTTTACAATATTATTGTCAAAACTACAATGATACTGTGTAAATCGCAATATTATTCTAAAAAGTACAATAATATTGTACATTTTATAATATATACGCAGAAAGTACAAGATTTGTTTCTCAGTGTACAGGAAAAAATGCCAAAACAAATTTCCCAGCGAATCTTTCAAATTTCCATAACTTCAACTTTTTCGTCTCCTAATCGAAAAAAACCCAATTGAAGCAATTGAATTAATTTCTCTGTGTATAGTTACACAGATTTTTCCGCTTGTAAAGAAATAAGTCCTGTTATCCCACAAAAGTGGACGTCGATTGATTCCGGATGGATGAAAACATGGATTCGAATCGATTCGTGGCATGTCGGTAATTGTTGAATTACGGGTGTCATGCCGTCGTGGGCGAAGAAACGCTCGTTGCATATTTATGGAGGGTCAAACGCGCGTCGTTCGCTCGTTACTGCGTCGAAACGATGCCAACTGACAATTCCATTATCGGCGACCCCGGAAAATAGCTGCGTGAGTTGTACGCAAAAATTTATGGAATCCCAATACTCCCCCCAGCCGCCCTTTTCACTCGTAAAATGAAGCAGTAATGCAGTTTCTCGCTAAGCTATTTGTTAAATTGCCTCGGTCGTTTCAACCACGGGGCTTCCTCGAGTCGCCCGGGATATATCAGCGTGTTCAACGAGGCTTCAAAAGCCTTTGTTTCCACAATTAAGAAGATCTCGCAACGGGAATAATAAAAAATGTTGCCTCAAACTAACACTAAACAAGCTCGTAATTCATGTTCTTTTATATGCTGTTTTATTCCTGCAATAAAACATATTTCAAAAAAGAGAATGGATTACAAATGGTCAGGGGCATAGGCAGAAAAAATGTTCAGGGGAGTTTTCTCTGTGTTTTTTCAATTTTCCGGAATTCAGGATTTAAAAGATATACAACTTTTGAAGTTCAGAGTAGTGCGTTTTTCATGTTCGTATTTGATGTAATTGGATTCGATTTTTGTTGTTTCCATGCAAGTCACCGAGATTTAGATTTTTTTCTATCATTTTTGGTATTTTTCGTAATTTTTGTTTGTTTCATTAAAAATATTTTCTCGAAGGGAATTCAAGTATAAAATGAATTTTTATATAGCTTTTTCGAATTCGATTCTCTAGCAATGGAAGTTTTGATAATTTTTTAATATTTCTGGACTATCAGAATTTACGTATTGTATATATTTTTATAACATTTTGTAATACTTTCTGGTAATTTTAAAACAAACAGTATCTTCCACGCAGATTTTCAATACTTTTCGGATTTTTCCCCTTGGATTTTTTTCTATTATTTTGCGGATATCGCAATATCATTGCAAATGCTGTCATTTTCATTTTACTTATTACAATATTGTATAGTAAAATTGTTAAGTTGTACAAATTACAATATGTATGCCAGTTTTTACAAGACGACTTCGAAAATTTTTAAATCTACAGAATGCATATTGTAATTGATGTATTGAAAATTTTACTATAGTGTTACACAAGATTGAATCTCCGTATACAGTGAAGCACCAAAGAAAATATTCTACCTTTTACCATTTGTTTTGCAGTTTGTATAACATATTTAATGTACTTAAAGAAAATATTTTACATATAAGTACATCGACAAAAATTTGTATATAGTAGAATCCACAAAATATTTTCGATTTTTTCCAATACTTTATCAATTACAATGTAATATACTAGAACGTACGCAAAATTATAGCAAAAAGAACTATACAGTTGTGAATACTGGCAAAACTGTATGGCATTTTCTGGAGTATGAATTACTTAGAACTGCGATGTGATATTGCAAAAAGTACAAAAAAAAAATGTGTTAGAAAAGGAAATATGTATGGAAATTCAATAACAAAATTTATCTACTACTAAACTGTCATTCGACAATATTGACTATATATTATGACAAACACTGCTATAAATAACTTGGAAGAAATGCAATATTTCAGATTGATTCCAAAGTACAATAGAATTTTGTAATAATTACTGTGTTTTTTTCTGAGTGTAACTCAAGAAATTAAGGTTTCTGTGGAAGTTTTTTTTTCTCATATTTGATTAAAATGTTGTTATGGCCGAAACAAAATTGTGTAACAAATTCTCGAAATCAATATTAATATCGAAACATTTGTACAATGTCATGTATAAATTTTATTCTTTCATAATTCTATATGTCATCGCTAAAGAAGTTTCAAAACTTGTAAAAAGTTTTAAAACTATTTTAAACTCCTTTTTATTATGTAGTTTCGAAAAAAACTTTTGTTCATTCGATCTTCTTTTTTTATTATTTGATAATATGGATTTTATAATTTTAAGATATTTTTTAGAGCTCGTATTTTTATTTATACTTCTCCTACATAAAATCTTGAAAAAAAGCAACTCATGATATATTTTTCGACAAAATTTTCCATTTTTTCTCAAAGATCTTTTTGTAGGGATTTTGCGAAATTCCCAAATGTTAGAATGTATAACTTACAAATCAAAGGACTATTAATTCTAAAGCTAAAATTAATAATAAAAATAAGCATTGTTGTCATACTTTCAAAATTATCTCTTATACATGTAATTCACACAGCATCGTTGGAAAATTGTTAGAAAAAGTTTTATAGCATCTTTTGAACCTACATAATAGTCAACATTTCGAAAAATGACATTCTTAAGATTGAAAATTTTTTTATGTAAAACTTTCTTAGTTTTTCAAAGTTGTAGTTTTTTTTCGAACCTGTTACTTTTCTGTAAAATTTCGTCTTATTTAAAATTCAAAAAATATACGGTACTGACAATTTTCTTGTTTGTAATATTTTGTCTAAATTCTAAAATTGAAATGTAATCGGAAGTTTCTTAGACGAATTCTCATTTTTTCCTAAATTGTGATGATTTAAAAATTTTTAATATCCTCAAAATTCATCCCATTAGGCAATGAGGTATTCTTCATGCACAATCCGTTACCTGCTGCCGAAATTTTTGACATTATTCGAAGACATTTGCAAACAGATCGTTTTTAACACGAAAAAAATTTCGTCGAATGATAATTGCATAAAAACTTCTCGGACACTGCATTGGCTTTTAAACTTGGAAAATCATATTATCGCATTCCTCTAAGTGTAATCCAAGGTGAAATATTAATTACTGTCATCGCCGTTTACGTTTCAAAGTCGTCAATTTTCCAAACGAGCTCAATTCAGACAATTTTCAACTCCCATTGAATAATTCCGAAATATTCATATATGTTTTTCATCAAGTCACGTCATTTTTCATGAATAATCGCAAATTGAAAGACCTTCGCGGATTCGGAGCGTGAAATTTTCCCGAGCCCACGATTGATGCAGTAACGAAATAGCTACAGGAATGGTCGTGATTTTTCACTGCAATTATTCAAATCGTCCCTGTGTACCGTTAGGTATCCGCGATAGCTGGGTAAACAATGCTTCGATTTTTCTCTTTTTCCGAAGCGCGTAATTGCTCGGGAAACAAAACGAGTCACGTAAAGTTTTATCGCAACCTTTTGTAGTGGCCCACCGCGAAATAGTAATTATTCCGCGTTGGGCGCGCTGATTTCGCGAAAGAACGCACACGCAAATCGCTAGTGCGTGACGATCTCCGTGGAAAGCATCGCACGCACAATAATGCGATGAAAGTGGGTCGGGCATTAAAGTCGCGTTTGGCGAGGATCGAGGGACTTTCGCTCTCGCGAGGTTTCTGCCTCTGGACATTTTTTTTCTATTCTTTGAAGATTTTTTTGATTATTTTGCAGAGAAAAATGAGGGTTCGGGGGTTCAAACCACTCCCGAAATTGGAATTAAATGGATATTCCATTTAGAAATAATTAAAATTATGAGGATAAATAAGAAAAATACAAATTATGGAGAGTAATACAGGGAAATGAAATGAGTAGAAATCATCATGAAAGCACCCACTGAAATCTTGAGAAAATAACACATGGCTTCATGTAAGCACTCAAAGTTAACAATATTCATGACTCTCAATTGTAATAACACGAATATAATAATGATTTCGGCTCAAAAAGAATTTTTCCTTAAACGAAATTCTAATCATAAATGTTTGGTAAGTATAACGTAAGAAAACAGAAATTTGAGAAACTGTTCGAACCTAATGAAATTATACATATGTATTAGAAATCACGAAAGTTTTAGAAATCTGGGAAAATACCAGAAAATCTTTCAAAACCTACAAACTCTGAAGAAATACTCAAAATTAGAGTAAGTTTTCTGTCAAAGTACTGTTTTCTAAAAAATCTGAAAAATAATCAACTTGAAATTCTAGATCATCAAATTTTAAAAAAACCTACATACCTATCAATCTGTGTAAGTACTAGAAATATATAAAAATACAAAAAAATTATAGAATCGTACAAATGCTATCAAAATGAAAATATTATAAAAAATCCAGATCTCACGTAAAATCTATGATGGTGCAATTACCCCGAAATTCTATGAAAGTTTTGAAAATCGATTTAAATTTGTATTCTACAAACTCGAATTCTTGAAACGTAGGTACTTTTTGAAAATCTAAAAAAATACACCTGATCTTTGGAAATAAAAGGAATAGCTAAAAAATCTTAAAAATACTAAAATAAATACTGAAGTATAAGAAATCTACAAACACTGAAAATCGATGTATGTAGTTTTCCCAAACATCTATAAAATTACTGAAAATCGGCTAAAATTTGAATTCTAACATATCGAATTCGAAAAATCTACATATAAATACTTCTAGAAAATCGAAAAAAACTCCCACAATTCATAAAAATACAAGAAAAAGCTACAAAATTCTATGAATACTAAAAAAATACAGGAATACAAGAAATTTATATATATGAAATCACCAGAAATCGTAGAGTACACTGAAAAATATTCTAGGTTCCATGAATAATAATAAACACGCAAGAAACAAATTTTTGGATATGAAAAAAATTATGATACTTTGACTGATAAATCGGGAAGATTTATTTACTTAACATACCCAGCTACTAGTATCAATACATTGAAAACGCAAGTGATACTGCAAATCATTCAATACTCAAACAGTATGTTAAAATGTTTTTCTGCAAAATTTATAAAACTTTGAGTTCTAGAGCATAAAATTAGAAACCTATAAAGAAATTCATAAACATAGTATAATCTTAGTCAAATGGTTTGATTACAACAAAAATATGAAAAAAATCCCAAAAGTATAGAAAAACTTGGTGAAAGACACTGTTTTTAGAAAATTATTCAAAATACTCAAGATCGTTGTAATTTGTAATACAATACTATCAAATCCTAAGAATCTATAAAAATTAAAAATGCCTGAAAATGGTACACTATTCTATAAAAATATCTTATACACGAAATATATATAATACGAAAATTCTGGAAGTCCATAAAATACTGAAAATCTTTTAGGCTCAATTTTTTAAAAACCTACAAATACATTGCAAACTTTTCAGGACTTTCATTTCCAGAGTGTCGAATTTTAGAAAGCTATATACAAATTTTTATTATATTACATTTGAAAATCCTCTGAATTTACGTTTATGAAAGTACAAAAAAAGTTATGAAAAATACAGAAATTATTAGAGAAATAAATCTGAACCTCAGTGACTTGCATGTAAATAACAAAAATCGAATCATGTTCTACAAATATGAAAAATGCGCTACTCTGGACTTGAAGAGTTGCATAAGTTTTAATCTTGAGTAGTCCGAATTATTTATCTGAGAAGAGCTTTTTTTTAAATTGATCGAATGTTGCATTCAAATATGGAATATAGTAATTTTAGGAATATTTATAAAAATTATTTGTGATGAGTATGAAAATTTAGTATTTTCTGGAATGGAATAATGAAGAAACTTTTTTTTTTGTATTTTTTTCAGATCGCGGAAACGGAGAACGAGCTCAAGCAACGACGGATGGAGCGAGAACCGAGTTATTCACGGTTGCAACCGTGAGGGTTGCCGTCACAACGAGCGCGGTGACTGCATGGACGAGTGCACCGCGGCTTTGGTCCTCATGTCGCTCTCATGCTCTCCCCATGGCACGCAGAATCCACTTCCATTACACTGCCAACAGAATTATGGTCAGTTGCTTATAAATCTTGTGAATAAAACGAAGGAGAAAGTCATATTCCTGAAAAGCTTAGTAGGATTTCTCCCAGGGTCCAGCTGATTATGACTGACCTTAAAAAAAGATAAAAAATCGAATGGTCATACTATATTGATGCAAATATTTACAATCTTTTGAATTTAATCTGCTTAATTTTCTATGATTTTTGTAAATGTAAATAGTGAGATATCGAAAATTAACTAAGGGTGAAAAAACGAGATCAACGTATTCGTGGTTTTGTTTTAGAAACTTTTGGTTTCAGCTTAAATAAAATAGTTTGAGAAGGAATATTTTTTTTATGCAGTTTTTGTCGAGTTTCACCATAAGTTTTTCCTCGAACAAAACATCAGATGTGCTCGATCCCATGAATAATTTTTTGCAACGAAGAAAATTATTAACCATATGAAAATCTGTACTTTTTGAAACTGAAAAAAAATCAGTCAGCTTGTTCGAATTCTCATATTTTTTTTCAATTTGGAGAACTTTTTGAGTATGGCATTTCATTGATTTTTGAGAGAATCTCATTTGCCTGGATTTTGAGTATTTCAGAAACTATTATTCTTGTATTATGTATGAAATGTTGCAGGATTTTCTAGTATTTGCATATACACTGAGAAAAAAATATAGTAATTATTACAATTGTGTATAGTAACCGGGAATCACTCTGATATATTGTACTTTTTGCTAGATAATATATCAATTTCTAGAATATCATATTGTAATTCATATTAATCCAGATTATTGAAAATTGCATACAGCTTTTTCAGTATGCAGATCTGTATAGGTTAATTTTACAATATTTTTGTATACTTTCTAGGTCTCAAGTGCATCGTATTGTAATATGATACAGTTTTCGAAAAAGCTGGATAAAAGTAATGTAGTTCATTTTTTCGCCATGTATGGTAAAAATTACAGTTCGTATAGTGAAATTTGCATGCCAAGATTTTAAATTTTCCGAAATTATACAGTCAAAACTGGCATACATATTGTAATTTGTACATTATCGTATCATAGATCGTATACCACTTATTTCTTAAAAATATTCAAAATTATTTATTCCGTCATTTAATTTTAAGTCATTAGAGTGAATTTGTAGAAATAACATTGAATATCAACAATTCTATAATTAGCTAGATAATTCGTTGTAATAAATCCGCCAAATCTGTCAGAAAAATTGGAAAACAGTATATGTTGTTTAAAACTTTCAAGGCTGCTAAAAATAATTAATTTTAAGCTGCTGCTAATGATCGAATGGTGCACAATCTATGAACACGTATGATAAGCTTCTATATTGTATTTTTTTAAACAGTTTTATAATGAAGTAGAAAAATGAAAATCATGTAGCATTTTTAAGTACTCATCTTCTCAGTCTTGCTCTAGGATTTTTGCTACTTTATAGAAATGAATATGAATTGTGGAATGTTCTATCACATACAATTTTTCTCATTTTTCAAGCTAAAACTTCAATTTCCTCGCGTCACTGTAAAAACGCAATCAGTTTTTCGCGCCAGGCACGATTTTTCTAATCTATGAAAAAACTTTCGATCTCGATCGAGTCCCCGGAGAAGCGAATCACGGCGTAACACTTTCTCTCCCCGAAGAGAAAGATCTCGATTCCTTATCACACTCGCGGAGTTTTCGCTCTCGTTTCCGCGGGACAAAAGATATATTTTCAACGCGCGCCTTCGTCACTCGTTTCCTTTGTCTCCTTTCGTCCAAAGTCCCAGCAATCACGTGACTCATTCGTTTCGAATCGCAATTGCGAATGGAAAACGCCATAAAATGCTCGCGAAAATAATGCTACTTATCGAATTAAAAAAATGTGAAAAAGAAATGTGAATACATAATATTTTTTTTTTTTTTTATGTTCGTTAAACTCAATAATTGTAATGAAATTTATCGTTATTATTTATTATTATTTATTTCGAGCTATGCAAAGTCCATTTTGTTGTTTAAATGAAATTTTAAGTTTTAAGTTTGTTTTTGAAGCCTTTGTTATTATTATTTTTTTCAATTTTCATGCTCGAGTTTTCTTAATTATATAATAATCTTATCATTAAAATTCATTCAACTAGTTTTCAGTACTTTGGAATTCCCGATCGAAATAATAATCGATTGTTTGTTTGTAAATTGAATTGATTTATGGAAGTGTAATGGAAAATGGTTTTTAATGAAGTAACAATCTATGTGTAATATTATTTCGTTTATAAAACTTATCACTCTTATTTTACAAACTTACCAATTATCAGTCATGTTAAATGCGCAATCATTAATGTATAACATTTAAACGGTTTTTCTTCATACTTTTTACAAAAAAGTTGAAATAAGGCTCATAAAATAAATGAAATAACATGCATTTTTTAATAACAAAAAAATTTTTATTCGTCAGTAAACTCGTATAAACGAAATTTTGTTACATTTTTTGTTTTCAACTATCGATGATCATGATTTTTGTCTTCATGCTTCTTAGTGTGACGTATGAGCAAACCGTTAATTTTTGGCAAGTCAATAAATTTTTTCGTTCGTACTGATCTGTTTACCGTTAACCGAAATTCCACGCTTTGAGTGTCCCAGAATTTTGTGAAATTTTTTTCGCTGAGATAAAGTTACGTGTGAGGATGAGAGAAGTTTACGAATATAAATTGACGAAATGATGTTCAAAAAATACATTCCAAATAATGTCCCTGAAATTTCAAATGTTTAAGAAATAATACACGAAAAAAAAATACAAATCAGTTTTCTACTTTTATATGAGACTACAATGGAAAATTATTAATAATGTTGATTAAATATGAATCATTATTTTAAATTTTACCTTAATGAAATATTGGACAAATTTTTGTTTGTTTTCTTTATTCATAAACTTTTGGAATTTTAGCAATATTCCAAATTGCTTTTTTTTAAAACAGTAAGAAGTTTTCTCATTTATATAACTAGAAGTCGATTTGCATAAAAATGACGAAATGGAGATAAAATTTTCGAAGCCAAATAATAATGGTGAAATGATGAAGTTGTATATTTTGTCATTATTTCTTTATTATCTAAATAGTGTATAAGTTCGATGAATGAAAAAAAATTAATAATAAATTTTTTGGTCATTCTCATACTACTCGTAAAAATAATTACTTCCAGGAACGATTTTATTTATCAACTGGAAGTTAATTTGCAAAGAAATGACGAAATTTAAACAAAATTTTCGAAGCCAAATTATATTGGCAAAATGATGAAGTTGTATAGTCGTTATTATTTCTTAATGATCTGAAATAAGTTAAATGAATGAAAAAAAAAATAAAATTTCCAAGTAAAGATACAAGTGACTTTTGAGTTTTCGAAAGCTGTAAAATGATCAATACCAAATTCTTTAAAATGTTAATCAAATTTTTCTGGAATTTTCATTTTACTGAAAAGTAATCGAATCTAAATTAAAGTGGACTCCATGAAATTCGACAATTTTTATAATATTTTGACGATTGTTAGCACGTCTGTGAAATTTGGAAAACCGAATTTGAGGCAACTAAAAATGTCAGTTTATCATTTTTTTTCGAAGAATTTTATGTAACTGACTGATTTTATTTTTTAAATGTTACAAAACTGAGTAAAAATGCATACGGAAAAATTATTTTCAATGTAAAAATGTGTTGATTAAACAAGAAATTAAATTACATATTCTGTTTCTATATTTTTCTCTGTTGCATTAGATTTTTTATTCAGTTCGTTATGTACAAAATTTTAAGTTTTTGCCATGATGAGCATATAAGCGCTGAAATTGTAGTAATTATAATACAATTCTCACGAAATAAACTATTTACCTGAACTAAATCGAAATTCCAGAAATTAATTTTAAACTAAATTGCTTTTAATCTGCACTGAGAAAAAAATCTTGTACTTTCTGCCAAATATATAATATTGCAGTTTTGACAATATTACTGTGACAACTACAATATTTATTTTACTTATTACAATAGTGTATAGTAAAACCGCTATATTGAACAAATTACAGGCTGTACGCCACTTTTTGTTGTATAATTTCGGAAAAATTAAAATCTGCAAATGAAAATTTTACTATGTAAATTGTAATATTTACCATACGTTTTTTACACGTTCCCTAAGGTCGGCCAACTGGGAACAGGTTGATCTGGATGAACAGCAATTATATGATATTGAAAAAATACAAGAAGTATAGTAGAAAATGGAAGATGCAGAGGATTTTTTACAACAAAATAGATCTATAACTACAATATCATTTGACAATAGTTACAATATGTTATTTTATGGAATAACATATTATCTAGCAAAAAGTACAATATGTCAGAGTGATTCACGTTTACTATACAGTGTTGTAATAATTACTATATTTTTTCTCGGTGAGGGTTTCAAGTAACGCGTTACATTAATCAACAAGTAACAATAAAGAGGATGAGTTACGCTTTTTCGGTAACGAGTAATCACAATTTCGTCATTTATTTGAAGCTACCTATAATCAAGTTTTTAAAACCATCTGTTATTATTTTTTAGTAATTTTCTGAATCTGAGATGTAAGTAATCTTTAAGTTCATTACTTTCGAATGAAAATTTCGGCACTAAGAAAAAATCTTGTACTCTCTGCCGTATATATTGTGAAAAGTACAATATTATTGTACTTTTTACAATAATACTGCAATTTTTGCAATATCATTGTATTTTTACAATAATATTGTAAAATCTGCAATAGTTATTTACTTATTACAATATTATACAGTAAAACCGCTATTTATGTACAAATTAGAATATGTATGCTAGTTTTTACTGTAAAATTTCGGAAAATTTAAAATCTGAAAATACAAATTTCACTATACAAACTGTAATTTTAACCGTACATGGCAAAAAAATGCACTACATTGCTTTTTTCCAGCTTTTTCGAAAACTGTATCATATTACAATATGATGCACTAGGAACCTAAAAAGTATACAAAATTATTGCAAAAAGAACCTATACAGATCTGCATACTGAAAAAGCTATATGGAATTTTCAAAAATCTGGAGTGATAGGAATAACAATATGATATTGCAAAAAGCACAAGAAGTATAGTAGAAAACGAAATATGTAGAAGAGTTTTTACAACAAAATGTATCTATAGCTACAACATCATTTGGCAATATTTACAATATGTTATTTCAAAAAATGATATATTATCTAGCAAAAAGTACAATATGTCAGAGTGATTCCCGTTTACTATACAGTATTGTAATAATTACTGTATTTTTTTCTCAGTGTCATTCTACTTTTCCGTATTTCTCCATCTAAATAATGGGAACATTTGTGGACTTCTAGTTTTGAATTTCGAAAAAATTTTTTGTCCTTCGGGGGTTCAGGTGCCTGGGGAGGACGTAGCGTTACAGCTGTGGTGGGATCTCCGGGTGCTGGCAACAGTAGCAGCAGCAGCGGTGGCTCCTGGAGGACAGGCACCCCGAGTCCACCTCTCAGCGACGAGGGTGTGCCAATGAACGGAACAGTCTGGTCCTCGAGCGTGCACCACGTCCCACTGAACCAACAGCATTACCCCACGAGCTCGACTTCCGGCTCGCCAAACAGTGGCAACATGGATGAAGGAATCGTGCCTGATTTCCTTGAGGAACATCCCCGGAAAAAGAAGGTAATACAATGTTTAAGGCAATTCGATAGGAAGATTAAATGAAACTCCTTTCACTGAACAAACAAATCTAGTACTTTTTGACATGTATAATAGTATAATGTATTAGAATATTGTAAATTTTACAAGAATATTCTGGGTTTTACAATGTTTTTGTAAATTTTGTAATATTTATTGTACTTATCACAAGATGAGTATAGTAGAATTTTCGTACTGTACAAGTTACGATATGTGTGCCAGTTTTTGATAGATAATTTCGGAAAATTTGAAATCCAGAAAACGCAAATAATACTGTACATGTATATGGTAATTTTTACTGTACTGATATGCAGGATTTAATATCTGTGTGGAGCGAAACATTGAATGAAATATTGAACTTTTTATCATTTGTTTTTCAGTTCGTATAATATGTGTAAAGAGAAAGTTTTGTACATGCAAGTGTATGTATCGGAAAAATTAGAATCATATTGTAAAAATTACGAAAGATTATTTAATTTTTACTATATTGTATATATAACAATATACTAGAAACAACAAAAACATATAGCAAAAAGAACAATGCAGATCTGAATACTAGCAAAACTGTATGGCATTTCCTATAATCTGGATTGGTAGAAAAAACAATACGATATTGTCAAAAGTTCAAAAAATTATAGTAGAAAACAAAATATGCATAGGAGTTTTTCGAAGAAAATATATATATTGCCACAATATCAATTGACAATATTTACTTTATATTATAACAAAAACTGCTATATCTATCTAGCGAAAAGTACAATATTTGAGATTTATTACAAAGTAGAATACAGTATTGTAATAATTACTATATTTTTTCTCAGCTTTCGTTGCATACTGTGCATCAATACAATGAGAAAAAAGTTTATTACATTCCATAAATTTAAATGGATATTTTTACTTATGAAATAATACATTTTATTTACTAATTAAAGTAAATAGTATAGTAAACGTATATTATAAGTATAAGTAAATGTATGTGTTATAAGTATAGTAAAAGTATAGTAAATTAAAAATTTACCCTCTTGGAGTGAAAATTTACTCTAAAATAGTGAATCCTCACTGTTAGAGATGAAAAATTTCACTCTTCGATTCGGATCAGATTCTTTTTCAAAAAATGGATTGAATTTCATTGTATAAAAAAGTTCAAAATCACTCCAAGTCAGAGTGACAGTAAATTAACTCATTATAAAGTGAAAATTCACTCTGAGAAATTAAAAGAATACAAAACATAATAATTAGGACTTTGTGGTTTCTCAAAATGACAATAAAAATATTCTCTTCATTCTTCAGAGTGAATTTTTACTCGACATCGAGACAAAATACTGCCACTCAAACAGGCAGTGAAAATTTGCTCTCTTGGCGTGAAAATTCACTCCAAAAGAGTGAATCGTCACTTTCATAGAAGTAAAATTTCACTCTTCAATTCAGATGAGATTCATCTATATGAAATGAGTTGGATTACACCCTACAAAAAAGCTCAAAAATCACTCCAAGTTAGAGTGACAGTAAATTTACTCATTATGCAGTGAAAATTCACTCTAAAAAATCAAGAAACTAAGTACGAGAATGCAGACATTCGTTGTAGTTTTGTAGTTCGTGCAAGGAACGATTTTGCGCGTTTTCGTTTGAACAATTAGAGTCGGAAAATTTTCGGTGGATCGGTCTTCCGCGTTAGGGAAACCGGCGGCGTTTAATTAACGTCAGCGCGTACGATACGAGCGTTACGTAACGCGTTGACACGCCAACCTCGCATCGGGGAAAACCTTGAAAGAAGCAAGCGCGTGCAAGAGCCGGCGCAATTTTTCGATTAGGATCATCAGGCAATAAGCAGGGCGTGGTGGACGGCCGCGCATCATGTTTTTTCAGGACGTGCCCGTGGGATTTCGTCACGTGAGGGACACGCCATTTATGAGATTATTATTGTTTTGTTTTGTTTTTTTTCTTTTTTTTCTTTTTTTAAAGAGGTTAAAAGGGGGTGGGGAGTCTTCTGAATGCATCTTCTTGTATCGGTAATGAACTTGATTTCTGCGAGTGTCGCTGCATAACAAATTGCATATACACGGTGTAGTAGGAATCTGGGGGCTTGGGAAATGTTGGAAAACGAATTTTTTTCATTTTGCATTTTTTGTTGGAGAAATTTTAGTAGGTCACATTCAGTGAATCTTAGTTCTGGCAAGGGAACATTTGTTTTTTTAAATATGTCTCGAAAGTTCCAAACGTTGAGAAATGAGCGAAAATGAATAAATTTTTTTCATTGCCTTTAATAAATATGTTGGTAGATGGTTATTTATGTTTATTTTGGTAGTATTTAATGTTACGTACTATTTTTCATTTCTATCTTGAGTGGAAATGCAAAACCAATTTTTTTTTTTCGTTATTGTTTATTTCTTCAACTTTTGGAACTTGAGGCACTTATTGAGATTCTATTGTCATAGTTTTTATTTTAGCTCTTTAGGTTTTAATTTACATCTGCTTAAAAATAGTGAGATTTTTGGATTCTAGAAGGTTTGGAAAATTACGTGTGATAACTCTTGATAGGATTATTTATGATAAAAAAAAGTGTTATTTTTTGTAAATAGAATTTTTTTTCCAGAGTGTGTCGTAGTAGTGAAGACTTGTATAAAGATTTTTCATTTATACAGTTTTACGAGTTGCAAATTTTCTAGGACGTGATTTATTTATTTTCCAAAATTATTAATCGAGAATTGAATTTGAAAACTTGAGGAAGAATATAACAATAGGTGTTAAAACGAAAATCTTACGTTTACATTATTAATGAAAAATTTTTCGAAATGGTGTAATTAAAGAAATGTGAGTAAATTCTTGTAACTGTATTATATTTTAAAGTTTTCCCAATTTTTCACAGCTTGAATGATTTCCTAGAAAAAATTAACTAATCTAATTTTTCCAAACTCTTTATAAAAAAAAAAGGAATATGAATAATCTCAATTTTTTAACATGACTGTATTTTAGCCAGATAATATATTATGAATATCGAAGTATAACTGTTTTATTCTATTAGGTTATCCTATAATGTAATAATTATAAAAATTACTTAACTTTATGACTTTATAATTCAATAACTATCAAAATGATTATATTAATGAAAGAGAGAAAAATGCCATCACTCTATTGTTCGACTAAACAAAAAATAAAACAAAAAAAAATGTTCAATATGCAAAAGTTTGAATGAATTTATCGTGATACGTAAATAAAACTAAAAAATATTAACATTTTCAACTAAAACATATCAAATTATATTAAATACGACAATATATCAAATTTTCAACCAGCTTTTAAAAAATGATTTTTAAGTGTGACGAATTTTACGAAACTTTTGAAAACTGTTAATTGTCACTTTGCCAAAAATTTAATGTAATTGACATACTTAATGTTAATAAATAATGAAAAGTCCCCAACGATCTTTAGAATTATTTTCATATTTACAATGTTGCAAAAAAAAAAATTGCAAAAAAATCTGAATTCGACAACTTCTTTTTAATAGTTACAAACCATGCTTGAAAAATCTTGAAAAATTTGAACTAATTAAAAATTCATTGAAATTTATTTTTTAATTTTTGCGTGTAATGCATTTTCTTATTTATAATAATTATTACATTTGAAAATTTTGAACATTTTTTTTTATATAAATCGGAGCCTCAGGCAAGAAATCGAACATTTTTTTTAGATGAATTAAAAATTATAGGCAGTTACATCCTACTATTTAAAAATTCAAAAAATAGTCATAAAAATCTAGTTACGAAGATAAAATACGAAGATAAGATAAAGGATATATCCTTTAATTGAAAAGCCTTTAAAATCGAAGAATCTCTTTTTTATAATTAAGTCAATACTAAAGTATGTCATTATTCATAAAATACCAATCTTTCCATTTGATCCGTATTATAAACATCTTCAAAAAAGGTGGGAAATTATTCGCTCAGAGCGACTTTTTTTAATGACAGTGATTTCTTATTTATTTATTCAAAATGATCAATGTTTCGTATATAATAAATTACATAATTTCGTATATAATTTATTAAAGTATGTCGTCGAAGAGGATATTATAAACAAAAAAATATAGAATGGAGATACAAATTTTCCTCGAATTTTCAGAAATAAACTTTGAAATTCGTAAATTCAAGTATTTGGCTTTGAAAACTAAAATTTCGGAAGGGCAGGTTTTAAAATTTTTGAATTCAAAGTTTTTTCAGTAGGAATGTTTTTTACTGTTTTGGAAATTTAACTTATACGAAAAAATATAGACCACATGAAATTTTAGTCGTGTATTGAATTTATGTTTCGACGTCATTGCATTGACACGTAAACAAGCGGAAAATAGTAAAGAAACGACATACAGAACAACACGTGTTGATAGCAAAATTTTTCGAAAGACACCTGTATCACAAAATCTTGAATTTTTTTCAAGAAATTGAAAATCAAATTATATCATAGAAATTTAGTGAATGATAAAGTACACGCAATAATCTTATTTTAATTTATAACTTACATAAGCTTATATCTATGCCTATTCAAAAAATCCGATATCATAAAAATTCGAAACTTTTTTCTTGCGAAATGATTCAAGGTATTGGATAATGCAAAATATTATGGTTTAATTCAAATGAATTCACACATCACCAAACTCTTCAAACTTCCAAAAGAAAATATTTATCGTTTTTCACGTTTCGGAGCTCCAAAAATGTAAACAATTTTATGTGCATATGCACGAAAAAAAATTTACATACGGAATCTCGACACTCGCGATTTCAGGAGCGCACTTGATAGAGACATTGAGGATTCTTTGGCCGCGTTTATTTATAAACTTTAGCGGCCTCTTTGTTGCTCGCAGCCCGCTAGATCGATAGTGTCCCGGAATCAACAACACCTGAACGCTTTTCGTAAATGAAGAATTGTTTTATAAAAAATAACCTGACTAAAAATATTGCCCGAGTGCCGTATGAAATTCGGCACGGAAAAGCCAAGACACTTTCCGCGTGCTATTTGAAGAACCCATTATTCGGCGCGAATCGCGTTGAAGGGTTTCGCGCAAAAGCTCTTTAATTTGTTTCACTGATACTGGAAAAGGTTTCACCACCTCGACGTGTAGCATTTTAAATCGGAATGTTCCAACATTGTCCAGATGTATCAATAATGTTTGGGAAACGTACCAAGGGCGAAAGAATGCTATTTTTCGGGGTGGGTGGTAAATTACTCAATTATTTTTTTTTTTTGGGGGGGGGGGGGGGGAGTTTATTATTGTATTTTAAATTTTGAAATAGAAATTTGAGAAACTAGAAAAACATTGAAAAGTATTGAAAATTACTATTGAGTGGGACAATTTTTTATGGTCATTGAGAATTTGTAAGTAGTTTTTTATAAGTTTGAAAATTCAATAAATTTTAGACAAATTTGAAGAATGTCAGTAATTTTCAATAATTCGCGAAATTCGAGAAATTTTAGAAAATGTGAATTAATTTTGTAAATTGTGTTGAGAATCATGCTTTTTCTAAGTATGCACGATAGTAATAAGTTTTTCAAAATTTGAATGACAAATTGAATTACTTGAAAAGTAATTGAAAATCGAAAAGAATCTTTGTGAGCTGTTCAAATTTTTATAAAATTTAGAGAATTCGAGTAGTTGGACCATGTTAGAAATTTTTCAAAATTTGAAACATCAAGATACATTAAAAAATATAGAAAATGTCAATAAATCGAAAAAAATCAATATTTTAGTAAAATTTTAGAAAAACTGCGTAATTTCATGAGTTGTGATTCTTATTACACATATGTCTTCCAAATGTGCACGGTAATATTTTTTATATTTTTAACAATAATTTGTAATACTTCAAGAATATTAAAAAATCACCAACAAATTTTACGAGTTCCCATAATTTTATACAATTTTCAAGTGTTGAGTTGTTGGTTTGATGTTACTTAGAAACTTAAAAAATTTTGGAAAATCACAACACATTAAAAATTCTAAAAACTGTCAATTATCCTGAAAAAATCGAGATTTTTATAGAAAATAAGAAAGCATCCATCATATTCAAAATTGTGAACATTATTATATGTATTTCGACGGAATAGGTATGCTTAAAAATATTTGTTTTTTTAATTTTTTCGAATTCACAGTAGGTACTTGAAAAGCATGCAAAACTAAGAAGAATCATGATGAGTTAGACAATTTTCATAAAATTTCGAAAATTTGAAATAGTCTGCATAACGTTTCAAATTTTGAACATTTTTGAAAACCAGGAAACATTTGAAATTCTTAAGATTGCCAATAATAATAAAAAAAATTCAAGGAATCAGTAGAATTTCATGGAATTATTAATTTTGTATAGTGTGCATTATCATGTATTTATCAATTTTTTAAAATATGATAATTGGAATAAATCTGAAGTTTTTTAAAAAATCACTACAAGTCTTGATGAGTTGCACAAATTTTTGTAAAATAAAATTGTGGAAGTTTTTGATGCTAGGTATGATAAAAATTTCGAAAATTTCGGAAAATTATAACACTTTGGAAATTTCAAAAAATGTCAATAACTGTAGAAAAATCAAAATTTTTGTGAAATTCTAGAATATGTTCATTGATTTTGTGAATTTCGTTCATCATATTCCATTAAAGTATGCATTATAGAACTTTTTTTTTTTAATGAAAATGTGAAATACTTGGAAAGTATCGAAAAATGAAGGAAAATCTTGCATAAGGTAAGCAAAATTTCATAAACTTCGAAAAATTGAATAGTACTATAGACGTCTATTACATTTGAAGTTGAAAAAATTTTTTAAAAACAGAGAACATTTTGAATCCCAAAAATTGTCAATGATTCTGAAGAATTATAAAAATTTTTGATTTCGGAAAATGCACGTAAATTTTGTAGATTGTATAAGTTTTTTAAAATGCTGCAATACTGCAGAAACTGCGTGTAATCTTTATAAGTTTCAAAATCGAAAAGTTTTTACTTCAAAATCAGAAATTTTAGACAATTTTTTTTTCAATTCTGTGAGTTACAAAAAGTTGAACAAGTCGATAAAGTTACAATTTATGCATTTTTTGCATAGGAAGTTTTTGATATTTTACCCATGCAGAATTTTCCAGGTGGGAAATTCTGGTGGGATAATAAGCTAGTTTTGAAGCTTTTGTTAAATATGCCAAAAGAAAACTTTTTCCTCTATTTCTAATAAAATATTGATGATTGAAATTTGAACATTGAAATTAACCTCTGAAATTTCTCAAGTTTCTAATAAAATTATTTGTTAGCAAGTAGGCTAAATTGTTTTCAAGGTCAGTTTGGTTTGGTCATAAGAATCTAAGCTAGGTCTCGCATATACTTGAATAATAACGTGCAAAAGTTGCAAGATATCGCTTGCGGAAGCAGGCATGGAAATAAAAAAAATTGAAAACGAGGTAGATAAGACCGGTGATATATAACCGTGGATTAAGAGAAATGAAAAATGATGGCGACCGGTTAACCAAGCGTTCTCCAATTTTCCATTCATTTCCTGGTGAAATGACTTTCGAGAGTTTCGTAATGAGCTGGCGAGCCGGCAAAACGTCATCTATCGTTTCTTTGATCAATTTAGGTGAACGGAGTTGAAAATTTGAAAGTCGAGCAATATGTGATTGGAATCTTTGAAATTTGCATATTCAAAACCGTTTGGGAGGGAAGTGAAAAACAAGAACTGGAGCATCGATGAAGAACCAGGTAATTCAGAGATTTATGCTCTAAAATTATTAGCATGGTTTTTTTTTAGTTTCTAAGTTTAGCTTAGAAACTTTTCGAACTGAATTTTACCTCACAAATGATTCTTTAAGTTACTTTGAATATTACGATTTATCAATTCTTTGAGTTCGAACATTTTCGAATGTCTAAATGTGGCTAAATGAGTTACTAAAATGTCACAATTTTGGAACTTATAAGTATGAATTTTTGTAATCCTTCTTCTTGGATTTTTTCGAAAAAGAAGAAAATAAGGTTAAAGAAAAATATAGTTTATCCGGTCCAGATCGTCAGGATATTTCGGTGTGGTAGGGGGAGGGGGGAATTCGTTTACATACGTCGAAAGAAATGTCGTCGAAAACAATGACGATCATCGTTTCACAAGAGCTCCCCCCGGCTGCTTCTAAAGTTAGCAGAACGCGCGAGACGCTGAAATAGCGTTTTCATCGACGCTAAATATGAGGGAGGAAAATTTAGTCGGAAAAGTCATGCGCGTTGAACAAATGTTTTTAGGTTGCCTCTCATGTAGGTTACAAAAAACAAAATTTTTTTACTTATTTGGAATATAATTTCACTCCTCTTAGAGTGAAACTTTTTTAGAGAGGAACCTACTAGAATTTCAGAGTGAAATTCAACTTCTCTAAGAGTGAAATATTTGTTAAAAACGTTTTAGATCTACTCTATTTAAATTTTATTTGTTTTTGTTAGAAGTTCCATGGACAATTTTTTAATTAGTTATAATTTTTAATATTTTCAACACATATTGAAACTTGTTAATGAATTTTGTTAATTCATGAGAGAATCAGAAAATGCTCAAATGTGTTTGGAAATTTTCAAGAAAGTTAAAAAAATTAAATAACTTTATAATTTGCTTTACCAAAATTAATTTACATCATTTGCGTTTTTCGAAAATATTTCATACTTCTACTGCAACCTGGGAGTTTTTACACGTAAATTTTTCGGTACAGAAATCTTGAGGATCGATATGAATTCTGAAAAATTACAAATTTGTTATGAATTATTTCAAGTGAACTTTAGATTACACAGTATCAAATGATTGAAAATTTTATAATTGATGGTTTGAATTTTTCAACTAATATGTAATAACAAAACATGTAGATCCATATAAAATTAGATTAAGATATAATTAAAACAAATTTCCAAGGTTTGAGAACAACTCATAATTTCTATTTCATATGTCCATGTAACAAAACAAAAACATAAGTTCTCATTATAATTAATGATAATGAAAAATTTGTTTTTAGTCAAATTGTCGGAATTAGTTTTAGAGTTTTATGCAGACTCATCAATATTTGTGACGAAATCAGAATTGTAAATTGTTATTTCAGGTTCTTTCTAATATTTTTCAACAAATTTGTCTAATATTTGTTGTAGAAGACAATTTTTCGATTAATCCATACTTGAAAAAGCTCTTTACTTTCTTTACAATGTAAACGACTCGCATAATTCATCAATGTCAATTGAATTTACAATTAAAATCTTGTATAGTTGCCTCAAATCAACAACTCCACATTATTGGAAGATTTTTTTTACATTGATTGCAATTCACTAATTAAAATTTCAATTCCTCCACAAAAAAACTGCTTGCAACAGAATAGCATATTATTTATTTTAAACTGAAACGTTTTGCATTTTTAAACTGATCCATTTTTTTAAAACGTTTCTAGGTTTACATTTTAGAAATTTCTCAAAACTGAGAAGATTATTTTCAAACGTTTAATTCTTTCGACAAGAATTGTTTTACAGTTTTTATAATTTGTTGGTACGAGATTAAAAAACATGACAAATTATGAAAGTCATGTGCCCATAAATATTCGAAATGAACACGAGGATTTTTGTTTTTGTTTTAGTATCGTGTCGAGGACAGGGAAATACTGCCGAAAACGGATATAGTAGAAAGAGGATCCCACGACCTACTTGAGATCGCAAAGGTGAGTACTATAATTTTTTTTATCAATTGAAGGTCGACCTTAGTTCTAATGCAAAATTGACGCACTCTATGATTGTTTTAAAATTACATTCAAAAAGTAAAAAGTAACACTTCTTTGGTGTTAAACTGAACCATAGTAAACAATCATAAATAATAATATTTATTTTTGAAAATGAAATTAGATTCAGAATTTCAAAATACACCAAACCCAAATATGCAGCTAATTCGAATAATAAACAGCAAATACTTATATCAAACTAAAGTAAATCTAATAAGACATAAGAAATCCTAAAATTGCAAAATTGCAAGACTCCTAAACACCAAAATTGAGAAGTTTCATGACCCTAAAGATAATTCACTTGAACATTCACCAAGTGAAAGTAAAGATTCAAAAATCTACAATGTTCCTCAGAAAGTCAAGATGTTTTTAGAAATTTTCTCTTGTTAATGCAATTTTTCCGCATACGTTTCTAGAAAGTAATTTCGCGAAAAAAAGGCATTTTTCGCTATCGCAATGACAGCTCAGTTTTCCCGTTGTACGGTAGAAATACGCTCGTTTTCATTTTGGCGTGAGGCATTGACACACATTGGGAACGAGACAATAAAGCGTCGCGTTTGTCCTGGCCACGAGGAAGCTGCATTGTTTGCAGGCTAAGACCTCGGCCTGCTAAGCGCAGCTTCAACGATTTTTCAATGACGATTGCGCGAGTCCGTGAAAATCTAAGAGGTTCGAGCCTCGTTCAAGGCCACAGTTGCGGAGAATTCGCGGATTTTTTTACATTCCTGCCATAAATCAAACGATAAAATTTTTCATCTCGTCAATCTCGTCATCTCTCTAAATCCAAAACAGTGGAATTCGAACTGATTATTTCAGTAAGTCAGTGTACTGAGAAAAATTTTTAGCATTTTTTTCTGTAGTTTATATGAATTTTGGGGTATCGAGCATGTTTTTTTGTTTTTGACAAATGTTTTGTAAAAATTGAATAAAAATCGAACGATCAGAGAAAATATTATTAATTATGAAAAAAAAAAATTCTATTGGATACAAACAAGTGCTTTGTTCCGGATACAAAAGTAAATTCGCACCTCGTATATTTTTTAAACACTACTTCTCAAAAATAAAGTGAAAAGGAAAAAATTATTGGAAGATGGAATTTGGGTGTAATTTCAGCTTGAATCAACAATACATGATTTTTGCATCGCTTTGCAATTTTCTGAATCTAAACACTATATTTGCGCCATATTTATGACGCGATTTCGCGTTGGCCTTTGAGCTTGTCAATGATTTTACGTTCGTCAACAACGACAGAAGAAGCGGTATAAAGGCTTTGCCACTTTTTTTTCTGACTCATTTTGGTGACATAGATTGCGTTTGACCATATATATATGGAAATTGCCGTCGCATGATGAGGAAACAAAAGCATTGTCCTTCCCATAAAGTACGACCATAAAAAAAGAGAAAGATATCATAATTCACTGAGATCTTTGGGAAACTCTTGATTGTTGATGATAATTTTTTGAAAAATTTTTTCAATATTTTAAAGGTAATGATGATGAATGGTGGAATTTTTAGTGGAAGGTAAAAACTTTTTAAAGGTTTATTACAAATCTTGTGATATACAAGACAAATTTTTTTTCTCAATTCAATTCATTTGAAATTTATTATATCAGTAACATGTTGATACAATGTATTGAATAGTCTTAACATTGGTTTGAATTAATAAATATTGAATAGAAAATTAAAAATCAAAATGAACATCATTCTCAAACATCACTCGAGTGAAAATGGTAATTTTTTTCAAAATATTACTTATTCCATATATATATTATGAAATTTATAAAACAGTATTTTGTGTGTTGTGTTCACTGTCAAAAAAATTTGACATTTCAAACATCTTTTTTCGACTTTCCCTTAAAGTCGTGTTTAAAATTTCATGGACACGTTTATGAAGAAGATTTCAAAAAAAAAAGGAATATCAAATTTATTGTTTTCATATTAGATACATTAATTTCAATATTTTTTATTATTATTAATTTTATTTTGAGACACTACTGAATATTCTTAAATGTCTTTTGCATATTATGAAATATACAATATAATTTTTGTCATACAATTTATATTTCATGCAATATAAATTTTTTGTTTCAATCAAATAGCTACTGACAAATAAGGGAAAATCTGCTTCAGAAAGTTTTCTAATTCGAAATCCACTTGAATGTAAAAAAGTTGGAATACACATAATTAACGAGAAATTATTTGAAGGTAAAATGATTTTAATGTCTGCTTTATATGTATTAAATAAACACTTCGATTTCATAGAAAGTTTATAATTTTCATAGATACTGTCTATTTTTTTCATAGTTGCGTCCATAACTTTAACAGAAAATTCAATAGACAGTATTAGAAATCTGCTTCAAAGACAGTCTCTTAAATTTAATAGAGAAATTTTTCACTGTAAAAAACATTAGAAATTTCAAACATCTTTTATAGAGTTTATCTTAAAATCGTGTTTAAAATTTGATGGACACGTGTATGAAAAGGATTTTAAAGAAATTCATATCAAATTTATTGTTTTCATAGTAGATATTTTAATTTCAATATTTTTTATCATTATTAATTCAATTTCAAGACACAACATGTTTGAATATTTTAAAATATCTTTTGCATATTATCAAATATACAATATAATTTTTGTCATACAATTTATATTTCATGCAATATAAATTTTTTGTTTCAATCAAATAGCTACTGACAAATACACATAATTAACGAGAAATTATTTGAAGGTAAAATGGTTTTAATGTCTGCTTTATATGTATTAAATAAACACTTCGATTTCATAGAAAGTTTATAATTTTCATAGATACTGTCTATTTTTTTCATAGTTGCGTCCATAAATTTAATATAAAATTCAATAGACAGTATTAGAAATCTGCTTCAAAGACAGTTTCTTCAATTTATCAGAGAAATTTCTGAGAGTATTCGATTTGAATGAATCTTTTATCTCCTCAGGATGCTGTGATTATTCATGTATATTTTTGCTTATTTTTGCCCTTGTCATTGTACAATGTTATGGCATTGTTATGATTGTGATGATAATAATAATAATAATATTCTTTCATAGCAATTTTTCAATGAAACTCGAAGGAGGATTTTTCTTTTGTCTCTCGGATTAGGCGGGGCTGGCATGTGCTGGCATGTGTGTCCCGGTTATGCGTTGGCGCATTGAATCTGCGGAGGAGCAATGTGGTAGTCACCAGTAGTCACTGTTGGTCACTGTGGTGGCCATGCTTGGCGACGCACATGCGCCGCTTGCACTTGCATTCTTGCAACCGCGATACGGGCTGTGGACAATGGCAAAGCGTTTAAGGTCGAGGATAATATGCACGAGCTGCTGCCGTAACCTTGCCACCGAACTGCAACCTTTCTTTTTTTTTGGCGAATTTTTAAGAACGTTGATAGCCCCGCCGTAGTTGTTCCCCAAGCCCCATTTTTCAGGCCAGCTCTTGTATACTCGACCTCGCGAAGGACAACTTGAAACTAGTGTAACATTGATTTTTTTCAATTAATGTATGTATGAAAAATTATTGTCGGAGTAAAGGTTTTTCTAGCTTTTGGAGGAAATAGATTTGTACTATGAAATTTTTGAATATAAATCAACAATCTTGAAGTTTATAGAGTATTGTTGGATTTTAGTAGCAGAATCTTTTGTACATTTCAAATTCTGTAGTTATTTGTTAGATATCGTCATTTGTTATTTAACATATGGAGATTTTGGTTTTTTCTTCCTTAAATGAACTGCAAAATTAGAAGGGTTAAAAAGTTCTCTCGAAAATTCTCAAGAGTTTCCGTGAAAATCAGGCGTGGAAAATGCTGATCTAGCGATTGAAAATGTGAAGTTGCAGGCGAAGGTCACGAATCTCGCCGCGCGTGTAACGAACGTAGCAAATATTTAAAAGAAATGCTGGCGAACCAAGTTGATGCATATAAGAAATTCATAATTTTTTTTCTGAATTTGCATTTATGGACAACCGAAGTATACTTTTTATTATTGTAATTTCTTATAATTCGGTTCAATTTTCTTTCGAGAGTAGACATTATGGTTATCAAGAATTTGAAATTTGTAATGTTCAAGCATTTTTCAAATGGAAAATGAATCATAAATGTGGACGTTGAGAATTTATTAAATCAAAATTTAGAATCAAGAATCATGGGAATCCAAGATTTTGTATTTGAAATTAAAAGTGATAAAATTGATTGATAACAGGTTTGAAAAAATTGGAAAATAGAGGAATTTTATGCTATTAACGTGGGTACATTGGATTTCATGTAATACGAGATTTCTAATCCGCAATATTATAAATTTCTAACTGCAGGAAGTGTATGGATTGGAGTTATTTTGAATTTTCATAGTTTCAAACTTAGTATTTTTCAAGTTTTTTATGACGAATTGAGAATTCAGAAATTTAGAATTGATGTATCATGGAAAATTTTTTTTCTCAATTTATTCAAACAGGTGCATACACAACAGATTATACATTATGAATTTTTTCAATTCAATTAAAAAACAATTCAAAAAAAAATTGTATACTTTCAATGTATCAAAAATCAAAATCATCTTGCTCTAAACAAAATTTTAAGATTTCAGGAAAATAATTTGAAAAATGTCGGTATTCGGTACAATCGATGATAAAATTCGTGTTACTGAATGAAAAACTTTGACATAGGACTGCTTTTGCAATGAAAAAGTTTTTAATTTTTGAATTTGATAACAACGTATCGCATATTCGGCATTTTCCAAATTCCAGATTTTACCTGTCTGTAAATACAAGATTACTAAAATTTCAGATATCATTTTGAATAATTTGCAAAAAGCATAAAGTGAAGAATTGAAAAAAAAAAAAAAAAACTGAATTCCTATACGTATATAATTTTGAATAACAAGGATTCTTCGAGTTTCAGAAATATATTGATGAAAACGTATACGATTTTAGGAAGAAATATTCCTAATATTAATTTTATAGAATTTCAAAAATCACAGATTTTTCATGAATTTTTACATTTTTTGTTGAATTCATAGAATATAAAATGTTGCGCATTATTAATATTTTGAGATGTTTACATATAAAAAAAACTTGGTAATTGGTGGCTTGAAATCGTAGATTTTAGAATTTAGAATTCCGTAAATATCATACTTCAATTCAGAAAAAATGTTGTTCGAATTTTTAATTTTCTTATGAGAAACAATTAGAGATTTGTACTTTCTTGATACAATTTTTATCTATAATAGTAGAACCTTGAAATAATTTAATTAAATAATTATAAGATATCTTGGATTTATAGAATCCTGAAAATCACAGATATATCATTTATTTTGCTAAATAATTGTTATATGTATCCTAAGCATGTAAATTTCTCAGCATTTTTTAGTTTTTGGGTGAATCCAAGAAACTTGGAAATTAGCTGGTAAATAATATACATTTTTAAAATTTCATGTATTCTTTAAGTATGCACATAACTCAAATCTAGAAAACCATACTCAAATTTTCAATTTTTTTATATGAAAAATAATTTTATATTCGTACATTTATAACAAAACGCTTATTTATCTACTGATCCTGCTTGTCCAAAAGAAAAATACAGACTAAGAAAGTACTGAATTCTGAAATATTTTTCCAAAAATGAAAATATAAGCACCATGCCAAAAATCATAAATATACATCAATCCAAAATATAATTTTCATTATCAGTAGCAACTGGAAGATATCCACAACAAAACAAGAAATCATCTTTTCCGTAACAAGTTGAAATTTCTCTTCAATTTAAAATTCCCATCCAACTGAATCTGTTCTTTCAACAAATTTTCTGTTGTATTCTACTGATTCAGTGTGTTGATATTTTTCCCATATTGCATTGTGAAAATTTCGACACGAAATCTGTAGAGTACAGCCGAATTCAACAGTATTCAGATTTAAAATCGTGCTTTTCGCAACATGGTAACCCTTCATTTTGGCAAGCGCGAGGAGGAAATCACGGGAAAATAACGCGCCGCGTCAACGTTCACGGTCAGACTCTTCCCCGGGCTTTTTCGCGAAAAGAAAAGCCAAGCGAGACGGCATATCTGCAAATTCGCGTGGGACAAGAACTCGGGCAGAGCGAGTAGGAAAAGTGGGCGCGCGCGTGCAAGTGGAGCTATGCTGCTCGGCGCATTGTTGCAATTGCCCCGGCCAACAGTGCGGCGGTGGCGAAAAGTACCGCGGCGGGGGGGAGGTGAAATGACGTCACTCGCGGCGGCACGTGTCCCTCCCCTCGCCGCTCGACCCCTCCAACTCGCGGATTTTCCACGGTAATGCACCGTGTGCATCGGTGGGGGCGCGCGTGGTGTTGCAGCTAGAGTGAGAGAGAGGGGGAGAGGGCGAGGGAGGGAGGGAGAGAGTTAAGGTCACCGCGGCCCTGACTGCACGCGCGCGGAATACTATATCTATGCGTGATCGGACCGCGAGCGGGAGATTTATTTCAAGTTCCGCCAGTATGCACAGAAATGTAGGTACCTTATCTCGCGGCGTATGTATATTACGGGGCGGGGGGGGGGGGGCTGTAGAGAAGAGAGAGGAAGGGGGATAATTGGAAAATAGTAGATTGTGCGATGGATTTAATTAGCGATCGGGTTTAAATGAGCGTATGATCTGTGTGGGGTCAGTCATCCCGAGGGTGACTGTCATACGTACACTGAGAAAAAAAAGTAGTAATTAGTACAGTGGTGTATAGTAGACGGGAATCACTCTGACATACTGTACTTTTTGCTAGATAACATATGTGAGGCGATCCGAGAAAAGGGACCTTCTATCCAAAAAATCATTTTTCCGATTATGAGTGATTCTATAAGTTCTTAATCCAAGCTTCAATTACGTGCAATCAGAATATTCTAACTTTGATTTTTTTGCAAGCTACGAGTTTTTAAAAATCTTTCATCCCATTTACCGTTGTGTATTTTGATTCATTCAATCGCCCGTCCTGTAAAATTTGCTTTTTGGATAGTAGGTCCCTTTTCTCGGATCGCCTCACATATGAATTTTCGAAATAACATATTGTAAATATTGTCAAATGATATTGTAGTTATAGATATATTTTGTTGTAAGAACTTTTATTCATCTTCCGTTTTCTACTATGATTCTTGTACTTTTTGCAATATCAAATTGTAATTCCTATTAATGCAGATTAATAGGTCTTTTTATTTTGTTGTAAAAACTCCTATAAATCTTCCGTTTTCTACTATACATCTTGTACTTTTTGCAATATCATATTGTAATTCCTATTAATCAAGAGTTTTGAAAATTCCATGTGTGTATAGATTCTTTTTGCAATATTTTTGTATACTTTCTAGGTTTCTGGTGCAACATATTGTAATATGATACAGTTTTCGGAAAAGCTGGATAAAAGTAATGTAGTTCATTTTTTTCGTCATGTATGTATAAAGGGTGTACCAAACTCCCTGCGCCATAAAGAAACCCAATATTCCTCATACAATTTTGAGTCGAAAAGTCCTTTACCACTTTTTGTATAACTCAAAATTTATGAAGTTATGCAAGTTTAAAATTTAAACAATAAATACGCTCTCACGACAAGTGGTTGTAGATTTTACCAACCAAACTTTTCCCAAATTTTCTTCATATTTTTCCGAGTCGAAAAGTCCTTTGCTACTTTTCACAAAACTCAAAATCAAAAAAGATATTCAAGCATAAAATCTAAGAAATCTGATTAGTTTAAACTTGTGTCCGGAATATTTTTTTTGATTTCGAGTTTTGTAAAAAGTGGCACAGGATTTTCGACTTGGAAAAATATGAAGAAAATTTAGGAAAAGTTTGGTTGGTGAAATCTACAACCACTTGTCGTGAGAACGCATTTATTGTTTAAATTTTAGGCTTAAATAACTTTTTAAATTTTGAGTTTTGTAAAAAGTGGCAAAGGACTTTTCGACTCAAAATTTAATAAGGAATATTGGGTTCCTTTTTGGCGCGGGGAGTTTGATACACCCTGTATAGTCAATTATTTTAGTCATACACTGAGAAAAAAATATAGTAATTATTACAGTACTGTATAGTAGAAACACTCTGACATATTGTACTTTTTGCTAGATAATATATGAATTTTTGAAATAGCATAATGTGAATATTGTCAAATAATATTGTGGTTATGGATATATTTTGTTGTAAAATCACCTATACATCTTCCTTTTTCTACTATACTTCTTGTACTTTTTGCAATATCATATTTTAATTCCTATTAATCCAGATTATTGAAAATTCCATACAGCTTTTCCAGTATGCAGATCTGTATAGGTTCTTTTTGCAATATTTTTGTATACTTTCTAGGTTTCTAGTGCAACATATTGTAATATGATACAGTTTTCGAAAAAGCTGGATAAAAGTAACGTAGTTCATTTTTTTCGCGATGTATGGCAAAAATTACAGTTCGTAAAGTGAAATTTACATTTTAAGATTTTAAATTTTCCGAAAGTATACAGTAAAAACTGGCATACTTATTGTAATTCTTACATAAATAGCGGTGTCACTGTATAATATTGTAATAGGTAAAATAAATACTGTAGATTTCACAATATTATTGTAAAAACCACAATCGTATTGTAAAAATTGCAATGTTATTCTCAAAAGTACAATAATATTGTACATTTTACAATATATACGGCAGAAAGTACAAGATTTTTTTCTCAGTGTACAAATATAAAGATTCAAAAGATTTTGTTAATGATAATTCAGTTCATTGAAAACGATGCTAAATTCTGTGAATATATTACACTTGGTTTGTAGAGATTAGAATTTGAGAAATATATTTCAAAAATGTATAAAAGTACCAGGAGTCTATAAATTAAAAAAAATAGATATTACGAAAATCATCGAAAAATAGTAAAAACACTAATATTATATCAGATCCTTATAAATGCTGATTTAGTTTTTTTGAAAATCTATAAACAATGTGGAAATCAATAAAACTTTGATTCGTAGAAAAACGAATTTTAGGTATATGTACAGAAATCAACAGAAGTACCGAAAAACCCTTTAAATTGTACAAATCCTTAAAAGTCAGGCAAAATATTGAAAGTGCATCAAACCTATCGTGTTTTCTGCAAAATGAATCGAAACGATTGAAATATAACAAATTTCAAATTCTAGAAAATCGCATTCAAGAGATTTAAAAGGACATCACAAAAAATACTATTATTTCATTAGGTATTATCAATGCCGACAGAATTTTTTTTAAAATCTATGAAAAATATGGAAATTGATAATACTATGCTCCCTAGAGAATCGAACTTAAGAAACCTGTACACAAATCAAAGAAAATACCAGAAAATTCTTCTAATTGTACAAACCTTTGAAAATAGGCAAAATATTAAAAATGCATCTAAAATATCGTTATTTCTAAAAATTTATTAAAATGATTGTATTTTTTTTTTACACTTTTTATTCTTGGAAATAGCATTCCAGAAATCTGAAGAGACAAAAAAATGAAATTAGGAAACTCTACAATATTTCGTAAATATCAAAAAGTAAGTATAAAAAAACTGGAAATATATGCAATAATGAAAATCTTCAAATCTGCTGAAAATCTTACAGAATTCAATGAATTCGAAAAATACTAAAAATAGCAGAAACTCAAAAAAAACTTTTCGTTCATTTGAAAAAAAATGAATATTCTGAAAATAATTATACTCGGTTTGTAGAACTTGATATTTTTTTAATATATTTTGAAAATGTAATAAAAAAAAAAACCAGAAATTCAAATCTAAAAGAAATGTTACAAAAAACATCGAAAAGTAGTGAAAATACTACTTACTTATAATTATACTATACTTATAAATATATATACTTATAATTATACTATACTTATAAATGCCAATTTACTTTTTACAAAAATCTATGAAAAATCTAGAAAATAAAAAAACTTTAGATTCTTTAAAAATCGAACCTTAAAAATCTGTACAGAAATCAATAGAAATATAAGAAAATCCTTCAAATCGTACAAATCCCTAAAAATAGGCAGAATATAAAAAATGCATCAAAAATATCGCATTTCTTGAAAAATTTATCGAAATCATTGAAATATTTCAAGCTTTGAATTCGAGAGAATGGCATTCTAGAAATCTAAAGAGACATAAAGAAAAAGAAATTAGGAACTCTACAATATTTCGTAATTTTTTATTCATACTTTTCCCGTAATTTACGAAAAATGGTGGATTATTACAGTATTACCATTTGCTAGAAAAATGTATTCGTTAGAAAATAATTTATTTGAACACAAAAATATTTCCATTCTCTGTCCAACTAAAAAAAAACAAAAAATAAACCTTCACAATTGATTTTGCTCTCATCCTAGATTTACACGATTTACACACTTTGCAATTCTTTACCACTATTACCATTTTACATGATGATATGCTTCATTATGTATTTTGTTGCATATGTATGTGTGTACAGGCAGACGGAGTAATGATATTCCGATATTGCCAAATTGACAAGAACAAATTAGCATTACATCGTCATATTTAAAGCATATAGACTATAAAACGAACACGTGTTATTGTTATTAATAACGTGATTATAAAAATTTCCCAAATTATAGAAAATAATTTGCATTTAAAGAAAAACTTGAATTAAAATTTTTATTTTTGATCACGTAAATCATAACAGAATATTCCAGAAACGATGAATGACAGATTTTACACAATATTTTTTATTAAAAATTATGTAAAGGGAAAATAAATGACACTTTTTTTATAGTTATGTTACTGACAATATTTTGATAGTTCAAAAAAACTGAAGGAAAAATTTAGGAATATAGTTGATGTAATTGTTAAATAGATGCTTTTTGGAAAACAGGAAGAGAAAAAAATGTTATCTACTCAGATTTTTGTTACATGAAAAAACTCGAAGTGCTTTCTTTCGCGTTTTTTCGTTTTATATCGTCATCATGCGTGACGTGTTAGCCGGGTATTACGCAACGTGATTGCGTAAAACGTTCAAGCACAAAGTTGATTGTGACGATTTTTTCGGGTGAACAAATGTTTTTATCGCAGGTATCCAAAATATATCATCATAATTTTGATAAAATTGAAATTCATAAAACTTTTCTGGTAGTAAAAATTGGGGTCATCGCTCATAAAAGTTCAGAACCATACCCAAATGAAAAAAATCACTCGCTGCAATTTTCTTAAACATTTTTTTCTTCCTATTTTTTTATCATTTAAGAAGTCTTTTGCATAAATTTTTCGTGAAAGTTTGAGTCTGATTATTTTATTGCTTGTTTTTTTTTTAAGTGGTGGATTCAAGTATGAAGTTTGAATATCTCAATTTTTTGGGGTTTTTCAGAAAACATATTTAGTTTATCGAATCAAAAAATCAGAAATGATTTCGTCAATGATAAATTAATGTTTATAATGCAACAAGCATAAGTTGATCATTATATTTTATAACTAGTGCACAACATTTTATTACTATAATTTGAAATCTATCTAGATCTTCGAAATTCTGTAGCAAATGAAAATTCTGGGATTATAAAATCGCATATTACTATGTTTTATTTATTTTTTGTTTTCTCCTTCAAACTATGTAAAGCATTACCGAATGCTGCTGGCACAAAAAAAAGATTTACTCAATTTTCATACAAAACAACGCACGGCAAACGCATTTGACTTAAATTATGGAGCTGTTTATGCTGACTCGTGAGAAACATTTGCAGTGTCGCAACATCTGAAATGAGTGTTTTTTGCTCCTTTTGTAACTCGAAAATCTGGAAATTGACGGTAATATGATAAAATTACGATATGGAAGTTTTCACTATTTAGATGTCTGGAATAATTCAAGAAAATTTCACGAAAATCTCTAGAAGTTATGGAATGCTGAAGAAAGTGCATACGATGAAACAGAAAATGGAGAGATGTGAAGTATTGCAGAGTTATTAGAAAAATTTATCGAGTCTTCAAAAAAGGAGGCCTTTCAAATTTTCAAATAGTTTGAAATATGAGATTTTGGTGTTTTATGTGTACTTTCAAATTTAAAATTTTTACATATATTATCTGATTCAGGGAGAACTTACATTATATTTTGAAATATATGAATGTAGGTTTTCGTTTTTTGGAGTAAAACGTTGGCCCAGAAAAATTATCATTAATGTTCAGGATATCGTAAATTTAGGAATTATTCCTCTTTTTTTCATTTGATTTTGATACAGATGTTGATTGCAATTAATTGTTGCATTGTAATTGTAAGGAATGAGATGTGAAGGAATGAAAATTGATTTGATACTTAATGTTTAAAGATTTTAATTACGCGGTTGCCAACAATTTGTCACGATGTCAAATCAGAAGAACCTCCTTGAATGGAAGCGGGGCTTCTCAGCTCCAGTTCAATGCAATTTTTGTTGAGTTGGGTTATGCAAAGATCAGTCGCGTCCTTGGCCGAGCCGCTAAATATACACGCGCGTGACACTCGTTTTCGGCGCACCAAATATGCCGCTGCCGAATTTCCCTTCCCACTCCCCCGCAATTTCATAACTAGCAAGCAATGATTTTTGAATTTTTTTCGTTACTGGCATGTAATTCCTTCGAGGTAAAACTGAATGAAATAAAAAAGAGAATTTGAGATTTGCTGGATTTGCATTGAAATGAGAGATATTTTGAAAAATTATTCATAGTGATTCGAAAATTCTAAATGTAAAGAAACGAATCAAGTTTGGAGTTAATTTCGAAAATTTAGTTGAAAAACTTTAAATTTACTAACGTAGTGTTTCCTTTAAAATAAGTTTTGTGTTTTGTCAAGAATTTTTGAAAATACATGTTACTGCAATTTTTTCAATTCCTAGTGATGATGAAAAGAATGCGGGGGGATGCGTGGGTCTTTGTGAAAATTTGAGAAACAAATTTAATTAAGGAAAATTTCTAAAACCTCAAAAAATACTGAAATTTTTCAAAAATCTGAGGTTCTTTTTATTATTTTGAAATAACCTAAAAGTATGATTTATTCATGACCCTTACAAATATTTTGCAAATTTTCTTGAGGAAGGGCATTTTTTTGGAGTGATATTTTGTAAAGAAAAAAATAGAAAAAGATAATATTCTAACTTACTGGGTGATTTTTTCACATAATTTCTCGAATTTATGGCAATCGCTATGAATGTTCTATTAATTTCAGAAATAAAAAGATTCTTAGTGAATCGATAATTTCAAAGAACTGTCGCGAAAATTATTTATTTCAAAAAGTAATTTAGGAAAGACTATAACGAATAATCATTTTTCACAAGAAAGTTGGAATGGGTTTTATGGTTTCTAATTTGACTCTGGAGGAAATTTATGAGGGTCCTTTTTTTTATATTTTTTTTTTTTAATTTGTAAGGTTGACAAAAAGAGGAATTTAACCTGATAAAACCTCAGCAAAGTCGGTAAAAAAAGGCAACACCCTTAAGAATTATATAACTCTACTAAAATTCTTCGAAATTAAAATTTTTAGCTAAGAGTTCAAAGATTGATTTGAAGTGAAAGGTTAGAATATTTTATTGAGCTGAAAGACAATAATTAAAACTCTATAAAAAGTAAAAAATAAGGCATTATTTATTGGATTTTTCAGTCTTTTTAAATCTTACTCAAAAAATTTTTCAAAAACGTTCTCATTGTCAGATTACGTATTTACAATCGGCATCATTATTTATTTTTTTGTAAAGAAAACAAATGTTTTTTTTTTCCAAACATTTCGAGTTTATCTCATTCAACACATCAATATTATAAGAAAAGTCAAAATTTTCTATAATTGTTCATAATTTAATGGCTATTGTCATTTTTTCCCATTAATTGCGAAAATTCAAAAATCCTTTGGACTTGAAAAAATTTCAAGAATTAAACAAGGATGTTAAAGTTTTGACAATTTTAAATACTTTAGAGTTACTAAATAATTATTCTATAATGCTGTATCTTATGAGGAAAACCTTATGAAAACTTGAAAAAATCAATCTATAAAAAACAGTTCTATGATAAGCTTTTTGGAAATCAAAATTTTACTAAATGTGTATTTTCTCTAAGCTACATTTTCCAAAAAATGAATCATTGAGTTTTCAGAGTCTTTCAACTTGGTCTAAATTTTTCGAACCTAGAGTACAATAATAGTTTTTATAAGACAATGTATATCTTATGATTATCGATTCATGTATTTTGTAAGTCGAAGTATAAAAATTCTCATTACGAATTTGGGAAAATTTTGAAGACCTATTCTTGGGGTTATTTTTGCAAGTACTTTGCAAAGTGGTATAAAAATTTAAAAATCTGGTATAAAATATTAGTCAATATGAGAAAAATTGCTATTATCTAATAATTAAAGGAATCTCTACCGCAATTTTTTAAGCTCCATGAAAATGAATTTTATTTCAGATGAAAATCTTGACTCCTATTATAGTGGTTTTAAGAAAATGTGTAAAAAACTTGTAATACTTCTTTACTTTCATTTCAAATTTGCAAAGTAACATTGAAGGAAAATTCTTCCAAGTCAACAAACTGAAAATATGTAGAATATAAAGTATTCGAAAATTCGGGAGGACATTCGTATATTTTTTGTAGATCGAGGTTAAAAGGTTTCATTCATTAACAATTACAATTCGTGCATAATTTTGTTGGGTATCGAAGTTGTTCTTTCATCTCGTGCATTCTGCATTTATAAAACTCGTCGTGATTCGTCGTAGCTCGTTATTCATCGTAATTTTTTGTGTGCAAAAGGGTTTTTTTAGTGATGGTCAAGTTTTTATTCGAGCAACGCGAAGACTAATCGATGACGTAGGTAAAAGTGGCCATGACACTGCACCATCCGGGGTTACGTTAGTGTATGAAATACTTGGCATAGACATTACTCGTGTCACCGGCGATGAATACGTAATCCCTTACATCTATTTTCCTTCCGCCTCTTTCAAAACTAATTCCACAATTCGAATTTTCGGATACAAAAATATTTCTCGTAGAACGAACTTCAAATCTCTTTGAAAAATCACCGTCAATAGAAGCAATTCTAAAAATGTTTTAATGTTAGTCATTGATTTGAGTCTAGAATTTTTATACAATTTTCAAATTGTACTTCAAGCGACAAATTTAAATACTTCTATTTCATAGAAATAAATCTGCAGAGTACAAAAGTTGGTGATTTTTTATTTGAAAGTCATTCAAAAGTTTCAATACAAGTTTATTACTATTGATTTATATTTATTCGAAATGATGTAATTCTGAGATTTGATAATTGTTAGTTGATTCGAAGCTGTGTTCTGGGTTATTGAGCTAGAAGTCGAGGATTTTTTACGATGAGCATTTTTCCGCAATTCATTACCAAGCGCGTAAATAATGGTTTACGGAATTACATCACCATGACAATTGCGCAATGAATGTGCCTCGCGGAAACCGGTAGCAAATAGCGTAACGTGACATCGAGCATTCGAACATCGCCGATGCAATTTTCCATGCAAGTTTCCTGAAAATAGAGCCACCAGTAATTCAAATCTTGGAGCTGAAACCTAAATTAATAACAATCACTTTTAGAAAATAAAAAGACCTGCAGCTCAAGATTTGTACAATTAAAATGAAAATGATCGATGCAATAAATTTATAGTTTTTTTATTTAAAACCTATTGGTATGATGCAGATTTTTCCCATTCAAATTCCGGCAAATGGTTCTGCAGAAGAACAACCCTTTAAATGACGATCTCGATACGAAAAGATCGCGAAGATTTGGGTCGACTTATTTTTACCCTGCACTTTTGATTTCTCCACTCGTGTTTCCTCGATTTCCCTGGAGCATTTTTTTCGGCCTTGAGTCATTTTTTTGCTCTGCCCCACGATTTTCATTTTTTCGCTCGTCGCCTCTATTTACGACACGCTACGATTTATTCGTGACACGTGATTCACATGGATTGATGCGAATTCAGAAATTAAATTGAAACGACGAAAGGTAGAATGAGGGCTGCTGTAGGTATAATGGGGGGAAATTTCAGGGCGGAGAGGATGAGAAATTGGCCAAGTTTATACGTGAAATCGGAACCGATATAAAAGCACCGAGACGCGAATAAATGCCGGCCTAAATTTCGCGCGTTTATCCAGCTGCTGTGTGTAGTAACCTTTTGGCTGACACCGCCTCGGCACTATTGCGTAATTTCGAAGTCTTGTTTTACCGCTTGACAGCCGTCTTCCCCGGGCTACGAAATCGGGAAGTCGAGTTCTCATTAAAAAGGTTCTTGAAGGTTTTTAGCTGGCGAGGGAAAATTACATGGAGTAATGAATTGAAGGGTAATTATATCAGGCCTGAGATGAATAAATCTGATATAAGCTGATTTGAGGTTAAGTAGGTCGGGTTATCGTTACGTAGCGTTTTGGCAGGACATGTCCTACTTTTGGGATGTATGTCCTGGAATACTGCAAACTGTACGAAACGTCATGTTTTTTCATTTCAGTACAAAAAGATGTGAAAAGTTTATAACGAAGTTCAATTTTCTTTCAAGAATGAAATACATATTAGATATTTAGAATTTGAATTTGGGATATTCAAGCATTTTTGAAATGGATATCAATAATAAATGTGGACTTTGGAAATTCATAACATTAAACTTTAGAATTCAAGAACTATGAAAATCTTGAGATTTTTACCATGAATTTTCAATACATACACTGAGAAAAAAATATAGTCATTATTACAATACTGTATGGTAAACGGGAATCACTCTGACGTATTGTACTTTCTGCTAGATAATATATCAATTTTTGAAATAACATACTGTAAATATTGTCAAATGATATTGTAGTTATAGATATATTTTGTTGTAACAACTTTTATGCATATTCCTTTTTCTACTATACTTCTTGTATTTTTGCAATATCATATTGCGATTCCTATTAATCCAGATTATTGAAAATTCCGTATAGCTTTTTACAACATAGGTTCTTTTTGCAATATTTTTGTAAACTTTCTAGGTTTCTAGTGCATCATATTGTAATATGATACAGTTTTCGAAAAAGCTGAATAAAAGTAACGTAGTGCATTTTTTTCGCTATTTATGGTAAAAATTACAGTTTGTATAGTGAAATTTACATTTTAAGAATTTTAAATTTTCCAAAGTTACACAGTAAAAAACTGGCATACATATTCTAATTCGTACATTAATAGCGGTTTTACTGCGTTATATTGTAATAAGTAAAATAAATATTGCAGATTTTACAATATTATTGTAAAAACTACTATGATATTGTAAAAATTGCAATATTATTGGAAAAAGTACAATAATATTGTACTTTTTACAATATATACGGCAGGAAGTACAAGATTTTTTCCTCAGTGTAGATCAAATTAAGTCACTGATAACAGGTTTTGTACACTGAAAAAAAGAATAAGTTGTATTTCATATAATATGGTAACTATTAATAAATCGCATACTTGGATATGGCGAAATAAATATTTATTTGTCTCAAACTAACGATAGATTTATATCAACTTTCTAATAAAGTTCAAGCAAACTGCTGTATATTAACAGTTACCATATGTGTATTTGCTATGACTATCAACGGAGTCATCTTGCATCAGGTTAATACCATGTTTGTGTGAACTCTTCGATTAATGTATGGACAACACTTGATGTATTAATAGTTACCATATGGCTATTTGAAAGAAATATCCAAGTAACTTGGCTCAGTTCGAAGTTAGTTACTGGGAACTTATCGACCTAGGTTTTTTCCTAACCTTATTTGATGCAACTATTTGTCAGTTATATGGAAAATGAAGAAATATAATTCAACTCAAGCCAATATTTATTGCAAGTGTCAAAATACATGATACAGTGGAAAAATAAAATAAATATGGACACATTTCTTTGCAAAATTATACGATAATTTATTCAGATCAATTTTTCATACAAACTTACACACGTATACATGACTCAAATTATAAATAAATGCAATAGATATAAAAACACGAGGAGATTCACTGTTCATTTTATATAGGACCATTTATTATTATTTGATAACTTTCGATTTTTATTCCAAGAACCAATTCTTCATTATCTATAAAATGGAAGATTTTTCCATGAATCATCAAGTATTTAATTCCACGATTGTACACCATGAAACAGTCAAGGCGAAAAAACTGTCGTGTTGTTGTATACAAAACCAATAAATGTATATCAACCGAATTCCTACACCGAAAGATGTATACAAATTAAAGCGACTTACGTTTCAAAACGTTGCAAACGCCGGTAAGGCCACACTCTTCGAGGAAAGTTTCCATTATTTGGTAGATCAGTTGAAATTTTATTTATAATAATAAACTGAGACACACTCGCGATAAGCTAGACCCGCTGCAGCAACTGCGATCAGCTTGTCGAAATTGTCGAAAATTTTCGACAATGTTCGTCAAGTATCGGTATATTAACTGTTACTATATCAAACAGTTGCATCAATGATAGACTGCTTATTTGCTATAAATTTTATATTTGAAGCTAACATTGATTTCTTGTGTTGTTCAAGTGTATCACTTATTTAATATTAATGAACGGAAAATTGGTTCAAATAAATGCAGTCAAATAAATGATATATTTGTCGCAAATATTGCAGAATCCGAAGAAATTACTATGAAACACACGCTATTTTTAGAACCAAGATATATAATAATAACTAATAAATATTTGAAAAAATGATACAACCATATGCATATATTTGTATTAAACATATTGTTTTTTCAGTGTAATGTTTAAAAATACAGGAATTTTGTGTTTGTAACGTGCGTATTTTGACTTTTAGTTAATACTAGATTTTGAATTAGCAATATTATCAATTTTTAATTCAAAGTATTCATACATTCAGAGTTTTAAACTCGGTGAATTTAGGTTTTTCATAATTAGGGGTCTTCAAGCATTCAAAATATCAGAATTCATACATCATGAGAATTCAAAAAATTCTATTTCTTCAAAATGAAGAAATAATACTGCTTCAAAAGAGGTTTACTAATTGCAGGAAAAATATTGGAAATTCATGTGCCTGAAGTTCCAAACAAATTAAATGAAAAAAATTCATAAGTTTATATAAGAGAAAAAATTTTTCTAGCTGCTTTTGGACATTTTTTGATCGTAACAACAAACTTGATGCTTCCAAAAAAAATATTCGTCACACTTCTCATCATGTTAAAAAATTAAAAAATTCATATATGTTTTATTTTCGTTTAATTTTAAACGTTTGGAACTTCAGGTACATTGAAGATTCGTGCATTGCAATATCAATATTTCATAAATTTTATATTCAAAAATTTGTATTTTGAAATAAAAAAATGTTGACAAACATTTCGTTCAATGAAACAATTTTTAGTTTTTGAACTTGATCATAAAGTATTGCGTGTTCGGCATTTTTTCAAATTCATGATTATATTTACTTGTGAAAAAAATAGAAAAAAATTGACCGATATCAATTTAATGATTTGCAAAAAACAAAGTAAAGAATCGAAAAAAACGAATTCTCAAGTATACGACTTTGAATAATGCAAAATGTCAGAATTCAAAAATATGTTGATGGCAAAGTATTTGAATTCAGAAAGAAAATTTCCAAACATCGAATGTTCAGAATTTTACAAACTCTGGATTTTTATGAATTTTTAATTGATTGTTGAATTGTTAAAATAAAATATAGTCTGCATTTTTGAATTTTTAGAAGTTTATTTAAAGAAAAAAAAAAAAACTTGAAAATTGCTCGAAAACGTAAATTCAGAAAAACGTTCGAATTTTCAATTTTCTCATTAGAAACAATTAAAGACTTGCTTGTTTTTGATACTATATTTAAAGAAAACAAGAATTCTCTTCCTTGCATGGTAAAAACATGAATTGAATTTAGAAAGATAAATTCGACACCGTAAATTTATAGAATCCTGAAAATCACGAATAACTTATTTATTTGGCAATTAATCGTTCGGTCATCAACGTAGAAAATTTTGTTCATTTTGTAATTTAGATAGACCTCAAGTTTCTAACCCTAAAAATATTAACAGAATTTAAAAAAATTGGTTTGCCATACTCATCAAAGTAAAAGTAAAAAATAGTTAGTATAATGATGTAATATTTGTTAATTGTCAATAACTATTTATTACTTAAAAATAAGAGATAATAAGAATAATTTTTTTGTTTTTGTTTATTTTAAAATGTTTGCAACTCCTGAATCATAAATTTTGGATGCTTGTGAATGCAAGAAACTTGAATGTTTCAAATGTTAAGTATTTATTAAATATACATATAACTGACATTGAGAAAACTATACTCGAATTTTCAATTTTTTTAATGGAAAAGTTTCATAATTGTACACTTTTAATACAACGCTTATTTATTTATTGATCCCGATTCTCGATGGAAAATTGAAATGCAGGAAATGCTGAGTTCTAATATTTTATTGCAAAAAATCGAAATACATATGAAAAAGCACAATGAAAAAAATGACAAATGTACCTCTTTCCAAAGGTATATTTTTATTGTTAAGTTGGAACTTCGAGACTTTCATAACAAAAGTAAAAAGCATTTTTTTCATAACAAGCTAGTATTTCTTCTTGATTCAAAGTTTGTGTCCTACTTTTCTCTTCCTCCAATATAGTAACACGATAATTAATAATCATCGCTCCATATATCAATGAAATTTCCATAAGCATATTTTCGGAATACAAAATTTTTTGAAGTTTTTTGTTCGTTGCTTGTGCTTTTGTGGGATAGAGGGAATCTAAAATCTCTAAAATTTTATTATAAACTCTCTATGGAATCTAAGTATTCATTTAATATAAAGCAGACATTAAAAACATTTTTTACCTTTGAATAATTTTTCATCGAAAATGCGTGTTCGAACTTTTTTAAATTCAAGTGGATTCCGACATAATAAATTTTCTTACGTCAGATTTTCCCTAATTCATCAAGATCTATTTGATTAAAACAAACAAATCATATTGTATGGAATATAGATTGTCTAAGAAAAAGTATATTGTATATTTGATAATAGGCAAAAGATATTTTAAAACATTCAAACATGTAGTGTCTTAAAATAAAATTAAGAACAATAAAAAATATTGAAAGGAATAAATCTGGTATTGAAGCAATAAATCTGATATTAATTTCGTTGAAATCTTTTTCACATACGTGTCCATGAAATTTCAAACGCGGTTTTACGAGAAAGTCTATTTAAGATGTTTGAAGTTTCTGATGTTTTTTGACAGTGCAATTTACAAAAGAAAGCTGTATAACTTCTTGCGAATTCCTGGTGTAATTACGAAAGGCGACTTCGCACGAAACAGAGTTTAATAAAATATTCTCGGATCGCGATAGGTGCCAAGATTGCGGGCGAGATAAGGCTTGTGTGCGTCCGAAGGTTATGACGGGGCTTGATAATACGGCGTTTTGTGGCTCGGGCGATGAGTGAACGCGAGATTGCTAAGGCTGCAATTTTTCGGCGGCTCAAGTAGGGGCAACGGTCCCGGGGCGGTCGAGAATATTTGAGATGCACGTCGGTGCTCATGTATACGAGCGTGTCCTAGGTCTTGGTCCCGTAGCGTTATTCCTTCTTTTTCCTCTCTCTCTCAGCGAGGTGCGAGGCGCAAATAAAATGAACGGATATTTTTTAATGAATTCCGACATTGAGAAAGGTCAGAATTCATTCAATTGACCAGGCGTTGAAAATTATTGAATTTTTCTAAATGAACAGTTGGAGAACTTGAGTGCACCGAAAATTGTAACTTGAGTTTGACAGATGAAAATACGAAAGATACTGAAAATAATTTATGCTGTATTAATAATAAGTAATGAATGTTACTATAAAATAAAAGGAACTGTATGATATTTGAAATGTCATTATCTTCGATCATTTTTAATTTATTTTATTTGTATTGTAAGAAGTTTTGATCATTCATTTATTATTTGACGAAATATCATGAATCATGATGAGATTCAAATATTCCATATTTTGGTGTGAATGTAGATAGTTCTTTATTGCATAATTTTCAAGGATGAAAAAATCTTTAACAATTCATCGTAAAAAAATCTCTTTCACTTTCATTTCAAATTTTATGCCCTCTTCTTTAATTTTCGTACTTGATACAAACACTTCAAAAAATATCAAAGGTTGTCCTCATTGATTTAATTTTTACTACCACTTAAACAATTAATAGAAAAATTATAATAAATGAATAATTACCTGTTTCTTTCAAAAGCACAAATTCTGCGTAATCAAGATTCTCCTTGAACGGCCAAATTGATAAAAATGAGCGATAAAATCGCGAAAGTAGATAAAATTAAAAAAAAAAAAAGATTAGCGTGCTAATTGTAATTTGTGGCAAGTACTGGCGAGGATTCTGAGTAAAATTCTGAAATGGTGGAAAGAGAAGTAAAACATAGCGAAGATTTCAAAAGTTATGAAATTGTGAAGGATTTTTTTCGAAATTCAGCTAAAATCTTGGATTTTACTGAAAAACCTTTAATTTCTGAAATGATCTATATTTCACGCAATAGTGGAGGAATAAAGCGATATAAAAAAATGAGAAATTATTAATTACTGAAATCACGTAATATTTCTTAAGCGATGCAACCAGAAAAGACTTTGTAAAAAATAACCACGAAGAAAAATTCGAAAAAATGTATTTAAATTCAGGAAATATTGTTTTTTTGTGTGTTTCGGAAAATACTCATAAAATTATTATAAGAATAATAAATTTTGTATTAACACCTAAAAGTATTTGATAAAATTACGTTAAAAAAATTTTTTTTTCAATTTTTTGTAAGAATTCATGTCTAGAACCCTCTTGTACAGGTTTTCACTCGCAATCGCAGGAAGAAGTAAGCTGATAATTCTCGCAAGGTAACGGTACTGCAGGAAAAATTCTGTCGCATATCTGCATGTACCATCGACAAAGTAGTGCAAACGATAAGACATTGTTGGGTCAAGGCAGAATTGACGTGGGGGTCGATGTAAAAGCGTGTTTCGCTTGGCATTCGTAGGTTGACATTAAAGGATTTTTTATACGTTTTTTTTTTTTTTCAGAGTTGGTTTATGGCCAGTAATTAGTAATAATGACCGAATTTCGATGAAAAAAAGCGACTAAACGATTTCCAGCAATTCCAGGTAAAAATCGCCAATCTTGTCATTTCAGATTTCATAAATGGCTTTCCAATTTTCTAGTAAAAACTCATGAGCGAGTCAGTGTACTATTGCGTTTGCTAGTCAATATATATATGTTGGCATGAACAACAAATCGAAAACAAAAACTTTAAATTCATGTTTTGAAATAAATGTCATCGGCGATGATTATAAAAGTTTCGGAATTCTGGTATTTCTGAATGATGAAGGTTAAGTGACTTTCAAAATTAATACATGTCCTTCGAAAAAATATTGTACTTTTCATTATTAAATATTGCTTTCATTGTTCTGTCTCAAATATCGCACTTTTTGATGAAATTTGTTCCATACTCTGCTGCTATATTTATAACGAATCCCTAGTATTTTTGATCTTTATGAAAATTTTATAAGAAAATGCAATTTCTTATAAGAATTACATTTCTTATGAGGTGACCTTATAATAACCTTATAAGAAGCCGAAATTTGTTTAGAGAGTTGATCAAAAAAATTCTAGGTTTTTTTCTTAAAAGATTTTATCAAATACATTCTTGTCAGAAATTGAGTTCCTATAAAAAATTTCATTTTCTCATAAGGTTTTGATAAGTAAGAAAATTACTAGTGATACTGGCAAAAGTTGCTAATATTTGCCATAATTATAGTAAAATAAATAGAAAATTTTGAAAAAAAAGTGCGATAGTCGAAACTGACCCACAATTACAATATTGTACTAGTGATAAGTACAGTACTCTTGTCTTATTGTAGAAAACTGACATACAATAATGTAGAAATTTTTTCGAAATAATAGATATATTCCAAAGGAAAATACTTATTCAATAACATTTTTATGATGTGATTTGTTTATTGATTTATAAATAACTCGTTTCAAATGGGGAAGCTGTAATTACATAATTAATTATTATTCCAGAAACCAAATTTATTTTCATTTTCTTATCAAAATTGACAAAAAAATGGAATATGTAATAACGAACGAGTTGCACTGAGAAAAAAATCTTATACTTTCTGCCGTATATATTGTAAAAATTTCAATATTATTGTATTTTTTACAATAATATTGCAAAATCTGCAATATTTACTTAACTTATTACAATATTATACGGTGAAACCGCTATCAATGTACGAATTACAATATGTATGCCAGTTTTTTCCTGTATAATTTCGGAAAATTTTGAATCTTAAAATACAAACTTCACTATACAAACTGTAATTTTTACCATGTATGGCGAAAAAATGAACTACGTTACTTTTGTCCAGCTTTGTCGAAAACTGTATTATATTACATTATGATGCACTTGAGACCTAGAAATTATACAAAAATATTGCAAAAAGAACCTATTCAGATCTGCATACTGAAAAAGCTGTATGGAATTTTCAAAAATCTGAATTGATAGGAATCACAATATGATATTGCAAAAATACAAGAAGTATAGTAGAAAACGAAATATGTAGTTTTAATTTTGAATAACTGCTGTAGTCGTCGTCTGAGTATGAATTTGAAAACGTCAGTTGAAAGAGCAGTCAAACAGCTTTAAAATAGTGTCTAAAAGAATTTTTTGAAATTGAACATTCGTGTAATCATCATTTGAAAAATCAGAAAAATCATAGTAGCTTTAATTCCGAATAACTGCTGTAGTTTTCGCCTGAGTATGAATTTGAAAACGTCAGTCGAAAGAGCAGTCAAACAGCTTGAAAATAGTGTATGAAAGAATTTTTTAAAAGATGAACATTCGAGTTATCATTATTTGACAAATCGGAAAAATCATAGTACATATGTAGAGGAGTTTTCACAGCAAAATATATCTATAACTACAATATCATTTGACAATATTTATAATATGTTACTTCAAAAATTGATGTATTATCTAGCAAAAGGTACAATATGTCAGAGTGATTCCCGTTTACTATACAGTATTGTAATAATTACTATTTTTCTTCTCACTGCGCGCATTTTTTCGAGTCATCTGTGTGTATGTATTAATTTTGACCATCACAATAATTCTGACCGGTAAGGTGAACGGACGGTCAAAATCGACAAAAATTTTCTTGTCGTAATTGACGGTCGTGACGAGTAATTAACCGGTGAATTTACCGCCTCACATCCCTGTGTATGCCACATCGAACGGCGGAAAAGAGATTGATGGCGGCGAGAGGGTCGGTAAAGGCCTGACTGACCGTGCTCGCGTTCTCTAATCACGACGACGAATCCTTGAGCGCGATTAAACACTCGCGCATTATTATGCAAGTGTCGTTTCGACATCCATGGCTTGCAAAGCGGCGGTGCAAGCACAACCGCGCGAATGTGGCCAAACGACTTTCTCTCGGGACCTGCAACGCCGCTAGATATGTGTATCTTTCCGCGCTTTCGCGTGCCCTGAATCTCTTGGCAGTGAACCGAATAGAGCGAACAAACCCTTCAAGAAATGACCCTTCAACTCTGTGGAAGAAATACTGTCCAAATCCTAAACAGTGGAATTCAGAGAGTTTTTTACAGTGGATTATCACTGGTTTTTCAGTCATACTTTTCTAAACCGCTGTTTCCTCAGTAGATAAACGTATCTATTGATGTAAAAAAGAGAATGTTCACCGAGTATTTTATGGAGGGAGCACAGTAAAATCAGTGTATATGATCGAACTTACGAGTTTCATGATACAAGCTTTTCTGAATGCATTCGTAAATCAAGGGCAGTTATTCAGTGAATTTTTATATTTCGAAATTATAAAGTTCAACGATTCATGAATTACAAAGATCGTGCTCTGAAATCTGAAGGTCCCATTAAAGACAAATTTCAGTTCAAATATCGAACTGAAAATTGAAATACTCTTTTCACATAACTATTCCAATGTATACTAGGAAAACATATTGTAGTTATTACAATTATGAAATTTAGTGTACAATCAGTCTTTAATATTGTTCTTATAGCTAGATATTTATAGCCTCTTTTGTCATACTATAGAAGAGTATTGTCAGATGATATCACAGTAGTAGATATATTTTGTTCTAAAAGCTCCTCACCTTTTTAATTTTCTACCTCACCTTTTTCGTATTATATTTCCTAAAAATCCAGATTTCAGAAAATTCCATTTAGTTTTGCCCCCTAGTCAGCAATGTATGGTTCTTTTTGCTATATTTTTGTGTCGTTGTTAGAGTGTATCATATTTGCAATTTCTACGGTATGGTAGCGTACTACAGTACAGTGTGTGTCTGAAAAGAATAAAAATAATACGAAAATTCTGATTTTCAATAGAATTATACACTTATTGACTACAGATTTTGATGGAATACGTCTAGTTAAAAAAATAGAACAAGATTATGCTTCAGTCACATTAGAGCTGTACTTTTCTGGGTCAGGCAAACAGACTGTGTGTCTTAAAAGATTAAAACTAATGCGAAAATGCTAGTTTTCATAGACTTTTTCACTTTTTGACTAAAGTATTTGATGGAATGCGTCTAATTGAAGAAGGAGAAGTGTTTTGCTTCAGTTTCATTAGCGCCATACTTTTCAGGGTCGGGTAAAGAGACTGTGACTGTGAAAAAAAAAAAAATAATGCAAAAATGATGATTTTTCTAGAATTATTTACTTTTTGACTAAAGTATTTGATAGCATACATTGTGTTAAGAAAATTAAACAAGATTACGCTAAAATCCTCTAAAGTCGAAAATATATATCAGATTTGACAATATGTCATGAATTTTCACGATGCATATACTTACATGTACAATACTCAAATTTAGTACATGAAATATTTTGTACGAACTGAAAAACAAATGATAAAAGGTACGAAGTTTTATTTGATGTTTCACTATACACGGATTGTAAATCCTGTGTACGAGTACAGTATTAATTACAGTTTGCATTTATGTAGATTCTAAATTTTCCGAAATGATATAATAAAAAATGGTATACATATTGTCATTTGTACTATATAACCACTTTTACTATACAATATTGTAATAAATTAAATAAAAATGACAAAATTTTTGATTATGTAAAATTTCCAATGTTATTGTAAAACTTACGATACTCTAGTGTATTTTGCTATTTATATGTCAGAAAGTACTAGAATTTTTACTCAGTTAAAACAGAAACTAGTGAATTGTAAGAATTATAATTAAAAGTCAATCAAAACTGACACCAATTATTTGATCAGCAAAAAGTTTATACTCTCGAAAATCCCAAATAGATGACTGAAAAGTATATTTTCGTGTAAATTTTGTGAGGAGATAATTTCGTTGAAATATCCTTCTAATATTCAAAAATTTAACACTGATTATTTGTCTGTTTGTACATACTTATTTTCCTTGAGGAACAAACAAAAATATATCAGACTTTGAGAATTCTGAATAGTCAATTATTGTCAAATTATAATTAAATGTCTATCAATTTGGAGTAAAATATTGAGTTAACATGTAATATTTTTGTATTTATTTTATGTATAATATTTTTGTATTATTATCTATTATTGTAAAGAAATAAATTGATACTAGTATTAGTTTGTAATTTTTTTCATGCCAAATTTTATTTACCCAGAAAAGTATTTAGTACTTTCTGACACACTTGAGGTAGAGAGTGGTAAAATATTGTAATTTGTATACATAGTATTATTGTTAGATTTACAATAATATGGTAGAATTTGTAATATTATCCCAAGTTTACTTTTAAACAGTTTTTACTGTTTAGTAAAAACTGTTATATTGTAAAAATTACAATATGTATGCCAGTTTTTACTAGATAATTTTAAAAAATTTGAAATCTACAGAATGCAAATCGTACTATTAAATTTTTATTTTTTCTATACTTGTACACCGGATTTGATATCCATATATAGTGAAACCCTAAATAAAATCTTCAATCTTCTATCATTTATTTTTTCAGTTCGTATCATATCAAATTTCATGTACTAAGAAAAAATATTGTACATGCATCGCAAAAATTCACATCATATTGTAAAATCTTGAATATATTTCCGAATTTTTTCAATATTTTATACTAGAAAGTACACAATAACATGTATAGCAAAAAGAAGTATACAGATATGAATACTAGGAAAATTGTATGGCTTTTTTTGAAATCCGGATTAGCAGAAATGACAATATGATATTGCTAAAGTACAAAAAAAGTATAGTAGAAAACGAAATATGTATAGGAGTTGTTACAACAAAAGAAATCTACTACTATAATATCATTTGACAATATTTATTGCATAGTATGACAAGAACTGCTGTAAATATCTAGCAGAAAGTACAATGCGGTATTGCAATCATTACTTTTTTTTCAGCGTATAAGAAATGAAATTGTCAAGTGATAGACTAATTATATTATTACTTTACAACTTTTTTAATTTCAAATTCCACACTGTACGCAAAAATAACACTATTTTCCTAAAAAACGTCTTATTTCTTGGATGTCTATCCAGTTTTAAAAACTAGGACAATGTTTTTTTTTCTCTCGCCATCAATAATAATTTGAAAATCTGCATACAAAACTGCAACAGTAAAAACACCGGTCTTTGCGTAAATAGAACAAACGGTAACCGAGTTCCGAATTTAGATAGCGCGAGGTTTTCAGGGCGGCGGTTCAAGAAAAGAGGTGGGGGAAGGAGCAGGTAAAATAAGCGCTGTTCCTTTGCTCAGCTGATCGTGTCGGCAGTAAATGTCGGGTTTGTCCGATATAATCCTTTCATGGTGAAAAAGGGTTCCGAGGAGAGAGAAAGCACAGTCCTGCCCTATGCCAATTTTTCCCCTCTTTCCCTCACTCTTCTTTTTACAGCTTCCCCTCCTTTCTGTACAAATCCCTTCTCTTACAATCAGGGCTGTAAAATTGAGATTTTGTAGAGTATGGTACTTTTTTAAATTTCAACTCGAACACTCAGAAATTTCTCTATTCAATTTTCTATTAAAGTTCTATCGGACGCAACTATGAAAAAAATAGGCACTGTCTATAAAAATTAGAAATCAGACATTAAAATCATTATACCTTTTAATGGTTTCTCATTTAATATGTGTATTCAAACTTTTTTAAATTCAAGTTGATTTCGACATGATGAATTTTTTTAGAGCAAATTTTCCCTAATTTATCAATAGCTATTTGATTGAAACAAAAAATTGATATTGTGTAGAATATAAGTTGTATACAAAAAATTATATTATATGTTTGATAATATGCAAAAGATATTTGAAAATTTTCAAACATGTAGTGTCTTGAAATAAAATTAATGATAATAAAAAATAGTGAAATTAATATGTCATAGAAATTTCTTTGAAATCCTTTCCATATACGTGTCCAGGAAGTTTCAAATTTTTTTGGACAGTGTACGTTTGGGTCATAATTCCACATAATTCCATATGACAAACTTTAAAATTCGAAAATTTTGAACATCCAAAAGTAATTTGTCAAGAATCAATGTTGAAACACTTGTTTCAGGTAATATATTTTTATTATTTTTAACTTTTTCGTTAAAAAATGATAAAAGTCACTAATCTACTCATCACATTTGTGTTTACACTGGAGCTGCGATTTCTCCAGTCCCGATTTTTGACGTTCTAACGAACCATGGCGAGGAAAAATCACGCGCTCGCTCCGACGAAACCCATAAAATAACCATTAATTACTGTGAGTTAATACCGAAAGCTATTAAATTCTACCCTCGTATCATAAAAAAAGAGTCACGGGAGAAATCGAAGAAAGTGCCCCGAGCCACGGGTAAAAAATCGCAGCTGAAGTGTATTATTTAATTTCCGGATCAATTCAGGTAAATTGTCAAAATGATAAAAATGTCAAAATCAATAATAAGTCTAACGTTGCTTTATATCTTTATTTTAAAAACGATAAATTTGAGGAAAATATGCATGGAGGTACTTTTTTAACAATTTAAAGAAAAAAAATTGTGTACGCATCTGACATGTCAAATTAAAACATGTTAAATTAAAACATGTTTTACATAAAATCATAGTAAATCATTTTATGGTAAGTTAACATTGTAAGTTTCGTAGTTCTGAAAAAAAAAAAAAAAAAAAAAAAAAAAAAACTTGTGTGAGCTTAAAAACTCTCGAGAGGAGTGAAACTTCTGACGGCGAACTACTGCAAATTTTTAAACTCAAACCAGTTTTTTTCCTTCGATTGTAATTTTAATTACATTTTTAAGTATACAATTCATGAATTTAATGAAAATTAATTTCTTTAATTGTAACTCTTATGAAATTAGTTAAAGAGATACAACTAAAGATGTAGGTTTATTTTCTGAAATTCGTGTAAGAAATAGCATTTTAAATTCCTTTCTCTTTTCTAATATCAAATTAATTATCAGAATAGGAATAAGACATTCAGTTTCAGTTTTACCTGTCGGAAAATGAATTTTCCATAATTTTCATGATTTCCATGATTTTATTTGAAATTCATGAGTGTTTTGGCAAGATTTGAAAATGTAGGTATGATATATACTATTTTTCTGAAATCCGTGTAAGGATTAGCGATGAAAAATTTTTTTATTTTTGTTCTAATATCAATTCAATTATTAGAAAAGAAATAGGATATTCAGTTTCAGTATGACCTGTCGAAAAATAAAATTTTCATAATAATAGGATTATATTTTTTATTTCATAACAATTCAATCTTTATTCTTTGAAATTCATGTAGTGTTTTTGCATGATTTGAGCATTTAGGTTATGTATTACATACCTTTTTCTAATTACATAATTTATTAATTAGATAACAACTTTTTCTGCTAATTTATAATAATTATTGCATTTTTATCGTATAATTTATTGATTGAATGAAAATTAAATTCTTTAATTGTAATAATTATAAAACTAGTCAAAGAGATACAACTTAAAATGTAGGATTGATACATGCTATTTTTCGGAAATTCGTATGAGCATTAGCGTTTTAAATTTCTTTGTTTTTTCTCAATGTCAAGTTAATTATCAGAAAAGAAGCGACCACCAGCCTTTTTTACACTCTCGGGCGGATTTTACTCCCAACGAGCCATTAGAAGTTTCACTTGAAAAAAATTGCGCCTCGCACCTCAAAATTCTAATCAGTAGCGCGATCTTTCGACCCCAAAATCAGAAAATAAACATAAATAATAGTCTTGTTGTTTTGCAGGTCGATTTAATCAGACCGATTTCCAGATCTCGATAATTTGCAGGCTTGTTTTTGCCATCTTCAGCAAAAAGTACGCGTTTATTTACTCCGCGCCGAGATTGGCTCTTCGCCTCGTTATCGCCGACATTTCGTAATCTTTTTGTAATACGATTTTAATTGTAAGCACAACTCCCTTCTTAATTGAGTGAGAAACATCTGTTTGGAGGGAAACGGCGTTTCTACTACTTGAGATTATCGCGGCGTTCGATCGCGTGCAATTTTTCAAATCGAACGTCGATAAACGATGTCAAACAAAGTCAAGGCGTGACCCTCCACGTGGATACGTACACATATATGGCCTGCGCTGATAGAGAGACAAAGAAACTGTCGGAAACGTTGCATAATGGCAAGAGATAACGTTCGGCGTTTCCGTGGAGCAATTAATTATATTGTAATGACGAAATAAAAAGTGGAAAACGATTATGGCGATTGATAACGATGGATTTTATGAACTTTGTTAAATGATGAAAGTGAATACTTGATACACTGAGAAAAAAATCTTGTACTTTCTGCCATATATATTGTAAAAAGTACATTTTACAATAGTATTGCAGTTTTTACAATATTATTTTTAATATTTATTGTTCGCTCCTTTAATTTTCATATTGTCCAAATTTTCTTTACAACGATCACTTATGGAGCCAATTTTTAATAAAAACAGCAACTCTTTCTTTTTCTAGCTTTCGGCATATATTTTGCCGCCATCAGGAAACCACAAAATTATTCATTACAATTATTACAATTACTAATAGTGACACTTCAAGATTTATATTGTTACTTACATTCTTAAAAACATCGTGGAACTAACAATCAATCACAAACTTAGATGGTCCCATTCTTTTGTCCTCGTCAGGAACTGCGAGTTTATTTATTACAATTATTATAATCACTTCTTTGGAGAATTCCAAGATTTCTATTGTTACTTAGATTCTTATTATTAAAAACATCGTCGAACTACAATCAGTCGAAAATTTTTTCTTCGAAAATTAATCACATCTTCGATCTTTTAATTCATGGAACCATCCTCGTCATACAACACACAACTGAGCTATGACAAACTTCTTGAATTTCTTTAGATTTTGAAGAGAACGAACTGATAACTAAACCACGTCATCTATGTATTTATCGTAAACTGAACTCAATAACATTGTATCCTCTTGTTTATTCAATGTGTTCTTCGTCCCCTTAATAAAAATCATTTCTGAAACCATTATTTTCCAGTAATTACTTTCCTTGTCTAGAACTTTTACATCTTCCCAATTAAACTCAAGATTTTTCTGGATCCTGTGTTCAGTTAAGACTGAGTGATTTTTTGTCAAATTCCTAATGTTACTCTCATGTTCCTTAATTCTTGTTTTTTAACACCTTTTTGTCTGTCCCACATACGAAAATTGATAATCCTTACAATCAATCCTGTAAACAACGCCCTGTTAATCTAAACTTTCTTTCAGTAATTGTAATAATTGTAACAAATAATTTTGTAGTTCCTGATGAGGGCAAAATATATGCCGAAAGCTAGAAAAAGAAAAAAATTGCTGTTTATATTAAAAAATGGCTCCATAAGTGATCGTTGTAAAGAAAATTTGGACAATATTATTTTAGTTTTTACAACTTTATTGTAAAAACTGCAATATTTATTTTACTTATTACAATAGTGCATAGTAAAACCGCTATATTGTACAAATTACAATATGTATGCCACTTTTTGCTATATAATTTCAGAAAAATTAAAATCTGAAAATGAAAACTTAACTATACAAATTGTAATATTTACCATACGTTTTTTCCACGTTTCCTAAGGTCGGCCAACTGGGAACAGGTGGCGACGGGGTTGTTCTTTCTCGCCTGCAATTTATTTACACATGCATTAAAATAGGAAAAATGCATTGCTTTTTTCCAACTTTTTCGTATACTGTATCATATTACAAAGTGGTGCACTTGAAACCTAGAAAGTACACAAAAATGTTGCAAAAAGAAACTATACAGATCTGTTTACTGAAAAAACTGTATGGAATTTTCAAAAATCTGGATTAATAGGAATTACAATATGACATTGCAAAAAGTACAAGAAGTATAGTAGAAAACGGAAGATGTATAGACATTATAAAATTACAATATCATTTTAAAATACTTAGAATATGTTATTTCAAAAACTGATATGTCATCTAGCAAAAAGTACAATATGTCAGAGTGACTCCCGATTACTATACAGTATTGTAATAATTACTGTATGTTTTTCTCAGTGAAGTTTAAGAAAAATGACGCAATTTGCATTCAAAGAGTAGACACAATTATCCATCAAGAATCATTAACTCAATTTTTTACAAAATTTACGTAACTCATAAATAGGAAAATCTCTGTGAAATAATTTACTAACTTTCAATGAAAAAAGTAAAATTTGTACTTATGCCTTTTTCTGTATGTGTAAATCAAATTTAAACTCTTTAGAAAAGTGAAAAGAAGAATGCATTCAATTCATTAGTGTAGGTATCTAATTTTTACATAATCTTTCATTACAAAAGAAGCAAATAATTTCTTTGTAGTAAAATCCAAGAAATGAATAAATAACCTTGTTTAAAAATAATGTGGGCTGAAAAATCTGCGATCTGAAAACTCCGTTCAGTCTAAGTAGGATATAACTTTTGATATAGTTAAAAAAAAATGTATGTACTTTTGTAGATTATGGAACTGTTAGCATATGTATTCCAAAATCGATTAAAAGGCAAATTTGAAATCGACACTTCCAGTGAGGTTTTTGAATTTAAAAATTTTGTTATTCTCGTTTTAAACCGTAGGAAATCAACCATCAATATTCATTCATATTTTTACCTACTTAAACGTATCAAATGAAAGAATTAAATGGTAATATTCATTCAAAAAAGGCTCATTTAGATCTGTGGGTGCTCCAAGTTACAAAAACCAGGAAATTTCAAATCTCATAACCTTCATGCTTCGAATCACGCACTTATTCCCAAACAAATCACTATAAAAATCAGCAAGTTTCTCCAATCCTCAACAAAGAAAAAAAACCGTACCACCACCGCGAAAATTCCCCATAGACAACAATCGCTCTGCTTTACAATACCTATCATCAAGTATCGATAGAGTTTTCCCTTCTCCCCAGACAAGGAAAAAAAAAAGTCCCCGATCGATTTGTCCCGTAACGTGTCATTTCCTCGCTTTCTCTCGCTCACGATCTATCAAGGATTTCCTTACGTCCGGGTCGGTTGGTAGGCTTAAACATTGCAGGAACGGGGGGAAAAAGGAAAAACAAATCGCCAATATTGTCGCGTTTTACGCTCTGAATAACGCCAATTAGTATAAAAGTAAAACGTGCTTATTACGAACGAGCCGGATTTGTGTGGAAACTTGAAACGGGGTGCGCGCATTTGGGGGGTGAAAGGGAAAAGGGGGGGGGGGGGGCGGTTGGCGTGATTATTATCCTGGTGAGTGAGGCCGGAAAAGAAATCGAAAATGAAAATGAAAGGGTCCAGCGGATCGGGAACGGCAAGGACACCCTGGGTTGGGTTGGGGCCAGGTTCCTCCGCAGCCTTGGAAGGTGTGCTGGAAAGGGAGATCGTTGCTCTCGGTTCTCGGTTCGCTTTCGTTGCGACGTCATCATCAAGGCCAGAGAGATCTTATCTTTCCTGCGTTGTCCTCCCGCTGCCAAAGCTACCCGGGCACTTTACTCGGGTCGTTTAGACCAGAAACAGCATTAATCACGACTTGGTGCACGAGCAGCCATGTTTTTTGAATTTTTAAAAAAAATTTTAAACAATCAGAATTACAAAAAACATGAACGTACAATGATGTAACTCGAAAAATTTACGTCGAGTACCAACGTGCTTGAAATTCCGAACGTTTAAAATTGAACGAAACAAATTTATGAGTTAATACACATAGGAGAAAAAAGATTTTCTACACTGAAAAAAAATATATAGTAATTATTACGATACTGTATAGTAAACGGGAATCAGTCTGAAATATTGTACTTTTTGCTAGATAATATATCAATTTTTGAAATAGCATAATGTGAATATTGTCAAATAATATTGTGGTTATGGATATATTTTGTTGTAAAAACACCTATACATCTTCCTTTTTCTACTATACTTCTTGTACTTTTTGCAATATCTTATAATTGCTATTCATCTAGATTTTTGAAAATTCCATACGGTTATTTCAGTATGCAGATCTGTATAGGTTCTTTTTGCAATATTTTTGTATACTTTCTAGGTTTCTAGTGCAACATATTGTAATATGATACAGTTTTCGAAAAAGCTGGATAAAAGTAACGTAGTTCATTTTTTTCGCCATGTATGGTAAAAATTACAGTTTGTATGGTGAAATTTGCATTTTAAGATTTTAAATTATACCAAATTTTACAGTAAAAACTGGCATACGTATTGTAATTTGTACATTAATAGCGGTTTTACTGCATAAAATTGCAATGAGTAAAATAAATATTGCAGATTTTACAATATTATTGTAAAAACTACGATGATATTGTAAAAATTGCAATATTATTGTGAAAAGTACAATAATAATGTACTTATTACATTTAATAAATTTTAAATCCACAGAATGCAAGTTGTACTATAAAAATTGTAATTTTTATCGTATATCGTAAAATCTACAGCATATATATTTTAAAAATTTTTTAAATATTGTATCATTACAATATGAAATAATGAGAAGTACACAAAAATGTAGCAAAAATTACTATACAAATCTGAATACTGGCAAAACTGACTGGCATTTTCGGAAATATAGATTAGTAGAAATTACAATATATAATGACAAAAATTGCTATGAATATCCAGGAAAAAGTAAAATATTTCACACTGTTTTCATAGTAAAATATGTATAGTATTTATTACTGTATTTTTACTCAGGGCACTGTTTCTAATTTAAAGAAATTTTTCGCCAGTTTTTACTAGATGCTTTCGAATACTATCAAAATAGAAGAATCAATTTCTACTACTATCTCAAATCTAGTACTTTCTGACACACATATGGTAAAAAGTACTAAAATATTGTAATTTAAAAAAAATTGCAAAAATCGTTATATTGTACGATTTACAATATGTATGCCAGTTTTTACAAGATGATTTCTAATACTATCTTAATAAATAATAAATCTCTAGCTTACTATCTAAAATCTAGTACCCTCTGACACACATATGGTAAAGAGTACTAGAGTATTATAAATTTAAAAAAAATATAGCAATATTCACAGTATTACAGCTGATTTTGTCTTTTTTTTTTTTTTTGTTATCATATTTTTATGATTAAAATTGTTTAATTTTTCAAATTACAATATGTATGCCAGTTTTTTGTAAATAACTTTGGAAAATTCTAAATTTTCTAAACGCAAATTGTACTACATGAATTTTAATTTTTACTATACTACTGCATAGGATTTAATATCATTTTATAGTGAAACATGAAATACAATATTTAACCTTTCATGATTTGTTTTTCAATTCGTATAATATCATACTTCATGTACTATGTACAAAATATTGTATAGTATACGCATGAAAAATATTCATATCATATCGTAAAATATACAATATACATATTTTAGGCTTTTTCTAATATTGCATCAATCACAATATGATATACTAGAAATTTCATAAGAATATAGCATAAAGAACTTTACAGATTTGAATACTGGCAAAACAACATGGCATTTTTTAATATCTGAATTAGTAGGAATCACGATATTATGATACTGCAATAGGTACAACGATAGTACAGTAAAAAACGAAATACGTATAGGAGTTTGTACAACAAGATAAATTTACTACTGCAATGTCATTTGAAAATATTTACTTCTATTTCATGACAAAAACTGCTACAAATATCTAGCAAAAAGTACAACATTGCACACTGCTTCCACAGCACAGTACAGTATTCCAACAATAGCTATATTCTTTTTTCAGTGCACTGTCGTTGACTTGTAGTGAAGATTCCTTATTGTTTACTTGAACACAAAAAACTATTGCGTGGCATGAAAAATAATCCAAAATACAAATAAAAATCAGGCAGGGGGATGAGGTAGAGAGAGAAAAATAAGAGAGGACAAAGCGAAAGAGCGACGTAGGCGCAATGACTCTAGGTCGGGTCGGTCACCTCCTCCTTGGCCGCTGGAAATATGTGGACGAGCCGAGTTAAGGACCCTGGGTCGTTATCCTGGACGGGCAAAAAAGGTCAGGGGCTGCTTCAGCGCCTTCGACGTTGTTTGTGGGCCTTGGTGTCTAAGGTCGTGGGTCATTGATTTTCATGTGAAAAAAACGCGAGCTGATTGATTGAGGGGAGGAGACGGCCACTTCATCTTCGAAAATAAGAAAATCGTAATTCCAAGTGTTTTTCTCCAATCGGCAATATTTTTTCCGAACATGAGCAGATAATGGTGTTCTACTGCTATAACAAATGAAAATTTTTCGCTAAAAGGGCAGTTAATAATTTTTGCTAAATCTTACAACTGCTGGCAGTCACGGTTTTTTCCAGCGTCGGAAAATTTCCTCATAGATCAACGCTGTAATTACAGTTCTTCAAAATTTCGCACTTTCACCTGGCATTTGGCTTTCACAAAAAACAGCACGATTAAATTTTACTGAAAATTGTTTGAGGTGCGAGAATGTTGGAAGTTCTCGTAAAATCGCCTTTTTTTCTTTTGTTTTCCAACTCGTTGATGCAATCGATTCATTTTTCCGTGAAAAACCACGAAACTTTTCCATGTGGTGGCGCGTGGTATTTTAATTGCGCCGAGTCAGCGCACGTGTCTGCAATAATAACGACCGATATAATGATGGTCAATCCGGGAACCAGTTATGCTTTTGTTGAAGACTTGTTCAATCTGGCCGAAGTATGTCAGGAATTGATAAAATAATTTTGATAGAAAAATTTTTTGGTATGATCCGGTATAAGACGTGAATCATCTTCACGTTTTCAGGGAATGTTTATTCTTTAGAAGAATGTTGAGTGAATTTGTTTGCACGTATTTTTTTTTGCTTTTTTTAAGGTGAAAATAAGAAGATTAATTCTACCGTTAGCCACGGTACGTCGTGCTGCAAGTGTCACCTTTCTGACGAGTTTCGTTTGTAATTGACGTTTTGATCATGTTTGCTTGGTTGACTTTGAATTTGAATTTTGCAATCTCGGAATAGTAGTGACACTGAAAAAATAGTAAGTTTAATACAAATATACGCGTATAGTTGCGTCGTTTTCTCAAATATTTATCAGCTATTAATACATACCTTAGTTATAAAGATATGAATGTTTCATACTGATTTCTTTGGATTCTGCAGTATTCGCGACAAATATACCATATATTTGACTAAAGTTACATGAACCAACTTCACGTGCGTTAAGATCAAATATGTGTTAAACTTGAATGGCGCGAGAAATCACTGTTAGCTTCAAATTCGAAAATCATAGCAAATAAGCTGTTTATATTTGATGCAGCTGTTACGCATAGTAACAGTTAATATACCGGTAGTTGACAAATTTTGTGGAAGATTTTCGGCAATTTTAATAAGCTCAGAGAAGCTTGTGAGTGTCAGTTTATAAATAAATATTCGCTCTTTAACAAAATAATGGAGCTTCTCCTCGTGGAGTGTGGCCTTTCCAGCATCTTTGATATAATGGAATAAAAGTTAAATTACTTTTCGAGTCACTCAAATTTTTATACATCTTTCCGCCTGATCAAAATAAATGTCGATGGGTCCAATGGATCTGTTGCATTTGAGATCGACCAAAGAGTTCCCTAAGTCAAGCGGCGGTAACTATTGCCTGTACGTGGATGGATGATCATCGGGTACTCGCGCGCCTCGGATAAGACGGAAACAATTTATATTCTTGACAGAATTAGGGACGAATTTCGAGAAATAGGAAAAAAAAACATTCACTTAGGGTTATGTATACACAACACACACGTCAGTTATTTTTTTTCTTTTTTTTTTAGTGAAAACCCTAGATCAATCTTAGTTACTAACAACCAACACTGCGAAAAAAATATAGTAATTATTACAATATTGTATAGTAAACGGGAATCACTCTGACATATTGTACTTTTTGCTAGATAATATATCAATTTTTGAAATAATATTGTAAATATTGTCAAATAATATTGTAGTTACAGATATATTTTATTGTAAAAACTCCTCAACATCTTCCGTTTTTCACTATACTTCTTGTGCTTTTTGCAATATCATATTGTGATTCCTATTAATCAAGAGTTTTGAAAATTTCATGTGTGTATAGATTCTTTTTGCAACATTTTTGTGTACTTTTTAAGTCTCAGGTGCATCATATTGTAATATGATACAGTTTTCGAAAAAGCTGGATAAAAGTAATGTAGTTCATTTTTTTCGCCATGTATGGTAAAAATTACAGTTTGTTTAGTAAAATTTGCATTTTAAGATTTTAAATTATCCGAAATTTTACAGTAAAAACTGGCATACGTATTGTAGTTTGTACATTAATAGCGGTTTTACTGCATAATATTGTAATGAGTAAAATAAATATTGCAGATTTTACAATATTATTTTAAAAACTACAATACATACGGCAGAAAGTACAAGATTTTTTTCTCAGTGAACTTTGAACTTGAGCCAAGTTACTTGAAATTTTCTTGCAAATAGCAATATGGTAATTATTAATATATCAAGTTTTGTCCATACTTTTTCGAAGAGTTCATATAAATATGATGTTCACTTGATGGCGATTACTTCGTTGATATTCATAGCAAATACGCATATAGTAACTTTTAATATACAGAAGTTTGCTTGAACTTTATTAGATAGTTTATATAAATTTATCGTTAGTTTGATTCGACTAAACATTTGTTTCGCCATATCCAAGTATGCGATTTATTAATAGTTACCATATTACATTTGATTTAACTAACCCTTTTTTTCAGTGTAATAAGAATTACGTGGTACGATCTTTCCTGAAGAGGGCCCAATCAGTGGCCGAAATATAAAAAGATGTTTTTACACACTATTTGATGGAGTTTTCGAGAGGATAACCTTTATTTCTTTTGGCTCTGAGAGATTAGGATTGTATGGTTTTTACAATTGTTTGTAAAAACCATACAATCTGTTTGTAATTGTTGTCTAAATTTCGTTCAGTTTTATATTGCTATAAGAAACCTGAAAACAATCATGATAATCAAGTATTAGATTAAATATACTATCTGCATTATTCTTCAGTGACTCGTTTTTTCCATTATAAATTATTTAAACTTGACTAACAAAGAACAAAAAACCTTCCGTTGTCAGCGACAAACAAGTTTCTGCATCAGGCTTGTGCGCGAGATTTCGTGGATCCCAAGAAAAAACACTCGTCCGTCTGAGAGAGTCTTTTTTTAACTTCTTATTGTTTTGCGTTTTGTTTTGTTTTTTTATCGCAAACGTAGCGTTAAAGTCGTTATCGCGCCAGATTGCCCGGCAGTTTATTAAACCCTGCCTTCCCCTTCTACACCGTTGTCTCTTTTGCTTCTCTTCCATTGCCCGCGAGAGGTTCAATAGTCAAGCCAAGGACGACCGTTGCCATTGTGTGCGCTACAGAAGAAGAATTTTCGAAATTCCGTCGTTTTGGATTTTTTTCTTTCTTCCTTTTGCTATCGGTTGGAGGAGCTTTCAGAGCGAACTAGGGCGTTTCTTTGTGCCCCCGCGTGATGTACGCGACGCGCGTGACGCTGCTTTTTCACGTCAGATCGCGAAAAAGAGCGACGCTTTGTTGAGCCAAGGCAAAAAAAAACTGAGTCACGAAAATTCGACAAACGCGTCGAACGCTGCCACGAACGGGGTTGAAATTTGCCGTCTTGATTAAGGACGTTTACTTTCTTTTGTGAGTTGAAACAAGTTGAGTTTCAGGTCGTGATGGAATTTGAGTTATTTGCAGGTGTGGATTTTTTGAGTAATTGGATTGAAATATGGGTGTAGGTGGAAAATTTGGACTGTGGAGATGTTCAGGTAGTAATTAATAATAGTCTAGGGTTATTGTATGTTCTGTTTTAATAGGACAAATCCTATTTTGGAGCTGAATGTACGAAACGTTCTGCACTGAGAAAAAAATCTTGTATTTTCTTTTATATTACTATTGTATTACTATAGTAATAATATATTGTATATTATGTATATAAATATATCTAATATAACTTTATATAATATCGAGTTTGATCCTCGGAGCCAATATTCAAGAAAAAAAAAGAATGATGGGTATTTTTCCTCATTCCTTTATTAATTCTCTTTCGTTCAAGCTTTCGACCTTGTAATTTTTGGTCCTCATCAGGAATCTTGATATAAACAAAAATCTTTTTCCAATTTGATTATGAACAATATTATGATAAAGTAAAACCAGATTTCCAATTATTACTCAACTTACATGATTGAAGCACAAGCATATCTACACCAATTCTATTGGCAAGTCAATTTCATCATTTGAATTTTACTTCAATGTTTCAAATAATTCACTAAACCGTCAACTTTCCTCTTTATTTCCAGTTCCATCATGAATGAATAGTATATGCGATTTTCGTCTTATCTCTTCCCTCTTGTTTAAAATCAATCACATATGTCTGTGGCAATGAACGAGACAAGACTAATCTGGATATAATAGAAACTTCGAGAATTTCCAGATTAGCCTTGTCTTGTTCATTGCCACAGACATATGTGATTGATTTTAAACAAGAGGGAAGAGATAAGACGAAAATCGCATATACTATTCATTCATGATGGAACTGGAAAAAAAGAGGAAAGTTGACAGTTTAGTGAATTATTGGAAACATTGAAGTAAAATTCAAATGATGAAATTGACTTGCCAATAGAATTGGTGTAGATATGCTTGTGCTTCAATCATGTAAGTTGAGTAATAATTGGAAATCTGGTTTTAATTTATCATAATATTGTTCATAATCAAATTGGAAAAAGATTTTTGTTTATATCAAGATTCCTGATGAGGACCAAAAATTATAAGGTCGAAAGCTTGAACGAAAGAGAATTAATGAAGGAATGAGGAAAAATACCCATCATTCTTTTTTTTTTCTTGAATATTGGCTCCGAGGATCAAACTCGATATTATTTACAACTCCACGGAGCGATTTATCCTCTAATTACACTAATTTTATTCAACAAAGAGGAATTTATTTTATAACTTTATATATTTTATAGTAATGTTATATATTACTATATAATATTACTGTGTAATATTGTAATAAATAAAATAAATATTGCAGATTTTACAATATTATTGTAAAAACTACAATGACATTGCAATTTTTACAATATGATTGTGGTTTTTGATTGAATTGAATTGTAAATCACCGTTCAAATGTTGAAATTTTTCAAAAATGCAAAGGATAAAGTGTCTTAGAATTTTATGAGGAATTGATGATTTTTGGATGATCAGCTGACTGTAGGGCACCCTGCTTTCATAGTTTTGTAAATTTTTATGAGTTTTTGTGATTCGTAACCTTTTGTGATTTTGTGACTTTTCATGATATTTTGCGTGTGCGTGATTTCAAAAGTGCAGCGGGGGTGTAGGTGGGGGAGTAGGCCATATCCAGTTCGTTGATAAAAACATGACTATAACCTTTAGACAAACATGGTTAATAACTGTGCAAAATTTGAGGACGTTTCGTGCAGTAGTTTTGAAGTTATTGGCGCACAACGTACAGGCATTTATATTTATAGATTTTTAAAATCTAGATTAGTAGAAATTACAATATGATATTGCAAAAAGTTGCTTCAAAAAGAGAAAATGAAATTTGTTAAGGAGTTTTTAGAACAAAATATATCTGATACTATTATATCATTCGACAATATTTATTTTATATTATAACAATAACTGCTATAAATATCTAGCAAAAAGTTCTATGTTTCAGATTGATTCCACAGTAGAATACAGTATTGTAATAATTACTTTATTTTATTCTCAGTGTGGCAATTCCTCTGAAACATTAAGCAATGGATACCAATTCTTGAGAAACGCAGAAATTTTTGATATTTTGGATCAACCTTAGCATTAATAGGAATCAACAGTAATCATCAACTTTTTAGAAAGTTCCTCATTATATTCAACAACCTCTTAGAGTTATCTATTCTATCCCTTTCATTCTCTGCGAAGTGGCTCCTTACAAAAAATTGCAAAAATAACTCTATAATGCTAATGACATCAATTGAAGTACATGAAGAGAAAATGACATTTTCTAATTACTGTTGTTTTTTTCTTTGTTTCAGGTGAGTCCAAAACCCTAGTCCATGTGTAATTCGATCTGTAAAACGACTTGGTTTCTTATCATCTAGCCTGGTAAAATCCTCCAGCTTCTATTTTTTACCATAGTTTACTAACCATGATTAACCATTGAGAAATTTTCGAAAAAGCCGTAAAACGATAAATAATTATTCTATCCCTATTAAATCACGTTGTTTTTCATACCCAAAATAATGTGAACCTATAGTTTAAAAAATTGACAATTCTTAAAAATCGAACATGAAAATAGACGGAAAAATCTCATCGATTCGACATCTTTTTTATCGATGATGTACTTTACGAATTTTTTCATTTTTCTGTTTGCTTTGATTTCACTGCCCTCGGGAATCAGATAGAAATACGATTACATCTCAAGCCGAAAAAATTGCTCAACTTTGTTATTATCTTTACGCCGAGGTATTTTTCACTTCTGAATACTTCAAGAATACGTAGCTATAACGTAATGAAATACGGACGAATACTTCACGAATACTCTGAGTACCCTGAAATGATGAGTGATAATTTTAAATATTCGAGAAGCGAATGAGTATTTGGTAAGTATTGATGAGTATCGACGAGTATTGATGAGAAGGTCGAATATTGATGAGTAAAATGAATACCAAAAAGTAATCCAAAAACTGATGAGTATCTGTGAATGGTGAGTCTATGAAATGTTCTCCTTTACTCAGACTATACTGCAAGTGAAAATCCCTATTTCGGAAATTCGTAATGCGTGAAAACGGGAAAATGGCGGGTCGTTTTTACGGCGCAATGACGCCCTATGAAATCATCGAGTCATCTGGAGTCATCCATCACGCGGGTCCCACGCTAGAAATTCTAGTGATGTTTATCCAGACTATCCAGAGTCGAGGGATCGCCCAAAACCACGAATGTACGCGAGTCGTAGCGGGATTCCGGTTTTTCACCCTGATATCCTCTGTATCAGGTCTTGCCTTTTTCTTCAGCAACGTTGCCACGTTTTTTTACTCCATATCGCGACTTGAGTAACTAAACAAACACACTGCAAAAAATGGTGTCTTGCCACGAGACACTTTTTGACGCTATTCGTAAGACGTTTAAAGATGTCTTTGAAACACATCTTTGTGACACATAAAAGTAAGACACTTAATGACTGAAGACATGGATTCGCGTCTTCGTGTCTTCTACGGAGACATGCCTCATAAATGTTTTTTCGCAGTGCACTCGAAACGAAAAATTTTCCATTTCCAACGATAGGAAAATACGTTCAATAAGGGAAATCTGTAGTTTTTTTCTTTTTTTACTTTTGAATATACGAAAATTTGCATTTTTGGTAGTAATTTTTGACATGGTGATTGAATATCTCATTATTCTGAGGTAGCATTTAAAAGTACTGAAAATTCCTGAAAAATTGAAGAACATAATTTTTTTTTGCACCTTTCTCAACACGAAACGGGAATTTCAACGAACGAACTTATATTGATTCAATAAAATATGGCCAAACGTACAATGAAATTCACCTTGAAACGAATCGCGCAAATATTTGATCAAATTTTCGACTGCACTCATCAATGTCACTTGCGCTTGTTTAAATAATAATTTACATTCGAACATAATCACAGGGAAATATATTTCGCGAAATCGCACTTTTGGGGGAATGAGTTACAAGAAATGAAGAAGAGTCGTTATTGAAGAAATGTAGCGTCTAGACAGGCGAAAAAATATGTGAACTTTGATTGTATGAAAAACGAGAGAGAAACAACCTCGTCGAAATTTTTTGTACCTCTTCTTGAAATTCGAATGAGATTAATGAGAAACAACAATTGATATCATTTGGTCGAAAAAGAACTCTATAGGTTTTCACTTAACCTATAGAGTAAAAATTTACTTCCATGACTGTAAAGAGAAATTTGGATCAAATAGATATTCTCATGTTTTCAATAAGTATTCAACGTTTTAGAAGTAACACAATATTTGTACGGTTTTCTAGAATTCTAGTACCTTGTGTGCGAATTTAAGGACTGAACGAAATTGAACGTTTCGCCTTATCCCATCATTCGTATCGCTTTCGTGCCACAGATTACATAGCGCAATAATTTCCAAATCATGACGAAATAAGTAAGCGTGATTAATAGTGCTCGCGAATGGAAATCACGAGCTGCAAAGTCGTGAAGAAAAACCGGTACATAGGTACGGCGTTCGTTTTGAATCGAGCGTTTTTTCCCTTACTCCCCTAGAAAATGACGGGGGAAAGCATAAAATTCTTGGCAACTATCGCGTTTACGAAACATGAGCGTATACTGCGCTAGGAAATCAACATCAAATTGTTGAAAAGGCTGGAAGATGCGACGCTTCAAATTGCGGATAATGAAACTCATGGAGCTAATTATTCCATGCATCTGACGGCGCGAGCGAGTCTCGTGTTGCGTCAGAACCGTGACTTGAAACGAAGAGAATTATCAGGCTTGCAATGTTGTAAAAAAGAGAAAAAAAAACCGGTGCAGAATCGAGGGAAACCCGGCAAAACTGATGTGGAATTTGTACACTGAGAGTGGTAAATTGTCATCATAACGAAAATATCCTGTTATGAACGATATTGGAAAATCATCATCAGAATCTCATCGGATTCTGCTGTCCACAATATTAGATTGCTGCCGCAACGATACGCGTATTCTTGCGAGTATATTGTCACATGAACTATCTTTTATTCTTATGTGAACTTTATTGAACTGTTGCTCCTTTGCTGTAGGGATGCACGATGTATATCGATATTTTTTACGATATATCGGGTTTTTCGTATCGATATAGTCACTATCCGATAATCGTTCAATCGATATGATCATTACGATATTATACAATATCGAAACACTATTATGCATCATCTTTATTATTTATAAATGTTGCAATTTCTTGTTGTTGGCTGCAGTTTGTCGAAAGATAGTAGTTTCGATAGTCTTCCGTCACCGTCGGAACAGGCCTGCAAACGCTCATTTTTAATGTTTAAGAGGTGAAAAATAAGTTTTTTCCATACATACATGGAAACGGCCACTTAATCGACGCAATTTCCGTGGACGATGTACTCTTTTTGGGTATCCATGATGGAATTTTGGAGTGGTAGCAATCTTGGGGATTGATAGTTTTTGCGAGAGCAATATTACATGACTTATCGATATATAACGAAATCATCTTCTTCCTCCCTTGTTGAACAAATAGCTAATGTATTAGTGTGAGGTTTGACAATGCCAATTTCGACGAAAGAAGAGGCGACGGTCAAAAGCTTAGTCCAGATACTTTGCTTGTCCCTTCAAAACTTGCAGCACCATATTCCATCCAAATTTGTCTAATTAGTTCACGTCAAAAGCCCCAGCAGTGACAGATCATGAAGAAATGTTCTATTTTGATGAAATTCGAAAGAACTATAGAATTTGGACACGTATACCTTCAGAGAACCTTGAGTACCTTCAGAAAATGGAGTACCTAATTGAGTACCAAAAGAGAATGTAACCAAAATGTCGTTTCCTGAAAAGGTAAATGCTCAGAGGACGTAAAAAAGAGCTCGGAGAGCAATAAGAAGAGCAAGGAAAATAATTACGATCCATGGGAGCATCGTTGCCGGAGCGGGGCAATAACATAATAGAGCTTTGCGCACCGGCCGGCTTCACCACGTAAAGCCAACATGGCGACGTAAACAAGCCAAACGCGCATGCGCGTATCATTGTTTATATCGTTTTTCCACCCTTTTTCTTCTCTTTTCCGTTCTTACTCGCAGCCTTCTCAACCACCCCCAGGCATCTCCTGTTGCGCGTGGTTAAAGTATTCTCTCTCTCTCTCTTCTCCTTCTCTTGCGAAGAACACGGCCTCCTTCGAGCGAGGCTTTTCCATTTACATCTTTCTTTTTGTAGTAAATACGTATCCATTTTTTTATACCTTCAGTTATTCAGTACATTGTTTTAACTTTTCAAGGAATTGCAATGAATTGAAATTTGTTTGTACGTAGATATAAAGATCAATTTATGGTTGAAGTCAGGTTTCGCCGGTTCATATCTTTTACTTTTATCAACAATGTAAAAATTCAAACTTGTCCTGGAGATACTGTATTTAGAAAAACAGTTAAAGGAGTCATCCAGATTGAATGATGGACTGATATAACTAATTTTAAAGTTCTTTGAAGGATTCGTGAAGACTTTTCAAGACTCTTGTTGGAAAAGAAGAGAATGTTGCCGGACCTGTATAATAGTTGATTTATATTCATAATTTGGGTATTTTTGAGTTATTTTCAATGACTTTCTTTTCAATTGCACTTCAATCTGGGTGGAAAAATTACGGTAGTAAATGAGGTTCAAAAAAAATCAGCTGGATATTGAATAAGCGAATACAAACTTACGGGACTAGTGAAGGGTCGTGCCTCGGCGAAGATTAATGTCAATAACTATTCTTAATGCACGCCTTTTCCGCGCATGAATACCGGGGAATGCCCCGCGCCTCGCGAGGGCCATTCGCGTTTCCGTGTAACCGCGCTATCGGCTTCCGGGTCGTGCTGGATTACACAGTGCTTTCTTTAGCTTCCTAAAGGTGGGGAGGGGGTCAAGAAACGCGATACCGCGCGTCACGGATCTCCATCGATTGGGGTGTTTCCGAAAGCGAGCTTTCGGCGATTCTTCGCGAAAGTAACGCCATAAGCCTTATGACAGAAACAGTCTTTTAATAGTCTCAAAACAGTGGAATTCATAATGATTTTCGTCAGTGACATTGTCAGCCACTGACGAACGGTGAATTTTGAGTCATTTTAAAGTCATATTTTTCCAAATCACTGTTTCATTAGGCAATATACTACTCTCAGAAGAAAGTTTCGTTTTTTCAACTACAATTTTTGTCACCAGACTGAATTAGTTAAGTCATATACTAATCTACTAAAATTTCATTAACTTTAGCTAAATTTATTTGGTAGAATACAGTATCAATCATTTCTCTATGATCTTTTCAACCTATGTTGAACAGTGAATTTCCCAAAGTATACAATATTTTTTGTATCATTATTTCTTTCAATATAATTGAACTGTGTATCCAAACTTGTGGCATGCAGAGAAAAGTTAACTACAACCAACGAAATATTCAGTCACATACGATCCTAAAAAAATTTTCATTGATAATTTGCTAGCAATCGGACATTTGGATGTGCATTTTCAGGAAAATGCCAATAAAATACCGTATTGTCAGTGTTGGATATTGCCTTTTTCGTTTCGTCAAACTAGGCATTTTCAAAACAATATACTATTACTCATTTCTACTGAAGTATACGAGGGTCGCTATTTATATTTCGGGAATAGAGAATGCAAACAAATTTTTTTCATCGAGAATGGCTTTATTGTTTTTCAAAGTATTCTCCATGATGATCAATACATTTTTGCATGCATTTGAACCAATTTTCGAAGTACTTTTTCCACTCTGATTGAGGAATCTCTAAAACATGTGTTTTGAACGCATCGATGGCTTCTTCAGACGCCGAAAAACGTTGATCACGCAATTTGTTTTTAATGTGCAGGAATAAAAAGAAGTCATTTGGTGCCAAATCGGGGCTGTTAGGTGGATGGCCCATCAATTCGACGTTTTGTCCGGTCAAATAGGCAGTTGTTTGAGCCGATGTATGAGAGTTCGCATTGTCATGATGCAGAATGATCCTTCGTTGGCGCTTATTTTTACGTATTTCACTGATGACTTCTGGTAAACAAATGGTTGTGTACCATTCAGAATTGACCGTTCTACGATGCTCTAACGGTACAGTTGCCACATGTCCATCTTGGAAGACCCATACAGTAGATTGCTGTTTTGTTTCGGGCTCATACGCATAGATCCAAGCTTCGTCACCTGTACAGATATTATAAACAGCTTTCGAGGCACCGCGATCGAACTTCTTGAGCTTTTCTTTGCACCAATCGACACGAGTCTTTTTTTGAGCTTCTATCAAATTATGCGGGATCCAACGCGAACAAATCTTCTTTACGGCTAAATGTTCATGCAATATCTTATTGATACTGGGCATACTAATGCCTAGGGTTGCCTCGATCTCACGATAGGTCACATGACGATCTTGCGATATCAGTTCCCGGACAGTGTCAATGTTTTCTGGCACAACAACCGATTTTGGACGACCTTCACGAGATTCGTCCGTGAGCGAACTACGGCCTCGATTGAATTCTGTATACCACCAATATGCAGAGGTTTTTGATGGCGCTTCATCACCGAAAGTCGAATTAAGTTCATCGATACATTGTTGCTGAGATAGTCCACGTCGGAAGTTGTAAAAAATTATCGCACGAATGTGTTCACTGAATGTGAGTCAATTCCATTCGTGGGCAAAGATGAATTTTCGAAGCCACTGTAAACAACACAAATATTGCTCGTAAGTAAACAAAAAACTTGGTCCAAAATCAAAATTTTCCTAACGTAAACTTGAATCGTCCTCGACATTGGAAGATTAGCGATAAGCGTGTGTCGGAGCGATATCATGTGCGCCGGACGATAAGGAAACGGCGAAAAATTGAGATTAATAAGTCGCGAATGGAATTATACCATCCCGCGAGTTGCGCCCTAGATGGTGATAGGGCGCGACGCGTGAGAAACAAGGGGAATGAAATAACGTAAGAGCCTTGGTAAAAATTCAAAATGGCGCGCATTCCGCGCTAATTGTTACGGTAACCGCGCGCGGCCGTTGCGCCTTTTTTCCGCGCCGTTTCTTCGCCCCTCGTTTCTACATCTTCCTGCTGATTTTCCCTCATGCTTTCCCTTGAAATCCGAAACTAGGAGGCTTTCAATGTTTTTTGGATGAATGATGGCAGGGAATTAGTTTGAGTAGAATTGTTCTAGTGATGTCTGTTTATTTACTATTCTGAGCCTTCGTTAACTTTTGAAATGACGTAAGTCATCAAAAGAAATCAATATCAGATATATCAGTAAACATCCTTTTGAGGTATTAATGGGACAATAAATTGTTCTAACGATTGAAACTTGGAGCTTTCAGTCTTCATCAGGAACTACATAAAATTATATCAAATTGTATGATCAAACTACAATAACTATAGTCCAACTTTACCTTTCGAAATGACTGACAATGAGTCCTACTAATCCACCAAATACACATCAAAGCCTTCTTTCCATGTATATTACTCACTGGTTGTGATGTTGAAGGTTGGTCAAGGTCTACCAATGATTCTTGTGCTTTAGGTTGTCAAAATAGATCCACTTTTCATCACCTGTCACAATTCGATGCAATGTTTCTTCTGTTTTAACGTTGAAGTTGAGCCTTTATACAATAATGCTTGTACATCTGCATCTTGAAAATTTTTCCGTTGATCTGGACGTTCCTTGTCTTTCACATCAAAATTACCACTTTCAAAGCGTTGAAAACCATCGTTCACAAGTTATTTTGGTTAGAGCATGTTCACCATAAGCTTCAACCAACAATCTATAACCCTCAGCAGCCGTTTTCTTCGAACGAAAGAAAGGTATTAAACTTCCCTGCACAACGTCTCTTCCTGGTACGAAATGTGACATTCTTGAAGCAATAAAAAACTACGTCCACAGGGTGACCAGATCTGCTAAATGAAAAATCAAGACAAGCAGCGATAATCGTTTTTTAGAGTGAAGACATTCATATTTGCTAATAGTTCGGTATAAGCCAACAATCACGCGTATATTGCGCGGGTGAAAAATTATACCATAAACAATGTTGGAATGTTACGAATCTGTTTTGTCCTTGTGACAAAAGAAGCAGGACATTGCAGATAAAAAAAGACACTAGGACAAGAAGTAAGTACCAAAACAGAATATGTCCTGGAAAAATAGGACTTCTGGTTGCCCTGTCCAACAATTCAAATTCTGTTTCTCCTTATGTCCTCAGTCTTGATTCTATATGAGATTTCCAAATAGCTTGCGCCGAAGTCGCAACAAATAGTTTTTCACAAGAAAATAGAATTCCAGTCTGATTTCGGCCATCGGGACAAGGTGCAATATTATCCTAAAATCGTTCAACTACTTATTTATTTAGGTTTGAAAGTTTCATGTTTAATGCGACACATCATCAGTTTTTTGTCCGATCCATAGCTTCATAATTCAACGTAGACTTGGTCAATAAATAGTTGTGAATCCCTGATGTGTTTCATTAGACTCAAAACGCCGCAACTTGAACGAATAGCTAATTTGATAATTTAGGATGACTCGGAACCTACTGTGACGTGAAGAAGATCCGGATAGCAAAAACTGGTTAAGAGGAAGAAGAACAGAAAAAGGAAGGCCTCCAGAGTCGTCTTAAGAAGGACGCTCATCTTCCTTGTCCCGATAGCCGAAATTAGATTTAAATTCTATTCATGAAAGTGTCGTATGACCGATCCCTTTCTTTAGGCAACATTCGCTACGCTGTAAACATTGGCAACACTTGTTCCGTTGTAAGCGTTGTTACTTTCGTGGGTGGTGGGGATAATAGTATAAAAAGATGTGTAACCCGCCTTCTTTTTCTGGGATCCATCAATAAAGAAATCCAACCCAAGCCAACAAAAGACCAAATTTCACTTCAACGTTCAATTCTTCCTTTTTGCTTCGAAAATACTGCTCTCTGAATTTCAATCCGTCAGGTGCGACAGAAAATCTGCCATATTCGATTGATTGAAATTTAGAGAGTGCTAAAAATAAGTTGAGGAGATGAAAAACGAAATTAAATGCGGTGGACAGTTGAAGAGGCTCGAGCGTGTACACGAAAATAACGAAATGACTTTTATAGGCGATGAAATCGTGTGATATATAGCCGGTTAGAAACAGGCGCCTCTCTTTTCATCGGCGTGGCAACAGTTTTCGACAAGCCGGCCGGTGTCGTGCCCGTGGCGCGGGAAAAGCCGGGTTCGTGATTCGCGAATGTACATAAGTACACACAAGTGAATGGAAACGGTGGGTCAGGGAGGGGGGGGGGGGAAGTCGAGGAAAGGGGAAGAGAAGAAGCGGCAACAGCCTCGGGGGGATAAAAAGGAGCGAGAGAAAGCACAAGCGCGAGGGAAAGCCACGCGGTGGATAAGGACGTGGCAAAATCCGCGGAGCGCGAGGTCGCGCTGCGCGGGTCGTGAGGCTTGGAAAGGCTTGCCGGCGAGGGGGAGGGCGAGGGGGAGGGGGTGTTCCGCGGGGTAACGCCCGGAGAACCAAAACAAACGGGTTCGGCGGAGGGGAGGACGAAGAGGGGAGGGGTTGGGGGGTAACCCCTGTGTTAGTGCGTAAAGTGCGCGTCGAGCCGTGTCGTAGTGGTGAGGGTCGGGCGTTGACCCTTCGTCTCTTAACCGCTGTTCACCACCACCGACACTATACGGATAGGATGCTAGTGTGGGATTTCTACACACTACGTGTATCGGCTACACTGAGAAAAACATATGTGAGGCGATCCGAGGAAAGGGACCTTCTATCCAAAAAATCATTTTTCCGATCATGAGTGATTCTATGAGTTCTTAATCCAAGCTTCAATTACGTGCAATCAGAATTTACTAACTTTGATTTTTTTGCAAGCTACGCGTTTTTAAAAATCTTTCATCCCATTTACCGTTGTGTATTTTGATTCATTCAATCGCCCGTCCTGTAAAATTTGCTTTTTGGATAGTAGGTCCCTTTTCTCGGATCGCCTCACATATAGTAATTATGACAATAGTGTACGGTAATCGGGAATCACTCTGACATATTGTACTTTTTGCTAGATGATATATGAATTTTTGAAATAACATATTGTAAATGTTGTCAAATGATATTGTAGTTATAGATATATTTTGTTGTAACAACTTTTACACATATTTCGTTTTCTAATATACTTCTTGTACTTTTTGCAATATCATATTGCGATTCCTATTAATCCAGATTATTGAAAATTCCGTATAGCTTTTACAGTATGCAGATATGCATAGGTTCTTTTTGCAATATTTTTGTAAACTTTCTAGGTTTCTAGTGCATCATATTGTAATATGATACAGTTTTCGAAAAAGTTGGATAAAAGTAATGTGGTTCATTTTTTTCGCCATGTATGGTAAATATTACAGTTCGTATAGTGAAATTTGCATTTTAAGATTTAAAATTTTCCGAAATTATACAGTACAAACTGGCATACATATTGTAATTTGTACATTAATAGCGGTTTTACCGCATAATATTGTAATAAGAAAAATAAATATTGCATATCTTACAATATTATTGTAAAAACCACAATGATATTGTAAAAATTACAACATATACGGCAGAAAGTACAAGATTTTTTTCTCAGTGTGTCGTCAAGTTTCTAGAACCTTCGGAACTTACTTTTTTAGTTATGTTCTGAAACTGAGATATACGTAATTTGAAGGTTCATCATGTTTGAATCAAAATTTCTGTATTTGTAATTTTTTTTTTCTTTGTAACAGAGTGAAATGTCAATAAGTTGCATACTAACATTGACGTAGAATTTTAGTATTTTACTATTATTATTATTTTTTTTTATTCGTTTACTATTTACTTTATTTACTATTATTATTATTTTTTTTTAATTTAGTATTTTTGTTTAATTTTAAACGTTTGGAAATTCAAGTACATTGTTTTTCAAAAACATCCAAATTTGAAAAAAACAACAAATTTTACAAAACCATACAGATATTCATGAAAGTGATTCAAATCTAAAGATCTGCTAGAAAATCTTACGTAATTCAATGAGTATAAAAAAAATACCAAAAACACTACATTTCAGTTAGTTTCTAATAAATGAACTAAGAAAAAAATCTTGTACTTTCTGCCGTATATATTGTAAAAAGTACAATATTATTTTATGTTTTACAATAATACTGCAATTTTCACAGTATCATTGTAGTTTTGACAATAATATTGTAAAATCTGCAATATTTACTTTATTTATTACAATATTATACAGTACAACCGCTATTAATGAACAAATTACAATATGTATGCCAGTTTTTACTGTATAATTTCGGAAAATTTTAAATCTTAAAATGCGAATTTCACTATACAAAGTATAGTTTTCACCATATATGGCGAAAAAAATGAACTACATTACTTTTATCCAGCTTTTTCGAAAACTGTATCATATTAAAAAAGCTGTATGGAATTTTCAATAATCTGGATTAATAGGAATTACAATATGACATTGCAAAAATACAAGAAGTATAGTAGAAAACGAAATATGTAGAGTTTTCACAACAAAATACATCTATAACTACAATATCATTTGACAATATTTACAATATGTTATTTAAAAAATTGATGTATTATTCAGCAAAAAGTACAATATGTCAGAGTGATACTCGTTTACTATACAGTATTGTCATAATTACTATATTTTTTGTCAGCGTACATAAATTACATTCTAAAATAAATTACATTCTAGAAAATTGATAATGCCGCCTAAGAAGTTTTACTCCAGCAAATGTGCTCTATTGACAAGTGGGGGTGTACACCATTGACTAAACTTGATTTAAATTTTATTCATATTTTTTTGAGTCGAAAAGTCCTTTGCCCCTTTTAACAAAACTCAAAATCAAAAAAGATATTGGGGTTACAATTTTTCACCAATCAAGTTTCTTAGATTTCGTGTTCGAACATCTTTTTTGATTTTGAGTTTTGCGAGAAGTGGCAGAGAACTTTTCAACTCAGAAAAATATGAAGAAAATTTGGGTCAAGTTTGGTCAATGGTGTGTACGCCCACTTGTCAAGAGAGCGAAGTTATTATCTAAATTTTTGATTTGAATAACTTTTGAAATTTCAAGTTTTTCAAAAAATGGGAAAGAAAGAATCGTTTTAGAATTTCGTAAATTAATTGACCACTTAAATATTGATTGTTGTCTTCGGGACACCCTGTATATAATAAAAATGGCAATTTGCAGATCAGAAAAATGTGTAATTTTGATACTTTTATGGGATGGCAGACGGCTTCCACGACTTGTTCATGTTCAAAGTATTTCATCGCTCATAATACCTCCATATGAATCGGGTCAATCTTAGCAGATGGCAATTTATTAAAAATTTTTACTGAAACATCTGTATTTCAAACAGAATCTACCAAAATGTAATCTGTTATTTTTTACAGATGATTTCATTGTGAAAATTTGAACATGGTAATCTGTAGAATAGAAGAGACAATCTGTTGAATTGAACAGATTCAGACTTGGGGAGTATACATATCCAGGTGGTCAAACGACGGGAAGTAATATGTTTCTCATCTGATTTGGTGCCGACTGCGGCCAATGACTGGATCGATTTCAATGTTCTTTCACAGCTACGGTCAGATTTTTCGTGGACTGGTGTGGAAATACCGGAACCCTGTGGAGCAAAAACACCTTCACGTCTTTTTTTTGTGGAGGTTTTTGAAGAGTAAAGTTAGTGCATTTTTTTGCTTCGTTTGAGGAAGATAACTTTCCAAATGATCTTTTGAAGTTTTTGTGGATTTAGAATTATTGTTGATTGATTGGTTTGGAAAAGATGTATAGGTTTGATGGAGTTAGAGAATTTGTTGTTTAGGAATTCGGTAAAAAAAAAAGATGTTTGACAATATTGCATTCAGAGAACAGATATGGTACGATCGACTGTTTTAGTATTCTGTAAATATTAGAGATATTTAGAACAACGAAGTCAATGTGCTGAAAATGACTAACGGGAATAGTGGAACCATATGACGAATTTGGAGACTGATAACTAAATACGCTTTGCATTGTATAAATTCACTGAGTCATTTTAGTACTTATTGTATAATTGATGTACTGGAAGTTCATTACAACCCAAAAGGCGAGATATGAAATCTATACTACTGCAACTTTTGTTTTGTTTTTTTTTTTTTTCTTTTTTTTCTACATGCACCTAAATTTGTTTAGGTGCATGTAGAATAAATCTTATTCGTCCAACTAAAAATGTTCATTGCATACAGTGTTGGCGTTTTGTAACCATAATTGTATTTTGTTATTGGCTCGAAAAAAAGTCTCGTCAGTTTCACCTTAAAAATTTTTAGAGATAGAATATCGTTTTTCGATATGACTAAACTAATTTATTAATCCAAACCATTTATTTTAGTCCGTCTAAGTTTCTTTTTATTGTATTATACTCGAGTTTAAACTTTGATATTAGAAATGGTTTTGGAAAACAAAAAAAAACGCGGTTTGTAGAAATTTGAAAAGAAGCAAATCGCAGAAATTTGTATAATGCCTCTATTCAAAATTTCCATGAACTCCGAAATAAACATACATTTTTTAATTTTCAAATTGATGATCTTATTCTACGAAAATATTCAAAATTATAAAGAATCATTCTATTTCACTCAAAAGCACAGAATAGTTTCACAACGTAACTCTAACATTCTCATTTTTTAAGAATTATGTTTTCAACCCTGAGAAAAAAATATAGTAAATATTAAAATACTGTATTGTGAGCGGGAATCATTCTGACATATTGTACTTTTTGCTAGATAATATATCAATTTTTGAAATAACATCAGATACATATTATCGAATGATATTGTAGCTATAGATATATTTTGTTGTAAAAACTACTATACATCTTCCGTTTTCTACTATACTTCTTGTACTTTTTGCAATATCATATTGTAATTCCTATTAATCCAGATTATTGAAAATTCCATACAGCTTTTTCAGTATGCAGATCTGTATAAGTTCTTTTTGCAATATTTTTGTATACTCTGTAGGTCTCAAGTGCATCATATTGTAATATGATACAGTTATCGAAAAAGCTGGATAAAAGTAACGTAATTCATTTTTTTCGCCATGTATGGTGAAAACTATACTTTGTATAGTGAAATTTGCATTTCAAGATTTTAAATTTTCCGAAATTATACAGTCGAAACTGGCAAACATATTTTAATTTGTACATTATTAGCGATTTTACTGTATAATATTGCAATATTATTCTAAAAAGTACAATAATATTGTACTTTTTACAATATATACGGTATAAAGTACAAGATTTTTTTCTCAGTGAACATATTTAGTTTGCATGTATTGGAGCAACATGAAAATTCTATATGCAGTATCATCTTAAACTTCTGTGGCTCAACTGATATACATTGACGAAAAGTCATGCGACGAAAAGCAATGTTTATGCAAAAAAAGATTTTGAACTTTTTCTTTTTGTCTTAATATTGACAGTTTGAAAAATCGAAAATTCTTATACAGTTAAAAACTTTTTAATTCTACGTATGAAGCGGATAAATTTCAGTCATGTAAAACCTATAGAGTAATGTCGAAGTCGATTCGAGACAAAAAAACATCTAAAAATAAGATATCCTCGAAGTTGAAGCTCGTAAAGTTCAATATGAAGGTTTAAATTGTGTAAAATGTAGAATAATGCAAATGTTGACATATCGAGTGACTAATGAAAATGTTAATATGGACAATTCTCAACACTTCAAAGTACATGATTACTTCATGTTAATCAAGAAATTATGGTAATCGAGAAACACAGTTTCGAGATAAATTCTCAAAATTGAGAATTTGGCGAAACATTTTTTTGTTAGATATCTCGATTCGAAATTCTATGGAAAATGCAATATGAACAAGAATTTATGTTATTTCATAGGTCTGATAAAAAACTAAAAATCGATCGATATGAATTTTTTTTGTCCTGAGGTGACTATGTAATGAATGAACGGCCCTTAAAAACAGCTGCTTTGACTTGTACGTATGGGTCACAACGAAGAACATGCGCCTACATACTTTCGCGCGATTAAAGTCAAGCTCGCTGCTGACAGGAAAATCATTGGGGTGACTTTAATTGGCTGGCTTATTATATTCTGACCAATGTCTTGTTTCTTTTTTATGAAAAATGATTGCATTGAAAATGAATGGCTCTCGATCCAGAACGATAAAGCAATTTTTCGTTTTTGTTTTCGTGAAGGAACAGTGCAAAAAGAAGCATTCTGGGTTGTGCAGTTCGAAAAAATTTTTCATAGTTCTGATATTAATGACTTCATTTTGAAATCATCACAAATGAATTAGGAGCACTTACTTAAATATTTTTATTGCAAAAAAAAAATCTGAAAATTTAAAATAAAATCAAGTACATTATTCCAAGACGAGAGTCTCTATTGTGTAACTTCTTTAAATTCTGGAAATGCGCTGCTAAAAATTATCAGGTTATGATAGATTTTTTTTTTGATTTCAATGGCTAAAGGTTTTTGGCCCCACTAGGGAATTATCGCGCCTTAAACAACGTCCCGTTGCGAAGGTCGTGGCGTTTGAGTTCTCTCGCTCTTTCTTTCTCTCGCGTGAAAAAAACAAGAAGCCGACGAGAGAAGCAATCGTTTTGATTAATGCAAACGATGTTTGCCCGTGAATTTTTTACGTGACTGCGATTTGTGGTCTCGAGACACTTTCTCAGTAAACAGATGTAATGACGAGCGTATTTTTATTTTTGTTTTCGTGGAGAAAAATAGCGACAATGATTTTCGTCCTCAGAATCAAAGTCGGTTTCGTGGTTTTCGAGTCTCACTGAAGGAAATATCTAATTTTCTGTAATTTATAAAGTAATTGAATCGAAGTTATGAAAAATGAATCATATTGATGATATGCAGTTAAAGAAGAAGTCGTTTTGGGCCTGTTTTATAAAAAGAATTTCCATCGCATGTACATAATATAAAAGTTGTGACTCCCCTTGCGAACGCCCATGTTGCCCCAGGACTATAAGGGAGTATCGTCCTTCCTTTGATACTCGGAGCGTCTTCAAACGAGAATTCAGGCCCGATGGAAGTCGACAGGGAGGAAAAGAGATGGCTGAGAAAGAGAGCATCAGCCGCTGGCCTAAAAGGTCTCCGACCTCGGCAATGACTATGGCTGCTACGCCATCGACTTGTGTATAATATACAGTAATGGAAGTAGCATTTCTGCTAAATGATTTCAAAACGTTACAATACCTTTGATCCCACAATCAGTAGTATTCCACTGATTAGTGCAATTGATGCAACCAGTGGGCTGTAAAGCCACTGACCAAATAACTGTAATGTCACTGATAACACAGTTGTGTGTGTTATTGGTGAATCACCGAATTATTAGTAGTAGTTCTCTGATAGAGTAGGTGCACGTATTTGAGAAATTAGAAACCTAATCTGGAAGTTTTGAAGAAGGTAAACATGATAAATGTGCACTCTTTTGAAAAGTGACGGTTTTTTTTATCTTGGACTCATTGTTCTCCATTTACTGGACTTTCCAATCAATGACTCCTCTTCATTGAATTCATATGTGATGAATAAATCCGTCATAAAACCCGGGATTTGAACCCGGGACCACCTCTCGATTACGCGTCGAGTGCTCTACCAACTGAGCTACTTCTGGACATATTCAAGTTCACATTGAATTCAAGTCAAGTCTTTCTTCATATTCCCCCAATAACTAAATTATCACTATTCGAATGCCGGATTCTGAATGTACCTGAAGTTCCAAGCGTTTGAAATAAAACGAAAATAAAAAATATATGGATTTTATGATTTTTTATAATGATAGGAAGTGTGACGAATATTTTTTTGGGGATTATCAAGTTTTTTGTTATGATCAAAAAGTGTTTTAAAACAGCCAGAACATTTTTTTTCTTCTATATTAACTTATAAATTTTTTTCGTTTAATGTTAAACGTTTGGAACTTCAGGCACATGCTTCTGACGGATTTTTCCTCACATATGAATTCAATGAAAGGAATCATTGACTGGGAAATCGAGTAAATGAGGATCAATGAATTCATAAAGATACATGGCTCCGTATAATTCAATTTTCTCGATAAGTGTTAGTATGGTTTACATGGGTAAAAAACAATAAATTGTTTTTAACCCATTTACGTGCGGGCACGTGAAAATAATGAGTTGCTTTTAACCCAGTGGGATATAAGGATATATTTGTGAATCTTTTTTGAAGTCTTCGCATGCAAAAAACTTTTCTTCCAACAAGAATGACAACCCTTTGACACGATTTTTTCATCGCGTGCGAAATACCGAGAAACTTGAGAATAAAAAATCTAAAATTAGTAGGTTAAATTTATCGAGTCTAGTGGGAGACGTAGGGGTGAGAGCTCAAGAAAAAAATAAATAAATAAAAGAAAAATTGAAGTAACTTACACTGAGAGAAAATCTTCCGTCAAAGTAACTAAAATTTAGGTTAAGTAAATGAAGTTTAGTAGACTCGTATACGACTAAAAATGATCAGTCTTTCGAAAGAAATTTTAGTTGACTTGACTAAACTTGCGATAAGTTAAAATTAACAACTTTGTCTTATTTACTAAACTTTCATCTTGAATCATATATGAGCCTACTACAGTTTATTCAAAATACTTGTTTCATGAAACTTCCAAGTTAGAGTATGTACTGATTTTGCAGTTTTGTCGAACTTTGGTCACTGAATGATCAGTGAAAATTCACTTTTTAACAGTGGTTGAAAAGATCATTGAGAAAAATAATGATTCTGATGTTTTAGATAAAAAGAGATGGATGTTCACTGATGAAACAGTGGCTTAGAAAAATATGACTGAAATATCAGTGACAGTTCACTGTTTGTCAGTGATTGGGCGAGTCACTGAAAGAAACAGTGTGAATTCCACTGTTTGGGATTTAGAGAGTAACTTGTAATGTTATGTACACTGAGAAAAAATATATAGTAATTATTACAATACTGTATTGTACTGTGGAATTAGACTGAAATATTGTGTTTTTTGCTGGATATTCATAGCACTTTTTTCATAATATATAGCAAATATTGCCAAATGATATTATAGTAGTAGATATATATATTTTCTTGTGAAATTTTCTATACATATTTCTTTTTCTGCTATACTTTTTTGGGTACTTTTTGCAATATCATATTGTAATTCCTACTAATCCAGATTTCAGAAAATGCCATACAGTTTTGCCAGTATTCAGATGTGCATAGTTCCTTTTGCTATATTTTTGTGCACTTTCCAGAATATCCATCTTGTGATTGATATCATATTGGAAAAAGTCGTAAATATATTGTAGATTTTACGATATGATATACATTTCGATGCATATACTTCTATGTAAAATATTTTCTTTCAGAATATGAAGTATATTATACAAACTGAAAAACAAATGATAAAAGGTAAAATATTCTATCTGATATTTCACAGTACATGGATATTAAATCCTGTGCACTCTAGTAAAAATTAAAATTTATTAGTATAATTTGCATTCTACAGATTTTAAATGTTCCTAAATTTTCTATTAAAAACTAGAATACATAAATTAATTTGTACAATGTAACAATATTTACTATACAATATTGTAATAAGTAGAAATGGCAGGATTCGCCATAATATTTTAAAACCTGCCATATTATTGTAAAACTCACAATATTCTACTTTTTTTACCATATATATGTCAGAAAGTACTAGATTTTTTTTCTCAGTTTGCTTCTGTTTTCATTATGAACCCGCGACTGGGAAATTATATTTTCTTGCGCGAGAGAGTAACCCAACCTTTTGGTAGCTTGTTTGCCGCGAAATTGTTTTCACTGAAACGCAATCATTATAGAGGTGTCAAGTTAAAGGGAGACATTTTATTTATATCAACAGTCTGATTGAATGATAAAATGCACAGCGATGAAAAGTTTTGATGTGAAATAGAATATTACGGTTCTTGTCCTTCGAATCCTCGATTAAATTTTTTTTTTTTAATTTTCAATATTGTAAATTATCTTCAACTTAATCGTTTTCTATGATATTATGAGTCCTGAAATCGTCGAATTGACAATCTGGAGGAATAACAGTATTTTTTCAAATTTTTAAAGTTGAATATTTCTCCAGAATTTTTTGTTTTTTACTTTTTCAAGCGTTATGAAAGAAAAATTTAAGATTTGGAACAGTTTTGCGGTAAAATAATGAATGATATATCTTTTTTCAATAACTGTCAAATATTTCGAGAATAAATTTAAAAATTAAATCCTAATATTTCTATACGGCAAAAATTTATACTATCCAAGCAACTCACGATTCCATAGATCTGCATGATTTTCAAGTGGTAGTTTTTTTATTCTTTTTATATCAATTTGAAAAATTTTTCATATTTCGAATTTTGAATAGTCAACGTGAGAATAAAAGCCACTCCCAAACATTTCCAATAATTGTTCAAATTGAATTACACAGTTCTCAGCTCAAGTATAAAAAATATTACTAAAATGAAAGTACCTCGTTGAAATTAACACATTAAAAACTACAATTCTAGTTATTTTCTATTGTTTTTTATTAGAAATTCAAAGGTCTAAAAACATAGTAAATAGTAACTCTGGAAAAGTCAGGAAAATGCCAGGGAATGTCAGAGAGTATGGGAAATTCTCAAATGTCAGGAAGTTATTGTGAACTGACACCAAGGAAAGATTGAACAACAATTTTATAAGTGCCTTTGCATTGTTAACGTTCAATATTAGATGATGAAAAGTAAACTAATGATTCTCAAGTATCTTGACAAACAGTTCTAGTCTTACAAAACTTTTATGCTTCAATATTTTCAAAATTGTGGGCACAATCTTATTCAAAAATAAAATAAGCATGCATGATGATGGAAAAAATCGGAAGTGAAGACTAAATGGGAATATTGGATTAACTGACCTTTCTGTAAAATTATGATAAAAAAAGTACGTTCGATACGTTATCTGCAATTTCTGATAAAACTTACTTGCAATCTCAATTAGCGTTAAGCAATCTTAATTCAGTTTGCGTGAAAGTACATTTTTTATTCGTGGAAGTGTTATTTCTGTCTCAACAATTTGATACCATTTCGCAAACTTTTCTGGGTACATCATTTTGTTTCTATTCTTTTCTTTGACATTTCATTATCTCGATTTTTCGGGAATGAAGTATCTTGGGATTTTTGAGGATTTTATTTTGCGATGAATCTTCTATTTTATGAAGGAACTGAGATCAGGATAATTGCATGTTTCAAGGTGTGAGTTGCATTAGAAAAAAATTTTTAATGACTATCCTCATAACCATTTATCTATCAACTCTGAAAAATTATACATTTTTGGGTTTTTCCAAATCCCTATCAGCAGCCATTCAAATTGAATCTAGGGTTTTCTGCTGTTCCAGATTGATTGAGTTTTGAATTTTAAATGACATTCGAAATCTCGCGATTTGAATCCCAAACGAGAAAGTCATTTGTGCGATGTAAACAGTGACGCAAGATTCGAACAACCGTTTATTAAATACTACGGTTTATGTATACTTTGTCCGGATAATCGAATGCTGGATTGAAGCCTTATCGTGCATTGTCCTGTAGAACAATGTGATTTCGAGATGCTTTAATCCAACGAAAGCTTTTTTTATTCACGCACATCTTCTTGGGCTCATTGTTTCTAAATAAAAATTTTCGATGTAATCAATGTTTTTCACTTTATCTCATTTTGAATGTCCAGCGGCGAACACAGAAAAAGAGTTTTTGGAGTTGGAATTCATTCTAAAATTTAACAGAAGAAAATCAATCCTCCCAGTTGAAATAATAGTGAAAATGCAAAAATAAGACGTGACTTCGAAATATGTATCTTGAATTTTCAAAATGTCAATTTTCGTCTTTTCAGAAAAATTGGAATGAATGAAAGTTTCGAATTTTTCCTTCAATGACATTTTCAATTGTAAAATAATATAAAATGCGGGATATTTAGAAATATATAATAAAAATTGTTAAATTAGAAAAATTTTGTACGTTTAACTTCCGAATTTTAACAATTTAGTAAAAAATTGGAATACAATATAACTTTTGAATAATCTGTTTTGATAGCTGAAAATTTTGAGTAAGAAAGGAGATATGGCTTTTGAATTCTTATTTGTGAACATGGGAAAATTGAATAAATAGTAGGTCATTATAAATAATACTAAATTTTACATACTTTCAAATGATCCTTTAAATTTGATAAACATTATACTTTATTTTATTTGCATTCAATTGTATAATATTTTATAAATAATTATTGTTTAGAAGTTCCAAAGATACAATGAGTTTATATTTAATTATACAACTCTATGGGATGCATTTATACAATGAAATGATAATCATATATAGATAATAAATAAATTATACATTTTAATTTTTATTTTGAGCATAACATTTCATAAAATGTTTTTTATAACATATATTTGAACATAACATAAATAGTATTATAGATTTTGAGGAAGGGTTCTTTTCTTTAATAGATTATTGTAATTAGAAACAGAAAAAAAACTTCATACATAAAAATAATAAAAGTGTATTTTCAAATTCGGGAAATTTAATATTTTCGCCTTCACAGTTTAAAATATTTAAAGTGAGTTCTGAGAATGAAAACCTGCACTTAAAATTTTCAACGAATGAACATTTTTTTAAATATTTATAAATGAATAAAGCAAAAAAATTATCCGGAAAAATTTGGAAGTTTCAAATTTATATTTTAAAAGTTATTTAGTATTTTGACTTATAATTTTGAAAGTAGAAATATTGTAAAGCAGAATTTATCGTTGAATTAACATTCAAATTGAAACAGTAGAAATCAAAATGTGAAAGAAATTGTAGTATACTACATGAAAATTTAAAATACTGGTATTTCCAACTTTCAAATTCTATATAATCATTCTGAATCTTCAAAGTTCAATTTTATGAAAAAAAGTGCATGAAATTGAAAAAAAAAAAAGTATTTCTGAAAAAAAAAATACCGCTCGAAGTTTACAATCTAGATAATTGAAAACATACATCAAATTTGCAAATTCTAATGTTCTGATGTAGATTCTAGTTCTAGAAAAAAATCAATAAATTATTGTTTAGACGCATGGAAAAATAGAGAATTCCATAATGACAAAATAGTTCCCTTAGTTAAAAATATTACATCTACATAGTTTTAAAAGATAACATGTGAAACCTCTAAATATCAAATGAAACTGCTTCAAATTAGAAACTCACAGAAATCAAGGAAAAAAAAAGCAGAGAATTTATGGGTATAAATTGAACCATTTGAATATTTAAAGTATTCCAAAACTGGAAACATGTTTTTTTTGAAAAGCACTTGCAAAAATTTTTTTCTGTGTGAGCCCTATGAATGTCATTCAAAAAAATAACTAAAATTACAAGGTTGAATTCACGTGTCAGGCGACAAATGGTCGTTATTGCATCATTTTCAGAGACTCTGTTTAAAGACGTAAAATGTGAAAAATGACGCAAATGTTGGATAAATTAACGTGTAACGAGTACGACAATAATGTTATACATACAATCCAACAAGGATAGTTTGTTTGAGATGACGAAATCAGAGTTCTTAAATCTCGTCCATGACGTGTTTCATTTACGAGTGCCCCAAGGAGAGTCATCGACCCCCGAATCGAGATTTCATTTCTGGGTTTAACGACTTTCCTCTGCGCTCATGGAGCATCAAAAAGTTTATAACGGTACATTAGTGCTACTTTTCGATAGGAAATTGCGTATTTTTGAACTTTCGGAAGAATTCTTTTGATAATCAAAATAAATAATATTTAATGTTTCATTGATCTGCAGAAAAAAAGAAAAGGCTTTCTTAAGTCTTAGAAAAGAAAATATTGTTTCTAATAATTATTATTGATAATGAATCAATGAATGATCAATAAAATAAATTGTAACAAAAAAAAGTTACATAGTAAAGATAACTGAGTCCAATATAAAGTGAACAAAAAATTATACAGAAAATAAGTGCACTGAGAAAAAAATATAGTAATTATTACAATACTGTATAGTAAACGGCAATCACTCTGACGTATTGTACTTTTTGCTTAATCATATATCAATATATGCAATGTGCAATGTTTGAAATGAATGAATAAATTAACAAATAAATGCATAATGTATCAATTTTTAAAATAGCATATTGTAAATATTGTCAAATGATATTGTAGCTATAGATATATTTTGTTGTAAAAACTCCTCTACATCCTCCGTTTTCTACTATACTTCTTGTAGTTTTTGCAATATCATATTGTAATTCCTATAAAACCAGATAATTAAAAATTCCATACAGCTTTTTCAGTATGCAGATCTGTATGGGTTCTTTTTGCAATAATTTTGTGTACTTTCTACGTCTCAAGTGCCTCATATTGTAATATGATACAGTTTTCGATTAAGCTGGATAAAAGTAATGTAGTTCATTTTTTTCGCCATGTATGGTGAAAATTACAATTTTTATAGTGAAATTTGCATTTTAAGTAATTATAATTATAAGTTATTATTACAATACTGTATAGTGAACGGGAATCACTCTGACATACTGTACTTTTTGCTTCATAATATATCAATGTATGCAATGTGCAATGTTTGAAATAAATAAATAGAGTAACGAATAAATAAATAATGTATCAATTTTTAAAATAGCATATTGTAAATATTGTCAAATGATATTGTAGCTATAGATATATTTTGTTGTAAAAACTCCTCTACATCCTCCGTTTTCTACTATACTTCTTGTAGTTTTTGCAATATCATATTGTAATTCCTATAAAACCAGATAATTAAAAATTCCATACAGCTTTTTCAGTATGCAGATCTGTATGGGTTCTTTTTGCAATAATTTTGTGTACTTTCTACGTCTCAAGTGCCTCATATTGTAATATGATACAGTTTTCGATTAAGCTGGATAAAAGTAATGTAGTTCATTTTTTTCGCCATGTATGGTGAAAATTACAATTTTTATAGTGAAATTTGCATTTTAAGTAATTATAATTATAAGTTATTATTACAATACTGTATAGTGAACGGGAATCACTCTGACATACTGTACTTTTTGCTTCATAATATATCAATGTATGCAATGTGCAATGTTTGAAATAAATAAATAGAGTAACGAATAAATAAATAATGTATCAATTTTTGAAATAGCATATTGTAAATATTGTCAAATGATATTGTAGCTATAGATATATTTTGTTGTAAAAACTCCTCTACATCCTCCGTTTTCTACTATACTTCTTGTAGTTTTTGCAATATCATATTGTAATTCCTATAAAACCAGATAATTAAAAATTCCATACAGCTTTTTCAGTATGCAGATCTGTATGGGTTCTTTTTGCAATAATTTTGTGTACTTTCTACGTCTCAAGTGCCTCATATTGTAATATGATACAGTTTTCGATTAAGCTGGATAAAAGTAATGTAGTTCATTTTTTTGCCATCTATGGTGAAAATTACAGTTTTTATAGTGAAATTTGCATTTTAAGATATTAAATTTTCCGAAATTATACAGTAAAAACTGGCATACATATTGTAATTTGTACATTAATAGCTGTTTTACTGTATAATATTGTAATAAGTAAAATAAATATTGCAGATTTTACAGTGTTATTATTGTAAAAACTACAATGATATTGTAAAAATTGCAATATTATTAAAAAAAGTAAAATAATATTGTATTTTTTACAATATATACGGTAGAAAGTACAAGATTTATTTCTCAGTGTGGAATTAGAAATCTTCTGGTGATGTATATATCTTTTTTTGACTGACAATCATTTTACGAATGATCTTTTTAATAAAGTTATGTCTTTTGTTGAATCTCATCTTGGTCAATGTATTCATACAAAGTTCCTCGTTCCAAAACCCGCATCAGCGTTTCATGAGCATAGCTTCTATATAATAGCTCTCTTTGTGACAATGCAATTCGACACAATGCCTTGCCAATAAATATCCATGGCGAGCGTGACACGTCGTGAAAGTATCGATCTCCTGCGATCTAATTCTATTGCTGATGAAATTCTATCGTGCATATAAATCCTATATCTTCTTCTTCTTCTTCTTCTTCTTCTTCTTCTTTCTTATTTTTCAACTCTTTTTTCTCATTCTTATTTGTTTTTTTTTTTTTTCTTTTTTTTTGCAGTCGCAGTCCCACAAAGCTTTCCTTGAGTCGCATTAAAACTACTTTCGAATTACTCTATTCGATGATCGTATTTTTATGACCATTGACCATAATTCTTCATGTTAGAATTGATTTTTAGAGAAACTGGGGAAGTTTTTAAGTTTTTTAAAATGAAATAATATATTATTTGTATCATTTCATTCATTATTATTGTTCATTTATTTTTAATATATTACGACAGAAAATTATGACTAAAAATACTACAATAGGTAACTATAGAAATTTTTGGCCCTTGAAAATGTTTTTCGAAAATTTCATGACTGGGGTAAATAATTTTACTTAGTGAAAAGTCGTGTTCAATAGTAGTGGGTTCAAAAAAAAGACATTGTATTGAGATTTACTTATTTATTTTTTATCAGCAAGAAAAATAATTAAAAGGGCAAGTTTTCTCAAATATCTAGAAATATATTTTTATTTTGTAAAATATCATGAAAGTAACTTTGACTTTCGAAAAATCTGTAAATTCAAGAAAATTCATGGTACTACTAAATTCTTCTTTATTATACTCTGACAATGAGTTTAGAAGATTCCTTGAATTCACATTTTTTCTTGATTTCGTAAGTCGAAGGTTAGTGTTTAAATAATAATGTTTAATTTAGAGAATTGAGTGTAATGTAAATTTAAGAAAATTCATGACAATTTGTAACTATTGAATATTCTTAAATTGTTATGATTATTTGGTGGTTTTTGAGAATTTTGAGAAAAGTTTTGAATAAAATAGTTTTCCGACAATTTCGACAAATTTTTATGTAATTTCGTCAAATTTTTATGCTCTCAAAAGTTTTATACGCGAAAAAAAAAACTGAAAAGAGATGTTACACTTTTTCAATTACTCTTCAAACATTCAAAAGTATTAATCATATAAGTATAAATATCTTGAACATTTTTTATTTCTCAGTTTAGAAAATTACAATTTTTCACTGTTACATTTTACATTGATATTTTTCTGGGTTTTCAGGAAAATTGAGTTTCGAAGAATTCATAGTAATAAAAAATTATGTACCTATCGACTTGCCAGTTACTGTTTGCCATTTAAAAATAATATATGATTATTTGGATTTTTAAAAAATTATTCAAAATAAATTTACAAACATGAAAAAATTTCATGGTACTTCTAAATTATTCTTTATTATTTACTGACAATTATTTCAAACAATCCTTGAATTCACATTTTTTCTCGATGTTCCAAGTCGAAGATGATATCGAATTTTTTCTAACATAGAAATTAAATAATAATGTTAAAATTAGAAAATTGAGTGTAATGTAAATTTCAGGGAAATCCATGACAATTTGTAACTATTCGAAATTAATAAATTGTTATGTTTAATTGGTAGTTTTTGAGAATTTTGAGAAAAGTTTTGAATAAAATAGTTTCTCAACAGTTTTGACAAATTTTGAAATAATTCCGTCAAATTTTTATGCTCTTTAAAGTTTTATGAGGGAAGAAAAAACTGAAAAGAGAGGTTACACTTTTTGAATTACTCTTCAAACATTCAAAACTATCAATCTTTAAAATATAAATATCCTGGACATTTTTATTTCTCAGTTCAGAAAATCACAATTTTTTCAGTTTCATTTTCCATTGGTATTTATGTTTTTTGGAAATTTGAGTTTCTAAGAATTGACAGAAATTTTAAATTATTACTCGTTTTGCTATTGTATTTTTTGAACCTTTTTAAAGTATAATTATCAGGATTTTCAAAAAATTAGTCAAAATAAATTTACAAACATCAAAAAATTTCTGCATGATTTTTCAGTAGCGGTATGAAGCTTTTTAGATTTTAGACGATGCTTTGAAATATTTGTCCGATTTTTTTTGAAATTCGAGTATCATCTGAAGTTTAACGAAAGTTGTTTAAAAATTATGTAATAGTTTTTAAATACTTGTGAGGATTTCGCATTTTTCGTAAATAAAGAAAACATGTTTTCTTACCTCAATTTTCAATGATTTTCAAAGACTATATTGTTATTAATGAATTAAAAATATACATCTTCTAAGAATTGAATTTCTAAGCATTATCTTCAAGAACTAAAAAAATTATGAGTCTTCCTAAGTGTTGCAAAGTTCATTAACTTATCAAAAATTTTGATGACCTTTGGAAACTTTCCAATTACAAAATACCTTCGAAATATTTAAATTTTCATGTGTAAATTTTCTAATTTCAAACAAAATAATGTACATAACTTCCTGTCTACAATATTCCCTTGACGCAATTCCAAAAAATTTATTACTTAAAATTTTATCATTACCTAAACAACATTTCAAGAGTCTGAAATTGATCTGCGGAGTCATCTAAACTTCACGAATAAAATATTACGTGTCTGAAGTTTCAAATGTTTCAAATCAAATGAAAAAAATGTATAAGTTAATGAAGGAGAAAAAATGCCCCCCTCCCCCCAAAAAAAAAAAAAATTCGTCACACTTCCTATCATGATAAAAAATAAAAAAAGTCACATATTTTGTATTTTCATTTAATTTTAAACCTTTGGAACTTCAGGTACATAAAATATTCAATAAAAATTATTCCTGTGAAAGGTCGATTTTCCCATCCTTTCATCAAAACAGCAAACGAGTTTGAAATTTCGCAACCGGTCAAACGGTAAGGTGATTACACGTGTGATGAGATTCCGTATGAGCTAAAATTTTGGGACGACACATTCATAACCCACGGCAAAAAGCTGTGAGTCCAATAACGTCGGGCATGGATCAATAAGCACGTGACAGAAATTTCACCGGCGACGCCGACGCGATGTAAACAAAGAAACGTGCGCGCGGCGAATTCGCGTAGTAGCCGCATCGATTTTCGCCTCCCGGTGCGAGAGGAATATAGCACCCCCTCGCGGGCATTGCTACTGCTGCTGTTGCCAATTCCGAAACTCGAACTGTAAATTTATATCTACTATCACACGCTCGGAAATTTCTCTATTGAATTTGAGAGACTGTCTTTGGAGCAGATTACTCATACTGTCTACACAATATTGTACTAAAGTTATGGACGCAACTATGAAAAAAAGACACTGTCTATGGAAATTATAAACCATCTATGAAATCGGAGTGTTTATTATTGGGCGGACATTGGAATCATTTTATCTTCAAATGACTTCTCATTGATAATGTGTAATTAAACTTTTTTAAATTCAAGTGGATTTCGATATAATAAATGTTTTTGGAGCAGATTTCCCCTTATTTATCAACAGCTATTTGATGAAAACCAAAAATTTATATTGTATGGAATGTAAATTGTATAACGAAAGTTGTATTGTGTATTTGATGATATGGAAAGGATCTTTTAAAATATCCAAACATGTAGTGTCTTGAAATAAAAGAATGATAATAAAAAATATTGAAATTAATATATCTGGTATGAAAACATTAATTTTATACACAATTTTAAGAGCAAGTCTATAAAAGATTTTTGAAATTTCAAATTTACTTTTGACAGTGCAGAAATTTCTCCATTACATTTAAGGGACTGTCTTTGAAGCAGATTTCCCATACTGTCATATACATTTTCTATTAAAGTTATGGACGCAACTATGATAACAAAGTTACAGTCTCCGAAAATTATAAACTTTCTATGAAATCGAAGTGTTCATTTAATATAAAACAGACAATACAATCATTTTCCCTTTAAATGATTTCTTATTGAAAATGCGTATCCAAACTTTTTCAAGTTCTAGTGGATTTTAACATAGTAACTTTTTTGAGCAGATTTTCTCTAATTTATACCGCTATTTGATTGAAACAAGAAATTCATATTGTATGGTATATAAATTGTATAAAAAAAATTATACTGTATATTTGATAATATGCAAAAGATATTTTAAAATATTCAAACATGTTGTGTCTTGAAATTGAATTAATAATGATAAAAAATATTGAAATTAATATATCTAATATGAAAACAATAAATTTGATATAAATTTCTTTTAAATCCTTTTTATATACGTGTCTATGAAATTTCAGATACAATTTGAAGAGTAAGTCTTTAAAAGTTGTTTGAAATTTCTAATTTTTTTTGACAGTGCAGAAATTTCTCTATTAAATTTGAGAGACTGTCTTTGGAGCATATTTTCCATACTGTTTATTAAATTTTTGATTTAAGTTATGGATGCAACGATGAAAAAAATAGACACTGTCTATGAAAATTATGAACCTTGTATGAAATCGATGTGTTTATTTAATATAAAGTGGACATTAAAATCATTTTACCTTTAAATGATTTCTCATCGATAATGCGTATTCAAACTTTTTCAAATTCAAGTGGATTTCGACATGATAAATTTTTTTAGAGCAAATTTTCCCTAATTTATCAATAGCTATTTGATTGAAACAAAAATCTGTATTGTATGGAATGTAAATTTTCAAATTTTCAAACATGTAGTGTCTTGAAATAAAATAATAATAATAATAAAAAAAATTAATATATCTAATATGAAAACAATAAATTGGACGTAAATTCCTCTGAAATCTTTTTCATGTACGTGTCTATGAAATTTCAAACACGATTTGAAGAGAAAGTCTATGAAAAATGTTTGAAATTAAAAAATTTTTTTTGATAGTGCGTCTACGTCATCGAATCTGACGTCAATTTTAAGTTCAAGTCTAAAGTTACCATATTGTGGAAAGAAAAAAGCACGAGAGGAAATTTCTAATATGTAGAATAGAAATTTTAACTTTCTGTGTAAAAGATGCTTTATGTTTGTTATGAACATCACGAAGTTGCAGTTTACAAGAAAATTGAAAATATAACTGAAGATTCAGGCACATTTGTAATTTTTTTCCATTGTGCTGTTTTATATCTTGATTTTTTCGCAAAAAGTAAAGGAATTAATCTTTTCCTTAGTACTTAAAGGTATAGTTTTTTATATACATAAAAATTAAATGTTATTTAACTATTAGAATATAATAAAAATTTTTCATCACTTTTGATATCATAAATATTATTATTTTGAATATATGTAAGAAAAAAGTCGCCCAGCAAAGAATCAATGATTCAGTTTTCTTGATTCAATTTACTCCAGAGCAATCTATCTTCCCTCCTTCCTTTTTTCGCAGTAACTTTTTAAAAGACAAAAAGCGTTGTTTGAATATATCACTAACGTCGTAACAGCAGAAAAAAAAGGTTTATTGTTCCATTCAAACAACTCTTGGTACGATAATTTACTCGGCGCTTGAACGTGTTTACATTACGTGAAGCGAGCATTATCAGCGTTTTCTCGCAGCTCGCTCGAACCTTCATTTATCATTTTTATAATTAATGAAAATCACAGGGTAACTCGCATCCAAACGATTACAAGGGGCAATCGAGCAGAATGAAGTCGACGCGTTTAACCGCGTGTCGCAAGAATATTGGGGGAAAAATGGTGCTTTGGAAAAGTATAGAATGATAAATTGGATTTTTAGGCTCACGTATGGAGAGTTATTAAAATCCATGGGTTTTTATTTTCGTTGCAGACAAATGTGGCAACCGATCATGCCGCGAACACGTCAAATTCCAAACTGGTCTATAAGTGTAACTGGCGCTTTTGTCTTGAAGTCAAGACAACTCGCGATGCTATCGAAGAGCACGTACGGCAAGTTCACCTGATGGGGTGAGTGTTTTCGAAATTGCGCAATGTTTTTCAGTTTTTGAATTGTAATAGAGACGATTCAAGTTACACTGAGAGAAAAATATAATAATTATTACAATACTGTATAGTAAACGGGAATCACTCTGAAATATTGTAGTTTTTGCTGGATAATATATCAATTTTCGAAATAACATATTGTAAATATTGTCAAATGATATTGTGGTTATGGATGTATTTTGTTGTAAAAACTTTTATACATCTTCTTTTTTCTACTATACTTCTTGTAGTTTTTGCAATATCATACTGTAATTCCTATTACTCCAGATTGTTGAAAATTCCATACAGCTTTTTCAGTATGCAGTTCTGTATAGGTTCTTTTTGCAATATTTTTGTAAACTTTCTAGGTTTCTAGTGCCTCATATTGTAATATGATACAGTTTTCGAAAAAGCTGGATAAAAGTAACGTAGTTCATTTTTTTCGCCATGTATGGTAAAAATTACAGTTTGTATAGTGAAATTTGCATTTTAAGATTTAAAATTTTCCGAAATTATACAGTCAAAACTGGCAGACATATTTTAATTTGTACATTATTAGCGGTTTTACTGTATAATGTTGTAATAAGTAAAATGAATATTGCAAATTTTACAATATTATTGTAAAAACTACAATGATATTGTAAAAATGGCTATATTTTTCTAAAAAGTACAATAATATTGTACTTTTTACAATATATACGACAGAAAGTACAAGATTTGTTTCTCAGTGTATATTTTAAGAGTGAAATTTTTCATTTATTTGTTAGGCTGAGAAAAAATGTAGTTATAATTACAAAACTTGGTACTGTGGAATAAGTCTGAAATATTGTACTTTTTGCTAGATATTAATAGCAGTTTTGGTCATATTATATACTAAGTATTGTCAAATGATATTGTAGTAGTAGATATGTTTTGTTGTAAAAACTACAATACATATATTGTTTTCTACTGTACTTTTTTTGTACTTTTTGCAATATCATATTGTCATATCTGCTAATCCGGATTTCAAAAAATGCCATACAATTTTGCCAGTATTCATATATGTATAGTTATTTTTGCTATAAATATTATTGTGTACTTTCTAGTATAAAATATTGTAACTGATACAGTATTGAAAAAATTCAGAAATATATACAAGATTTTACAATTTGATATGAATTTTTGCGATGCATGTACAATATTTTCTCTTAGTACATGAAATACAATATGATACGAACTGAAAAACAATTGATTAAAAGTAGAATATTTTATTTAAGGCTTCACTGTATACAGATATCAAATCCTGTGTACAAGTACAAAAAAAATTACAATTTATATAGTATAATTTGCATTATGTAGATTTCAAAATTGTCAATATTATCTAGTAAGAATTGACATACATATTGTAATTTGTATAATTTAACAGTTGTCACTAAACATTATTGTTAATATAACAATAATACTATGTATACAAATTACAATATTTTACTTCTCTTCACCTCACGTGTGTCAGAAAGTACTTAATTTTTTTATGTGTAAATGAAATTTAACATGAAAAAAATTACAAACTAATACTAGTGTCAATTTATTTCTTTACAATATTACATATTACATGTTAACTCAATATTTTACTCCAAATTGATAGACATTTAATTATAATTTGACAATAATTGACTATTCAGAATTCTCAAAGTCTGATATATTTTTGTTTGTTCCTCAAGGAAAATAAGTATGTACAAACAGACAAATAATCAGTGTTAAATTTTTGAATATTAGAAGGATATTTCAACGAAATTATCTCCTCACAAAATTTACACGAAAATATACTTTTCAGTCATCTATTTGGGATTTTCGAGAGTATAAACTTTTTGCTGATCAAATAATTGGTGTCAGTTTTGATTGACTTTTAATTATAATTCTTACAATTCACTAGTTTCTGTTTTAACTGAGTAAAAATTCTAGTACTTTCTGACATATAAATAGCAAAATACACTAGAGTATCGTAAGTTTTACAATAACATTGGAAATTTTACATAATCAATAATTTTGTCATTTTTATTTAATTTATTACAATATTGTATAGTAAAAGTGGTTATATAGTACAAATGACAATATGTATACCATTTTTTATTATATCATTTCGGAAAATTTAGAATCTACATAAATGCAAACTGTAATTAATACTGCACTCGTACACAGGATTTACAATCCGTGTATAGTGAAACATCAAATAAAACTTCATACCTTTTATCATTTGTTTTTCAGTTCGTACAAAATATTTTATGTACTAAGTTGAGAAATTTTACACGTAAGTATATGCATCGCGAGAATTCATGTTGTATCGTCAAATCTGAAATTTATTTTTGACTTTAGAGGATTTTAGCATAATCTTGTTCTATTTTTTTAACTTAGACACTCATCAAAACGTACACTTTACTGCATTTTAATGTTACAATCGATTATAATATATTATTACATTATATTTTAATAATGCACAAAAATGTGAATTAATTTTCAGAGTTCTTTTTTAAAAATTACACCATGCCCTTGAAACTTCTATCAAATAAACAAAGCTTATCTAAAATATACCATCAAATCAAGTGCTTTGCTTTCTTCTATTTTTTGATGCATTTTTTTCTGTTCAATAAATACGAAGCTTTTACATCTTATAATTTTACAACTTATAACTCATATCATGTTTCACCTTTTTTTTTATTCACGATTCTCAGTTTATATGATCATGAATGGCAAAAAAATCATACTACGTACATAAAGTTCGCAAAGTGGCCAAACAATTTTGCGTCACGAGACAGCGCAACAAGTTGCCAGTGACCTTGAACTTGCAAGAGACAAAAATGCAAATTTTAGCAAAGGCGAACTTTTCGCTACGAAAATCTAAAATCTGTAGTTATTAAAGTGATAGGGCAAGAAAAAATCAAGCAAAATACTAATACCAAAATATTGCATGATTTTTTTTAACTTCATAATCAACAGAAAAAAAAAATATAAACAGCAATGACGATAATAATTATCAAGTATCGGGAAATCTTACAGCTTGTATAATCATTCTGATAAAATACTGAACGCTTTTTCTCGAACGTGTGAAATTTTCTGAAATATTTTCAAAAACATTTCGTAAGTTTTGGAAAATGTTTGAATCTTTCTGGTAGTATGTAGTTTGAAGATTGCCAAATGTTTTGTCGGATATTGAACGAGATTTTATGGATTTCGTTTTTTTCAGCCCGCGAAAAAAGGAAACTCAGGAGACGAGCGATGATAAAAAGCCGGAAGACGATGACGAGGACGAGGATGACGACAGTTCCGAGTTGCACGAGGAGGAGTTTTACTACTCGGAGATCTTGATGAGCCACATGAGCTCACCGCCGACCATGTCACACCGAGACATGGCCAGGCCGCCCCACGAAGATCCCGAGTACCAGAAGCAGCTTCGCCTGGAAGCCGCCCCCTTGACAGGCATTAACTGTCCCGAAAGCGCGCAGACCTCCGTCAGGGAAAGGAATAAAATCTTCTCCGCCTTCTCGTCCTCACCGGTCAGTGTTTGTCACAGCAAGAGAATTATGAGTCGTATTTGCAAAATAGACACTGTCAGAAATTTCGCTTTTCAATTTAAGAGACTGTCATTGAAGCAGATTTCCCATACTGTCTATTACATTTTCCATTAAAGTGATAGACCAACTATGAAAAAAATAGACACTGTCTATGGAAGTTGAAAACTTTCCATGAAATCGGAGTGTTTATTAAATATGAAGCAAACTTTGAAAACATTTTACCTTTTTTTATTATTATTTTATTTTATGCCAAATATTGCATATTTGATAATATGCAAACGGTATTTTGAAATATTCAAACGTGTAGTGTCTCAAAATAAAATTTGAAATCCTTTTCATATACATGTTCATGAAATTTTAATCGCGTTTTGAAGAGAAAGCCTATAAAACATGTTTGAAATTTCAAATTTTTTTTTACAGTGCAGAAATTTTTTAATTTAATTTATGTGACCGTCTTTCGAGCAGATTTCCCATACTGTCTATTTAATTTTCTAGTAAAGTAAAGGATGCAACTATGACAAAAATAGTAACTGTCTATGGAAATTATAAACTTTCTATGAAATCGAAGTGTTTAATAAATATGAAGCAAACTTTAAAATCATTTTACCTTTAAATGATTTCTCGTTGAAAATGTGTATTCAAACTTTTTTCGATACAAGTGGATTTCGACATAATAAATTTTTTTGGAGCAGATTTTTCCCAATTTATCAACAGTTATTTGATTGAAACAAAAAACTTATATTGTATGGAATATAAATTGTATAACAAAAATTATATTGCATGTTTGATAATATGCGAAAGATATTTTGAAATATTCAAATATGTAGTGTCTTGAAATAAAGTTAATTAGGATAAAAAATATTGAAATTAATGTATCTAGTATGAAAACAATAAATTTGATATGTATTTCTTTGAAATCCTTTTCATATACATGTTCATGAAATTTTAATCGCGTTTTGAAGAGAAAGTCTATAAAAGATGTTTGAAATTTCAAATTTTTTTTGACAGTGCAGAAATTTTTTAATTTAATTTATGTGACCGTCTTTCAAGCAGATTTCCCATACTGTCTATTTAATTTTCTATTAAAGTAAAGGATGCAACTGTGAAAAAAAAACAAAAAACACTGTCTATGAGAATTATAAACCTTCTATGAAATCTAAGTGTTTATTTAATATAAAGAAAACGTTAAAATCATTTAACCTTTAAATGATTTCTCATTGAAAATGTGTATTTAAACTTTTTTAAATTCAAGTGGATTCATATTTATATTTATAATATTCTAGTAAAAACTGGCATACGTATTGTAATTTTTATAATATAGCAATTTTCACTATACAGTATTGCAACAAGCAGATTAAGAATGACGAAATTCGCCATAATATTGTATAACCTGCAATATTATTATAGAACTTGCAATATTATAGTATTTTTTACCATATACATGCCAGAAAGTACTAGTTTTTTCCTCATTAGTTACTATAACTAGATGAATTTATCGCTTTACAATTTATTTCTAGATTCTTTTCTCACCGAAGTGAGCTGTATTTTTTTATTTTTTTTAATTCTAGGTCACGATTTAATCATTGAAACATCCATTTATTCTTTGTTTATTTTCGTAATCGTTCAATAGAAAATCTGAAATTTTTCAAATATTTACAAATTTACGATGAAGTTTTCTATTCCGAAAAGGGAAAATTTGAAATCCTCTTCTTTGCAATATACCTCAAAACGTTTGAAATTGAACGAAAATACAAATTTTTTTGATTTTTAATCATGATGGGAAGTGTGAAAAATATTTTTTTGGGGATCATCAAGTTTGTTTTTACGATCATAAAGTAAAAGCAGCTAGAAAATTATGTTCTCCTATATTAACTTATAAATTTTTTTCGTTTGATTTTATTGGAACTTCAGCCACATTTCTTTGCAATGATTTCAAAAATGCATTATATTATGTTTTTTGATACTAATTTATGATTCGTATCATATTAAAGTAAAGTAAGTATAATTCCAAAAAATCCTTACAGAGCAATTATAGAATCTGAAATACACACTGAGAAAAAAATCTTGTACTTTCTACCCTATGTATTGTAAAAAGTACAATGATATTGTACTTTTTACAATAATATTGCAATTTTTACAATATCATTGTAGTTTTTACAATAATATTGTAAAATCTGCAATTTGCAGATTTGCAGTTGAAATTGCGATTTTTACTAGGTTTTATATTGTTTTTGGATAATTTTTTACATTTCTGTATGAATTTTACCAAGTTGTAAATTCTAGAAACAGCACATTGAACATTCTTTAGAATGGTGATGAGGAACGAGATGAAACAGTGAAATTTTTCATAATGTCGAAACTGTTTCAAAATTATGACAAGACCATTCTATAAACATTTAATCACTTTTAAATATATAAAAACGAGCTGAAGTCTCAAAGTGTCTTTTTTTCGTAAAATAATATAAAACATTGTTTTTTTTTCAAATTTTTTTTTAAATGAGTTACTGTACAAAAAGAAAAAAACGAAGATGATAGTATTATTGTCGAATTTTCACATATATTTTGAATTTGTTGTAAATAAAGTAATTTTTACATTGTATGTTCAATTTTTTTCTTGTTTTTTCAACATTGTACTTAGAAGATCATGTATATTCACAGTTTTTGTTTAATGGAAATTGTTTATGTTAAAACAAGTTTTTTGAGTGATTTTAGGGTTTATTTTAATTTGCACTTTATGGTTGGGTTTTGCAACTATCTGTATAAATTTTATTAAGTTGACAAAACTTTTTTTTCAACATTTTCAGAAAAAATTTAAGAGATTGTAGAAGATCATGAATGTAAAAATTATTGTTTGAAGGAAACTGTTTATTCCAAAGTTGATTTTTTCAAGAAATTTTGAGGTGCTATTTTCAGTAGCACTGAGAAAAAAATCTTGTACTTTCTGCTGTATATATTGTTAAAAGTACAATATTATATTGTGAATAATATTACAATTTTTACAGTATCATTGTAGTTTTTACAATAATATTGTAAAATCTGCAATATTTATTTTACTCGTCACAATATCATACAGTAAAACCGCTATTAATGTATAAATTACAATTTGTATGCCAGTTTTTACTGCATAATTTCGGAAATTTTTAAATCTTAAAATGCGAATTTCACTATACAAACTGTAATTTTTACCATACATGGCGAAAAAAATGAACTGCGTTACTTTTATCCAGCTTTTTCGCAAACTGTATCATATTACAATATGAGGCACTAGAAACCTAGAAAGTATACAAAAATATTGCAAAAAAAAACCTAAACAGATCTGCATACTGAAAAAAGGTGTATGGAATTTTCAATAATCTGGATTAATAGGAATTACAATATGATATTGCAAAAAGTACAAGAAGTATAGTAAAAAACGGAAGACGTACAGGAGTTTTTACAACAAAATATATCTATAACTACAATAACATTTGACAATATTTACAATATGTTATTTAAAAAATTGATATATTATCTAGCAAAAAGTACAATATGCCAGAGTGATTCTACTGTACAGTATTGTGATAATTACTATATTTTTTTCTCAGTGCACCAGATTTCATTATTTTTATTGTTCAGTAAAATTTTTACAATAACGAATTCCCTCATTTTCCTGAGTGCCTTACCAGAACGAAAAAAAAAAAACGAAAAATGTTATCTTGTGTCGCAGGCCTCGCCGGTGAAGCACATAAAACTGACTCCACGGCCACAGTTCCAAAGTTACCAGCAGCAAAACGTGGGCCTGCTCACCGTCTCCATGGGCAAGATACCCTCGCCCCGGCGTATGCGGGGCGAGACGAAAAAGTGCCGCAAGGTCTACGGCATGGAGCACCGTGACCTCTGGTGCACGCAGTGCAAATGGAAGAAGGCCTGCACGCGCTTCGGGGACTAGGCCTGGGGACTTGGGCACGGTCGCCCGAAACGGGACCCCACGTCGATCTCGGCCCAGACCGACCCAGTCGCGCCCCGGGACTAACCCAATGCCCCGGGCAGAGCGACTCGTCGCTGTTTTTGTTTCTCGCACCATCGACCCCCTTGACTACTCGACCCCCCCCCCCCCATATCTACCGAAAAAAACAACAGAAACCCTCCTTTTAACAACAACCCCCCTGCATCTAATATTCATTCGCGACACTGCCATGTCTTGGAGAAATGGCAAAACATGAAAAAGGCAACTGGGAAATCTGGGCCCAAAGACAAGCTCGGCCATTCTCGGCCGATAAGAGGGAAATGAGTCGCATGCATGAAATCGAAGAAGGTGCTCGCGAGGTTGGCGAGCGCGGGTATTTACTGGAAAAAAAATCTAGTGTACAATTTGAGGGTTTATGTCGGAAATACACTTGGACTTCGGTGTAACGACGCGCTCGGGGACAGCCTACTCCGATACAGCGATGGTGGGAGGGGTGGGGAGTTGCGTGGTTATGTTGGAGTTGCGCGCATCGGGCGCGTCGTTGCATTGGAGCTCGAGTGTAATGAAGGGAAAAACACTAGGTTTTTTTTTTTTTCAGTGGTAAAATAAAGCCCCCCTCGTGCCGGGAACGTACGAGCTCGGGGAGGCCGACCTCGCGGGCGCTCGATCCCGGATGGATCACTATCCACCAGGTCACCGCGCACTTATTTCCGTTTTGGGGGAGAGCAGATCTGCGTTTTATTATTATTATTATTATTATTATTATTATTATTATTATTATTATTATTATTATTATTATTATTATCATCATCATTTTTAAATCGTTACAATATCGCGGAGTACAGGCCATGTGGAAAACTGGCAAATTCGTAACCTCAGGATTTTGAGTTTTTTTTTGTTTTTTTTTTTTTGAAAATTCAAAGCCGTTTCAGTTTTACGGAAGATGATCATTATTTTCCAATTTATTGTATGGATAAATTAATCCGTGATCGACTGAAAACCTCGGAATGTTGAGGTTCGAGAAACATGAAATTTGTTCGTATTCCACCTACTCCTAATTGTAAAATAATAGAGATCGTAGAATATTTATTTATAGAGAAGAGATTGTTTTCGTTACTTTATTTTCAATTGCATGTAGGTTTTAGAGCAGCAAGTTTGGAGGGGAATAATGAGGAGAAAAATACTCGAGATAAGTGGGGTTTTTTTTATTGTTGGGAAAACGTCGCGCGGGGACTTGGTTTTTTTAGGGATACTGATGAGTAGATTTTGATGGGGTTTTTGTTTTTGTGAGAGTTTTTCCACTACTCTCCCCCGTGATATTTTCATTGCCAAAATCGAAATCTGCGGATGATGAACTTGCCGGAATTTCTGAATCAAGTAACTTTTTTCAGGGGATTGGTTTGGGTTTGAGTAGAGATTGTTGTGTATATTGTTTTAGAAATGATTGTTGCTGCGCATCTTATTCTTTAAGGAGCGGATTGTTTTTACGAGTTTTCTTCGGGTTTTTAAATTATTTCGCTATTTGTGGGACATGAAATTCATTTATAATCAGGGATGTGTGCGTTATTGAAGTTTTTGGCATGAAGAAAAAAAATAAATGTGTGTTATTTTTACAGCTTTGGAATTTTTTTTTTTTTTTTGAAAATTTCTCAAATTTTCGAAGTCAGATCGGCATACTTTTTTGTACTTTTTTTTTTAATTTTCTAGAATTTTGAAATTGTTTTTTTTTTTTTTTTTTTTTTAATTAAGAACACTTGGTGCATATTTACATGATAATTTGAGAAATTATTGTGATTTAATCAAATGTATGATAATTGTAAGTTGAATAATTATTTGTAATTTTTTATTCCCGAAAATTTTTTTGAGTTAGACGAAGTGATCTCGAATCCAGAAATTAATAGAGTAGGAAAAAAATCTCTACAAAATTATGGAACATTGATATCATATTAATTAAAAAAAACCTTCGGTAATTTTCAAAAAACGATGGAATAATTGAAAATTGTTGTCGATTTTTAAGTCTTCCGGAAAAAGCAAAAGAAAATTCCTAAATTCAAGAAAACTTCTTAAACCTTAGAATATTTGAAGGTTTTTTCATCAAATTGTAGGAAAATAAATTTGAAAATTAAATAGAGTAGTTTGAAAATCATTTTAAATTTTTCTTTCGAAGGTTTGGATAGAATCAAAATTTTTTCGAAAATCATGCATTTTTTATAGAAATACTAAAACAAAAATCTACTGAAATTCTTGTAAAGTTTATATGATTAAATATTAGAAAAAAATATCATTGATTTGAAAATTCTTTTATTACAAAAAACTTGTTTAATTTATCTCTGGAATGTTTAGAATTCACTAAAATCATGTTCAAGAAATTTTTAATTTTCGGAAATATCTTAAAGTAACTCTCAAAAATATTTATGTCGTAATGGGTAAATTTTATGAAGTCAAATACTTTGTCAAGATTTATTGAAAAAAATCAGAACTGTCTAATAATTATAAATAACATGAAAATCTTGAGAAATTTTTTAATAGAAAAGCTCTTTAGCAGTTCCTTTTTTATTGATCATATTCATACAATTATTAAAAAACGATAGATATAAATCAACAATAATTTAATTTTACATGAGTAACTGAATTAGGAATTTAAAAAGAAATTGTCGATTTTTTTCAATTTTGTCCTTTAACTACTACAAAAATTATCATTCTGAAATTCAACACTAACAGTCTTATTCAATTAAAACAATTAATTTTCCTCAAACCAGTAAAAATGTTTGAAAATTCTACTGAATCAAAATACCCACACAACAATTTTTGCATGACTTGTGAATAAGTATTTTAAATTATTTAAAAAAAATTGAATTTCATATCGCGCAACAAATCTTGACTTCCGAATCATTATTTTCTCGTGCATGGTACCCTCGACGATTCATAGCAATATTAATAATAATCATCATAACAGTAATAACAATAATAACAATTTTTACAGTAAATTATACCCATGGAGTTCGATACAAAGATTGAGCAAGAGGGGGGGGGGGGCTTGAAAAGCACGGAAAATTTTTCACGGAGATCTTGCACAAGAAAATATTTCTACAAGACTGATCGTCCGTGTTACTATTGTTGTTTTTATTATTATTACTATTATTATCCTTATTATTATTATTACTACTTACAATTAGCTTATGCTCATCATGGTGATTTTTATTCTGAATGTTATTTTTATCATCGTCATTATTGGTAATAAGAGTATATTATAGTACCAACATCATCATCATCATCATCATTTTAATTTATTATTTTTTTTATCATGTTAATATTGCGCCCTCCTTCGAAAAAGATGACGAAAAATATCCGCGGTTTCGAAATGATGCGCTGCTAGCTAGATGAATTTTGCCTTGAAATAAATATTTATAAAAAGAAAGAGAAACTCGTGATTGACTTAATTTATTCGTCGAAACGCTTTTTTTTAATTTGAGAAAAAACTGTCTCGTCCCGGGGTCGAATTTCCGTTGATTAGATTCAGCTTGCATAAGTGTAATTTTTTTTTTTTGTTCCCTGTAAACAATATTTGGCGAGTGAAACAGTTGATTTTTTATATGCCTGCGTTTTTATCGAGCTGCATTATCGATAATCGTGAAAATTAAATAAATCACGCCAGGAGTGTGAGGAGCTCTGAAATTTCGAGGTCCGTTTTGTGAAAGAGTATATGATAATTTCAACTGTTACTACGATGACGCGATTGTGATGAAATCGGATTTATAAAAAAATAATTAATGCAGTAAAAATAGCGTATGACGGATTTTTTTGCCCCCTATTCGATTCTGAAAACCGACTACAGAGAAACAACAAATCAGTTTCAACACTCGGATCATAAAGAGAAAATACAAACATATTTTTATAACGCGATAAATAATCGTTGCTTTTTACCTTGATTTTACATAATCGACGCATTTCTTACGTTTTCTACGTTTCTCTTTCATACGAAAAGCGAGTTGAAAATGAATGAAAAAAGAAGGGAAATACATTATAGATGTAGATATATATGAATGAGCGTATTTGGGGGAAACTTAAAAATCAGAGAGACAAAAGTATTCGCTTACAGTACATCACGTATATAATCGACATTTATATTTTTTCAAGCAATCGTGAAATTTCCAGAAAAAGAAAAAAAAGTAAAAAAACAATGACGGAACAATTTTATGGGAACATTTTACAAACGAGAAATTGTGATTTTCATGAAAGTTTTAATTAGTTTCATTTTTTTCTGTCACTTTTCAAAAGCAATAATAGTGGTATCTGATTCCCCCACTTTTGAACTGGTCACGTGATTGCTTTATGACGATATATTGTTTTTGTTAATATTTTGTAAACGCCTCTTTGGCAAAATAAATGACAGTTATTTTCGTACTTTCAAATTAGTCTAAAATAGCCTTTTTTTTCGAGATAGTACCTTACATCGAAAAACAAGTGTAATTGACGTAAATCTGGTGACTGAAGTGGGGGCTGACAGAACCAGGATTCTACTACTTAAAAAAATGATATCCTAATATTTAAAACGGGTTCCTGAGACGTCAAATGAGAGTTGCAAATAAACGACTATTTTGTCCAAGATGAGGTATATACATAATCAAATATTCGAAGTGAGGATGACACTGACATTCTTATTTGTTATAAAAAAATTCATGCAAAAGAATTAAATGATTTCTTTACTATCAACTCAAGGACCAAAAAGGATCAAAATTGTGAAGTGTGTTGGCCATCCCCTTTTTTTTGAAGAAATTCGGCGCTCATGAAATTTATTTTTGAAAATAAATAAGCGAAAAAGCTCCATTGCTGTTTTCCACTGTAAACAATAGCTTTGAAAAACCATTGATGGCGAAATTTCGATACAATTCCAAATTTTTATCGTACTGTAAACTCGGAAACTGGTGCAAAACGGAAGTCACTGCATCAGGAATATAACTACCTCCAGAAAGTAATTACTCGAAGCAAAACGCCAATGTCTCAATTCCAGAACCAAGAAGAGATCCAAGTCCATAGATTATCATTGAAACGAATTCCTTACTCGCTACCCATTTCGGCGCAATTACTGCTCACTCGACCTCAAAAATGCGTGAGTCCTTCTTTCGTTTGGCACTTCCTTTTTTTTCATATAAATATATTTTTTTTCCGCGCGATCGCGGTTAATCGCGTTTACCGATAGTACAATTTTATACATATATATTATATACATAAATATACGTACGAACATATATTTAAGGTAACCACAAAAGATGCAGTCTTATATTAGAAACACGATCCCAGAGTCGGAGCACGATAAGAGAAACCGAAAGAAAGAATGGCACACGTTCGCTCGGAAAATGTCATTTTAACTGGGAAAATTTTTCGGGATCATTTCGAAATTTTTCGGGTGTTCGAAAAAAGGTTACTTGAAACGCGCGCCATCGCTTGGTTATAGCAAAGTGGTAGAAATTAATGGCGTGGGTTTTTTAATGTGACGGTTTTCGAGCGCTTTAATATACGGGAAAAATTAAATGGATGATTTTGAAAAGTTGGTGAAATGGGTGTTGGGATGGCGAGGGTTTCGAAAAAACAGAGGTGGCATTAGAATGATATTTTTGTGAAAAAAATGGAAGGCGATTGCATGAGATGGTGGATTTTCATGGGATATTAAAATAGTGATTTTTTGTTGGAACGAAGAGTTCCACTGGAATTTTTTCTAATTTGATATCCTGAAACATTTACGTAATTTACAGAACTGTTAGAAAATTTAGACACAATTTGTTGAAAGTTTCATTTATAAAAATATAATAAGAATTCCCATATTTTCTTTATGGAAAATCACTATCCTTATTTTCCACCAAAATTTTGCAATTTCGTGCGATCGTCTATGACAAAAATGAAAAAAGATGTGAAAATTAAAACAGTTGAACGAGATGAAAGAAACAAAAAAAAAAAAAAAAAAAAAAAATACAATCGTCCTCGGTGACTCGAACAAGTGCGGACAATATTGAATTCGTTGATGGCGTGAATCGCGCTCTCATTATACACGGTTAGATGAAAAAGAAAAATATATATATGGATGAGAAGAAAGCGATGAAGGATATAAGCAAATGAGTATATTATTATATGTACGGATAGATAAATAAATACAAAGATGAGTATATATTTCGCTGCCGCGTGCCGCGCGAGAACGCGTAAAAATGGCGTGTCAGCCGGGATATATCGCACCGAACGATCTCATATCGAATTATGATAAAACGAAAATTCCCAGGTTCTCACTGAACGAGGAAAAATGAAAAACATTTTCTTATCCTTCAGGAGGACCTCTTGCTCGAGCGCGTGTATAGAAAAGAATTGGCTCGATTGTTGCTCGGGAAATGCGCAAAGGGATTTTTATTGTAAATCTTTTTTTTCGTATTCTTTCACGAAATTACGATCTTGTTGGAAAATTTGGAAGATTTTGAGAATTTTTCTTTTTGCAGGAGGAACGTTTATCGAAGAAAAAATGATTTATTGTTGGATTCTGAAAATTCCAGAAGAAAAGGGTTTATACATATTGAAATGTTGAATTTTTATGTGATTTTCAAGATTTAGGGTTTTTCTATATTCATGTATCATATTTTTGATTCGAATGAAGGAATTTTAAAAATATAATAATATGAGTTCAAATTAAAAATTTTTAGCGTATAAATTAATGTTTTGGATGATTTTTATTTGGAAATTGAAGATTTAGAAAATTATAATAGTGAGTTTGAAACATTCGAAAAAACCACTTTTATCGTTCAAAAATAAGAACTACGAAATTCTTGAATTTAAATAGACGATTACTTGAAATTATTATTCCTAATACAAAAATTTCAACATTCAAATCTGAAAACAAAGTCATAAATCTAAGAAACTGAAATTCAAAATTTGAACTGTAGATAACTCAAAAGAACAATTTTTAAATTTAGTTGGAAAATTTGAAAATCAGAAAACTCAATCTAAAATATAATAAAAAAAGCAATAATTTTAATTATAGAAGGTTCACAATATAACAATCGAGAATTTACTATTTTTACAATATAGAATTAAATGCCAAAATTCTAATTGGAGTAAAAGAAGTTTTTGTCTTTAATTTTTCAAATTTAACAAATTTTTAGGCCGAGGAATTAAAATTCAAATTGAAAAAATGTAGACAGTTTTCTTATTTTCTTGTTGATTCAAACTTGATATTTTTGATATTCGAATTTTTGTACTCAAAGGTTCGAAATTCTAGAGTTTTCAAGATTTCGAGATTTTTCTGAACTGAGCTGAATCTGAAACTGGAAGATTTAGAGATCTTTAATCAAATATTCAAAGAATGTTAAAAAACACTTTCGAAAATTCTGGACCTCGAAAATTGTATGTAATATTACATTGAAAAGTGGTAAATTTTGCATATTTCTAATCTGTAATTGACAAATGAGTAAAGTTTAGGAAAAAGTTTATTTAATAAATGTAAATCAACAACGTATAAATCTCCAATTCATAAACAAAATAACAACAAAAACCAACACGTTACATTGTAAAAAGAGATGTAAAAATTAAGAACCCAAGTTCAATTTAGAACATTCTTATTATTGTCTTACTTAATTATTCTTATTATGTTATACTCGATTCTGCCTAAAAATTTTGTGACATTCATTGCCGATTTTCTTATATAAATTTACGAGCTTGATATTTTCATATTTTCGTAATTCCTTATTGAAATTGAGACATCTTCGTTTTGAAAACCTGAAACTGTTCAAATATTTTCTATAAATAAATTTTCATTATTTGACAACATTTTCCTACTGAAAATAAAATTTGGCTAATCTCCATCATCAGATCTGACGTTGGATTTGATGTCACGTTACATTTCATTTTCAAAAACTCAAGTTTATACACTCCATATTTTCATAACTTGCAACATCTAAAGGCTGCGAAAAAAAATTCCAAAAAACCCCCACCCGTATTTCCCAGCAAAAATTGACGCGATTATCGATCGATCATTGTTAATTGCCGATTATGAAATATTATTATTGATTGAATCGATACGGTTATTAAGGTTATTATATTTATTAATTATCGTACGTTAAATTACGACGTCATAAACACGCTCATTACACAGTACACACACCATTAACATGTACACGGGGTAACACGCAGTTCTTGCGAATCTTTAATATTAATTATTGTATAGGGCACTTCTGTCATAGGAAAAATTCGTTCTAGTATTTTGCAATACTCCAGTTTAAGGATGGCATTGTAACGAGGGTGTCTAGCGAGCTCCTGAACGATGATAGTGATGATACATCAGTTGAACGCGCGCGCGATCGCACTGCAAGCCTGTTGTTACTGGTGCTAACGTAGTAGATCAATCTTCTTATATAGCGCCTGTGATGTCTTAGCGAAAATACAAATCGAGGATTCAAGCTTTACGGGGGCGCTTTCACGACTCAAGACTATACCATTGCGCCGACTTGGGCGTTTTCCATTCCAGCGGCGTGGAAAATGGCTGATTTTTGATGAAAAAATATATTTATGCATAATGTATCGAAATAGAAACGAAATTGACCGACTTGCAAGGTTGATTTTCAAAAGATAATGAGCTTGTTTGTCATTAAATCATGAAATGAAAATGAAATCCAATCAGGGATGTGAGTTTACCGGTCAGAAAAAAATGGGTCAGGCCATGGTAATTTCTGACGGTCATTAACAGTTATTTGCGGTCAAATTTCGAAATTCTCTATATCCATTTGACCGTCAGATTTCGCTTCTGGTCAGTAATTAGATTTCATAAATGGCTTTTCCAATTTTCTAGTAAAAACTCATGAGCGAGTCAGTGTACTATTGCGTTTGCTAGTCAATATATACATGTTGGCATGAACAACAAATCAAAAACAGAAACTTCAAATTCATGTTTTGAAATTAACGTCATCGGCGATGATTATAAAAGTTTCGGAATTCTGGTATTTCTGAATGATGAAGGTTAAGTTACTTTGAAAACTGATACATATATCCTGAGAAAAAATATTGTACTTTTTATTATTGAATATTGCTATTATTGTGCAGTCTCCAATATTGCACTTTTTGATGAAATTTGCTTCATACTCTGCCATTTTTATAACGAATCCCTAGGATTTTTGATCTTTATGAAAATTTTATGAGAAAATGAAACTTTTTATAAGAATCAAATTTCTCGAAAGGTGAGCTGATAATAATCTCATAAGAAATCGAAATTTGTTATAGAGAGTTGTTATATCAAAAAAATTTTACAAGGTTTTCTTCTGAAAAGATTTTATCAAATACATTTTTGTAAGAAATTGAGTTCCGATAACAAATTTCATTTTCTTATAAGGTTTTGACAAGTCACAAAATTACTAGTGATACTGGTAAAATTGGCCGATATTTACCATTTAATGTCGTCGGCGATGACTATAAAAATTTCGGAATTCTGGTATTTCTAAATGATGCAGATTAAGTTACTTTCAAAATTAATGCATATCCTGCGAAAAAATATTGTACTTTTTATTTTTAAATATTGCTGTCATTGTTCAGTCTCAAATATTGCACTTTTAGATGAAATTTGTTTCATACTCTGTTATATTTATAACGAATCCCTAGTATTTATGATCTTTATGAAAATTTTATAAGAAAATCAAATTTCTTGTAAGAATTAAACTTTTTTATAAGGTGACCTTATAATAACCTTATAAGAAACCGAAATTCGTTATAAAGAGTTGATAAAAAAAATTTTATAAGGTTTTTTTCCCAAAGGATTTTATCGAATTCATTCCTATAAGAAATTTAGTTCGAATAACAAATTTCATTTTCTTATAAGGTTTGGACAAGTAACAAAATTACTAGTGATACTGGTGAAATTTGCCAGTATTTGCCATAAATATAGTAAAATAAATAGAAAATTTCGATACAAAAAAAGTACAATAGTCGAAACTGACCCACAATTACAATATTTTAATAGTGAAAAGTACAGTACTCTTGTCTTATTGTAGAAAACTGACATACAGTAATGTAGAAATATTTTCAAAATAATGGATACATCCCAAAGGAAAATACTTAATCAACAACATTTTTATGACGTGATTCGTTTATTTATTTATAAATACCTCGTTTCAAATGGGGAAATTGTAATTATGTAATTATTTATTTTTCTGGAAACCAAATTTATTTTTATTTTTTTATTGAAATTAACGAAAAAAAAGAAATTTGTTATAACAAACGAGCTGCGCATTTTTTCAAGTCATCTGTGTGTATGTATTAATTTTGACCATCACGATAATTCTGACTGGCAAGGTAAACGGACGGTCAAAATTGACAAATATTTTCTTGTCGTAATTAACGGTCATGACCAGTAATTTACCGGTATATTTACCGCTTCACATCCCTGAATCCAATTCAAAGATTGAAGCTGTAATAGATTTGTAAATATGTAATATAAATATTTAATTAATTAAACAGAAATGGATAGTAATCGAAAAAATGTTTTTTTCTTTTTCAATCGTCCGAACAAAATTGTAATAAAAAAATAACATACAAATTATTTATTAATGCTCAACTGCACTATTTCGAAAAGTATAAATAACATTTGCAATTCAATTATTGAATTATCCATTTTTTATGACGAACTGGAATTGGAAACGCTCTTGGTCAATTTTTCTTACGTCTATATAGTAATGATAAGAGGAGCTCTTGGAAGGTTTGGCCATGTAGAAAAAAATATAAATTTTTATTATTTACCAATTATGTGATTAAATTATTTATAAAAAACCGCTCTGATTTTTTAAATGTTCAAGGTAGCTTCAAGCTTTCCAAGTGATCCTCGGAAAGTCTTCGATTTTTACATAAAAACAAGCATTTTTTGTAGCTTGAATAATATTTTGTACAGGCTTTTCAGTTCGGAATTTATTGCGTCAGCGAGAATACGGATAAAATAAGCAATAAGTCGCGTTTGTACACTCATAACCAGAGAATCTAGCGAAAAACAGCGAGGATTTCACACTTCTACAAAATTTTCCCAGTAAAACAAATCAACAATTTCATCGTATATTGACCTCAATAAGTAAATTCTAATCAAAGAACAGATAATTTATAATATACAAAATTAAAACATCAAAAAATAGCCTCTTCTTTAAAAAAATAATAAATTTTTTTTACAACTGGGAATCGCGTTACTTCGCTAGAACTTGGCCGCTTTTTTCAGAAGTCAAAAAAAGTTTGATCCAGGATATAGAGACGAAAAAAAGTGTACAAAAATACTTGAGAAAATATATGTGTCAACTCGTAATTCTGTAGACGAAATAATAGTTGTTGAATGAGAGCTGCCTTCTCATCGATACGATTTCTGCTGATGTTTGGTTATGACGAATCATAATCAAACAAGCTATTGTGATATAAACAAAAAAAAATATGCAGACATATATTATTATAATATATAAATGAAACGTGAGAAAAAAAATCCTGCCTCAACATCGCGAATCAGCGAAAAAAGTTTTCGTTAATTCGCGAATCAACGAAAGCGCCTCGTATATGCATATATTATGTGATATATGATATACACATACACAATGTAACGGGCGCGTGAAATAAATAAAAAATATGCGTATATGTATATTTATATACATATGTGTATATACCGCTCGCGTGATAAACAAATGATATCGTATGCATGGAAATAAAAAAATATTGAGCGGACACAAAGCAAACATAATCATTCGAACGTTTGTATTTCTACGTCCATGTTTTAGCATAATAAATTATAACGTGAATGAAAATATATATATAAATATATATAAATACATATACATATATACATATAAAAATCGCACGAATGTAACCAGGCTCCGCGAAATAAAAAAAATGATATTCATACACGTGACGTGCGAAAAATTTCCGTTTTCGAATACAGAGACACGCCGAAGTTATTATTCCGTAAAGCAATTACGATGATAATGATAAATAAAAAAAATAATATTAAATATATCTGTATTTAAAAATCGAGAGCCACGCGCGAATATATATAATACACACATATTATATACTCGCGAAAGAAGAAAAATAATGCATAATAAAAAATATCAGTATAGTAAACACGGTACCTACCAAACATTATTATTACAATTCCAAGCTTACCATTTCACGAGGAATAAACAAAACGAATTTCTATACCTTGTAAGACATTTAGGTAACTTGAATATAGAGGATATTGTAGACGATATACACGACGTTGTCATTACGAAAAAAAAGGAATAAAGTTTTAATGTTGTACACAAAATCGTGTTTTCCTTTTTGCTAATGTACACAGTTTGAGAATGTGAACCTCCCGAAATTGGAATAAAATTGCTATTTCATGTAAAAATAATAAAAATTATAACAGTAAATGAAAAAAATTCACACTGAAAAGAATAATGCAGGAAAAAAGAAATGAGTACTAGTTATCAAAAATATACCTACTGAACTCTTGGGAAAATAACAAATGGTTTTATCGAAGTACTCAAAGTTAACAATATTCAGGATTCTGAATTATACTAACATAAAAATTGCAATTATTTTGTCTCAAGAAGAATTTTTTCATGAAGTAAATTCTTGTCATGAATAATGTTTGGTAAGGATAACGTAGTAAACAAAAATTTGAAAAAAAAGGTTCCAATTGAATGAAATTATATTATAAAAAATTAGGATTTACGAAAATCTTGGAAACCCGGGAAAATTCGAACCCTGAAGCATCAAATTCTAGAAATTTACAATAGAAATCCAGAAAAGTACTAGAAAATCTTTTAAATCATGAAAACTTTAAAGAAATACTAAAAATTGAAAAAATTATTCTGTGAAAGAATTTTCTAAAACATCTGAAGAAAATGATCAACTTTGAAATCTAGAGCATCAAATTTTTAAAAAACGTAAGCATCTATCTTCAATCTACATAAATACTTGGAATTTAGAAAAATTCAAAAATAATGTACTAAATCGTATAAATACTAATACAACGAAAATATAAGAAATCTATACATCACAAAAAATCTATGTAGGTATATATTTTCCGAAAATCTATGGAATTATTGAAAATCGATTCAAATTTAAATTCTAGAACATCGAATTCTAGGAATTCTAAAAAATCTGAAAAAATACCCATGATCTATGAAAATACAAAGAAAAGATACAAAATGTTATAAATACTATAAAATTACAAAAGTACAAAAAATCGATATACATGTAGTTTACTCAAAAATCTATAAAATTATTGAAAATCGGTTAAAATTTTAATCTACAGTATTGAATTCTAGAAATTTACATGTTTCTAGAAAAGCTGAAAAATACTCACAATCTCTAATAAAAATACAAGAAAAAGCTGCAAAACTCTATGCATACTAAAAAAAAAAAAAAACAGAAATACCAGGCATCAATAAAACAAAAATTCTGTATAAATGTAATTTTTCCAAACATGTATAAAATTATAGAAAATCAATTTAAATTTGGATTGTAGAACATCGAATTCTGGAAACATATATGTAAAAACACTAAAAATCGTGATATATAACTAAAAAATTTTCTAGATTTCGTAAATAATCAAAAAAAAAAAAAAAAAAAAAAAAAAAACCGAGAAATACTTGAATTCATGTAATACTCAAAAAATACGTAACTATTATGACTTTTTGAACAATGTATAAAACTTTGAGTTCTAGTGTATGCCTAGAATTTTACAAACCTCTAAAGAAATTCAAAAATATAATAGATTCTTCAAATGGTTTAAATACTATAAAAAAAAAGAGAAAAATCTAAAAAGTATTGGAAACCTGTGTGAAAGATACTGTTTTCTTCAAAATTAATTAAGATACTCAAGTTCATTGAAATTTGCAATACTATAGCATCAAATACTAAAAATCTATTTGAATGCCAGAAAATATTACAAAATTTTATAAAAATATAAACACAATACGAAAATTCTGGAAGTCCATAAAATACTGAAAATCTTTCAAGTATAATTTTCTCAAAAATCTAGAAGTATACTAAAAAATTTTCAGAAATTTCATTTCTAGAGTATCGAATTCTAGAAAGCTATATAAAAATTCGTCATAATATATTTGAAAATCCTTCGAGTATATATTTTTAATGAAACAAAAAAAAATTACGAAAAATACCAAAAATGATAGAAAAAAATCTAAATCTCAGTGACTTACATGGAAATCACAAAAATCAAATCCTATTATATTAAATACGAACATGAAAAATGCACTACTCTGGACTTCAGAAGTTGTATTACTTTCAAATCCTGAAATCCATAAAATTGAAAAATCCCAAAGAAAATGATTTCTCTCCAAAAACCCCTCTCGACAATTTTTTCTGGTGCGAACTTATTTCATTTGTCTCTCTGTTTTTTTACAAATTTTATTAAAATTACATAGTTTTCTAGTATATTATTAGATTTGAATTTCGTGAAAGAATTGTTTAAGAATTAATTTATATCGCCCTTTAGTACTAAAAAAAAAAAGACTGATGATGAATATTGTAAAAAAATAAGTAATTTAAATATTGTTCTATTTCCTGCATTGCACATATAAGTTGTCATATTTAAAAAAAAACCCTTTCAGCGTCTATTGAAATTGGCATTAAATAAAAAAAAATATTTAATGTGAAAATTCATCCCCACAGTTTAACATAAAAATCAATATCCATCAAACTCTGGTTTGAAAATCACTTTCTACCTCCATCAAAAAATTCTCTGCAAATATAAAAAATGATTTCGAAACGACTCAACTTCAGTCTTGCACTTTTTCAAAATTGATGACGTTTGTAAAAATAACGTCAGCAAGGATTATGAGAGGGACGTGGATAAATACGAAATGCGTGAAATCATAATTACCTGCGACGTTAATGGAATTTGTCACTATTCATGGTGTCGCTATAGTACTCGTTACAGCTCGACGTTGAGGCAGGCGCTTTTCCGCTGTATGTATTCACGTCGCAATGAAATATACCCGACAGGCGTAGCGAAACGTATCGCGTCTGGATTGCCCTCCACGACGTGTTTATTGACCACTGGATTGTCGCTTCTGGCGAAACACAAAGGCACCAAAAGACGATGCTGACGGCAATGGCAAACGCGATTGGGAAAACAACATAAATCGAATCAAATTAGGAATCAATTTATTTAACCTACGACATACTTAACATCAAAAAATTAAGAAATAGTAAATTATTGCTAAAGTGGAATAAATAAGTTCAGTAATAAAATTTCAACACAAAAATTTGAAAAATGATTCGTATGCAACAATATTAAAATTTAATCGCTTTGTTCATTGAAGAGTTTTCATTTATCAAAGAAAAACTTAAATTTATTTCAATGTATTCAAAAAGTATAAAATGATTAGAAGATGCTGTACAAAAATGATAAATTTAAACCAGTGAAAATCCGATAAGTTTTTCGTAAAAATGTTTAAATTCGCTGGTTTGGCGTTGTTTATTGCTCGTATGCCAGTTTTATAGGCAGACCACGGACGACGACGGAAGCCGAAGTCATGAGTTGCGAGCAGGACCACCTCGATGTTGCTATTGCACGAAGCATTTCCGGTTCTGGGTCTTCCTTTGGAGATTTGCTTTTTTTAAAAACTGCGAACAATGCAACAAACAAAAAATTAGTATGGAAACCAGTATTTTAATGGTTTTAATTAACTATAGAAACTATCACATAGTTTAATTTTTGTATGATTGAATTATATTCAACAAAAAAATCAAAATTTTGAGAATTTTCAGACATTCAGAAAATTTCATCACACCGATAAAAGGGTAGTTATGATAACGAAATTTTCATAAATTGAATAACAAATTTGAGTTAGAGGAGCTATTATATACTTTGATTTTTAAATAATTTAATTACATCTAATAAAAAATACGAAAATTTGAGAATTCATAGAAATTTTTAAATTTCTACTCACTAGTAAAAAGATACTATAATAATGATAAAATTTTCTTCAACTGAATTTCCTACTAATCAAATTCAAAAATCGTAATTGAATATAAAAATTAAAATCATAGAACCTATAACCTATATAATTCAAATTTGAATAATTAAGTTACACATCATAAAAATAACGATAATTTTAGAATTCATAGAAATTTCGGAATTTTTTACACTCTTATGAAATGCTGTTATAATATTATTCAATTTTTTGTAAATTCAATTCTCTACACATCACATTCTAAATTCATAATTGAAAATAAAAATTAAGATCATAGAAGCTCTTACAGTATTCCATTTTTCAATAATTTATATACACTCAAAGAAAAATACAAAAATGCTAGTATTCATGGAAATGCTGAAGTTTTTCACTCATCAATAAAATACTGTTCCAATTATGATAACATTTTTGTAAATTAAATTTTTTGCTTATCAATTTCGACATTCGTAATTAAGTATAAAAATCTTAATTATAGAAGATATCATATAATTCGATTTCTTCATAATTTGACTAAACTTAATGATACGAAAATTCTAGAATTATAGAGATTTTGAAATTTGTCACTAGCCAATGAAAAGCTGTTATAGAAATAATAAAATTCTTGTTAATTGAATTTCCTACTCATCAAATGCGAAATTCGTAATTAAATATAAAAATTTCAATTATAAAGGTATCATGTAATTCAATTTTTCAATTTTTCACTCATTATAATAGTATTAGAATTTTCCTAATTACTTTTCGTACTTATCGAATCCGAAATTTGTAACTGAATATAAAAATTCAAGTAGTAGAAGCTATTATATAATTCAATTTTTCATATTTCTATCATATTCAATAAAAAAACGAAAATTTTATAATTCGTAGAGATTTTGTAATTTTTTACTTGGCAATAAAAAGCTGTTGAAATAATAAAATTTGTGTAAATTGAATTTCATACTTATAGAAATTCGAATTCGTAACTAAAAATATAAAGATCTGAATTATAAAAGGTATTTCACAGTTCAATTTTTGAATAATTTAATTACGCCTGATAAAAAATACGAAAATTTGAGAATTTATAGAAATCTCCAATATTTTACTATTTTATATTTTTCAAAATAGGACTCGACATTGGCAGTGTTCATTTAAAAATTTTTTTTTTTATTGCAAAATAATACTTTTTTTTTAAAGATAGCATTTGGAAATAAACTTATAAATAAAATACAGCATATAATTTACAATTGTCTTCAAACAGATTATAAAAAATTCAAAAGGTTATATAGATAAAAAATTACTATGAAAGATACATACTCAATGTTCCCGAGCACCAAGATTTTTCATCCACGTCAGACCATGAACGTGAGGCTTCTGATTTCAACCATGAGCTCAAAAACTTGACTGTAAACCTATCTATGTCAGTGTCTGTTACTGTCCACAACATTCCCATTATGCTTGGGCTGAAATTTGAAAAAAATGTTTATTAACGACGAGAACAAAACCAAAAGATTTTTTCAAATTTGTCCAATGCTAAATAATAGAATTCAGGATGCGTAGACAATTCTTCACAAAAACAAATAAATCTCATACAATTCTATCCTGGGAACACTAAAAAAGGATAAATTAGTTCAATAAAATTTTGAATATCTCGTAAATTACCTTTTCGCTGTTAAATAACTATTTGAAACCGAGAACGGGGAATATCGTCCACCACAAGGCAAAAGTTCAACGCTTCCACAGCCAAAAAGCATCACCACTGTTTTGACCACGAGTTTTTCGATTGCATCTGCCGCCAAATATTGTATTCCACTCCCGTGACCATTGTACCTAGAATTCCAAATTCAATAAAAAATTACAAACACTCCCTTAAACAATGATTGACAAAATTAACAAAAAAATTTTTACATGAGTAATTCTTGGTTCACAAGAAAAGACTCGAAGTCAGTTTCCAAGGGAGGTTTTCCGTACGTTCCACGCCAATTTGGCAACCAATAATTATTGAAAACTTTCAGCCTGCTTTCGGTTCTAGATAAATCCGAAGAAGGATTGACGATAAAGGAACCTAAGTTTTTGTAGAACTTGACGACCCTGCAGCCATTTATTATTTCGTGTTCAAACTCTTTGAATAACGCATACATAATGTGGAACGAAGGCATTCGAGTCACTGGTTGGTTTCGCAGAATCTTCAAACTTTCGAAAGATATTGGGTCTATCCTCTGAAAATAAAATCGTTTTCGATTTCATTAACGAATCTCTACGAATTATTGAAAAAGATTCAATCTCTGCGGAATTTTTATTAATTACCTCGTCAATGATCAAAATGACGGTTTTTCGTTTCAGTTCACTGAGAGACTTCAACTCTTCAATTTTGCCGCAGACAAAGTCCGTAATTTTTTTGACCAGTCCCTTATTATCCGGCAAAAGAATTTTGATTGCTCTTGTGATTTCGACGGGCTCCAAAAAATTGGCCCCCACTGCCATTTTTTTCAGCAGCCATCGATCTTTTTGGGACATTTTTTTTCTGTAAGAATATCCCATCACGTTTTATCATACACAAATTGAACAGCCAACAATCAAACTTACGCAATCGGATCTTCGTTGATAAAATTGTCCATTGTTTTCCGGATTATTTTGATCAGATTCGGTTCTTTGATGAAATCCGCTAGCAAAAGTGTTCTCCATTCTCGAAGCCATGACTTTTCTAAAATACCCAGCGCGGTCTGGAAAAAGAGTTTTGGTTGTAAATAAAATTTAAAAATTGCATGATTTTTTTCGTCTCGAAAGAAGGATGAGTTTGGAAAATACCATCATTTTTTTGTCATGTCTTTCCCTCATTTTCCAATACAGCTTGATGCTGGCGTAACATGCTTTGAGGTCGTTTCGTAAATTGTTCAGAACTGTGCCAATTTCTTTGAGTGCGTCGTAAGTGACGACAGTAGGTGACGGTAAAGTAACGCAAACTGGATCACATGCGTCTTTTCCCGTTGGAAGGACTGTTACATGGATCGCATGCATAGGTCGAATTTTCTTTGACATAGGGTACTCCCAGCCAGCTTTACGTTCGTACACGTACGGTTCATATTGAGCTGTTATTTGCACGACGTGCCATTCTATAAAATGAACAATCATCTCAATTCATTTTCAACATTCAGACAGCATTTTTTATCATAACAATAATTAACTACTTCGATTTTATATCGATTGTGCTCTGTTTTTGAAAATAAATATTCAATGAAATCTGGATCATACCTTTGGGCAATTCCTTGAGCCTTGATGTCAATATTTCTCCGGAGGAAACACGGTTTTCGAGATCGAAATTGATGTAGCATGAATTCAAACCATAGAATTGTGGTTTGAATTGATCACGAAATTTAGTTTTGCTAGATCGCTGTAGTACTTGTTGGCGAAGGAAAACAGCGTGGGATTCTATTAAATGACTTATTCCTTTCAATTCGTTTCGCTCCTGGAATGCAATAAAATAATTATAAATATTGCAACTTAACAAGGTTTTTCAGTGGTTCAAGTAAAGAAATTGTTTGAGTGAGTGGGTAATTAATAAAGTTTTTATAATTTTTTTTTAAATTGATATTCAAAGTTTAAGAATAATAAATATTTAGTGTTCTTCGATAAACATATGAGTTTTTAATCTTGTACCATTTTTTAAACAAAAAATAGTTTTTTTTTTATTTTGATAAAAAAATGAAAATGTTAAGTGTAATGATATTTAGATTCTGGAATTTGTTAATGTGATGATTGTTTCTAGTTTTTTGTCATATTGAATTTTGACAAAAGTGAGTAGTTTTGAATTGATTATGGTAGTCTTAAATCAATGAAATGAACTATATGTAATTAAAATAGTATGACATAAGAAAATTATAATTTTAATGGGACAAACATAATAATAATTGATAAAATAATAAATAATCCATATAAAATAATAAAATATGTATGTTATGAATCATATTTTTCATTAATATTATTCACCAGTAACTGTATTATTATACATTTAGTATCATACTATTTATAAATAAAAAATTAATAATGAAAAGTTTAAATTTTCCTAAGAATTTATTCACACTTTAAATTATTTGAAGAGTTTGAGATAGTACGTAGTATGAAAATTTCTCAATTTCTATTCTCATGAAATTTTATAAGTTTCATGTTAACATTCAAAATTTTACGGTTTCATCAGTTGTCATTTTGTAAAGATTTACCTTTACTTTAAAATATTCAAATTTTGTTTGAAGCTTTTTTTTTAGTGAATCAGAATTTGGTAAATGAATGTGTTAAATCAAAAATGTTTTGTTTCAAATATGCAATTGTAAAAAGTAGAAAATAAGTGAACAAAAAAAATTTACATTTTGAAATTCAACAATGATATTCTAGGATTAAAATTACAAATTTGAAACCTCATAAATCCAGAATTCGTAATACAATTTTATAATAAATATAGATTATTCATAAATATTTATTGAATCAATTATACATTATAAAAATTCAAAACGTACTATCAGGCATTTAATTTCAAGTTCGAGAATATTGAAACTTGAGAATTCCTAAAGTTTGGATGATTTTAAATCTTCAAATACAATCATTGCCACATTCAAAATTTTATCACTAGTTCTCAACTGCTGAATGATCATTTTTTTTTCTCATTTTCATTTTTTTAACTAACTTTTTATTGAGATCTTTTTATCAAATATTTTTCAGTTTGTAATTTTTACATCGCGATCTTTATTTGGCAAGAATTTGAGTTAATTATATCCTTCTGAAAATTGAAACTAATATATTAAATTTTTTCAAAATATAGAGTTTTAATTTTCAAACTTTTATCAGGATTTGTCAAATTTTGTTATAAAATTGAATGAAGAAAATTTAAATATTCGTAAAGTTTTTATTTTGTACTTTAAACTCCAAATATTTGCAAACTATACTGAAAAATTTGATGATTTTGTTTTAAATTTGAATGAAATTCAAAAAATTTTGATTTTATTGACTCAATTTAAAAAATTCAAACTTTTGAACTGAATAATCAAATTTACATACTCTGAAACATAAATGTATAATTTACTACGTTAAATTTGACAAATTTGTCAAATCTCATTACTCAAAAACAACTCATATCCACTGACGTATTTAAATTTTTAACTCTTGAAATTTACATTGAAAAATTGAAAACCTCAGATTAATACCTGAAAAATGGAGAACCGTTCAAAATAAAATAAGGATACTTTAATTCACAATTGAAAAAGAACATTAAAATTACTTCTCACGAAATTTGAAAAATGTTGAATTTAGGATTAAAAAAATGAAAATATTACTTGTATAAAAATGTGAAATACAAATGTATTGGAACATTGAAAATCAAAGATTTAAACTTGAGGTTTGAGTTGAAAAATTGCACAAATTTGAATCAGCATTGAAAAAATTAGGATAAAAATTATGAAAACTTGAATTTTATAAATTATTTTACTTGAGAAACTCAAATTAAAACTATTTTTTTTCAAATTTGAATAGTTTACAAATCAATATTTTAAAACTGATAATCTACAGTTTAGAAAAGGTAAAAATAGTAGTATATCATGAAATTTCAATTCATAGATTTAATACATAAAATTTGAGTTGAAAAATTAGGAAAGTTGAGAAGAAAATATAGATATTAATTCAAAAAGTTTGATACTTTCAGATCTAAACTTTAAGTATTTTATATTTAAATTTCAATATTTTCTAATATGAAACATAAAAATCAAAAAACCTTACATTCTTAAAAATAGTTAAAAAATTAGTAATAAATGACTTAAAATAGAGCATAAAAAAAGAAACACCAGGTAAAAACTATTTAAGAGTTCAACAATTTCATAAATATAAAAATCCTAAATAAAATACAAAAGTTTTGATCTTGATAAAATCTCAATTTTAAATATTTTCAAAACGACTGCCTTAAATAACTTATCATTTAGAATTCAAAGAAACAATTATTTTGTAAATAAAAAATGGGAAGAATAAAATGTCTAAATTCTTCGTCTGCAAACCATTTTTCAATTAATACATCGGTCCTTAAAAAATTTAAAAAAAAAATGAAATTACATCTCTGTAACTACAATTTCCAACCCCATTCAAACAATCAAATGCACAGATTAAACGTATTGTAAAAAAATACAAATAAATAAAAAACTGCAAGCTTACTTCAAAATAACGAAGTGCAATCGCTTTATTAACAGCCGAATATGTTGCAAGATTCAAATTCACATTCGTATTCGTAACAAGCTTCTCTAATTGTTTTAAAGATGCGGCATCATTTTCAACGTTTTTATTGAAAATGTGCGATTTTTTATTGCTAGTCGAAGCACTTCGTACAGCTTTACTATGCTGCAAAACTTTTTCAATAGTTTCGTCAATTAAATCCATATTCGAAATAATTTAAATTTGTTCAAACGCATTCTAACTGCCTAAATCGTGTTTGTTTTTATTTTTAAAAGTCAGGTTAGGTTAGGTAGACCAGATAATCGATACTTTCAACTATCGATATTTTGGATGAAGCATATCGATTTTTCCATATACAATACCTATATATTAAGGGGAAATTCCATCATGAAACAAAGACAAACTTATATGTTTCTATAATGCTAGAAAGAAAACGAAGATAATTCAAGAATTGTGTTGAATTTTCTTTAATTGTGTTTAAATTGTGTTTGATTGTGCACAATCAAGTCAATCAATCCAAATCAAACACAATTTTGCACAATTTCATGAATTCTAATCAATTCATATGTTTATTTACAACATCTACGTAAAGTTAGCCCGAAATTTTTGAAAATCTCTCGGGAAACTGAAAAAAAGAAAAACGAAAGGTTATTTTCACAATTTTCAAAATGGAGGAAGTGGCCTCGACACGAAAAAAGCGTTTTAAAGGCGCGACAAGACGATGTTGTTACGGGATTTGCAAAAGCGATACCCGCTCGAAATCCTTCCAAGAATGTACATACTATTTCGTGGGTTTTCCAAAACCATGCCTCCCGTACCGAAGAGGCCTTATCGCACCTAATGAAAAAAACAAACACATAAAAAACTGTCCAAATTGCGCGAAATGCGCGTTATGGGTGAAAGCTTGCCGACGCGCTGACGGAAGGTTCGACGACATCGATCACGTCAAGAAGGAAACGTACATTTGTTCCCTACATTTCAAAGGTCGAAGTGGCCCATCCGAGGCTTTTCCTAATCCAGTGGACGACGACGAAGCGGAAAATATGACAGAAAAAGTAAGTATTTTGACGTGTTTCGATATGTCATACAAGGTAAACAATTCAGTTTTGTTTTTTTTGGAAGCTAAAATTTCATTTTTCTCATTAAAACTTTGTCAATAAAACATTTAATTGAAAAATAATAATAATTATATTACAATTACTTTTTTAACTGTAATAAATGTAATTTAATTTTCTATAAATAATTTATATTTATGACTCAAATGATAATCCATATATTGTTCGAATTAAAATTTTGATTAAAACTCTATCATTGTGTGAATTATAATTTCAATTATATTTCTATCTAAATTGAAATTATAATCCTATTATCATTTCAATCATTTAGATTATTATTCTTTTATAAATTTAATAATAATTCTATTATAGTCATAATAAATTCTATTACAATTTCGATTTAAAGTCTGTTATAAACTCAGTTATAATTTTATTATTGTTCCAATAATGATTTTTTTCAGAACAGAATATATAATTCTCTTGTAATTTTGATTATTATATTTTCACAACTTTAATAATCATTCGATTTTAATTTTGGTAAAAATTTAATTATTATTTGAATGATTATTTGATTATAATCGTAATCCATTTTATTATCATTTTTCATTATAACTCTTGTTTTTGACAAGAATTTTATTACAATTTCAATGATGATTTTACTACCATTTTAGTTATAATTCTATCACAATTTAGGTTATAATTCTATTGTGATTTCAGTTATAATTTTATTGAGATATCGAATATCATTTTATTGTAATATCGATTATAATTATATTCTAGTTTCAATTATATTTATATTAGAACAAAAACTACAAATCTATTACAGTTTCAATTTATCTTCAATTATTTTAATAATAATTTAATTATGATTCTAATAATAGTACTATTACAATTTTAATAAATTCTTTTATCATCTATCATTGTTATTGAATTATAATTTCGATAAGAATTCTATTACAATTTGAATTTTGATTGTATCAGAAATTCAGTTATAATTCTCCTTTAATTTCAATTAGTATCCTTTTATTGTTGAAATTCTAATCCGATTATAATTTTAATAATTATTCTACTAATATTTTGATAAATTCTATTATGATTCTATTGCGATCATAAAACGAATGTAATTAAAATTTTGATTATGATTCTATATTACAATCTAATCATCATTCTATTACAATTGTAACTATATTTTATTATACTTTTAATTTCAATTCTAGTATAATATCAATTAAAATTCTATTCTAGTTGTAGTTGTGATTCTTTCAAAATAAAAGTTATAATTCTATTATAAATTAAATTATTATTCTTTTAGAATTATTATTGTTATTCTATCAAAATTTCATTATTATTCTTTTAAAATTTTAAATATCGTTGTATCGTTATTTCAATAGTCATTATATTATAATTTTCATCGTCATAATTATAATTATCATTCCATTACAATTTGAATAAGTTCTATTATAATTTTAAATAAAATTCATTTATAATTTTATTATAATTATATAACAATTTTGACAAGGATTCTTACTTACCTGAAATTCTAAACTTTTTAAATTAAACAGAAAAAATTTTTTTTTAATTTTCGATTTCTACTAATGGGCAGGATTCCGTTATATTTTTTTAGTAAGCGTAAAGTTTATTCCTTGTATCAAAAAGTCCTTAAAAAATCAGGAAAATTTTTTTCTAGAATACTCTTTTTTTTCTTTTTCGTTTAATTTGAAATGTTTGGAACGTTATGTACATAAAATTCTATTATGAATTTGATTATAATTCCATCATATTGTTATGATTCCATTACAATTTTAATTTTGTTTTATCGCAATTCTAATTATGTTTCTTTCACAATTTTAATTATAATTCTATTACAATATTCATTAGAATTGTACTATAATCTAAATCATAATTCTTTGACTATAATATTTATAATTTTACCATAGTTTCCACTATAATTATATTTTTATTCTAATATAATTTTGATTATAATTCTGTTACGGTTTAAATTATAGTTTTATTATAATTTTGACTCTAATTCAGTATATTCATATTAAATACCATAAATAATTATTATAATACACTTGTAATTATTTGATTTTAATATGGTAATTAAAATTTTGCATCTGATTTTTAAATATGAAATTTCGGTATTGAATTTTCAAAAATACTGAGATTAAGAAATTGTTTCAATGATTTGAAAGCATACTGTGTGACAAAAACTTCAGTTTTAATATTAAGCCTTATACATAAATTTAAAAATTGATGTGTAAATTGAAGACCTAGAATATTCGAAGCAATGAAAGATCTCATTTAAAAATACTGTTACCTTTTTTGTTCAGGTAATAATACCAAGGAATACCTCAAGTAGCGATTACCAGGACTCGGATTTTAATAATGGTATTATTATAAGAAGTACTGAAATTTCATCAAATATGGAAACGGAAGACAGTGAATGGAATTACGAATATCTGGACTCAAACAATGAAGAAGAAAATGAAGAGATAAAGTTCGAAATTAAAAATGTAACAATATTTATTTACTTTTCTTAAATACACATTATTTACTTTCAATTAATCAAAAAAGCGTGAGAGATAGAAAAATTTTGAAATGTAACTAATTCAAAATTTATGAAATGAATGCATTCCTTTTTTTATTACAGGAAGTCACTGGTGAATTTGAACCCTATTCCTGCGACGATGAATTCACAGAAGAATCGGTTTGCATGGAAAACTTCACAAAAATTGAGGAAAGGACTCTTGGTTTCGTAACAGCCTGCAGTGTCGCGACTCAATATCCTGAAGAATGCATAACCCAAAGCACGAGTTCTCAATGTGATTCAGTACGTAAATGCAATAGACGTACTCAAACTCAAATAAGCCATAATCCAGCAATGATTGAATTCGTGAGGACCCTCAGGCTAGACGACAAGAAGTGTTTGTTCTACACCGGCTTAAAATTTTCCAACCTTATCGCATTGCACAATTTCTTGAGTCCAGAATGCGAAAAATTGTGTGGTAATTTCAAAAACGTAGAAAGCGACATTGAAGAGAGTCATAAAAACAAAGGCAAACTCACTAGCATGCAACAATTGATACTCGTATTGGTTCGATTGCGCATGGGCTTGTTAGTCGAAGACTTGTCTTTTAGATTCAACGTTTCTACCGGTCTCATTTCTAAAATTGTAACTAACTGGATTCAGTTTATGCACGATCATTTCCAAACGCATTTGATACCATTGTTGTCACAAGAAGACGATTTCCATGATTATTCGCTACAATCGGACCCGACGAAAAAAGTACGAGCCTATTTCGATTGCGCCGAGTTTTCTTGTCAATCGCCCTTAAATTTTCCATCTAGCAAAGGCCAACCAACGTCGTTCAAAGTTTTGATCGCTTGTACCCCAAATGGACGCGTGTGTTTTGTGTCAGATATGTATGATAGTTCGATGTCGAATCAAGATATTATCATTCAATCCAATATCGCGGATTCACTTAAATGGGATGACACAGTTATAAGCGATAAAACCTTGAGTATACAACAAATTGTCAAGTCGAGGCACGTTCCATTTCTGTTGGAAAATGGAGACAACTGCGTGCAGGAAACAGAAAACCCACATAAAAAGAAACGAACTGTTAAGCAACGAATAGGTATCAAGCAAATAATTTGTAAAGTGAAGCAATTTCGACTGCTCCAAAAAACGATACCTTCGAATATGCGTGACATCATGAGTCAAATGGTTTTCGTTTGTGCTAGTCTCTTGAATTTTCAAGAGCCAATTGCGGACCAAAATTGTTAGCATTTTTAGTGTAAGACATGTTGATATTATTCGAGCATTTTTGTAAGAAATAAAAAAGTTTTTGTAAAAATCTCAGGCTTTTGTTTTAAATCGTATTTTTATGTCTCATTATAGTTCTCGCATTTGCTATACAACTTTTTTTCCTGAAAAAAATATATATTTTCACATAGCCTTATGATATTCTTTATAAACACTATTCTAAAAACTCATGTCCATGAGGTTACAATATAATTCTTCCTCAGGTGTCACAATCGTCAACAGGTGCAGTGTATCACAATGTAGCGGCTACATCACTTTCGTCAATTTTCGAGAAATCATCGACGGACACGACTTTGCAACCGGTGGCTGTGACGATTCTATCAGTCACTTCCGGACTGTACCTGGTCCCTCGTAAATTCGTGATTACACTGGCATCTCTGTTCACGCTCTTTGGTTCGATGTCCGGAGGCAAGGTCATTTTGATGTCAACAATGGTGCCATTTTCAACCTCCAAAGACAGTTTCAACAATCCATTGAATTTGCCTTGTTTTTTAGGAAATTCCAAGGTCCGAGTCAGCGTGAATTTCGGGGTCTTCCCGTAAATCCAGTCCCAGGAAGAGAAGTCATCTTCGAGTTTCGTGATGCCTGAAAGACATGAGATGAGAATAAAGTAAAATGGAACTTGAAGGAGACAATGAACTTTGAAATTCACCAGGAAACCAATCCTCTGAAGGATTGAGCATCTGGAAGCCCTTCTGTTTTTGGACCAACTTGTGTCCTCCGTCATCAAGACTGAACGCTTTGGTCCTCAAATACTCCCAGCCGATGGCATTCACCAGCTGATCGATACGAATGTGCGGATTAACCTCCGACAAGTTTTTCACAGACGATCGAATCGACTCCGTGGCGTTCGTCACGATTCCCCTCTGAGACGAAAACAAGCGAAAGCAATAAACCTTAATTCATCCCAGCAGATAACGCTGAGCAAACATATTATGAATTCGTTACAAAACACAAGCACGGGCAGATAATAACGAACCGAGACGGTACAAAGTTTGCAATATCAACGAAAACCGAAATATTCATTGCGACTGATATTTACTTCTTTTTTTTCGAGCGCCGAGCGAAGATGGCCTTTTTGCACATTCACCAGCAGCGTGCAATGGTGATAAGCGTTAGGACGTCCCAGTTTTGCAGCTGTACCAGATACCTTAAACAATGAAAAATATCGTCTTAGTAAACAATGGCAGCTTTACCATTGTTTCATCTTATAGAAATCTAAGAAGATTGATATATATATGAAATCATTTTTAGGAAATTTATGAAATGAAAATATAGCGAAATCTAATTGTAGGTGAAAAAGAATGTACATGTTTTCAGAGATAAGGATGTCATTTATGCAGGAAAAAATTTTAACGAATTAGAATAACGATTCTCTCATTTTTTGAGAAAAAAAGTCTTCACTGTCCCCACGTCATGGGCGGTCATGAAGTTTTTTTCTTACTTGGAAGATGCTTGAAAAACTTTCGGGATTTCTAAGGGAGGTTCTTCATTGCCTATTTTGATGCGGGGACAATGAAAACTTTTTTTCCAAAAATGAATGGAAATCGTCATTCTAAATGGTTAAATTTTTTTCTTTCCAATTCTTTGCTTCAGAAATGAAATTTCTACCTCTGAAAACATATATATTTGTTTCTGAATATTAAAAAACAATTGAGAATTGCCCAGGTTGTCAATAAATTTCTTGAATTGTAAATAAATTGACGAAATGAGCTCAGTTTGCAAAAACCTTTGATTAGTAACCATTATTTACTTTCATTTCGGAAAATTTTTTTGCGCTGTACAGTGTTATTAATGACAAAAGATATTTGTTAAGTGTAAACCTTTTTTAGAAACGCATAAAAAAACGTTTGGAAATACAGAAATCTCGTTTCTTTTTAGTTTCACAATTTGCCGATATCCATATTGCACAAAAAATGTTTTTAAGAGTTTTCAAAAACAATTTTTTATTTTTGAATTATCAACCAAACAATGCCTCTATTTGTTGTTTAAGATCCATAACCGAAAATATAAAAAAAAATTCTTTATGTTATTAAATGTTTGTTATTATTATTGTGTATTAATCAATACAAATCATGTTGTCATTCTAGTGAGTTTCTTGGCTATATTTTGAAAAAAAAAAAATATGTTGATTTCAACTCAAGTAATTAACAATTAAAATTGCCCCGAGTTTATAAGACCAGGGATAAGTGGGACGGAAAATTTTGCGGTGATAGCATTTGAAGTATGTATACTATCTTGTCTGATATTTAGATAATACATTAGCGAAACATTACACAATGATAAAAATTAAAAAACAAACTTATCTTCCATACCTATGGAAATATTTATAATTTTCAATAATTCCGGAAAGATACCAAAAAGGCAAAAAAGTACTGCACAAAAACTGTTTTTAAGAGCTTTCAAAAAAAATTTTCTTGTTTTTGAATTATCAACTAAACAATGCTTCTATTTGTTGATAAAGTTCCATAACCGCAAATACAAAAAAAAATTCTTTATTTTATTGAATGTTTGTTATTATTATTGCGTAATAATCAATACAAATCATGTAGTCATTCTAGTGAGTTTTTTTGCTACAATTTGAAAAAAAAATTTTTAAATGAGTTGATTTTACATTAAGTTATTGACAATTAAAATTGTCTCGCGTTTATTAGACCTGCGATAAGTGGGATGGAAAATTTTGGGGTGATAGCATTTGAATTATATCATCTTGTCTGATATTTAGATAATACCTTAGTGAAACATTATATAAAGATGAAAAAACAAACTTCTGTTATACTCGTGAAAATATATTTTAATTATAAATAACTCTAAAATAATACCAAAATTGTAATGATTTTTCTTTTAATTATTCGAAATTACGAAAACTCTGAACTATGATAAAAAATTTTTTTGATGTTTTTGAAAGTTTTTTAAACCCTCGTTATTATTAAAAGTGTTTTAACCTTATAAAATTGTTCATGGCTCTCGGAACTTCAAAAAATGCTGATTTCTCAAATTCCTTCACAAATTCTTCATCTACAATCATCAAGAGTTTCAAAATCCGTCAATTTATAATAATAACAACTTTCCATGAAAATATTTTCACAGTTCAGACATCATCGTCATTGCTCTGACTCTACATTATGAAAAAAAAAAATCATCAAATATTTTTTAAATGGCCAAGTATCTTGAAAAGAACTGAATCATTCAAAATAATTCACCATCATCTGAATCCTTCAATCCCAAAACAGGCTATATTTCGTCTGCATGTTCAAACTCAAAATTGACAAAGTTACAACTCAAAATCTTGCTGTTGATTCAGACATACAGATTCGTGAATTTGCTAGCTTCCGAATGACCTACTTCTCTATTTAATTGTAATCTTCTAACCAAAGTATTAATAAATTGAAATCATTTCAAGTTATCTTCATTTTTTCCAGTCATTGAAAATTTCCCAACGCTCACTTTGTAATCCCCCTGCACCACAATGTCCTCCCTCTCGTTGATGGTCGCGTTGAGGCCCCACTCTCTGTACAGAGCTCTCGTGATGATATTCAAATTATATTTCCTGTTGTATCTTTCACGTGGAGTGAAAAACGACAAATTGAGATTTCCCGGATCATGGTACACCGTTCCACCACCGCTGTTACGTCGAGCCAAAGTGATTCCATGTTTCTCAAGAGCCTGGGCATTAGATTCAATCCAGGGATTTTGATGACGACCGATGACGACGCAGGGATCGCTTCTCCAAAGCAGCAGCGCGTGCTGGTTTTTGAAATCATAGTTCCTGTAAAACCAGTCTTCCAAAGCCAGGTTCGTGTGGATGTCCTTGGATTGGGATATGAATACTGACTTCTGGACCATGTCCTCTGGGGCATTACAGCTGAAGCATCGCCTGGAGCGAGACATTCCGAACCCGCATTTTCGGCTGAGTATAACTTTGCCAATCACAGACATTTTTCGTCAGTATCTGTATTCGTCCGCTGAAAAAAAAGAATTTCGGTTAATGCAAAGAATCTTGTATAAATGTAATGACATGCCTTGAAGAAATATGAAAATCTTGCACTCGGGCAGGGGGATTCAAATCTTCATCGAATTCAGGTAAAATTAATTATGAATTCATGTGAAAATAAAAAAAAGCTATAATATGACCAATAAAAGTATAACCCTATGGAAAATCTTGTAATTCATGAATTACAGGCTATTACAACCGACAGGGTAGATTCCGATTGTACCGGCTGGTCATCCAGATCATTTCATTTGAATAATTACCAAAATCACTGAAAGTACATTTAATGAGTTAGAAGCCAGAAAAATACAAATTATATATTTCGTGATCAGGTTGATCAGCTGGTAGAATAGGGATCTACCCTGCCGGTTGTAGTAGTTTTGTAATTCATGAATTACAGACTATTACAGGATTTTCCATAGGGAAGTAATAAGTAAATAGATGAAGATAGTAATAATTCATAATTGAATTACTAAAAATTAACAAAAATGTAGTTACTGAAATCTAGTTGACGTAATAAATGGTTTTGTGTGAGTTCTTAAAGTAGACAAATATTCAGAATTCTGAATTTCACTGAGTCAAAAATAACAAATTTTTGATTATTAATGTTTGCCCTGGAAAATGTAGAAAAAAGAAATGTTAAGAATTGTTTCTACCCAATTAATTATAAAGAAAAATGGGAATCTAGGAAAATGTTGAAAATATAAAAAAACTTACAATCCTAGAGCACTTAATCTTATAAATTTACATTGAAATTCATGGAAATATTAGAAAATTTTTCGACTCATACAAACTTCGAAAGAAAACTTGAGGTAATAAAAATTATGTTAAAGAACTGTTTTCTGAAAAATTTAAACAAACACATCTATGAAACTTGGAATTCTAAAGCTATAATTCTAAAATTCGAACATATTTAGCAACCTATAGAAATACGAAAAATTTATAAAAATAGTATAAAACACTACAAAATTTTATAAATATATAAAAAAATATGAAAATAAAAGAAACAAAACACCAAAAATCTATAGAGATGTACATTTTTAATCAATCCATCTAATTGCTGAAAATATATCGAAATTTTAATTGCAGAGCATCGATTTTAGATTTCTATATTATAAGTTCATATTAGAGATTCACGAAAATACCAAAACACTTTAAAATACTAAAAAGTTCTTCAAAGTTTCATGAATACTACAAAAATGTGTAAAATACTAATAATCTCTTAAAACTCAAAAAATATGTGTATATGATTTTCTCAAAAGTTAAAAAAACCTTTGAATCCTTGATCATGTAATTCTAGAAATCTACGTAAAGTAGAAATCTATAAAAATATTAAAAATTTTTCAAGTTTTATACGTACTAAAAAGACACAAAAAAAAAGGACACAAAATCTTCATAAAAGGTAATGCTTTTTCTGAAAAATCAATTGAAATACCAAAAATCGTTAAAATTTTTATACCATGGCTTCAAATTCTAAAAATCCATAAAAATACCAGAAAAATCTTTAAATTATATGGATACTAAAAAAATACAAAAAAATGACAGGAATGTTTTCTAAAAAATGAATTAAAATACTCAAAATCGTTGGAATTTTCAATACTAGTATCTTCAAATGTAAGAAATCTTAATAGAAATCCATAAAGTTCCTAGAAAATTCTTCAAATTGCATTAATTTTAGAAAAAAAATTATTAAAAATCTATAAAAAAGGTATTGCTTTTTGAAAAATCAATTACAATGCTCAAAATCATTGAAATTTTTAATACTAAAGCATCAAATTATCAAAATTATAGAGATCTACATAGAAATCCATAAAAATGTCAGAAAATTCTTCGCATTGTATAAATACTAAAAAAAATAGAATAAAAGAATGGAAATTTATATACAAGACACAATTTTCTGATAAATCAATTTTATTAACTCAACATCGTTAAAATTTTCAATACTATGATATAAAATTATAGGAATCTACATAGAAATCCATAAAAATACCAGAAAATCATCAAATTGTATAAATACTAAAAGAATACAAAAAAAGGAACTGAAAATCTATATGAAAAATATTGTTTTTCGAAAAATCAATTTGAATACTCAAAATTTTTTAAATTTTCAATATAAAAGCATCAAATTACGTAAACATATAAAGAGGTCTATCGAAATACTAGAAATCTAAAAAAATACTAGAAAAAACTTGAAAACTTGATGAATAATATACTTAAATTTTAGAAATCTATATAAAATATACCAAATCTGTGCAGATAATATTAAAAAAAAAAAAAAATTAGCAAATAAAAACTTACAATTTCAAAATTTTTTAGAACTTTGATTTCTAGAATATCTAATTCTTGAAAGCTAAATAGAAATCCATAATAATATCAGAAAATCCTTCAAGTTGTATAAATACCAAAAAACTACAAATAACACTGAAAGTATCAGAAAAACAATTATAAACTTCAATGACTTAGAAATCACAAAAATTCGTGACTCTGGGCTTCAAAAGTTGTATGACTCAAAAATTCTGAAATTCGAAAAATTTAAACGATGATAATTATTTGATCCGAAAGGGAATGTATTTTTTCTGTCTACCCTCCTGATAAAAATACATTAAAAATGTCAAGTCTACATAAAATATGACTGATTAAATATTTCAAGAGATTAATATTTCCACAAGTTTTGAAGTAATTTCTAACAACTTGGTACTTTGTAACATTTATGTAACTATTTCAGATTATATAGAGTTAGAACTGACATTTGATTTGATACCAAATCTTGACGTCATCAACGATAATGAAATTTTTGCGTGTGTGAATAATTAGTTTACAAATATAATATATATCTTTATCAAAGTAAGAATAATGATAATCATAATCACCCAAGAAAAACGAATTTCCATAAAAAACAATTGACAAGAAAATTGGCAAAAAATGTTCACAAATTTAAACAATCAATCACTGAAACTACTAGTTTTTTAAACAATAAAGTTTGTCCCATTTTTAGATTCCTGAAGTTCCAACAGTTGAAGGAATAAACGAAAAATAAAATTATTTTTCCATCCCTACCCAAGACCAAGTTGAAAAATAGTTCGTGACGCTATATAATATTTGTTTAATACAAACAATTAACAATGAGAAGTAATGGGAGCGTTTTTTTCTGTGGCTTCCCGCCATAACAAGGAAAGTAACTTCTGCCATAAGGCTCATTTTGCATGATATCCTGGTAAAATTTTAAACCTTATGGCATGTGTGACTTTCTCTGTGATGGCGAGAAGCCACAGATTTACTTTCAACCTTTGGAACTTCAGAAACATCATACTTTACCTTTTGATGTTTTTGTCAAAACATTTCCTGTCAAGAAAAGCACCATCAGCAAGACTTCATGAAACATGAAGAGCCTTGGTTAAATTAATAAAATCTTAATTATGCAATTAACAAACCTTATTTGTCGAAGCGGCGATTAACAAGGGGCAAAGTTTGGAACGTTGGACTGACTGGAAGTTATGGCGATGAGGTAATCGTGAAGGGCAATGGTCTGGTGCAGCCACTTCCAGGTCTGGTCCAAGGTGTTGATGCGGTATCGGATACCCAAGCAATCTCGACAATCTTTTTGCATTCCCCTGCGTGTCGACAGATTGAAAATCAGAAAAAACACCTCGTCCTAAAACAGCTTCTTCGACGTGATCCTGTAGAAGACGCCGTTCACTAGGAATAAGAATAAGGTTTCATCAGGAACCACAGCAGAGAATGAAGGTGCCACGGAAATGAGAAAATTGCAATGTTAACTCGCGCACGATTCACATTGAATGTGAAGTAAAAACAGTTGGGATTTTGTTATATTGCTCGCTGGAGATAGGGTGAATGTGGAGAGGGGGGCAATGAGGTTATCAAAGTTCATCGAGCAAAGTACGGAAAAAATTTTTTCGTTCATTCTCTTTTGCTTGGGATGCTCTTGTTTCTTGGAATTGATCGGGCATTGTATTCTTGAATGTGGATACTATGTATAATTTATTATCGAAGACACGTTCTTTTATCACTCAATTGTCGACATTGTTTCCAATGTTGCAATTTTGAAGTATGTACTTGATGGGGGGTAACACGTGGTTTCCAGTATTTTCAATGATGGATTTTAATTTGTTTTTCTGATTGAGTCGACTTGAATCAGTTAACAGGAAAATTGAAATGGTGGAAAAGCAATTACTTGGAGTTACATACACTGGAAACTGGATTAAGTGAATTCCTTGTAACAAAGTCATAAAGATGATTGTGCCTTTGTTTTAAAATCTTAAATATTATCATATTGAAAACAGTAGTTGGATAGAAGATACAAATATATATAATTACCAGAATAAATTTTTATTGAAAATGAAGTTTTTATATTCCTTTCCCCATTGTAAAAATGTGTTCTTGTTTTTAATTTCAGGTTTTGATCAATTACTCAAATTTAATTGTAGATCATAGATTGTCATAGTTTGAACATATCTTAACTTTGCATTTTGTAAATTGATTTCCTTCTATTCAGATTTTTTATACAATTGATTCATGGTTATTTTGGACTATTCTAAAAATTTCAGAATTTTAAACTATTTGCATCTAACAAATAACTACTTCTAGATAGATTACTGTTAGATAAGTGTTATAAAACTTTTGATAATTTTTTAGATTTTTCTTTATTTAATTTGATTTTTTTTTTTTCATTTTACTCTATTTTAAAAATATTCAAAATTGGATACCTGGGTTGAAATTTCAAAATGTTCTTTGAAAATTTTGTAATTCATCATGTTTTTTCAGGTATGTGAGTTTGCGAATCCGCAAAATAAAAAATTTATAGTGAACATTAAATAAGGAATTGAAAAACATGAATTTAAGATTCAACAGACCTGTTTCTGATCATCATATATTATATCAAACATTGATTTTTTCAGTTTTGGCAAATCGTAATTTTTGAGAAGTTGAAAGATAGTATTTAAAAGTATTTATCTGAAACCCAAGTTTTTTAACTGTGAGGAACTCGTACGAGACTTGTACACCAAAGTTTTTAGAATAGCATTTTTTTAATGGCGATTGATTTTTCAATATATGAAAAATAAACTAAATTTAATGTGAATTGTATATAATATTTTGTTATCATTAATCATGTATTAAAATGAACATATGATTTCATTATTTTAAAAATTTTTTTATCAATAGTTATCTGTATATTGAAGATATCAATCATAAGTATAATTAACATTATTGACAATTTTATCATTATCATTAAAATTATCTGAAATTCAAGTTTTCTAACTGTGAGGAAAACTAACACTGAACAATTCTCTATTTGCTATAATTTATATCAAATAAAGAATAGATTTAATTATTAATGTATTATTATACATCTAAGTTTATTTTTTTAGATTTTCATTGTTAATAATCATTTGTACTATTAATAAAATGAATCATTACTCTACTTTATACTACTGACAATTTTATCATTATCATTAAAATTACGTGAAATTGAAGTTTTTTAATTGTGAAGGATTCGTACCCTGAACTAATAAGATTTAGAAGTTTTTAATTGCGATCAATTTTCCTTGAATGAAAAATTAATTTAAATGAATGACAAAAATGTATAATTTTCCATTATTTTAATTATCTATGTATTATTATACACATAATTTTATTATTTTTCGAATTCATATTATTAATAATTCTTTGTTTGTTAATAATATTAGTTAGTTATTATAATTATTATTATTGACAGTTTATTCATTATCATCAAAATTATCTGGAATTCACATTTTCTAAATGTGAAGAACTCGTACCCTAAAGTTATAAGAATTACAATTTTTCAATGGCAAATAATTTTAAAGATATTAAAAGTAAATTGAAATACATAAATATGATTTATTTATTTCCTGTTATGATAATTTATATATAATTGTACAGAAAATTTTTTTATTTTTAAATTTATATCATTAATAACTAATTATTGTTAAGAGTATAAATTATCGTTATAATTATCATTACTGAAAATCTTATAATTATTAATAAGAATCGAAACTTTTTAATTGCGATTTAATTTTTATTAAATGAAAAATAAGTTGAATTCAATGGAATATATTTGTAATATTATATTTATTATTATTAATTATATCTGAGTATACCTATAATTTCATATTTTACTCATATTTTTGTTGACTATTTGTATATCATGATTAATAATTCTGTGGCTTCCAGCCAAAATCGAGAAAGTCACATATGCCATAACATTCAAAATTTTATCAGAATATCATGTAAACTGAGCCTTATGACACAAGTGACTTTCTCGATTATGGCGGGAAGCCACAGAAGTATTATAATAAATATTGACAATTCTATAATTAGGATTGAATAAAATTGAAAAAAGAGATTCATATGTCCACGATTTTTTCGAAACGTGATAATTTTCCAATTTTTGTTGCCCTTATTATTAAGAATAAACAATTTCCTCTTGCACCTATATTATCATCAAAATTGATTTTTAGTCAATTCTCATGATGTTTCAAAAATATTCAATTTGCTCACCTTTGATTAACTAGTTTTTAATAAATTTATAAATAATAAATTTAAAAAACATAATGATTCCTAAATAATCCCTATCTTAAAATATGTTAAAACTTTTTTAGGATTTTCACTATTTTTGGTACAGGTATTGACAAATTTGACATTCAAAAAACAATTCGAACATTGGTCACGTGACACTTGTTGTTGGTTAGGTTAGGTTGTTGGCATTGTATCACAAGACTCACTGCAACTCACTGCAATTCACTGAGACTCACTGAGCATTAAGCATCACATCCAGGGTACGTAGTTCGGAAACGTTTTTGCTCGCACACTTTAAAAATTAGTGCCTATGAGCTCTCATAGACGCTACTTTTCGTAGTGTGGGAGCAAAAACGTTTCCAAACTACGTACCCTGATCACATCACTGATGGCGTTTTCGAGTGACCCGATCTGGAGCATATCAGAGCAGATTTTTCTGCTGATACGTGCACAAATCTGCTCAAACCTGCCTAGAAATTGCTCCAGATCTGCTCCAGATCAGGTCACTCGAAAACGCCATGAGATTCACAATCGCATCTGATCGCATCCAAAACTTTACTCTTTGCAATTGTTTACAATCTACAATTAATTATAATCGCTGCCCGCTGATATCAACTCCTAAACTTTTCGTCCATCTTTATTTTTTCGTTAATAACAATTATTAACAATGAATAATTTAGACGATAACGATACTGAAATGGATTTTGGCAATTTGGTTTGTGTCCTAACCTAAAAATTCATATAAATAATTTTGATTTTTCTTGTTTTCGAATACAATTCAAACACTCCCATCAATTTTTTAAATAAATTCTTTGAAAAACACTATTTCAGAAATATTATACTCAATATTTATGTTTGCTAATGATTTTTTTTCAAACATTGTTTTTTCAAGGTTTCACATATGTTTTTTTTTAAAGAATAATTATTGTTCTACGTTTTAAATAATTTGGAGCTATTTTCAAGATCGTAGATTGTATATTTATAGCTATAATTAATAACTTCAAAATTATAAAGCTTTGTTTAATTGATAGGTGGATATTTTGCAATACAATGTTACAAACTTTCCAGGTTGTAATTTGATTTTGGGAAATTATTTCATTTTTATTGTTTGTTAAAATAAATTATTGAATGCGCTGAGTAAATAAACTAAAAAAAAATGTAGAGTCAGATATCGTTTTTAATTCTTGTGTCAAAAAAAGATAACCTTCATCAAATTATTAAATAAAATAAATCTCATATTTTACTTATTAATTCATAATTCATATAATTAAATTTATAGCACTTCAATAAATAATTTATTAATATCACTATGTGTATGAAGTTCTAAATGTTTAAAAGTAAGCCAAAGAAAAAAAATTATGTATGCATAAGATCTTTATTTATCATCACAGAGAAAATTCTGCAAAATATTTTGTTCATTATTGTAGTTTCTTGTTTCAGCCGAAAAGTGCTAAAAATAGCTGCAAATTTTGTTTCCTCCTATATTTACATTCTTTACTTTTTATTGTAAAAGTTTGGAACTTAATGCTCATAAATATATCAGTGTATGAATAAATTCGGAAGTTTTTCCAATTTTGCTAAAACTGTTTTTTAAAGTCTAATTTTTTAATACATTATTTTATATTTTGAAAACCTAAATATATACCTGGAATCTAAGAATAAAATTGAGATATTCAACTTACCACTTTCGAAATTTGGAAAAAATTAATTTTTATTCTGTAAATCTGAAATAACGATTCGAAAACTAATAGTTTCGATTTTTTTTAAAGTAAAATGTAAAAGTTAAATTGACAAGTGATTTTAAAATTCGATACTGAAATATTTGTATCAAAATTTTAGAACTGAGCCACATGAGAAATTTCAAGACAAAGCAAATGGAAATAAAAATAAAATTTAAAGATATGACAGCAATACTCAGATGTTTAAAAAAACTACATTCATAAAAGTACAAATTAAATATTGAAAATTTTAATAGTTTATTAAAGATAATTAAAAAATATTCATTAATGATTTAAATTTTTGTTATTGCACTAATGGAGAAGAAATATTTTACTCATTGACAATTTTTTTACGACAGGTAATTGAATGGATAAATGAAGCCACAATGGCGACGGACCATTTGCTAAAAATTAAAAATTTGTGCAAGATCCAAGAAATGTTACTTCACAGACAACCTCAATTATTGGTTACATATGTAGAAGACGTTTTACAATTTGCCATGGACAATAATGCAGACGTGAAAAAAACCGTAACTGGATTCATCGAAGAAGCTGGGTAATTTTTCAAACTAAAAAAAATTCATTTTAAACTTCAAATTAATATAATGTTAACAAATATTGATTTTCAATGATTTGAAACATTTTTGACTGTTGAAAATAGAGCGAAAATGACAAATAGTCAACTTAGCTTCAGTAAAAATGCTCATAGAACTAAAAAATTTCTAAATCTTATGAATATAAAATTGTGTATTCGTTATTTAGGAATTATACCTATAAATTTTTGGATCCCAATTCTTAATTGATATGTAAAATTATCATCGTATAATTTTTTATAATTATTTCAGTGAGAAGTTTAACGAAATAATTCCACAATTAATGTCTGCACTTTTGCTGATGGTGATGGATGAAGCTCCAGTAGTTGCAAAAAGAGCAGTTCGAGCAAGTGGTAGAATACTTCGAGCAGCTCTGAAATGGTTTTCAAATGCGAACGTTGTCATTCCCGAAATGGAAACGACTTGGGAAAAACTCAGTACACTGAAGATTAAAGTTATCGAGATGATTGACAGTGATAATGACGGGTAATATATATGAAAACGAATGATAATATTTTTTTTATTCTTCTTCGCTCCAAGTCACATCTGTCATCTTTTAATTTTTTCAAAGAATTCATGATTATCAAATGATAATTAATTCAAAAATAATGAATGGAAAGTCTTGTTATTAGAAACATATTTTAGTTTTTACCTATGGAAATTGGAACATAATAATTCTATATTCATTCTAAATTAATAGAAAAAAAAATTCAGTATAATCATCTTCATGCATCAAAGTATTTTGTAGCTAAGTTTAAGTTATGTATTTCAAAATGGGTTGCTCTTATAATAATATTTCCTGAATAATTTTAGGAGTTTTATATATTGTAAATATTTAATGTCATTCAAATTTTCTAGAATACGAACACAGGCTGTAAAATTTCTTGAGGGAGTCGTGCTGATCCAAACTTACGCTGACCCAAATTATCCAAGGAAACCTGACGACTTTTCACTAGAAGACATTCCATTGACCTTAACAATAGCACGTAGAAGAAAATTGGAAGATGAGGCAAACCAAGTGATGGATTTACTCATTGGATTCCACTGTTCTGCTCATGTCAGCGGTGCTAATTTAATGGCTTGCATGAGTTCTCTGACTCTCATTGCTAAATCAAGACCAAAGTTCATGGCAAACGTTATCGAAGGTTCGAAAGCATAAGAATTTAACACTTAAAATTCAAGATAACTATTTCATAAGCAAAGAATTTTCCTATCAAGATTGAAAAAATATGATGTTCTTAAATTAGAAATAAAAAAATTGCCATCAATAATCCTAAGATTCTTTGGTAAATTCAAGAAAATCGTTCAGATTGTTTTTCTGATTATTTTCAAGAATGTTCGAATTAATTTGTATTTTCGTTACTCTAGCTCTACAAAAACTTCAGAATTCTCTCCCTCCAACTTTATCGGACTCGCAAGTAATTAGTGTTCGAAAACAATTGAAAACAACATTGCTAGGCTTGATTAAACATCCAGCAGCTGAAAAACACGCTAGAACAATCGTTGATCAACTTCATCAACTAAAGGTCAAAACCCAGGAAATTGTCAAAATGATACCAAACATCGAGGAAATAGTGAACCAACAACGGTTGAAAAAACGACAGCAACAAGTAATGATTATACTTTAAAAAATATATATCATAAATGCATATTTTGAAAACTTTAAGAAAAAAATTATTTTATTTTTGATATTTTAAAATATTAATTATTTGTAAAATGAATGAATTTTTTCATTGCAGGAACCCGTGAATACGGCTTCATCAAAAAGATCAAAAATAGATAATTCGTCAGCGATGCAAGTTGAAGAACGTGAACAAATCTCTGCTTCGTCGCAACCAAAACCCACAGAAATTGTTGAGCTCTCGGAAAATTTTATTTTTGAGAAATTGACCTTGGAAATCGCAACGGATTTGGTGATGGAAAGCATGGTAAAGTTATATTCCCTTTTTTTCAGTTTTTTTAAAAAAACAAAATTTATAAGAATACTTGCAGAAATAATCTTTTTCATGGAAACAATTGAACAATTCATTGACTTTTTTAGATTCACGTTCCCGACGAAATCACGACATCTTTTCAACGCGAATATCACCCAACTTCAACGGCTGACACAAACGTACAAAAACTCGTGATCGCGAAATTGCTCGCAGCGCAGATAAAATCTAAAGTAAAAAAAACAAAAGTGTCCAAAGCCGAAGATGCCGCCATGGAAATGGACGTGGTGAAAAATCCCACGATTTCTGTCGCGGAGATTCGAGAAAAACGCGAGAAAAAACGGGAAAAAGAGCGTGGAAGGGAAAAAGAGATAAAAGCAAGCCAGGACAAATCTGGGAAAAATCGAAGCAAACCACCGGGGCAGAAACTTTCGGAAATTTCTTTGACTCGGGAAATGAAGGAGAAAATGCTCTTGTTGGCAGTGAACAGGATCCTTTCGGCGGACAGAATGTCGGTTTTCGCGGGAGTTGGACCGATAAGGTAATTTTTGTTGAATTTTGGGAGGTTAGGTCATTTTCTTGAGACTCTCAGATTGCCAAGAAATAGTATTAAAGCAATAAAATTTGTGCATTTTCAGAGTCCAGAATATTTGCAACATCTTTTAACCATAGTTTTTCAATCAATCAAAGTTCATGTCTTATTATTCGTTTTTTCTGAAGGTCAAAAATTCTTACGACTCTGTCAGCGTCTTTCAACCCCCACGTGAAAGACGCAATTCTGCAATACATCAAAGAGGATGTTCGCTCGCGTCTGGATTTCGCACTGGGATGGCTTTATGAAGAATACGCCTTGCTACAAGGTTTTCAACGAAGAAGCACGATTCAAAAAACTCACGAGGCCCCTCTTTACGCCTACAACACTCTACTTTGCACTTTGGTTGCGACCATCGACTCAATGCCAGGAAAAGATCGCGACAGTCTACTGTC